>CM059812.1:20021246-21221246 GCA_030435695.1 Brachymystax lenok tsinlingensis | reverse complement strand
AATTTAAAGCCAACACACACCTCGATGGGATGACTGTTGTCCAGCGCATCCAGGTCCAGGGCCCGGGTGTAGTCGGCAGACACAAACTGTGTCCAGATGTCGTAGTCAGGGAAACAGTGGTCCACACAGAGGTACTCGATCCATGATGCGAAGCCCTCGTTAAGCCACAGATGGGTCCACCATTCCTACAAGGCAAGGGGGTGAACATATTGACTAAAACCAATTCAGGACAATGTAAACCCCAATGCAATTGAATAAAGTTGTTCATATAATTTAATCTTCAATAATGTAATATCTTTCATGATCATGTCCTTCTGTCATTGACCAGCAGAGTGCTTTTTGTTTCTACATAAGCAGTAGAGCGCAGGGGTTGTTTACCATGGTGACCAGGTTCCCGAACCACTGGTGAGCTAGCTCGTGTCCCACCACCAGGGCCACCCACTGCCGTGAGGACGAGCACGAGTTCTTCGGGTCAATCAGCAGCGCCGTCTCCCTGGGAAAACAAAGTCACACAGCGAGGTCAACTCAAAGAAAAACAAGCGCAAAAGCGATTCATTTCACACTCCCCCTAGCGGTAGCATGCATTAACACAAAAACATAAATTGCATATAAAAAAAATATCACATACATTTCCCGCTAGTGGTAATCAAATAATCTTTGTGTGGAATAACATGACTGGCAGGCTAACTGTGCATCCTCTCATTAGTTGCAAATTTAGCAACATTACTTTAGATTTACCTGTAGGTAACAAGGCCCCAGTTTTCCATGGCACCTGGAGGGGGCAGCACCAAGCGTGTTAGATCTTACCTATAGTTCCTATTTTTTATCACAATATAATAATTGAAATACAGTAATTTGAATTGTACTTACCAGCAGCAAAGTCAGCGATAGCTATTAGATCAATTTTAGGCAATGGGTAAGGAACATTGAAGTAGTCGTTGTAGAAAGGTAAGGTCTTTACAGCAACCTGTGAGAAAAGTAGAAAGCAAAAAACGATGTTGTACTAGCAGAAACTGTCATTCATCAATATGTGATACATGACTAACAACTCACCTCTAGTGCAAATTTCCCTTGTTCCGCCTTTCCGGTAGGCGTGTAGACGCGTACGGTCACGCCGTCCGACGATTGGCCTTCTACAAAGTCGTATTCGCCGATGACGAATGCTACAAGGTACGTGGACATGATGGGGGTGGTGGCGAACTTCACTTCCAAAAGGCTGTCATCTTCTGGATGTGGCTTTCGATCGATGACATTCTGTGTCATTGAGGACAAGGGCATATTAGTATGGACAGAAAATGTAATCAGAAAGTCCTATCAGAGGCAGCAACGCTTTCTGAAGAATAAGCTCATAGCCTTTAACAGTCCACAGGGCAGACATCTTGGAAAAACATTCTAATTCAGTTGCATTTTGAATGCCAGCAGACTCTTGTAGCTAGATGGGGCGAAATGCACTGACCCAACAATACCATCTTATGTTACATAAGCCAATATTAGCAGAGCACAAACAACAGAGTGGCGAAATGTGACTCAAGCGGTTTGGGGTCTTGCGTCCCCAGGCGGAAGAGTTTGAGTGCGACACGTACCATATTTGACAAGGCTACTCGGTCCTTGGGAACTATCAGAGAGACGTCAAAGGTGGCTTTGATAGCTGGCTCGTCCCAACAGGGGAAGGCCCGGCGAGCGTCCGTGGCCTGAGGAGAGAAGAGAATAGAGGAAGGGAAGACCACGGGAGGTTAGGCGAGATAGTTTCAACACGTTTCAAAGCGTGTCATGTCAGGCCAACATCCTGGAGGGTGTCAGAGGGCTGCTTTATAATAAAGCTAATCCAATGACCTCTAATGAAAGTTGAAAATAAACAACATTCTGTGTATAGCAGCTGGGCATGTTGTTTCCCACACATTTTTTTAAGCTAAGAGATTACAATGTTGCATTATCAAGAATCTCCAACAATGGTTGCTAAAACATTCCGCCTATAGCCAGGGTGTGACAATCCTCAACCACTGTGGTCAAATGGCAGTCACATTCCTTTACACTATTGCAACACGGGTTAAGCAATCAAGTCTGCTGCCGAGAGAAACCGTACTCATTACTGTACCAGAAGTGTTGCAGGACAGGAGGAGCGCCTAGTTACTGTACCTCGAACTGTGTGACAGCAGCATAGCGGATTTCTCCTGCAGGAGTTGCATATTTACTTCTGTAGAAACCTTTCATTTTGTCATTCAGCTCCCCGACAAAGTCAATCTTCAAAGTACCAGATCCTGGGAAACAGGCGCAAAAAAACCAACGTGTGTTTATTCAGCCTTTACTACAATGAGAGGTTTGTTTTTTGTCAACTACAAACAAAAAGACATGGCATGGTGTCAAACACCAGGAAGAATAGTGAACGGCAGAGTGGAGGGTTTATTATAAACCTGAAAAGCCCCGTAGCCTTTCTGGTTAACGGCGAGTCCTTGGACTTACCTTTCTGTAGAGCACTAGGGAATGACAGAGTGACTTTCTCGTCCTCATTTTGATAGTTGAATCCTGTAGCGTTGATTTCTAAAGAGAAGGGAAAAACGCAAGGCTGATATTCGCTGCCATAACATAATAATGAAAAGAATACACAAATGTGCCTAACAAGCCTGAAAAAGCAGGTCTAATCAGGAAATAATAGAAATACACTGAATCAAAAAATAGATATAATTGTTTGTCTATATTTAAGAGAAATGTGAAAAGACAATTGACAGAATCTCACCCTCACCTTCCCCTCCCTCTGGTACAAAGGAAGCTGTGATGATGTCGATGTCAGCACAGTTCATCACAATCTGATTAGTGGCCAGGTTAACCTGGAAACACAACAGAAACACAACTACTGAGCAAAACCGGGGACTAGCATACCCTTGTATAAATCTCCGGGATTGTGTAAAAAAAGAAATAAATGTTTGGCAGTCATTCTAGAGTCCCTCAACGATAATACTTCTAAACTAGGATATTTGTTTTTCTGCCATAAGCAAATCCACCATTAAGGGTAAATATAATCTGAACTGTGTCAGATAGCAGCAATAGGGATCAAACAACTTACTGTAGGCCAAGCAGGCTTAACCTACAGTGGCTCAGTGTCACCGTGAAAAAATTGTGGCTTGACAGGGAGAGCGGAATGGGAGTGAAAGATAGTTTGGAGAGAGGGAAAGAAAGAGAGCCTATAGGGCTTCTGACTAGAATGCAATGTGATAGCGGCTCATGTGACGGTCAACCGTCCGACTTATTGAGGGCGGAACCCAGCGGCACACTCAGATGTGGCTTTCTGAGAGAGTAGGCTAGTCCCATTTACTGACGGTTGGGTGCTGCCGTTGTTTATTTTGATACTCAGAGAGCTGGGAGGTTGTAACCAAGAAGGCCTGGCTGTAATTAGAGCGCACTAGGTGATGGCACGGTGCCACATCACTATGCGTCTTGTTGGCTATTGTGTGGTTATCTGACAACTTTTAAATCATGGGCTGGCATTGACAACTTGACTAATGAAATTATAGAATGTGCATGCAAATAACAGCAATGCAACTGACAACACATAGCCCATGTATTGCAGTTAAAAATGCCTACTTGACAACTGTATGTCACTTAAATGCTAAGAGTAGCCTAATCCTTTCATCTAGCCTAATTTCCTTGGCAAATGCATTTCACCAACTACATAAAACAATGGATAGGCTACCAAACATAGATCAGCGGCACATAGATAACCCATACAGTAATCTTTTAGATTTAGACAATGTTTGTGTGTAAAGTACTGAAATAGTTTTGCCTGGCATTTTAAGTGTCATTGAAACACAGCCAGTGTTATGTCCCCATGATGACTAGTAACTTGTGTTCCTAGCCTGTGTTCTGAGATGAAGATGTTGTATGCTAACATATGAGGGCAATCTATGCACCATATTTGGCACCAAATATGACACCCATTAGAAACGAATCAAATGAAGCAAGCAAGTCTAATACACGTGGTGTAGTATTAGGGATGGGCACTGGACAGTTCCAGGACTCGTATTGTGAAAAAAACTAAATCATACTCGAGTATTACAGATAACAAATACTAATTGCCCCATACAGACAGTGTACAAAACATTAAGAACACCTTCCTAATATTGAGTAAACCCCCCCCAGAACAGCCCCAATTCTTCAGGGAATTGACTCTACAAGGTGTCGAAAGCATTCCACAGGGATGCTGGCCCATGTTGACCCCAATGCTTCCTACAGTTGTGTCAGTTCGACACAAACCGGTGCGCCTGGCACCTACTATTATAGCCCGTTCAAAAAGCACTTAAAAAATGTTGTCTTGCCTATTCACAATCTGAATGACACACATACACAATCCATGCCTCAAGGCTTAAAAATAGATCTTTAACCTGTCTCCTCCCCTTCATCTTCTGCACGGATTGAAGTAGATTTAACAAGTGACATCAATAAGGAATAATAGCTTTCACCTGGTTGGTCTAGGTGAATCCAGCGGAAAATAGGCTGGAGACAATTATTCCCAAACTGCTGCTCATTGTTGGAACACATTTTCCTACTTCAACTAGTCCATTTATAATTTCTGATAAAACGGTAATTTGGCAAGGAATGTAGTTTGTGTATCCATCAGTTATATACGTTTGTATAGGCATTTATTTCTGTAGGCTTAACGGGAGCTTGTGATGCGCACTCAGCACGCCTGTGTTTGTGTAGGGAGCAGTCAGAAGGCAATTGAGTGAATGAGACATGGAGGGGAAAGGGGATTTATGGCTAAAACGGGGGTGGGGGTTGGCTTGGTTTCTTTTTTGTTGTGGCCCGCAAGTCAAAGAAAAGTTGTCTTTAAGACTAAATGTAAATTGTCTGTACGGGTAGCCAAGGCACATTTCACCAAATAGTTTTACAGTATAAAAATTAAAAAAAATAAAAATAAAAAAAAAGTTATCTGGTTAAAGATCGAGCTTTGACGTCCGTTTGAGAACTCATGCCCATCCGTATGTAGTAATTGGTTTAGACCATCAACATACCAAAAGGCAATGGGAAGTACGCAAGGTTGCACACCATTTTTCCCTGACAGATTAGGAATCATTTAGTTAAATTTCTGAAAGTATCGTACATCATCATCAAACAAGATCAGTTCTGAATGTTAGACATCACGGGTGTTGAATGTCTAGTGTTTTGTCATGTGAATGGTCTGCTAGCAACACGCTTGCCAAATAGGTTAACACAGAGAGGGAAGTTGGGAGGTCCTCTCTAGTAGGAAGACATTTACTAGCTATGATTTAGCAAACATTAGCTCAGTTAGCACTAGCGCGCATGCTAACTGGGTGCGCTGGCATGCAACGAACGTTAGCATTGAAGCTCAATCAACATCTTTGCATTGGCGTTTATCATAATATAAATTCATTTCAAGTGAGAATTAGTATGTAGTAGTGACTATTAGTCAGTGGACGATTTGCAAAAATTACAGCGAGCTACCGTTAATGTGCCTAGCTATCTCACTAGTATTAGCAGTTAACTAGCGAATGACGGTTCATCTAGGTAGTTTGCTAGCTAGTTACTCTGGACAGTACCATTCAGGCCAGGTAAGGAGTCAATAATTATTAATTTTTTTACATTGAATACATATTTTCAACCTAGCTAAAGTGAGCTAGGCTAGCTATTTGCCACTATCATTGGGTAAGTAGATAACGTTAGATTGGGGTTCGCTAGCTGGCAAGTTAGCTAGCTAGTTAGCATTTTGCCGTTCGCCATCCGAACGTTGTAAATCTGGCAAAATAGATTACATAACCATGCACCAAGTACGAAACAAATTGGCTTTCAATTACTTCACCTACCTCCACAATCGCCTCTAGCTTGCCCTCGAAAGTGAAGTCGATGAGGTCGGGCTTCAAGCACAACCCGTAGTTGACAGGGTAGACGTCAGTGGGCAACCTTACGAAGGGCCTCCTTTCAGGCATGGTGTCTGTATTTTGTCTGGTGGCGCTTGCGAAGACGGTGCTGCTGTGTATTACTCGGAATTTGATAGTTCTGAAGTTCTGCAAAATGGGCTTCGACAACCAAACTGGATCTTGGGGAAGGACTCGTTTTACGAATGACAGCGAAACCCGACGGCCGAGAACCAGCAACATAAAATCCTGAGCTAGAAATGTTGCCAGCTAGGGTCCTCCCCTCTCACTTCAAATCCACCGTAACAACGTGTGTAGGAGCGCAGTGTGACGAGGTCATCGCGTTGAAGCGGAGCAACACTGGAACAAGGGGGTGTGTTCAATATTTTGGGTTTTGAATTAGTTTGTCAATTGTAGTAACCTTTCTCTAAAAATATAGCTATATGTTATGTAAAATATTTGACATAAATCATCATTGACAATTACATGCTTTCTGTTTGTAGCATTCCTTTTTGGTAGTAGTAGATAGTAGCAGAAATAACAAGGCATGAAGTCATCTGCACTCTGAAAATAAGTAAGAATTTGCATCAACAATAGGTTGTTTACCTTTTTATGTTGTGAAAGTTCTTATGGTTGTCTATGTTGTTGCCTAGTAGTGAGTGTGTGTAAATCACTTATGGAAACCAGTAGTCAGAGGGCTTAGCTACTCACATGACTCATGTAGGTCATTGCAGACATCTCTCTATCAACTGTATTTTGTTTGCTTAAGAATCCTGCTGCCAAGAAGACGTGCACAGCTACTGAAGGTGTTCGAAGTAGCTGCTGCTCAAATCTTCAGATCATGTCAGGAAAAAGCAACCAATTTAAGAGACAATTCCACCATCTAAACCCATGTAACTCTTTATTATCTGTGTCCAACGGCTAAGTAACTGGTGCTGTTGCCTGCATCCATAAGAAGCAATTTATGCTTGATCCAAAAATGTAGTCGGAGGTGTATGGATGGTGTGATGCAATTGCGAAGCCTCCAGAGGCAACAGTGGCCAAATTGAGCTCCGTACTGCGCTTTGCGCCTCAAATTTTGTAACAATGAGAATGGCTCCATATAGCTCCGCATTGACATGATTAGTTGATGGTAGGTGCGGGTAGGAGGTCCTGTATAAATACAAACTCACTTCCTTGACAACTTCTTTCACAACAGCTCTGAAATGCTTGGGGAAGCGCAAAAACTATGAATGCCCTGACTTCTGCAGAGGCCATATCAAAGGCGCTGCATGGTCATTCTGACGTCGGCATTGGCAGTGCAGCACTTACCGTCAGCATTTACCACCTCTGCTGAAGTCAGGGCATTCATACTTCTTGTGCTTTGCGGAGCAGCGCAGAACTGTTGTGAAGGAAGTTGTCAAATAAGTGAGTTTGTGTTTAAACAGGACCGCCCGCCCTCACTACCATCAACCAATAATGTCAATGCAGAGCAAAATGGAGCCCTCCGCATTGTTACAACAGTTAAACATTGGGCCACGCCTTGTAAACCAATCTTAGATTTTTAAACCAACAGTAACTGAAAGCAGATTCTCATGATAAAAAAACCTAAACAAGTAATAGTTTATTCTAAAATGCAGAGCAAGGCAGAATAGCCAAAGTGACCCCCACAACGTTGCAAGAAGAATCGTAACAATACGCAGCACAGCGCAGATATATTGTTCTTGAACACACCACAAACTCAGTCTGACAGCAAATATGGCGATGTCCATGAGGAGGGCATTACTGCCTCTGCATCGGATGAGATTCAGCAATATAAAGGTATTATTTGAGAGAATATTGATTGCATTAGCTATACATTACACATAATTCATTGAAATGTTGACTGCTCAGCCCCAGAAAATGCCCCCGAAAAAAAGCTGTAGGTTTATAATCAGCAGTAGCTAGCTAGCTACGTTAGCTAACCTAGCTAAACCCAGCAAGCAGATCTTTTTGGAAGGCAATTCTTGCTAAAACAGTCAATTTGTCAACTGACTAAGTTTTAAACCAGTTTAGCTACCTAGCTAGTCTATACTCATTAATCAATCACCGTAGCCGACCTAAAATGCATGTAACTTAATAAGATGTCACAATTGCATTTTATAACACTGTTTTCTTCAGTCTCTTTAACTAGCATCATCTGTTTATTGTATTTATTTTCAAAACCAAGTTGTTTGTTCAACTAAATGCATAAATGTTCTCGAATGTACCATCATATGATATTAACCATACAATAATAACCAATTGATAATGATGTGCAATTCTCTTATCTCCATGTATTGCAAACCACACGAACAAATTGTGCTAAACCTTTATGCATAGACTGGTACTCCATGATTTCTTATCTAATCCACCCGCTTTTCCCTCATGCAGAATGCAGAGGCTTCGCTGGAGGTACGGTATCCCCTGCCCTTTGTTGTCCCTGTAAGGACCAAGAAGCGCTACTTCATTCCCCCCGCAGTAGGGATAAAAGGGAAGGCAGCAGCGTCGGCAGACCAGGAGGCCAAAGCCAGAGCGGCAGGTGTTGTCCTGAGGCAGGAGTACATGGAGAGAGCCATCAACATCGCCTGCACTGGTACAGACCTGTTTATGTGCATTCATACACTTTTCAAAATGTCAGACAGTCTGACACTACTGCTGATGACTTCATATCAGCAGTAGTGTAAGACTTACGAGCCATTTTGAGAACTTGTTCTAAAAGCAAGCTAGACCAGTACAGTATCAGCATATTCATTATAGTCATCTTAAAGTTCAAACGTTCAGTTTGTTATGCACAGCATCAAAGTTAAGAGGGTTCCCACTGTTACGATGAAGCAAATAATATACATAGTCACAATAACCAATATCTCTCTCCTTTCCACTACCACAGCGGGAGTGTTTGACCCCTATATCCCCCCAGAAGGTGATGCTCGTCTCTCCAGTCTGTCCAAAGAGGGTCTGAAACAGCGCACAGAGCAGATCAAACAGGGTGCTGCCTCCCAGCTAGCGTGAGACAGTCTTCCGCCCCATTGTTTATATTTTTGTTAGGATATTGAGCGATCGCTCCTTATCTTTCACCCACACTCAAATACTCCCAGCTAGCAAAGACTGTCTGTCATGTACTCCTTAGATATTCTTGCTCTCCGTTAGTATTAGACTTAGACTGAGAACATATTTGTCTCTTATATTTCATTAACGTCTTTGGCATTGAAACAAACCCAGTCACACTTTAAACAAACTTTTATAAAGGCTTTATAGTCCATTCTTGAAAGCCTAATAAAGGGTTTATGAAGGCTTCAAATTTGTAGTTCATTTAAAGTGGGAACACAAACCTTCTCTCCACTGCAGGATACGCAAGATCAAAGAGCATGACCCTGAGTTCACCACAAAGGCATTCCCAGTGAAAGCTCAGGAGATCTTCATTGACGCGCACAACGCTCTCACACAGTAAGAGATACTCACTCTCATATGACCCAAATAAACTGCTCCCTATCCTGCTTACACTCTTGGCTACCAGGCAAAGATGATCTGTGAAAGGGGTGGGTGGTGTCCCCAGTTATTCCAGTGAGGCATTTCTAATGGAAGTGAGATAGTGACTCACTGTGGTCATGATGGATATATTGCTTACACTGATATAGCTTGCTGTGAAAGTCTGTTTAGGCTAATCTTGTTTGTAAATCTGAACTACCTGATTTGGCTTAGTTTTTCGGCTTGCTCATTAAGAAAATGCAGCAGGGTGGGGGTTAATGTGGGTGTCTTGTGTGTTCGCACATGGCAAGCGTTTATACATTCACTCTGCCAAAACATTACATACTGAGTCACTCATCCTTCTAGATAACTTGAAACAGTCTAACCAGGTCTTGTCTTGAAGTCGCCTAGGCTAGCTAGTGCTAGCCAACTTCTTTCGCCAATTAGCTTCAGCTGATTAGTGTGTGACCGTGGCGAAGTTGGTTTGACATTGGATATCCCATCTCTGGGGCTAGTTGGTGACCGACAATAAATTACACAATGTAAATGGGACAATATTTTCATTTTGCGCATCTTTTAGTTGTCTCAATAAATGCTTTCAGTATTTTGTATATCAATTTCTACAGTTTATAGTTTGTCATTGAAATAAGGAGCTATTGACATTTAAAATATTTTCCCATGTACATTGCATTCAGAAAGTATTCAGACCCCTTGACTTTTTCCACATTTTGTTACGTTACAGCCTTATTCTAAAATTGATGAGAAAAAAAATGTATATAATCAATCTACACACAATACCCCATAACGATAAGCGAAACTCGAAATTAAGCTCAGGTGCATCCTGTTTCCATTGATCATCCTTGAGATGTTTCTACAAGTTGATTGGAGTCCACCTGTGGTAAATTCAATTGATTGGACATTATTTGGAAAGGCACACACCTGTCTATATAAGACCCCACAGTGGACAGTGTATATCAGAGCAAAAACCAAGCCATGAGGTCGAAGGAATAGTCCGTAGAGCTCCGAGACCGGATTATGTTGCGGCACAGACCTGGGAAGGGTACCAAAGTCTTCAGCATTGAAGGTCCCCAAGAACACAATGGACTCCATCATTCTTAAATGAAGAAGTTTGGAACCACCAAGACTATTCCTAGAGCTGGCCGCCTGGCCAAACTGAGTAATTGGGGGAGAAGGGCCTTGGTCAGGGGAGGTGACCAAGAGCCCGATGGTCACTCTGACAGAGCTCCAGAGTTCCTCTGTGGAGCTGGGAGAACCTTCCAGAAGGACAACCATCTCTGCAGCACTCCACCAATCAGGCTTTTATGGTAGAGTGGCCAGACGGAAGCCAATCCTCAGTAAAAGGCACATGACAGCCTGCTTGGAGTTTGCCAAAAGGCACCTAATGGACTCTCAGACCATGAGAAACAAGACTCTCAGGTCAGATAAAACCAAGATTGAACTCGTTGGCACAAGCGTCACGTCTGGAGGAACCCTGGCACCATCCCTACGGTGAAGCGTGGTGGCAGCGTGCTGTGTGGATGTTTTTCAGCGGCAGGGACTGTGAGACTAGTCAAGATCGAGGGAAGGATGAACAGAGGAAAGTACAGAGATCCTTGATGAAAACCTTCTCCAGAGCCCTCAGGACCTCAGACTGGGGCGAAGGTTAACCTTCCAAAAGGACAACGACCCTAAGCACACAGCCAAGACAGCGCAGGAGTGGCTTCGGGACAAGTCTCAATGTCATTCAGTGACCCAGCCAGAGCCCGGACTTGAACCCGATCCAACATCTCTGGAGAGACCTCAAAATAGCTGTGCAGCAACACTCCCCATCCAACCTGACCGAGCTTGAGAGGATCTGCAGAGAAGAATGAGAGAAACTCCCCAAATACAGGTTTGCCAAGCTTGTAGCGTCATACCAAAGAAGACTCGAGGCTGTAATCGCTACCAAAGGTGCTTCAACAAAGTACTGAGTAAAGAGTCTGAATACTTATGTAAATGTGATATTTCAGGTTTGCAAAAATTTCTAAACCTGTTTTTTCTTTGTCAATATGGGGTATTGTGTGTAGATTGAAGGGGAAAAAAACACATTTAATACATTTTAGAATAAGGCTGTAAACGTAACAGAATGTGGAAAAAGTCAAGGGGTCTGAATAATTTCCGAATGCACTGTACAGTTGGTATTTTACCGATGGTCCCTAACTTGCCCCATAGGTATATCAAATGTCAAACCAAATTGACCATGGGCATTCAAATCTGGTCATGTGCAGCTGCGCTCCAAATTGATGATTACTTGGGTGCTGTCAGCTTTGGGCATGTGGGCAGGATTGAAATAAACACAACCCAAGGAAAACTGTTACAGTACCCTTCATTCCATGACATACCATGTTTTGCTATCTTGCAAATCTCTGTTTTGGTCGAGACTTACTTTATGACCAAAATTATCCTATTTACATTTTGTAGTAAATTTTGACTCCAGAATAAATGTTTTTGGCTCATCGATGCCACAGGTCGCTATCAAAACAAGAAGTTGCTTTTTAGGGGCAGTCGCTCTTTTAAGTGTATCACACTTCTTCTGTCTGTGTGTTTCAGGTTTAACAAGGAGAAACTTCACTCCCTTGTGACAGAAAGATGTTACCCTGTAAGTTCTCCCTCCTCCAGGCAGTTATTGTCACCATCACCAGTACACTTGCTTTAACTGTTACTGTTTATACAATACACAGGCTATTTATTTCACCATGTATATTAATCCTCAGTTCTATTTGCACTGATACAATCCCAGTGTTATCATGACGTCATGAAAATTGCTGCTGCTGCAAATAGTGTGTGTGTGGTTGCACTTTAGGGTTGGGCGGTATATAGATTGTCATACCATTTCTGTACCGTACTGGGGTATGCGGTATTACCAGAAGTGCACACATGGGGCTCTGTTTTTTAAACGCTCAAAACAATTTAGGCCACAGGGCTCTTGATCCAGGAGGGAATTGAATGTCTCTGCTGTAAGCAAGTAGCTTGATCTTGACGACATCTAGCCATTCAGCTAGCCAGTTAGCAAACCAAAGGCATAGCTGCAGCCCTGAGTTGGATATAATTTCTTTGACATTTCTTAGTTATAAGTAGTGGGCTAGCACATACTGACCTCACGTGGTCTCTATAGCCCAAGCCTATTGTACTTAATTTTACGGTACAGAAATAACCAGGTATTTTACTAAGAAATAGTATGATCAAAGGTTACAAGTATAATTAACATATGTTATAACCTATAAGTTACTTGTTGTGTTTTGTCTTTGGGATGCTCTTTTAGCTTAGATGGCATTAACTCACTGTCTGTCCATCCTGTGCAGGAGATGGTGAGGGGGAACCGCTACAAGACGCTGCGGTGGCATTTCGTGGAGTCCCTGGAGCCGCCCAAGGTGGTGCACGCCCGCTGCCCAGACATGGTCAGCAAAGGCAACATGTATGGGCAGGTTACGGTGCGCATGCACTCCAGACAGGTGAGACAGACAGTCACAGACACACCGTCTGTCACGCCGAAAATGGTTGTCGTCATTTTGGAATACTGTCACGATGAGCCATTAAACAAGTATATAACACACAGGTTGGGTACTATGGAGTCCCACATTTTTGAAACGTTAAAAGGAGACAATGGCGCTATGCTTAGCTTGAGCTATAAGGGTCTGCATTTATATATTGACTGAAACATTCACATTGTAGTATAGTAGTAAGGAGTGAACCAATTACTAATGAGTGAACCAATTCTCTCTCAACTCATTCTCTTTTCTCCTTCCCCCCCTACCTTCTCCTGCCCCCTGTATCTGTCCCATTCTAATGGTTACATCATCGTTTCACCATTATCCTCAATAAGGGTTGTGTTACCTTGTTGTGTTACCTGAATTAACATCATTCCTGTGTGTTCTGGTGGTTAGACCCTGGCTGTCTACGACCGCTTCGGCAGACTGATGATGGGGAGCGAAGAGGAGCCCAGGGATGTGCTGGAGTACCTGGTTCTGGAGAGGCACCTTGTCAACCCATACGGCATGTGGAGGTTACACGGCAAGATAGTACCAGCCTGGGCCCCAGTGAAGGAACCCATTGTCAAGGTGACCTTTCATAGGAGTCTATAGCAAGTTTACTGATTTTAAAGGGGCACGACACAAATGAATGAAGTTAAAAAGTGGTGATGTGCCCCTTTAACACTGTTTACCAAAGGGTTGATTAGAAAATGATTAGATAATGAAATTCCCGAAGACATTTTCAGTTCATTACCTGAATGGACTTTAAATGATTTTTAATGTTCTGCAACTCTGTTATTTACCATATGTGTTCTGTCTCAGACAGTTTTAGGACTGGACTTAGATTTCTCAGTAACTTGTATGGTACACAAAAGCTAAAATGAGCGCCCATTTTTCCGTGGTTGTAATTTCTGCTCACTGGCTTTTATTTCCTCTGTTTCAGACTGTTATGATCCCTGGCCCGGAGCTCAAGCCAGGCGAGGAATTTGAAGGGCTCAACTATGAAGTGCCCAAGCCTAAGGCTGTGCAGTGGCACAAATAGACCACAGGTGGGAGCTGTAATTCTGGGCCAACACATACGTTCTCGTTTTTTTAAGAAACCATGAAGCTACATTTAGTTTTCTGCCTTTATATATAAAAATACACTGTTTGTTACACCTTACACTTGTAATAATCCATAATACATAATAATCCATATTGTCCAGATCTGTAGAGATTGTATGGTTTATTTCAATGGTGAATATATTACATGTTAATTTAAAGAATACAAAAATAAAATGTTGCATCTCTTTTTTCATACCTTTTTGATTTCAGGGAATGTACATTTATATCAGAATAATCTGTACTTTTCATAGGCAATACATACAAAAATAACTGAAATCAACAGAAATCATGTTCAACATGCATACAAAAAGGATGCATTGTGTAATGATGGTATTTGATTCTACTTTAACAAAAGGACAGCACACCCATTCAAAAAACACATCACATGCATCAAAAAAACACTCACAAAACGAAGTTGGTCCATTGAGGATAACACGAGGCAACGCATGAAGATGATGTCACCACTGCACAAACTGTCATTTTTACTGAATGAGATGTGGCAAATATGGATGGATACATTTGGTAAATAAAGCATGGAAATGGTGAATAAATCAATGGCAAGGGCCTTATGTACAGTTTTAGCGGGACTATACTGAGGTGCAGTTCTTTTAGGGCAACTGTTTCCACGTTGAGTCGTATGCTTAAAAAAAGAATGTGAAAAAAGCTTTGGTCGTGCATCCTCCTCAAAGTACAGATATACCTTTTTTTAAATATGTATTTATTATTCTGCTAATAAAATTGCTATTGTAAATTATTCAAAAGAACAGATTATAGCTAAATCAGTATTGAATTAGTATGATTTAAGTTCTCTGTTAAAGTTAGATGTATTATATTATTACTATTAGCACTGTCTGTGGGGACATGATTACTGACATTAAATGTGATATCCTTGTAGCCACAACTGTGTAATTGACTTTGAAAAAGCACACATTAATATTACAGCTGGAAAGCTGTCCTTAAATTGTTTGGAATGTGTTTATAGGAGGCAACAAAAGGACATGCATCACCTCCATTGTAATCAGTGATTTCCAAAATGATGGATCTGCTTACAAATTAAGCTGAAGGAGCACTGGTCTAGTGTAGATTATTTCCCTGTGTGTCTATAAGGAGTTATCACCAGCTTCGTAAAGCTCAGGCTGTTATTTTTTAAACACATTGTCAACTTTTTACAGCCATGGCTATGGGGTTTTAACTGTGTGATACAGAAGAGCCCATTGTCACTTATAAACACACAAAGACACAGAAAACAATATACATCTCTAAAAGGGGTCAAAGTGGAAAGAAGAAGAGGGACTGCATCCAGGCGCTTTCTCTGATTGATAACCTGGGGGGGTAAATGTACCTCTGGTGGGCAGAGCATTTGCAGATCCTGGCCCAGGGGCGTATTGCTTGTGGAGCAGTGTCTTTCTGGGGAGTGTTATGGATGGACAGTCCAGGGGCCTTTGCTACATTCAGGTTTGCAGAGGTCATGTCTGATTCATTGACCCCCCTGCTATAGGATATCTTTGCACAGTGATCCAGTCAGTGAATCAGGTGTAACAACCCACTGAGACCATTCTTGTTCTAGCCAGTAACTGACAGGCCTGGCGTTTATAAGTCGGATGAGAAGACGAAGGCTTCTGCAGCACTTTCGGCATCGTCTTCCTCTTCTTCTTCTTCAGGAATGTTTTCAGGCTCCCATGTAAAAATGTCAGAGTTATTGTCGTGTTCTGTGATGGATGAGGGGGAGGATGGTGGTTTGGTCCCTTCCATCTCCCAAGGGCACATAGCATCACGCCGAGCCAGGGGCACGTTAGCTTTGGCCGCCTCTGCCCCTTGCGTGCTGCCGGCTGCAGGTTCTGCAGCATCACCCTCTTCCATAGATAGTGCACCCTGGGTCTCTGTGACATCCTGTCTGCCACTGGCAAGGATAGTTTCCTCTTTCTCTGCAGACTTTTCTGGTTCATCAGTTTCCCATGGGCAAACGTCTGATCGAACACTTTCTTGCTTTTTTATCTTCTCTGGTTCTACAGGATCCCTGGTCTCCCATGGACAATTGTCTGACTTGGTGCTGTCCTGGCTTTTAGTATTTTCTGACTCTTCAGCTGGACCACAAACATCTGCCCGAACACTGTCTTGCTTTTTCATATTTTCTGGTTCTTTGGGGACATCAGTTTCCCAAGGACAAATATTAACTCGAACACTGTCTTGTCTTTTCTCTTTTTGTGTTTCCTTGGAAATATCTGCTTTAGTACTGTCTTGTCCATTTTTCTTGTCAGTCTTTCCAGTTTCCCAAGGACAAACATCAACTTTGACACCATCTTTCTCCTCTGTCGTTTTTGGCTCCTCAGTTTCCCATGGACCAACGTCCATTTCAGTGCCATCTCGTTTTTTTGTCTTGTCTGGCTCATCATTTGCCCCAGTTTCCCAAGGACAAACATCTGCCAGAACGCTGTCTTGTCTTTTAGTCTTTCCTGTTTCTATGGAGACAATAGCCAGCGTGCTGTCTTGCTGCTCTGTTTTCTCTGGTTTCTCAGTCTCCCAAGGACAAATATTTACTCGAATGCTGTCAGTATTTTTTGGATCAGCTTGAGATCTGCCTTGAGTTTCCCAAGGACAAACATTTGTACAAGGGCCGTCTTTTTCATCTGTCTTTTCTTGGTCTCCAATGTCCCATGGACAAATGTCTGTTTTTGCAACAGTGGTCTCCTGGGAAAATGATCTTTTGGTGATCTTTATGGTTATGGGTGGCGTTGGACTCTCCTCTTCCAAAGAACAAAGTACTGTCAAATCTTTTGGTTGGTCAGGGAATTCCCAAGGACATGCTTTTGCTAAGGGGACACTTAGATTTTCAGGGAAAGATTTAGCTTGCTCTGTGCTTTTTGTTTGTACATCTTGTTTCCCAATGCTTGGCGTGTCTGTTGATTCCCAAGGACAGACATTCTCCCATACACCGTCTTGGAATTTTGGGGTCTCTTCAGATTCCCATGGACAGACATTGGCATGTATTGTCTCCTGACGTTTTGGTGGCGCGTTACATAATCCCTTGTCCTCCTGTGGATTAACATTTTCATAAATAATCGGCACCTTTACTTTTTCAGGGAAGGAATCCCCCACATCCCAAGGGCAGACATCAACCCGTACACTCTCTTGGGGTTTCAGGCCGTGAGAAATCTGTGGGGGTTCATCAGTTTCCCAAGGACATACATCTGTTGGTTTCTTGTTCAGACCCTCTGGTTTCTTCTCAGACTGGTTGGACGCTGAGGTAATTGGGATGTCGGAAACATCAGCTTCCCAAGGGCATACATCTCCCTGGATACTCTCCTGTCTTTTCAATACGTCTTCTGATTCCCAAGGACATACACTGACACGTGCAGGCGCCTTTGGATCCTCCTCTGGTTCCTCCACCTCCCACGGGCAGATTTCTGCTGTGGTGCTCTGTTGTCTCTGTGGGGCCTGCTGGGAGGAAGCAGGAACATCCCATGGGCAAATATCTGATTGGGAAACACTCAGAGCAGGCCTAATTTGGCTACCTCTTCTGTGAGTGGAAGGAGTCTTAGCTGTGCTATGTGCAGTGTTTTCCCTTGAGATGAACACGTTTTCATACACACTGTCCTTTTGCATGTCCTCTGAGTCCCAGGGATAGACAGTGGACTGTACAACCACTATTCTCCTAGGACTTCTTTCAGAGGAATCACTTGAGGACAGTCTGATTGCAGCCTGTTTCACGAGGACAGGTTTCACATCTGCTGTTGTCATACTTCTTTTTTGTTGTGTCCTCTTGTCTACGCTTGAAACACTACCTTTCTTCTCCAAGTTTGAAAAACTTTGTGATTTCGTTTCTGCGCTTGAAATGCTTGGAGTTTTTAATTTTAATGCTGCGATGACGGCGATGGCGGCTACACTCCCCTGTTTTTTTCGTGATATTGAGTCCTGTTTCTTTACTGTATCTCCTGCTGTCTCCTTTTTGGCTTTTTCCTTAATGCTTGCATCCACAGATCCTACGAAAGATTTCACAGAGAGCCATTTCTGGGTGGAAGTACGGAAGGAGAAGGCCCGCACGTCCTTTGCGGCCTTTGGGGACCCAGGTACACTAGTGGAGATGGGAGCCTGGGGTCTCGGGGACTTGCATTCTGCCTCTCCCACTTGTGAATCTCCAGTAGGACTTTCTGCTGGGTTAGGAACTGGTAAATGGTCCCAGGGGCAAATATGTTTCAGTATTGGTGATGATATACTCTCTGGGCTCTGTGGTTCTTCCTCAGAGGGAGCAAATGTAACGTGTGGCTGGTTCTTATTGGCAGGGCGTTCCTCCGACAGCTCCCAGGGACACACTTCGGCCTTGTCATAGGACTGGGATTGCACAAGGGCACTTGAGGTCTGGTCCTTGATAGCGATATCCTGTTGGGACTGCCCTTGCTCGCCTGGGGTATCTCTGCCTACCCGGGAGGTGTCTTCCAGACTGTGGGCTTTACTGGACGCTAAACTCAGTGACTTGTGTAGCTTGGTAGGTCCAGGAAGGAGGAGATTGTTATCGACTGTAAGGTTTTGGGCGCTGGCCGACTTATAGACCAATGGTGCGATATACAGCGAGTCTGTCTCAGAGCGCTGTGAGCATCTCTTAGCTAGATTTGCCCTTAACATGGTGTCGTGCAAGGAGGGGTCTTTATCGGTTACATAGTCATAGTCACTTTGAGATTTACGCAGCACTGGTGAAGGCTGCTTTACTGGTTCATCTTTGTAATTTATGCTAAAAGTATCTGGCGCTCTCTTACAGGACTCAGAGTGCGTAACATCCCTGCTGCCCAGGTTGACCTCTTTGCCATCACGGCTGCACTGTCGGCTCATGGACTCTGGGATCTCAGTGATACGCTTTATGATGGACCGGCCCAGCCCGCGCCGAGAGATGCGCTTCTTCTGCAGGTGGGGGTTGTTTGCTGTCATCTTCTTGGTCTTGTGGACCTCCAATTGACCATACAATTTCTTCAGCTCATCCTGGTGCAGGTGAAAAGGAAGAGAGAAGGAAGGATAAAGGGAATTAGGGAGGGTATTGGTATGAGTGAGCAGAGGAAAACCCATAGGGAACAGTTAGTTGGGGAAGAGTTATTGTTAAGGACAACGAGAGCAAGTTTAGGGTGAAGAGAAGGGGCAGGCAGAGGAGAAAACACAGGTCAGGTCTATGCCAGGCAACATATTGTGAAATACACACAGGGCTTTTTATGTCTAAGTTTATAATGAAAATTATAATTGGTTTTAAATTAGTATAAAGTAATCCTACAAATGGTTATAGCAAATGGTTATAGTAATTCAATGTTTATAATTGTTTTATTTTACTAAGGTTTAAATTCTATTTAATAATTTCTCCCCGTCTTGGCCTAGACAGTGCCTGAATAGAAATGGTCACTTAGTAAGGGTCCAGGGCAGAAAGAGAGTTTACCCGAATGTCATCGGGGTCCAAGCTGTGGTCACTCCAAACTGCTGAGGTAAAACTGCTGTTGAGGTACGAGCCGGATCGCCGCAAGTCCACCTCATCCTCATACACCTCCTCTGCAATCTCCTCTCTCCCCGCCCTCGACACATGGAGGAACTACAGAACACACACACAGAGTAGTTATTATGTGTCAGAGACAGATTTATACTTGCATTGCTTGTGGAAGAAAATTGCCATGTACCTTGGGTATGAAGAGCAGGGCGAGTGTCACAGTGATCGTGACGTGCGTATGGGTGAAGAACAGCAACAGCATCCAGTCAGGATGCAGAGAGGGCATGACAAACCTAAGGAAAATATAGAACAGGAAGACATGTTTTATGTCCCTATACAATATGCGTTTCTCCTGGTGAATAAGCACGTTTTATCCAATGATGTATATAAACCCTGGATTGCTGATGCTATGTATTGGCCAATGAGAGGCTTTGAAGCCACCGGTCGGCCATATTGGCACTCCCCAGAAGAAGCAGTCCTCCATAGGAATTAAATGTTTCAAGGACAAAATTACATGAATTTAGGTATTTTTTTGTTGTAGTGGGCACAGTAACAGAACTTTCAAAAAGTTATACTTTAAGGAACGTTATTTTTTTATTTTATTTTTTATGTTTAGCTCACATAATATAATTTAAAGTATGCATTGTGTATGTAATAAAATAAACGTATTGTACAAAAAACATATAGACATGAATAAATACATTTCTACAGCTTTCAAAATATTTTTCACAACGGTGGGGGAGTGCCAAGATGGAGGTGCGGTGGCTTCAAAACAGCGCCCCCTGTCAGTCATCTAGTGTAGGCCTATATACTATAAATCCTTTGGCTTTATCCCAGGTTACTGCCTCTGTTTAGAGCTGAGTATCATGTACGCTGGTTACCGTAGCAGGTGGAACATGGAGGATAGCAGCAGCTCGTTGTGTATGGCGATACCTATGTAGCGAGGCTCGTGGAAGGCTGAGGGCACTGGCTTCACAGCACTGCACAGTAAACTGCCCCAGCACAGAAACATCAGCTCGGCTGAGACAAAGAGACAAACAGACATAATGTTTATACTCTTCTCATACACATACACATTACTGTCAGGCAGTAATGTGTTGTTTTGTCTGGGTTTTTGAGCTCAAAATCATGTTTGTAAATTGATTTTACCTCTGACCTCAATCAGGAATGTGATTTGTAGCCAGACAGAAAAAGCCAAATCGATAACAGTAGCATTCACTGGATTTTTGGTTTTGTTCAATAGGTCTACACAAGAATGCCCGTGTGCTGGAGTTTCTCTTTTCAATATCAATTTTTTTTCTCTGTATCACCTGGAAAACACAAACAACCCTCTTTTTCAATTAGTGTTATCCACTCACCCACGGCCATCATGTAGTCCCAGCGGTCCAGGTCACAGCGGCTGAAGCCCTGACCATCCGACGTGGTCGATATGATCAGTAACGGAACGTTACGGTCACGGTTCTGTAGAACGCCCGCGGTCCACGCACACAGGAACCAGCTGACGGTCACAACCATGACTCCCAGTAACCTCAGCAGGTGTATGCTGGACATGTAGGGCACTCTCTGGGCTGTGCGCGACAGGAACACCTTGAGAACCCTGTATGTGTGGGAAGTTGACTTGATGTTACTCATTCCTCAGAGATAAACATATACAGACACTTTTTGACACATTTTGAATTACATTACAGCATACAAGCTGACCTGAATTCAGGGAAAGATCTCACAACGTATTGTTCAACCTGACTATAGCGAGGGGATACACATGCGGTGACACTGACAATACGTGAAGTGTAGTAGTGAGAGAGTGCAGTAGTACAGACCTATATATCTTCAGTGTTACCGTTCCATAGACTATGGCAAAGCCCAGAAGTCGCACCCAGCGAAGCAGGATGCATCGGAAGGTGCTGGGCTTGAAGTACAGGATGAAAACCTGAGGGGGAGAGATAGAAAGAGGCATTAGCAGATGATCTGTCACGCAAATTCACTCCTTGTGAGCTTAGTTTGCCTTGTCTTTGTAGTTACAATTAGGTAACGGGCTTTGTGGATAAAAATAATACAGAAGCATAATTGATTATAATGTGTTCAAATAGAACATTTCTACCTACCTCAGAGGAGAGACAAATTATGCACTTATTAATCACAACTGTATACCTCAGTACAGAACGTATACAGAAATGCGCAGTGTACAGGACTGTGTGTGGACATGAGTGGAATTGTATGTGTGCTCTAGGTCGGTGACCGCGGCAACAGATCAAATGGCTGGAGGGCTAAAGGGGGCGGTGTGTGACCACCCCAGGTGATGCCCTACAGAGATGAGAGAGTCTGTCCCTCGGTTGCCCTTTTGTCTGGGCCAATGCTCCACAGTTACAGCAGACTGAAAGGAATTTCACCTTTGTATCGGCCTTTTAGTGTCTGAATCCCCCATATGTGTTTCTTTAGTGCATCTGTGATACCGTAGGGAAATGGGAATACAGCAAAGCTCCTCCGTTTTGAACAGAGGAAGGGAACACATTAATATGTGTATATCGCACATATGTAACTCAACCTTGTGTTCTAGCGAGCGAAGAAATATGATCAATGACCTACAAGGGCACCACATGCCCCCATCATTTACCATTGGCTTGAGCGGGATACTTTGATCAATGTTTCAGGGTAGATACATGTGTGAGTGAGTTGTGTAACGACTACTTAATTGGGATAATTAATCACACAAGTGATTGATAATCTATCGCCGGCCATTGAGTAATGCAGAGTTATGCAACGAATACATTGGCTACGTCCCAAATGGCACCCTATTCCCTATATAGTGCGCTACTTTTGACCAGGGTCTACACGGGTGCCATTTGGGACGCCTTAACCTTCCCCCTCCCCACCACCAATCTAAATCCTCCATTACGATATAATCCCCAACCCAACACAGTGATCTGAAAAGAGCGCTCTTATCTCCACACTCACTTACTCACTCATATACTCTCTCACTCACCGGGAAGTACAGGAGCAGAGAGCCAAACAGGATGGTCTCCAACAGCAGGAGACCCGATGCCCGGATCCTCTATAGGGGGAGGTGAGATAGACAGAGGGAAGGGGGAGAGGTGAGATGGAGGGAGGGTAGAGAGGAGGGATGGATGTGGGGGAGAGGGAAGGTGAGGGGGAGAGATGGGGGAGAGAAGGGGTGAGGGAGGGCAGAGAAGAGGGAAGGTAGAGGTCGATGGAGAGAAGGATGCGGTTGATGAGGACGGAGAGAGGGAAGAGGTGGATGAGGGAGAGAGAGGTGGAAGAGAAGATTGAAAGTGAGGGGAAGGGAGAGAGAGGATTTGAGGAAACATGATTGGTTCAGTATGATGTGCTTATCTTACAGTGCTTTGATTTCTGATGTCTCTGTGGACCTTCGCTGCTCCATGTTTAACCATTTAACTCTAGATGTGTTGATGTATGCAGAGACTAGGTCTGTGGAGCACTATCTTAGAGAGGAAGAATGGCCAGGGCGAGGTACAATACAATAATGCCCCTGCTGTAATGCGATGATACATGAAGATATACAGATAACTGCCAAAATAAAGGAAACACTTGAGCAAATGAGGGGTACAAAGTACACTACGACATTTTTTGGTCCATTAAAATAACATCAAATTGATCAGAAATACAGTGTTGACATTGTTAATGTTGTAAATGACTATTGAAGCTGGAAACGGCTGAGTATCTACATAGGCATACAGAGGCACATTATCAGCAACCATCACTCCTGTGTTCCAATGGCACATTGTGTTAGCTAATCCAAGTTTATCATTTTAAAAGGCTAAATGATCATTAGAAAACCTTTTTGCAATTATGTTAGCACAGCTAAAAACTGTTGTTCTGAATAAAGAAGCAATAAAACTGGCTTTCTTTAGACTAGTTGAGTATCTGGAGCATCAGCATTTGTGGGTTTGATTACAGGCTCAAAATGTCCAGAAACAAATAGCTTTCTTCTGAAACTCATCAGTCTATTCTTGTTCTGAGAAAGTTGCAAAGAAAAATCCATATCGCAGACTGGCCAATAAAAATAAAAGATTAAGATGGGCAAAAGAACACAGACACTGAACAGAGGAACTCTGCCTAGAAGGCCAGCATCCTGGAGTCGCCTCTTCACTATTGACGTTGAGACTGGTGTTTTGTGGGTACTATTTAATGAAGCTGCCAGTTGAGGACTTGTGAGGCGTCTGTTTCTCAAACTAGACACTCTAATGTACTTGTCCTCTTGCTCAGTTGTGCACCGGGGCCTCCCACTCCTCTTTCTATACTGTATGCATACATCTGATATCGGATAAATGTATTCATTCGTAAGCTGTCACATAGAACATGGCTTAAGAGTCTTAGAGTAGTGCTGATATAGAATCAGTTTGGCCTTATAGATCATGGTGAATAATATTATATGGACAGGGAGGACCTGATCCTAGATCAGCACTCCTACTTTGAGACGTTTTTAATTCAAGCTCAGAG
This sequence comes from Brachymystax lenok tsinlingensis, assembly GCA_030435695.1. Classification (NCBI taxonomy): domain Eukaryota; kingdom Metazoa; phylum Chordata; class Actinopteri; order Salmoniformes; family Salmonidae; genus Brachymystax; species Brachymystax lenok. Next base: position 21,197,364 of record CM059812.1, on the reverse strand, counting down.
CCCAGAGTTAGGTATTTCCACATTTCTTATCTAGAGTGACAACGACTATGATGAGTAATGACAGAAGACGTCAAGATGACTAGATTAGCTATGATAGAGCCACAGAGCAGAGTTTCAGCAGATACTATATACAAGGAAGCAATATTCTAGCACTAACAGTGTTTCAAAAGAAAGAGGGAACAACTTAATTGTTACTTTTAACAGAGCTTGATATCAATTTCCTTCTAAGTATAGAGTAAAGTAGCACTGCGAATAAACGTTGAAACTTGAAGATTAGTGAGAACTTCATAACGAAACCGAACAGTTAACCATCAATGATGGCTTGTTGTAGCAGTTGCCCCTAACCACAGTTCTAGAATCATATTGCTCTACTATTAACCTTAACTGGAGTAGTACACAGAGGAGCTACTCCAGAGGTGTATTCATTAGGCACCACACGGAAGAAAACATAATTCAACAGGGAGGGACTACCTTGACTTGTCTAACAAGAAGCACTCATTTTAATTTTCCATTGCAATACATTTTGCTACAGTGTACCCTAATGAATATGACCCTCTCACCCACTTGAACTAACTCACCCTGCTGCATCTGAACTGGTAGGCCACCAGCATGCTGATGAACACCAGAAGCATGAAGAAGCCCTGGACGGCCAGCACCCCGGCTCTGAGGAACCAGTCCTCCTCTACCCAACAGGGGGCGCCGTCCTCGCAGCGCCTGCAGCCCGGCCAACAAGGGAGACAGATGGGCAGGGCCGGGTAACACACGCCACCCCCCTCCCCACCACTGCCGTTCAGGGCACCACCTTCCATATTAGACACGCACGGGGAAAGAAACAAAGACAGCTGGACAGTGACGACAATACATCTTTAAGTATTGTCTTAGAGCTGTTTTTGTCAGACAAGTCAAAAGATTACATCACCTTGACCAGGGTCTTATATAAAGTAAAGTTATTAGACAAACATTGAATAGAAATGTTCTTGATTATTTGAATGCATCCCAAATAGCACCTTTTTCCCTACATGGTGCACTAGCCTGTAGGCCCTGGTCAAAAGTAGTGTACTATAAAGGGAATAGGGTGCCATTTGGGTTGCAGCCTGTGTATCTTTTTACCGTCCATTGGGGGGCTGTAGTATCCCTCTTTGCAGAGACAGCAGTACTGGCCCAATCTGAATCCCTGGCCTGTGATTGGCTCACACTGGAAGGTAGTAAAAGTAGTGGGGATTAAAGTTCACATCACAGTACAAGGACAGGGGTAGTTTGGGTTTTGATCAATCAATGTCTCTGATTGGCTGGAACCTGATTGGCTAGAAGGAGTCTACACACATGATTACCAAGGATGAATAGGGTCCGTGAGGTGTCGAGTTTGACATGTCTGTATTAGGAGGACTTTATCATTATTGCAATAGCCCCACTCCACACCTGAAAGGGGAGCTCCTAGAGGAATAAAAAACTATTAAATGCAAGCAATACTTTTTCGTTGACATATCTGCATCCATTGCAATGTTTCCATCTGTAAACAGCTGTGGACGTCAGAAAAAACAATGCAACCAAGGCATCATTATCTGCTGCTGCTGTAATACCAGTATTTCTGGGGGAAAATTGCCCAAAAAACAATGTTATGATAAAAAGGGCTTTGATGGTATGAATTGTTACAGTTTATTTTTTATTTTATTTTTATTTAACCAGGTAGGCAATTTGAGAACAAGTTCTCATTTACAACTGTGACCTGGCCAAGATAAAGCAAAGCAGTTCGACATACAACAACACAGAGTTACACATTGGAGTAAACAAACATACAGTCAATAATACAGTAGAAAAAAAACAAATATATATACAATGTGTGCAAATGAGGTAAGATAAGGAACGTAAGGCAATAAATAGGCCATGGTGTAAAGTAATTACAATATAGCAATTTAACACTGGAATGGTAGATGTGCAGTAGATGAATGTGCAAAGTAAAAATACTGGGGTGCAAAGGAGCAAGATAAATAAATGAATACAGTAGGGGATGAGGTAGTTGGTTGGGCTATTAACAGATGGGCTACAGTGGGGAAAAAAAGTATTTAGTCAGCCACCAATTGTGCAAGTTCTCTCACTTAAAAAGATGAGAGAGGCCTGTAATTTTCATCATAGGTACACTTGGAAAAAAATCCAGAAAATCACGTATTTTTAATGAATTTATTTGCAAATTATGGTGGAAAACAAGTATTTGGTCACATACAAACAAGCAAGATTTCTGGCTCTCACAGACCTGTAACTTCTTCTTTAAGAGGCTCCTCTGTCCTCCACTCATTACCTGTAGTAATGGCACCTGTTTGAACTTGTTATCAGTATAAAATATACCTGTCCACAACCTCAAACAGTCACACTCCAAACTCCACTATGGCCAAGACCAAAGAGCTGTCAAAGGACACCAGAAACAAAATTGTAGACCTGCACCAGGTTGGGAAGACTGAATCTGCAATAGGTAAGCAGCTTGGTTTGAAGAAATCAACTGTGGGAGCAATTATTAGGAAATGGAAGACATACAAGACCACTGATAATCTTCCTCGATCTGGGGCTCCACGCAAGATCTCACCCCGTGGGGTCAAAATGATCACAAGAACGGTGAGCAAAAATCCCAGAACCACACGGGGGGACCTAGTGAATGACCTGCAGAGAGCTGGGACCAAAGTAACAAAGCCTACCATCAGTAACACACTCGCCGCCAGGGACTCAAATCCTGCAGTGCCAGACGTGTCCCCCTGCTTAAGCCAGTACATGTTCAGGCCCGTCTAAAGTTTGCTAGAGAGCATTTGGGTGATCCAGATGAGGATTGGGAGAATGTCAGATGAAACCAAAATATAACTTTTTGGTAAAAAACTCAACTCGTCGTGTTTGGAGGACAAAGAATGCTGAGTTGCATCCAAAGAACACCATACCTACTGTGAAGCATGGGGGTGGAAACATCATGCTTTGGGGCTGTTTTTCTGCAAAGGGACCAGGACGACTGATCCGTGTAAAGGAAAGAATGAATGGGGCCATGTGTCGTGAGATTTTGAGTGAAAACCTCCTTCCATCAGCAAGGGCATTGAAGATGAAACGTGGCTGGGTCTTTCAGCATGACAATGATCCCAAACACACCGCCCGAACGAAGGAGTGGCTTCGTAAGAAGCATTTCAAGGTCCTGGAGTGGCCTAGCCAGTCTCCAGATCTCAACCCCATAGAAAATCTTTGAAAGTCCGTGTTGCCCAGCGACAGCCCCAAAACATCACTGCTCTAGAGGAGATCTGCATGGAGGAATGGGCCAAAATACCAGCAACAGTGTGTGAAAACCTTGTGAAGACTTACAGAAAACGTTTGACCTCTGTCATTGCCAACAAAGGGTATATAACAAAGTATTGAGATAAACTTTTGTTATTGACCAAATACTTATTTTCCACCATAATTTGCAAATAAATTCATAAAAAAATCCTACAATGTGATTTTCTGGATTTTTTTTCCTCATTTCGTCTGTCATAGTTGAAGTGTACCTATGATGAAAATTACAGGCCTCTCTCATCTTTTTAAGTGAGAGAACTTGCACAATTGGTGGCTGACTAAATACTTTTTTCCCCCACTGTATGTACAGGTGCAGTGATCTGTGAGCTGCTCTGACAGCTGGTGCTTAAAGCTAGTGAGGGAGATAAGTGTCTCCAGTTTCAGTGATTTTTGTAGTTCGTTCCAGTCATTGGCAGCAGAGAACTGGAAGGAAAAGCGGCCAAAGGAGGAATTGGCTTTGGGGGTGACCAGTGAGATATACCTGCTGGAGCGCGCGTGCTACGGGTGGGTGCTGCTATGGTTACCAGCGAGCTGAGATAAGGCGGGGCTTTACCTAGCAGGGACTTGTAGATGACCTGGAGCCAGTGGGTCTGGCGACGAGTATGTAGCGAGGGCCAGCCGACTAGAGCATACAGGTCGCAGTGGTGGGTGGTATAAGGGGCTTTGGTGACAAAGCGGATGGCACTGTGATAGACTGCATCCAGTTTGCTGAGTAGAGTATTGGAAGCTGTTTTGTAGATGACATCGCCGAAGTCGAGGATCGGTAGGATAGTCAGTTTTACTAGTGCAAGTTTGGCAGCATGAGTAAAGGAGGCTTTGTTTTTCGAAATAGAAAGCCGATTCTAGATTTGATTTTGAATTGGAGATGTTTAATGTGAGTCTGGAAGGAGAGTTTACAGTCTAGCCAGACACCTAGGTATTTGTAGTTGTCCACATATTCTAGGTCAGAGCCGTCCAGGGTAGTGATGCTAGTCGGGCGGGCAGGTGCAGGTAGCGAACCATTGAAAAGCATGCATTTGGTTTTACTAGCATTTAAGAGCAGTTGGAGGCCACGGAAGGAGTGTTGTATGGCATTGAAGCTCGTTTGGAGGTTAGTTAAAACAGTGTCCAAAGAAGGGCCAGAAGTATACCGAATGGTGTCATCTGAATAGAGCAGCAAGAGCGACATCACCAGCAGCAAGAGCGACATCGTTGATGTATACAGAGAAGAGAGTCGGCCCAAGAATTTAACCCTGTGGCACCCCCATAGAGACTGCCAGAGGCCCGGACAAAAGGCCCTCCGATTTAACACACTGAACTCTGTCTGCAAAGTAGTTAGTGAACCAGGCGAGGCAATCATTTGAGAAACCAAGGCTGTTGAGTCTGCCGATAAGGATGTGGTGATTGACAGAGTCAAAAGCCTTGGCCAGGTCAATGAATACGGCTGCACAGTAATGTCTCTTATTGATGGCGGTTATGATATTGTTTAGTACCTTGAGCGTGGCTGAGGTGCGCCCGTGACCAGCTCGGAAACCGGATTGCACAGCGGAGAAGGTACGGTGGGATTCAAAGTGGTCAATGATCTGTTTATTAACTAGGCTTTCGAAGACTTTAGAGAGGCAGGGCAGGATGGATATAGGTCTATAGCAATTTGGGTCTAGAGTGTCACCCCCTTCGAAGAGGGGGCTTTCCAATCTTTAGGGATCTCGGACAACGCGAAAGAGAGGTTGAGCAGACTTGGAGTAGGAGTTGCAACAATGGCGGCAGATAGTTTTAGAAAGAGAGGGTCCAGATTGTCTAGCCCAGCTGATTTGTACGGGTCCAGATTTTGCAGCTCTTTCAGAACATCTGCTATCTGGATTTGGGTGAAGGAAAAGCTGGGGAGGCTCGGACAAGTAGCTGCGGAGCTGTTGGCCGGGGTTGGGTTAGCCAGGAGGAAAGCATGGCCAGCCGTGTAGAGAAATGCTTGTTGAAATTTTCGATTATCATGGATTTATCGGTGGTGACCGTGTTACCTAGCCTCAGTGCAGCGGGCAGCTGGGAGGAGGTGCTATTGATCTCCATGGACTTGACAGTATCCCCAAACTTTTTGGAGTTAGAGCTACAGGATGCAAATTTCTGTTTGAAAAAGCTAGCCTTTGCTTTCCTGACTGACTGCGTGAACAGTTGCATATCGCGGGGACTATTCAATGCTATAGCAGTCCGCCACAGGATGTTATTGTGCTGGTCAAGGGCAGTCAGGTCTGGAGTGAACCAAAGGCTGTATCTGTTCTTAGTTCTACATTTTTTGAAAGGGGCAGGCTTATTTAAGTTGATTTTAAAGAACGACTTGGCATCCTCGACTGACGGAATGAAGTCAATATCCTGCCAGGATACCCGGGCCAGGTCGATTAGAAAGGCATGCTCGCAGAACGAACTCTGAAGATAGATGGGGGGCAATCAATTCACATATGGTATCCAGGGCACAGCTGGGAGCTGAGGGGGGTCTATAGCAGGCGGCAACAGTGAGCGACTTATTTCTGGAGTTGACTGTATTTGCCTATGCCTGATTGGACTGACATGCTTGGCCGTTCTTGAGTTAATGGAGATGGAGTGTGTTCCACATGTTCTCTCAGCCAGCCTGGTGTTAGTTTCTCCACCATGATGGTTCCCAGCACAGCAGCACTCAGTCAAGGCAACACCCATTTGGACGCTCGCCTCCGTGTTAATCTAAGTTAAAACCTAAATGGATATGTAATGCCTTGCTACCAAGAGCATTATCCCTTTTCTACCAGTGAAATCCCATATGCACACACACGTAGGCAGACACACACACAAACACACACATGCCCACCCTCAAGTACATGTGCAACCCCACATCAAGTAGTGACAGAAAAGGTTTTAAAAACTATTATAATAAATGCAACAATTTGACAATGGATGAAGATACTCCAAACGTTTTGAATTTGTATAATCCTTGAGATATTGACTGAATTAGAGTTCAGGGATTTTGGTGGGAATTCAGGTATTCCATTTATTGTAAAATTTCACTTTTTTTCTTAGAATGCACTTATATACGTTTACTTATTGTATCAGGGTTTTTTTTTGTATTATGTGTACCTAATTAGCATAAATACACCAGACGTATTTGCAGATATGAATAAATTAACCCAATAGGGTGGAACAGGGCCGCAACCACCAGATACTTGCTCTGTCTACCCTACCTGCACTGTCTAGACCGCCTCATTAATTACTGTTGTTGTCACGTTCTCTTGCATAAATCAACAAGTGTGATAATAGCAGGATACCCTCAGATTAAAAATAAACACGCTTGGCTCTAGATTACACCTACAGTATCTAAACATACTTTACATTGTTTGCGAGATCAGACATAATATCACTATAATTCGAGTCTTCATTTTCTGAAGTTGGTTTCACTTCAGCGCATCTAATTTGTAAACATTTCAACTGTATTAAATTATTACTTTTTCCAATTCCACAAAAAAATTACACCCATCAAAATAAGGTTATTTTTCTTCTCTTTCTTGTGATGTAAGCGTCGAGACGGTGTGTTAAATCCCTGACGAAGCAATAGCGTTCGTATAGATTCAACAGAAAAACAATGTATCCCATTGAGCCCATTACACCCATTGCCGGGGTGTGTTTGACAGGTCATAACAAACATTTCCACGGTCGTAACGTTAACGGGAAAAAACGACAGGCACAAGCAAGACAATGAAAGAGTCGGGGGATTAAAATGAAAGGTATCAATCCAGCGAGATTTAAGTGACACGTGAATTTTGCACCACTCAAACACAGGACATAGATGGCTGAAAAAGACAGACCTCGGGTGGGCGGGGTAAACGCGTTCCTACTTAAATTAAATATTTGTATCTGCCATGGACTAACCTGCACTCAGGCATGAAGGCAATTTAATTCTCAGATGGAGATGGCATACATAGTAAGTCATTAAGAAGTCAGCCGGTTGGTAAACATAGCATGGACCTGCACTTTAAAGCCTCATGATGTACATATCAGGCTCACTCCAGAGGCGTATTTGCGCTATGGCTAGACTCTTACTGAGTGTCTATCTAATGTGGTTCATTGTGTGATTGTTTTATTGCGTTATGTAATTTTGATTGAGAGAGGTGTTTTTTATTTTTCTTAGTTGACTGTTATATGGATTTACAATTGAGTTGGTGAGTAATTTGTATGTAACACACATACACACACACACAAGTGAAAGTGAAAGACACATCTGTTTGCCTTTTTAAAAAACCTGATAAAGGTATCAAATCACTTGATTTAAGTGTAGCTAGATCATATAGTTTAAATACAGTATTACATATTTTTTTTAATTGGTTTTAATGCAAGTCATCTCTTCCCCTTTTAAAAGAGGCCTTAGCCCGCAATTAAACATGAATCAATTAACTCCTTTTTTAGGAAATGAAATAATCTCTAATAAAACATCCCATTCTACCTGGAAATCAATCTCTCTCTTGTTCCACCTCTGACCTGTCTCTGGATGTTCCATGAGGGGACAGGATGAGACTAGAGAGGGGATGATGCTGATGAGATTGGGATATGGGTGTGCTCCTGTGTTCTGTTTCTGTCTGTCAGATGAGTGATGGGTGCATGGGGATTGGGGGAAGGATGTCGTTCATGGCTGGATTATCATCTTAATCCTGCAGCTCATCCCTCCGCCACCCAGCACAGCTATCTTTAAACAGAAGGGCGGGATGAGAGGGAGAGGATTGTGTCGGAAAGGACAGATGATGATCAAACAAGAGAAGGGGAATAAATTGGGGGTGAAGGTCAAGGAGGAGCAGAGGAGGACAAGTATGAATGGATAAGGGGATGCGTGGAGGATAAACATGTACATGAAGTAGCACGTGAAGGAGGGAGAGAGAGAGGGAGATGGAGAGAGAGTAAAGCTATGTAAAGCGGTTAGGGTTGACAAATATATTTATATGAATCATATGATGTAACAATACCCACTACTGCTACTTAAATACTGCTTATATGGTGACTTACAAAAGTGTATAGGTTAGGGTTTGGAGTATTGTAGCCGATTCAACTCAACTCCACCATTTACGATGGAGCTGCGCGGCGACTAGTGTGGACGGCTCAAAAACTGCTGATTTTAGCTCCCAAAGAATAGCCCACAATTACACACGACATTGTTCGGTGTAATTGCGGGCTATTCTTTGGGTGATTTAATCAGTAGTTTTGAATGAAATAAAATAAACATTTTATGTGACGTCGGAGCTCCAGTACCCTCAACTCCAATGTAAATCGTGGAGTTGAGTTTAGTCAGGGGTTTTGAAGTCTCTTGTGACAGAGTAGCTGGCCAGCCCACTCAAGATTTGGATCTAGGAGATTTAAGGCTCAATTCAATCAGATCCGCTTTAGCAGACATCCACATAGCGGTTGTTTTGACATTGTCGGAGGTGGAAGTGCATTAGAGCGGTCAAATCCACAAGTAGCTCCTGGCATTATATCTAAAGCAGACATAGCCATTGGGTGCATGGAGTTGCGTTAAGAGAATTCCAATGCAGCCTTGTTTACAAGTTCCAACACTGGAATGTGAGATCTACACCTCGATTAGGCTGATAGAAATCCTCATTGTGAATTACTTTCAATTTGAGCCTCATTATGTATATGTAGCATACACTTTCTCGTTCTGAACTTCTAACGTAGGGGTTTCGCCAACAACGAATTTAGCAGGAGAAGTTGTGCCCCCATTCATTTTCAGCGAGGGCATGCAGAGAAATGTACGGGGGATTGTGAGAAGGTGAGCGGCGAGAACCCTGCTAGCAGAGCAGTAGAAAAAGTTGAAAATGATTTGACAGCTCCAACGCTATCACCGGTTAACGCTTGATCTGATTGACTCTAGGCCTTGGTCAGAGATAAGAGGTTCTGTAACTCTTCAACAACAATTTGGGGTTCAATTACTATTTTTCCAGGGCTTAAATGTTTTGAGAAGCTCTTTACCTCCATGGTGGTGCGGTTGCACTGGTGTGTGTTGGCAAACCAAGCGTCCCCCGTGGCACACTGGTTCACATCAAAGCCCTGTACGTTTACATCCACACGGATTACACCCCTGGCACAAGAACGCGCGCACACACAAAGAGAAACATCAATTTAAGTAAAGGAGAATATCCTGGAAAGTAACTGGACACAAACAAATAGCAACATAAACGACAGGACCTTTTATGGGAACAAATATATTATTATTGTAATTGAATCATCCATATTCAACTCTATCCCCTGTAGCTTGACATTTTCTCTAGATCAACTTCTTTGGCCTTTAAAAGTGCCTTACTTTCAAATGTCAGATGGTATCCAGCAATGGGTAATTCAATCATATCTGCTATTTCAAATGCTTATCAAAGTATCTCCAGTGTGGCTCTCTGGTTACTACTATAGGCCCTACTACTGCTGGGGCCAGATATTTTTAGAGCCAGGCACTAAACGTGAATTATAGCCTACTTGGGGCAGGAGTAGTGGGTTGGGGCCATCATAGTCCTTGATGATGGTACTAAACCTATCTACCTCAAATGATGTCATCAGTATGAGACACAGAGAGAGACAATGGTTTGTCCAAATGGCAGCCTATTCCCTATGTAGTGTGATACTTTTGACCACGGCCCTCGCCCAACTTGCCCTGGTCAAAAGTAGTGCACTATATAGGGAATAGGGTGACACTTGGTCACAACCTATATAAGCAATAGAGTGCCATGGGTCCTGACTGACCTGAACTCAGGGCTGAGGTCGGGCTTCAGGCCGTAGAAGGAAGTGGATAGGGTGAGCAGCCAGCCCGGCAGGAACCGGCCGTCCTCACACTCTAGGAATGGCCCATTGGCCCAGCGCACCCCGCTGCGATTGGTCACGTAGCTATCGCCCCGCCCCCATTTGGGCGTGTCCAGGGTGCTGAGGTCATTGAGGAGGACTCTTTTAGATAGGGTTGAGGTGGGCTGGTTTGAGGATGCAGGAAACTTGAAACTGCTGAACCAGGTGTCGTCGGGTGCGGGGGCCGGGAGGTGCAGACTTTCCCATTGGCTAGAGAGGTCCTGGAGGAGGATGTTCTGGTACCTGGGGGGGGCAGGGTTCCGGGAGGCGCGGAGCACGAGCTGGGGGCGGTGGAGGCTGGGTCGGCGTCAAAGGTGAGGAGGGCCTGCCGGATGAGGGGGTCGGCCTCCAGGAGGGCGCGCACCATTGCGTGGTACCACTCCATGTCCTCTCGCACACTGCTCTCCCGCAGGTCGCTGGCCTGGAAGATCATGTTGAGGAAGTTGGCCGTGTTGGCCAGGGCGTCCATGGACGGTCGGAGGGGGCCATAGAACTCTTGCGGCAGGGGGCCGTTCTGACCCGTGAGACTGTATGCCCGGTCGCACTCCTCTATCTCCAAGACGGAGTAGTCCCCGCTGTAGAGAAATACCTCTGCCGGCGTCCAGTCCTCCTCTGGGGCTTCCGAGGGGGTCGTGACCGACCCTGAGGGATCGGGGCTGTAGGGGGTGCCTGACTCCCCTGTAGCGCTCACAACGGACGCCGTTGGGTCCTCTGACTCGGCTGTAGTCCCCAATTCAGAAACTATGCTAACCTGTGCTGAAAGGAGGGGTGTGAGCAGCAACAGGAGGAGCCAAACAGGGCCCATTCTCAAATCCATTCCCTTTGGGGGACCATATGCTAATACCCCCCCCTCTTTTATAATCTCTAGTCTTGACCTTTTTCAAAATCCTCAAATAAATTTCACATTTTGGCCGAGGCTTGGAAAGCCTCATAAGCCTCTTCTCTCATCTCTCTTTATGTCTCTTCTCCTTCTCTCCAGTTGTAGTCATACAGGCAGAGGTGCTCCAGCAGGTGTCTGCTGTAACGACAAGGGGGAGTTGATCATCTGCAGCACTGTCTCAGACACACAACACACCGTGTTCATTTGTGCCTCATAATCACACACTCCTCACACACACACACACGGATAAAAATCATACTCTCTACCTCCGATGGGAATTGGGGGAATCCAACTTGTGTTCCTGGTTAATCCTGCATGTCGGTGGGAGGGAGAGGAAATTGTTGGGGAAATCCAGTGGCGTTCCCGCTCAATCCTACTACCATTCCCATCATGTCCGCAGTCAATCTGCCTGTCACTCCCATGTTTGTATTCCCGTTTCCTGGCGACAAGTCCCCTGTGAGAGCAGCAGCCGAGCAGCGAGAGACAAAGCCAACCAAGATTAGAGAGAGAGAGGTGCGCCACACTCCCAGCCCAAAACAAGCGCTAGCGTGTACGACAGGAGGAGGCAGAGAGGGAGGAGGGGAGGGAGGGAACAGCCCAAAATTGAGGGTCTGAGGCTAGGTGTGGGGGGGGGTGAGCAGGTATAGTAGTGTGTGGAAGGGGAAATAAAAAGAGCAGCTTTCCTCTGTCTCTCTCTCTTCTGCGCCCCTCCTTCTGTCTGCCTATTACATTCTTGTTCGCTCCACAGCTCCTCTGTAAAGCATCTCTCGCTCTCACTGTCCACTCTCTCTCTCTCTCTCTCTCTCTCTCTGACTGACAGTGATTACCCCTACTCCTCAACCTCTACCCCCTCTCTCTCTCTGCCCCTCCCTCTCTCTCTTTCTGTGATTCCCCCTCAGTATGCTGCTGGAGATGCTAATGTAACTGTTGTGCCTGTGGAGTGATGAGAGTGCACATCTGTTGGCGGCAGGAACTGCTGTGTATGTCTGTGTGTGTCTTTGTGTGTGTTTTAGTGTGTGTGTGTGTGTCTGCAGCGCAAAGAGGAGAGAGGATGATGCAGGAGGAGGGTTAATCCGCCTGTATTTGGGCATCCATCAAAATCGTGCGCTCGATGGATTAACCCCTGGCGTTCCAGCGGGGTCAGCCAGGAGAATGGATCAGGGACCAGGCAGCTCTTTGATCCTCCAGGAATATGTACACAGTGACACACACTGTCAGGGAAGCCAGGGATGCTATAGATATGATGATGCTTTCAGCTGTATGATGTGTGTTGACAAATAGATTACCAGTGTCTATTTAGTGAACAGGTGGAGATAGATTCATATTGAATGTCGTCATGTGTGGCTATAAAATGGGAATCTCCCTTATCATTCGATTCAGTATTTATCATCACTTAGAATGAGAGAAGGAGGGAGGGTGGGAGAGAAGGAGAGAGCGAGAGGGAGTGTTTGTGTGTGTGAGAGGGAACAAGAGAGAGAGAGACACCTCCCACCCCTTCCTATATCTCAGTGATGGAGCAGGCAACTCCAAGCTCTGGGTGATGCAGGCAAATGTTTTGGTGCCATGGCAACGGGCTTCTGAGAATTTTCATCCATTCCTGTGGGCCCCCTACCCCCACCCAGGACTGCAGAGCAGGGGAGGTGCTGCAGTGGTGTGGGAAAGACAATGAGGCTGCACAGATGTGTGTGTGTGTGTGTGTGTGTGTGTGTGTGTGTGTGTGTGTGTGTGTGTGTGTGTGTGTGTGTGTGTGTGTGTGTGTGTGTGTGTGTGTGTGTGTGTGTGTGTGTGTGTGTGTGTGTGTGCGTGTGCGTGCGTGCGTGTGTATTTAGGTGTGTATCATCTGTGTGTTTCTGTGTGTTCACATGTGCCTGTGCTTTTACTGTATGTAGTTGGGAGTTTGCCCATAGTAATACAGAATTAAGCCTGCTTGTAAATGCTAAGATACCAAATGATCAGTGCATAGTCTGTGTTTATGTATACATCCATTTAAATCTCACAATCAGGACTCAATGGCAATGCAATTCTCACAACCAGGACTCTGTTTAAAATGACCCTAGATAAGCAAGCAATTTTATAGTTGTGCATATGTGCATTTTCAGCCCCTTGTGTTGCCAGCCCTGCCCAACATGACCTGTATTAGCAGCTTTTGAATTAAACATTATCTGTGATCATGATAATGCATTACCCTGCACCATCTCATTGACTTAAATATATGTGTTTACATACTAGCTAGCACTCATCAAGAATGAAATGTCTGTCCATCCATCATTTGTATTCAACTGGGCTTCAGTGGGTTTACCATCATTGGTGGCCTGTAGCACCACCTTCTGGTTGAGAGATGTAAATAAAAATACAATATTTTTACAATGGATTGAATGAGTCATGATTTATGGGTGAAAACCTTTTGTCATCCTTTGTCTGCAAGGTGGTGTGTTTTGTATATGACAGGTGGAGGAAATTGATAGCATCCTGAAATCTGAAATAGGGTATCTAACAAGGGGAGATAGGCATTGCTGAAATGTAGGTTGTCAAGCTCAGGACAGTGCTGCTTGCTATGATGACTTGCTATGATGGAAGGCTCTAGAATTCCCCAATCATGTCTTATCACTTTAATTGGGAACGATGAGTGCAGTCTAGGAGGCCACTCCTCTGGATCTAGCAGGCTAGGTCAAATTATAAATGCCCATGCATTGATAATTTATCTTTTGCAAATTAATTGGTGGAATGTATGTTCTATCCTGTTCTTTTCTATGACATTACATTTTATGAGTGACACATGGATTGCTGAATCACCAAATGTATGTTTTTAAGTGCAGTCACATCACATTCTTATTTTTCTCCCCTAATTTCCTTAGTCACTTTAATAGCACAATGTCAGATTGTTTCTTCCCGAGCCAAATGGAACTGAAATTGACACCGCTTTTAAGTTGGCGAAGACTGGGCAGTGAGATGCCAAGAACAGACTGAGCAGAGCAGGTGCCCAGCACTGCCCATAGCCATTGGCACAAGTGGTCAGATTTTTATTCGGTGCACTGGAGAAAATAATGGACTAATTTGTTGAAGTCATCCAATAATTTGCCAAGACATGCAGTGAAATCAAAATAAGCCTTGAATACTAAATGTTTATTGTTGCCTAAACTACTAGGGATGTTATTACCATGCTGATTCTTGCAATTAATCAATCCATAGCCTATTATACTGACATCAATCAATACGATTCAGCAACAACAAATATAGTCCTGTATTGAATTAATTTCCCCCAATCAATGTCAATAATAGGAACAATTTGGATGTTGTAATATTTAGACTACTATGCAAGTCACTAATTGCAAAGTAGCCTAGCATTCTGAAATTATAAATTATTTGTTTTATTTTGTGTGTATTTTTTTGTATTGCTAGATATTACTGCACTGTTGGAGCTAGAAAACACACGCGTTTCGCTGCACCTGCGATAACATCTGCAGATCTGTGTACGCGACCAATAAACTTTTATTTGATTTCTCTCTCTCATCACTTCACGCTACAGGGAGAGAGAAATGGGGGGAGGGACAGGGAGACAAGGGACACACGGAACACAGAACGCATAGGATTTGCAGAAGTGAGGGAGCGGGTGGGGCTTCGCTGGGAACCGGAGAGAGATAGAGATAGCGAGAGAAAGAGAGAGTGGTCAGACTTGTGAGGCTTTTTATTCTAACAAATGAGACTGTATGTTTGACCCCGGGGTTCGCCTGCTTACAACAGCAAGCTGGATATATGTATGCGTGCACTCGCTCGGTCTTCGTTAGAATAGAAATGGATGTCGTTTTTTTGTAGGCGCTTATCTGTGCGATAATGAAAGAACGCTTTAAATAGTTTATTCGCTCGTAGCCTATTTATGGTAGATAGCGCTTTGGCCCTTCTTTATGATAAGACAGCGGGGATCCATCAAACGGCGGTAGCTATGTGAAGCGTATAAATCGTTTATTCCCTTTCGTGAATTGAGGAATAATTATGAACAACGCGCAAGATATGTCTCCCGATTTTGTCTTGATGCGCCTGGTTTCCGCGGCCGAGGATGACCGCTTGGACGAGGAGAATGGGAATCTGTCGTCGGGTGGAGTGGTGGCAGGACTCGGTAAAGAGGTCTTGGCTCATAGCAACATGAAAGGGGGCTTGGAATTCTCCCGAGATCCCAAGACAGGACTCGCACATTCCGGCCATCTCTCTTCGCTGAACAATACCCAACAGAGCAGCGGAACGGCGGCACCTGATACGGGGTTGATGGCGACCAGACCGTCGGTGTCTATTCCTCCTCCTCCACAGAGCGCCATGGAGGCCAAGGGCTTTGAGTTCGCTCACAGGGGCGGCTTACGGCCTCAGCTCCTTGTGTTCCCTAACATATTGAGGGATGGTGAGGGGATTTTAGACCGTGAATCCGACGGTCGGAATCAGTCGAGGGAACATATTGGTTTGGACAAGACCTCCGGGTCTGTCTCCGACCTAAGCGGAGGCATCAATAACAATACGCTCAGCGCCGGCGACGCGCCACAGCAGAACCATCTGTCCCAGAGCTGGGGTCTGCATCCCCGGGTGGCATTATCCACGGTTGCTGCCGATATCGAGGGAGGTGAGCTATGCCATCGGCACCGTTTGATCACCAACCCATCAGACTGGCCTCCCTTATCGGATAAATCCAATCCTCTCACCATGATCGAGTCGAAATGGGGGTGCACAACCGGGGAACTGCCCGACGGCCCAGTGTTCGACCTGGCCAGAAGGTTCGGGGAGCTGGGGCTCGGCGCGGTACCCAAGATATTATTCAAGGACGGGGAGATGCCCCAGTGCTCGTGTCAGGGCGCACATGGGCCGGCACCGGCGGGGATGGGGCATGGGGATGACCCGACTGAGACTAGCGATGCTTTGTTGGTGCTTGAGGGGCTGGGGACTGGGGACGTGGCCAGGCTGGGTATCACTGGCTGCCCGGAGGACGATTCGGATGAAAGTCGAGCACGTCGAGTTCAAAAGATGTCAGGTGCATTTTCTCTCAGTAGCTTTCAAGCAGAGTTGACCAGACAGATGGAAGTGGTGGCTGGAGAACCTTGTCCGTCGGCGCACGGTGAGGCACAAGTATGTATCCTGCATGGAAACGCACCTAACCCAACTCAACCGAGCCCGGGAGACACAGAACAGAATCCGGAGGTGTCGACATTACCTGGGGCCTCCGCGGCTACACCGAGCTCGGACCGACCTGTCAGTCCAAACCCTAGCCAGGCATCGACACCCCGGAAGCGGGCGGACAAGTGCGTCAGTGCGCCCCGGACTCCAACCAGTCGGGGAAGCGATGGAGAGAAAACACTAAAAGTTCCAGGGAAGTCCAGAAAGGGCTCACTTAAAATACGCCTGAGTAAACTTTTCAGAACTAAAAGCTGTAGTGGTTCCAATAGCCTTCTGGATAAGAGGCCATCAGTGGCCTATTCAATCTCCTCCGCTGGAAGTCTGATGGATATGGCCAGTGCAAGTGGTGGGGAGCACGACGTGGACAGGTAAGGACTTCCACACTTTTAAGCATTGTGAGTAATTACTGATTGAATGCCTATAATTTATAGTAGGCTATAGAGGTCAACTCATTCATTGATTGATCACAGTGCTAGGTAATATTGTAGAGCCTATCCTAAAATAGAATATTTTCTATCAGGATATTATAGACCCATAACTGTCAGAATCTTTTCTAAATCTGGGTTTTTCTAAATCTAGGCTACCTAACTAATATCTATTTTTCACCCTATCACCTCTATATTCCACCCCTCTATAACTTATTTCATTCCTATTTTGCTGTGTTTCTCTTGCCACAGCCAACCCCGAATGACCAGGGCCCAAAGTGCCTTCTCTCCTGCTTCCTTTGCTCCTTTCACTGGTAAGGGGCTCTAGCATTTCTTGGCTGAAGAGGCAAACTCTGGTCCAAGAACTCATGTCTCTTTAGTGGCATCACTCTCTTCCTCTATCATTTCCTTTCTCACGTTCCCTCTCTCTCTCTTTCTCGTTCCTTCTTTCCATTTCTGGGTGCAGGTGAGACTGTTTCATTGGTGGATGTGGATATTTCGAGGAGAGGGGCGAACACTCCGCACCCTCCCACGCCTCCACCTCCGCCACGCAGAAGTCTCAGTCTGTTAGGTACTTTACCTCCTTTCTTTCTCTCTGTTCTTTCTCTCTGTTCTTTCTCTCTTTCTCTCTGTGTGTGTCTCTGTAGAGCAGCCTATTTTTCTCTGTTTTTTTTTGTGTCCCTCCCTTTCTTGCACGCATCTCTTTTGCCTATATGTTTCTACCTGTAGGCACACACAAACACTAAAAATGATTCCTGCACACCCTCACTCACCCTACTGTCCTATACCCACCGTATTACCTCCTTCTCCTGAAAGCTATATCACAGTATATAAACATACCCATTCTGTTCTATGGTGATGGAGAGCCTAATAGCTTCACTCCATCTCTGATCCCCACGGCAACACTCACATCAACAGCCATAAGTCTGAGGGACTGTTGTATTGTGGCCTAATAGACCAGTGTTTCTCAACGTTGATCCTGGGGACCCACCCTCTAACCTATCAGAATTGAATGTTCAGCCAAGCAGTGGTACAAGGACAAACCAATTTACTGAATGTCACGTTGAATCACCCATTTCCCGCAACCTAAAAATATAAAATTACATCAGATGTCGTTTTGATTTGTTAATTACCCCAGAATACTTCAAGGAGTACATTTAAAAAAAAATGAAATATGTATAAAAAACACTAACAGTACAAAAAAGTAAAAAACTTCACATCACAGTGGGTCCAGAGGAGCGGAGTTGAGAAAGCCTGTGATATAGACCCCTCCCTGGTCTGAAACCCCTTCCCCCCCTGCTCTGTTCCAGATGACATAGGTGGGCCGCAGCCTGGTCCTTTCCTAGTGAGTGTTATGGGGGCTTCCCTACAGTCCCTCCCCCTGCCTCTTCCTCCTCCTCATCCCTCCCATGCCACCATCCAGCATAGTATCAGCCTCAATGGTAAGACACCAGAGAGCAGAGAGCTGGGAGCTGTGCATGGGGCAAGCGGGCGGGCGGGCGGTGTCGTGATAGAGCACGTAATGGCCAGAGCTAAGACTCTGAAAAGACCATAATACAAAACAGTACCAATATGGTATATTTATAATGCTGTATTTATAAACATGTGAATATATCAGTAATCATAAACATGTATAACATCTGCAGTTATGAATATATATGTAACATAAAATCTGTATGCCTGTCGGCCAATGCCTAAGCTTGTAGAGTGATATGTTGTGACACTTGGGTGTTGTGGTGAAGGTTGTATAAAATACTGTAAGTGCTTGTATTCAGGAAATACTATACAGACCAATCAGCGTGGAAATTAATTGTGAAGGTGCATGGTGTGCGGTCGCAACCAATGCTTGTCTAATCTTTTTATTATATGCCTTGAGAATTAGTATTTGTGGCACCTGGTCTGTCTAAGCAGTCTTGCTCAAATTGAACACTGTTATCATCTATTAGTAACAAGGCCTAACTTGAGATCTATGCGTGTGACTTGAACTTCCTAGCAACTCCCATTTATACCAAATGCAATGGTTTGGGCTACACATTCATATCATTGTGTCCAAATGAATATTTCTCTATTTGTTTCAGATGCATTCCTTCGGGCCCTGCCTCACTCCACCTCTTCACAGCTCCTCTCAGCCCCACCCCCTTCCAGGTTGGCCCCGCCCCCAAGGCTCTGTCCTCTGAGGCGGCCTGAGGCCAGCAACTTCACTGCTAGTCTGAGAGAGCTGGAAAAGGTAATTGCGACACACTTGCAAATACACATACATATTGACTGAATATAGACTCACTACTAATCGATTGGGTTACATACCAACAAATAGGTACAAATATTTAATTGATGATTACTGCCTGTGTGTGTGTGTGTGTGTGTGTGTGTGTGTGTGTGTGTGTGTGATAACGAACCTTTAATTGATGATAACTTCCTCATGACATTCATTCAGTTCTATGTTTATATTTGATTCTACGGATGGTGTGTGTGTGTGCGTTTGTGCCCATGTGTATGTTTCAATGATATTCGTTCAGAATCACCTATATGTCTATCCCCAGTGTGGCTGGTACTGGGGTCCTATGAACTGGGAAGATGCAGAGATGAAGTTGAAGGGGAAGCCTGACGGGGCGTTCCTGGTGAGGGACAGCTCTGACCCCCGCTACATCCTCAGCCTCAGCTTCCGCTCCCAGGGAGTCACACACCACACGCGCATGGAGCACTACAGAGGTGAGTTAAACACACCACACGCGCAAGGAGCACTACAGAGGTGAGTTAAACACACCACACGCGCAAGGAGCACTACAGAGGTGAGTTACACACACCACACGCACATGGAGCACTACAGAGGTGAGTTACACACACCACACGCACATGGAGCACTACAGAGGTGAGTTACACACACCACACGCACATGGAGCACTACAGAGGTGAGTCCTGTGTACTGTAAATACACAGAAACACACACAGCCAGTCAATCACACAAATATAAATGTGGTAGCTACTCACTCAGTCATTATGTTTATTAACACACATACACACATACAAAGGCAGGCACGCACACACACACATGCACTCACACAGACACACACGCGCGCACAGAGCAAAGTGGTGAGTCACCCACACACAAAGTGGGTGAATGACAAAGACATGCTCGCAAATATACATGGCATACACATAAAGCACTTCCAACATGATTTACTCACATACAGACACATTTATCATGCAGTGTAAATATATGACCGACAGAAAGCATGCAGTTAATTCTATTTATGTTTTACACATACTGCACATATCAGCCACCCAACCCACGGGGTAGTTGAGAAAAACAAGTTTGATACATGACATATTATATAATACGTGCCTATAACAAGTAATAAAGCATTATACCTGAACACTTTAAATAAAGTGGTACCACAAGGTTCTATTTCATTCCCCTTTAAATGGTATGTACGTGTGAGTGTTCGGTGTAACCTTAAGATGTGTGTCCCTTCCATGTCTCCATCTATAGGGACGTTCAGCTTGTGGTGTCACCCCAAGTTTGAGGACCGATGTCATTCTGTGGTGGAGTTTATTGAGCGAGCCATCATGCACTCCAAGAATGGAAAATTCCTCTACTTCCTGCGATCACGTGTGCCAGGTAAAAATGGCCCCCATTCCTACACGGCCTAACCAATTAGATGTTTATGTGAACTACCACATAGTGTACTGGTTGGAATGACAGTGAGCATAGCATACAAGGTTGCTGAGAGGTTACGAGCATCTGTATTGGTTGTTTGTGCTCATTCGTGTGTGTGTGCGTCGAATGTGTGTGTGCGTTCCAGGGCTCCCCCCTACCCCGGTGCAGCTGCTCTACCCAGTGTCCCGGTTCAGCAACGTCAAGTCCCTGCAGCACCTCTGTCGCTTCTGCATCCGACAGATGGTCCGCATCGACCACATCCAGGAGCTGCCGCTGCCCAAGTACTGCCATACTCAATTTATCCAAATATTTATTTAGTCATTCATTTTAACCTTGTATTTGTTTTCTTGGAAATAGTTGTTGGTGAAATAGCATTCTCTCCTGAGCTTTGGCAGAAATGCCTCAGCATATTATTTTAGTCTAAATAAAGAAATCATGGAAATAATCCTTGATTGCTGACAGACTAGACATGGATGATGTGCTTTGAGACCAAGTGAAAAGTGCTATATATAGCAGCTGTACTTTAATGCAATCCATCATCATCATCATCATCAGTTTCCTTTATTTTATGGAGAGTGTTATACACAGAGAAAATACTACTTCACATCCTAAACATAATGTGAAGGTATCTTTTTGCATCTGACCTCTCCCTCTCCAGACCCCTGATCATGTACCTGAGGAAGTTCTACTACTATGATGCAGAGGAAGAGATGTACCTGTCAATCAAGAGCATTCGACCAGCGGCTGGAGTAGAACAAGAGGCAGAGTCTCAGACGTAACTGGAAGAGGTGTCTGCTGGTCTGCCAGTCTTCCAGCATCAGCCAATCAAAGTCCTCGGGCACCCTCTGTATCCAGTCGGCTGCAGTCAAAGGGATCCAGATGACCCCGCCCTTCTCTTGACTTTGACCAATGAGAGTAGAAAGGGACAGTAGTGGAATGCTGGAAAATTGTCCATACGGAGTGCACACATGGGGCAGAGACAAAAAAAGGACACAGCCTCATTGAGAACGGACTGGAGAACGGACTCTTCTAGACTGTAACAACCGGAAAACAAAAAAACAACTTGAACCTAGACTTTGAATCCCTAGACAGATATTCACCTCTGAACTGAAGTTGATGCACTGGTCCATTTGTACTACTATTCTTTTCCATTATCATAATTTCCTTGTTTTCTTCCCTCCTGTTGCTATGAGGGTTGTTGTGGACTCCAATTGGCCCACAGGAGGCCATGGTTGATCTTTGTTTGTTGGTTTTAATTGTAAAAAAATCCCTGATTGTAACTTGCTCATCATTCTGTTCCTCCTTACCCCAAGCTGGCCACAGGCTCAGCATTTTCAGTAAAAGAGAAAAAATATGGCTTCCCTCTTTTGCACAATAATTTAATTGACTGAAGTAAAGTGGTAGTAGGTGCCAGGTGCACCGGTTTGAGTGTGTCAAGAACTGCAACGCTGCTGGGTTTTTCACGCTCAACAGTTTCCTGTGTGTATCAACAATGGTCCACCACCCCAAAGGACATCCAGCCAACTTACACAACTGTGGGAAGCATTGGAGTCAACATGGGCCAGCATCCCTGTGGAACACGGTTCACACCTTGTAGAGTCCATGCCCCGACGAATTGAGGCTGTTCTGAGGGTAATGCACACCTCAATCCACATTCAAGTCGGAAGTTTACAAACATCTTAGCCAAATACATTTAAACTCAGTTTTTCACAATTCCTGACATTTAATCCTAGTAAAAATTCCCTGTTTTAGGTCAGTTGGGATTACCACTTTATTTTAAGAATGTGAAATGCCAGACTAATAGTAGAGAGAATGGTTTATTTCATCTTTTACTTCTTTCATCACATTCCCAGTGGGTCAGACGTTTATATACACTCAATTAGTATTTGGTAGCATTGCCTTTAAATTGTTTAACTTGGGTCAAGTGTTTTGGGTAGCCTTCCACAAGCTTCCCACAATAAATTGGGTGAATTTTGGCCCATTCCTCCTGACAGAGCTAGTGTAACTGAGTCAGGTTTGTAGGCCTCCTTGCTCGCACACGCTTTTTCAGTTCTGCCCACAAATCTTCTATGGGATTGAGGTCAGGGCTTTGTGATGGCCACTCCAATACCTTGAATTTGTTGTCCTTAAGCCTTTTTGCCCTAACTTTGGAAGTATGCTTGGGGTTACTGTCCATTTGGAAGACCCATTTATTACCTTTATTTGCGACTAAGCTTTAACTTCCTGACTGATGTCTTGAGATGTTGCTTCAATATATCCACCTAATTTTCCTTCCTCATGATGCCATTTATACTTGCGCACTATTCTTTGTACAGATGAACATGGTACCTATAGGAGTTTGGAAATTGCTCCCAAGGATGAACCAGGTCTTGGTTGATTTCTTTAGATTTTCCCATGATGTCAAGCAAAGAGGCACTGAGTTTGAAGGTAGGCCTTGAAATACATCCACAGGTACATCTCCAATTGACTCAAATGATGTAAATCAGAAGCTTCTAAAGCCATGACATAATTTTCTGGAATTTTCCAAGCCGTTTAAAGGCGCAGTCAACTTAGTGTATGTAAACTTCTGACCCACTGGAATTGTAATACAGTGAATTATAAGTGAAATAATCTCTGTCAGCAATTGTTGGAAAAATTACTTGCATCATGCACAAAGTAGATGTCCTAACCGACTTCCCAAAACTGTAGTTGGTTAACAAGAAATTTGTGGAGTGGTTGAAAAATGAGTTTTAATGACTCCAACTTAAGTGTATGTAAACTTCCGACTTCAACTGTACATAGTGACACATGACCACTGACACACACATGCAGGCCTTCATGAGGGAGGGAGGGGGGGCGCAACTCAATATTAGGAAGTTGATCCTAATGTTTTGTATACTCAGTGTATGTCAGTTCCCTGTGTGGGTGTTTTTGCAGTAATGATGCAGCCCTTTCAATCCATACAGACTGATGTAATAATTAAGTAGTAGTGTACACAGCATCAAGGGCAAATGTTTTTACTCTATCATACACTCTTGATAACTAAACCACCAATGACAACACACAACCTGTTGTATAGTCGTTGGGACAAGAGGCATGCAAAGCATAAAGGCAAAGTCAATCTTAACAAAGAATAGTTTTTAACACTTGCACTTGACAAAAACATCAACTCCACCTGTAATTTTGACTGCTTTGCTTTTTAGTTCCCCCCTACCAAACATATGCTTATTTCATAGTTCCCTTTTTTCATTGTTCAATATCATTGAAACATGCACAAACGCACACACACACCATCCGTAGAATCAAATATAAACATAGAACTGAATGAATGTCATGAGGAAGTTATCATCAATTAAAGGTTTGTTATCACACACACACACACACACACACACACACACACACACACACACACAAAGGAAGGATGATTTTAGGAGAACAAGGACTGCTCATACACACATGCTCCTATGTTGGGGGCCAACTCAATGGATGGACAACAGATGAACTTGACAGCTAACTATGCCAGCAGTACTGGTGATTTGTCTCTATAGAGAGAATCCAGTTGTGTAAAAGTGTTTGTGATTATATATTGAACTAGGAAATTAGATAAAAAGGCCCAGCAGGTCTACTCTAAGGGTTTAATAATTTGATATTTTCAATTCTGAGCTGAATTGTTTTACTGATTGTGTTGAAATGGAAATGACCCTAACCATGAACTGGTCTCTTGTTGCTGACTGGTTTCAAATTCTTGCCCAAACTCTATACCCATCAAACTCAACTCTGGACCTTGAAGCCAGTTCCACTGCTTGTTTCCATTGTTCCCCTCTAATCAGGGACTGATTTAGACCTGGCACACCAGGTGGGTAACATTAATGATCAGGTAGAACAGAACACTTGCAGGCTCCAGACCTTGTAGGGTAAGAGTCGAATACCCCTGCTCTATAGGCTTATTATCCATGTCATATATCAAATAAGCCTAAAAAGGGTAGGCCACCAGGTACTAGTGTAAATTGGTACTATAATGTTTTAATAAGCAGAAATTCACGTCTGATAGTTCCCCAAGACATAATTTGGCAAGCTTGATCATCATGCATAATAAGCCTATTTTGCATGCACTCAATGATCGCGCCACTACACCTGTAATAGATGACTAATGACTGGGATATTGACATAGGTATAGGTGAGTATTTAGAAAACATGCACGTGTTATTACTATAGATTACCCGAGGACCTACATCACTACAGATCAGCTGTAATTTAGTTTGAGTGACAGAAACAAGTTTGTAACAGCTTGCTCTGTGCCCTTATCAGCACTGCCTTCATACCTCGTCAGCCTTATTGTGTGTTGACTATGACAGCCTATCCATTCTAATAACATACTGCATCTGTGCTTTTGTCTTAGGTATTGTCTGAATCAAATGGCTTAAAACAAGCTCATTGATCAAAATGGATGTCATTCTGAGTTTGACCGATTTGTCCCATAGAGCTCTTATTGGACATTATAGACGTCATTTAAATGTAAAACCATTATAATAGGCCCTTTGCCTGGTCCACCTTTTCCCTTAAAACCCACCCCATTGACCATAATCTATATAGTCCATTGGTTAAAATAGAGTCCATCGACGGTTGTGTGAGGTTTCAGGATTTTCATTGGCTAAATTGAATTTCAATCACACTGAGAGCTCGTGTCGATTGGCTGGCCTGGGCATCCTTCATTGAACAATAGCGCGTGGATTGGTCCATGAGCGCGGGCGGAATCTTCCAGGGGCTTGCTCTTGAAGGCTCACGGAGAGCGAGTGTCGTCATGAGCGGTGGGTAGGAATTAAAACATTGGTGTTTATATTACATTGTACTTCGTAAAACAATTTGGTCTGTGTTAAACAAAACACATTGAACAGTTTGTGCTGGAAATTCCTTGTTTGAGGTTGAGTAGGAGCATTGTGCAAGCCAGCTATGCACTTCCGGAAAAGGGCTGCCTTTTTTTCAGTATCAAAGAGTTTGATTTGCTACGCGTATCTAGCTTAGCATACTAGCCAGTGAAGCTGAATCCTGTTTGTAATTCCAGCTACCGTTAGCTATACGTTGATGCTAATCATTTTCAATATTTCACATTAAAACAAATTCCACATGCACTTATCGCCATGGGCTGTCTGTTCCACTCCGTTTGAAAAGTCAGCTGCACGAGAAAGTATTTGCAATGTTAGCTAATTGTTTCATTTCTGACTGCCAGTTAGCCTGCAAACCATTTAGCTTGCAAGAAGCTATCTGTGTACGTTTGATGGCGGCGCTATTTTCAGGCCGCGCTCAAACATTTTTTTCTAAGCATGTAATATCAGATTTTAAAGAGACAGTCACATTGGTCATGCTTGCAATTGACCCCAATAATTGTACAGTCCAATATTTGTCTTGATACTCTCGCGATACTGCTCGAGCTATTTGTGAGATTGCGTGAGAAGTCAGCCAGGTACAGTAGTCACCAACTCACTGTACACAAGTAGTAGCCCTCTGCTGTGCCCATTTGCTAGCTAGCATATTGTACTTTTGTTTAGGGCCTTTTAATTCTGTACTTCGTAGAGGAGGAGTTGTAGTTGGCCTGTAGTTGTGTCTGACTATCTTTTTTTGACATAGACCTGCCCTTTTAGTACGGATTAAAGGTCACGCAATGTACACCAAAGTCTGATGTGACTGGCATTCACGGGGTGGTAGCTAGCCAGTCACAACTCATCTATTAGAGTTGCAGTGTCCATTCTCCTTTGTGTTCTGTGTCTTATTTGAATGCCTTTGCATGCGTTTAGGGCAAAACAGCTCCCTCGGATTTAATAATTCCCTGAATCTCTGCAGCAGAGGTATTGACCGTGACCCTCATTATTTTTGGTACTTGAAATGTGTTAGATTATTTACAGTATATGCAATGTGTGTTTCCATGTGTGTTGCAGATCAACAGGACAGTATGGCCACCACTGTTGCTGTCAGTCCCAGCGAGTATCTCCAGCCCTCTGCCACTTCCTCTCAAGTGAGTCACAGCTAGACTACTTCCTGCTTGTCCTCGGTAGTTCTCTGATGTGTAAATATCACCCAGTGGTGTCTTTTAAAAGTAACCAAGAGGTTCATTATTTGACTTCAGCTTGAATACTGAGTCCAGCAATGCCATCCTATTGTGAATCATGAAGTTTGCAGTTTATATATTTTATTGGTAGCCAATGGTGAGATGTAGCTTAACCTCCTGTATGTGAACTGTGTTCCACCTAGGGCTGTGTGAAATTAGCAGTCCTGACACGTTTTGTTGCAATATAATTTGATATCCTAGAAATTAAGCCAATCGATGGCACCCAAATTGGCCATTTTTAATTTATAAGATTCATATCTTCAATAATTATAGTACCTAACATCCAATTTGGATATAATTCTTCCTAACAATGAGTAAGACATGAGGAATCCAATAAAATTATCAAAAGCCACCCAATGACCCCCCCACGCCAAGCCCACCCCAACAACCAGTATACAGTATCAGTTCTCTATCTCTAACAAGTAGTATGGAGCTGCTGCTTGGAGTATTGTTTCTTCATCGTTTCTAATATATAATATTACCGTTCAAAAGTTTGGGGTCACTTATAAATGTCCTAGTTTTTGAAAAAAAAGCAAAAAAAAAGAGTCCATTAAAATAACAAAATTAATCAGAAAACAGTGTAGACATTGTTAACGTTGTAAATGACTATTGTAGCTGGAAACAGCTGATTTTAATGGAATATCTACATAGGCATACAGAGTCCCATTATCAGCAACCACCGTGTTCCAATGGCACGTTGTGTTAGCTAATCCAAGTTTATAATTTTAAAAGGCTAATTGATCATTAGAAAACCCTTTTGCAATTATGTTAGCACAGCTGAAACTGTTGTTCTGATTTAAAGAAGCAATAAAACTGGCCTTCTTTAGACCAGTTGAGTATCTGGAGCATCAGCATTTGTGGGTTTGATTACAGGCTCAAAATGGCCAGAAACAAATGATTTTTTTCTGAAACTCGTCAGTCTATTCTTGTTCTGAGAAATGAAGGCTATTCCATGTGAGAAATTTCCAAGAAACTGAAGATCTCGTTCAGCGCTGTGTACTACTCCCTTCACAGAACAGCGCAAACTGGCTCTAACCAGAATAGAAAAAGGAGTGAGAGGCCCCGGTGCACAACTGAGCAAGAGGACAAGTACATTAGTGTCTAGTTTGAGAAACAGATGCCTCGCAAGTCCTCAACTGGCAGCTTCATTAAATAGTACCCGCAAAATACCAGTCTCAACGTCAACAGTGAACGCTGTTCCTGCTACTGCCACCACAGCCTTTTATCAATTTTGCTGGTCTCTTGTGTTTCAAATCAAATGTTATTAGTCACATGTGCCGAATACAACAGGTGTAGACCTTACAGTGAAATGCTTACTTACAAGCCCCTAACCAACAATGCAGTTTGAAAAATATATGGATAACTATATGAGGTAAAAGTAACAAGTAATTAAAGAGCAGCAGTAAAATAACAATAGTGAGACTATATACAGGGGGGCACCGATACAGAGTCGATGTGTGGGGGCACTGGTTAGTTGAGGTAGTATGTACATCTAGGTAGAGTAATGAAAGTGACTATGCATAGATGACAACAGAGTAGCAGTTGTGTAAAGAGGGGGTGCACTGCAAATAGTCTGGGTAGCCATTTGACTAGATGTTCAGGAGTCTTATGGTTTAGGGGTAGAAGCTGTTTAGAAGCCTCTTGGACCTAGACCGCTTGCTGTGCGGTACCAGAGAGAACAGTCTATGACTAGGGTGGCTGGAGTCTTTGACAATTTTTAGGGCCGTCCTCTGACCGCCTGGTATAGAGGTCCTGGATGGCAGGAAGCTTGGCCCCAGTGATGTACTGGGCCGTTCGCACTAGCCTCTGTAGTGCCTTGCGGTCGGAGGCCGAGCAGTTGCCATACCAGGAAGTGATGCAACCAATCAGGATGCTCTCGATGTTGCAGCTGTAGAACCTTTTGAGGATCTGAGGACCCATGCCAAATCTTTTCAGTCTCCTGAGGGGGAAAGGTTTTGTCGTGCCCTCTTCACGACTGTCTTGGTGTGATTGGACCATGTTAGTTTGTTGGTGATGTGGACACCAAGGAACTTGAAGCGCTCAACCTGCTCCACTACACCCCTGTCGATGAGAATGTGGGCGTGCTCGGCCCTCCTTTTTCTGTAGTCCACGATCATCTCCTTTGTCTTGATCACCTTGAGGGAGAGGTTGTTGTCCTGGCACCACACTGCCAGGTCTTTGACCTCCTACCTATAGGCTGTCTCATTGTCAGTGATCAGGCCTACCACTGTTGTGTCCTCTGCAAACTTAATGATGGTGTTTGAGTCATGCTTGGCCACGCAGTCGTGGGTAAACAGGGAGTACAGGAGGGGGCAGATGTTCTGTTGCCTACACTTACCACCTGGGGCAGCCAGTCAGGAAGGTGCAGAGGGAGGTGTTTAGTCCCTGGGTCTTTAGCTTAGAGATGAGCTTTGAGGGCACTATGGTGTTGAACGCTAACCTGTAATCAATTAACAGCATTCTCACGTAGGTGTTCCTTTTGTCCAGGTGGGAAAGGGCAGTGTGGAGTGCAATATGGATTGCGTCATCTGTGGATCTGTTGGGGTGGTATGCAAATTGGAGTGGGTCTAGGGTTTCTGGGATGATTGTGTTTATGTGAGCCATAACCAGCCTTTCAAAGCCCTTCATGGCTACATACGTGAGTGCTACGGGTCGGTAGTCATTTAGGCAGGTTTTCTTGGTGTTCTTGGGCATGGACTATGGTGGTCTGCTTGAAACATGTAGGTATTACAGACTCGGTCAGGGAGAGTTTGAAAATGTCAGTGAATACACTTGCCAGTTGGTCAGCGCAGCGCATGCTCGTAGTACACATCCTGGTAATCCGTCTGGCCCTGCAGCCTTGTGAATGTTGACCTGTTTCAAGGACTTACTCACATTGGCTACGGAAAGCGTAATCACAGTCGTCCGGAACAGCTGGTGTTCTCATGCATGCTTTAGTGTTGAAGTGCGCATAAAAGTCATATAGCTTGTCTGGTAGGCTCGTGTCACTGGGCAGCTCGCGGCTGGGCTTCCCTTTGTAGTCCCTAATAGTTTGCAAGCCCTGCCACATCCAACGAGCGTTAGAGCCGGTGTAGTAGGATTCAATCTTAGTCCTGTATTGACGCTTTGCCTGTTTGATGGTTTGTCGGAGGGCATAGCGGGATTTCTTATAAGCATCCGGGTTAGAGTCCCGCTCCTTTAAAGCGGCAGCTCTACCCTTTAGCTCAGTGCGGATGTTGCCTGTAATCCATGGCTTCTGGTTGGGGTATGTACGTACGGTTACTGTGGGGACGACGTCATCGATGCACTTCTTCTTGATGACTGATGTGTTATACTCCTCAATGCCATTGGATGAATCCCGGAACATATTCCAGTCTGCTAGCAAAACAGTCCTGTAGCTTAGTATTTGCATCAACTGACCACTTCCGTATTGGACGAGTCACTGGTACTTCCTGCTTTAGTTTTTGCTTGTAAGCAGGAATCAGGAGGATATAAATATGCTCAGATTTGCCAAATGGAGGGCGAAGGAGTGGAGTCAAGGTGGTCTAGATTTTTCTCCTCTGGTTGCACATGTAACATGCTGGTAGAAATTAGGTAAAAAGGATTAGTTTCCCTGCATTAAAGTCCCCGGCCACTAGGAGCACCGCCTCTGGATGAGCATTTTCTTGTTTGCTTATGGCCTTATACAGCTCGTTGAGTGCGGTCTTAGTGCCTGCATCGGTTTGTTGTGGTAAATAGACATCTACAAAAAATATAGATGAAAACTCTCTTGGTAAATAGTATGGTCTACAGCTTATCATGAGGTACTCTACCCTCAGGCGAGCAAATCCTCAAGACTTCTTTAATATTAGATTTCGCGCACCAGCTAATATTGACAAATGGACATAGACCGCCACCCCTTGTCTTACCGGAGGCAGCTGTTAAGTCTTGCCGATGCACAGAAAACTAGGCCAGCTGTATATTGTCCATGTCGTCGATCTGCCACGACTCGTGAAACATAAGATATTACAGTTTTTAATGTCCCGTTGGTAGGATAGTCTTGAACAGAGCTCATCCATTATATTCTTCAATGACTGGATGTTGGCCAATAGGACGGATGGTAGAGGTGGGTTACCCAGTCGCCAACAAATTCTCACAAGGCACCCGGACCTGCGTCCCCTGTATTGGCGTCGCTTCTTCATGCAAATGACAGGGATTTCGCCCGCGTCTGGTATCAGCAGTAAATCCTTTGTGTCCGACTCGTTCCACCCCTAACCATTTGTCTCTCTCTCTTATCCTGTACAGGACTCCCAACCCTCCCCACTGGCCCTCCTGGCCGCCACTTGCAGTAAGATTGGCCCCCCTGCCGCTCAGGCCCCTGTCAGCGCCCCTCCTGCCCAACCCCAACCTCGCCGTCTCCTCCCCATCAAGCCCGCCCCCATTGCCCCCGCCCCTCCCAAGAACCTGGGCTTCCTGTCCGCTAAAGGAAATGTGATCCAGCTGCCAGCGGGCCTGGGCTCCAACAGCTCCGGCACCCCCATCGTCCTCACCATCCAGCAGAGCCCTGGCCGCTCGAATCAAACATCCAACATCCAGTACCAGGTGATGCCGCAGCTGGGAGGCACACAGACCATCCAGATGATGCAGCAGGGAGGACAGATCCAACTCATCCCGGGTACCAACCAGGCCATCATCACCACGCCCATGACGGTCCCCCAGCCGCAGCCCGCTACCACGCCCATCACCCCGCAGAAGACGGTGGCCATCAAGCCGTCCCCCAAGGGGCGGAAACCCAATGCTGCCAACGTGGTGCGGCTGCCCAGCGGGCTCACGCTGCCCCTCAACGTAGCCACCGGAGAGGAGCCAGCGGCAGCTCCTCCCCCGCCAACGAAGGGCAGACGAGGAAGGAAGAAGCTGGTGGCAGCAGCCCCTCCACCACAGACCACCTCTCCACCCCCCGAGCAGATGGAGACGATATTGTTAGAAGCCGGGGAGAATATTATTCAGGTATATTTGTTGTTCTGCTGCATTTGGTGTGGGGTCAACCATGACTTGTGGACTAGTTCACTTGCTTGATTGGGCTACAAATGGGTACTAATTACTGAATGTGTCTACAGTGCTTGTGAGTGAGTGTAAATGAGTATCTAATGATTTCATCTGTATTTCTCAAACTCAAAATGCTAGGCTTTACATGAGGGTTAGCCTACTCTATCACCCCTTCAACCTTCAATATTGGGGTCCCTGTATGAGTAAGTGTTGGACATATTTAAGTCTGTGTCTCATTGCTGCTATCTCGGTGTTCTCCCCAGGCGGGTAACCAGCTCCTGATCGTGCAGAACACCGGGTCGGGCCAGCAGCAACTGGTGCAGCTGGTGCAGCAGAAACAGGAGCAGCAGGTGGTCCAGATCCCCCAGCAGGCCCTGAAGGTGGTGCAGGCCGCCTCCGCCACCCTGCCTCAGGTCCCCCAGAGACAGCCTGCACCCAGCCTGCAACCAGAGCCCACTCAGGTACACACACAAGTTGTTAGAGATCATCACTGTAGCTTTCTCAGCAAATTGACAGATCTAGGAGTTACTCAGAGTAGTTAGTTAGGATGCGAGGTGATTTGTAGATTGGTCAGTCTGAAGTTGCCAATGTAGTCATGCACACAGGCCACACACACACTCACACACACAAAACTCTTACAGGTGCTGCATGCACACCACCGCTCTACACTCACTCCAGGCTACCCACATGTTTATTTTGTATATGTTTATATATGTAACCTTTTTAAATAGGCAAGTCAGTTAAGAACAAATTCTTATTTACAATGACGGCCTGCTGACAGCAAGGCCTGCTGCGGGGACGGGGGCTGGGATTAAAAATAAAAGTATAGGACAAAACACACATCACGACATAAGACAACACTACATAAAGAAAGACCTAAGACAACAACACAGCATGGTAGCAACATCACATGACAACAACATGGTAGCATCACAACATGGCAGCAGCACAAAACATGGTACAAACATTATTGGGCACAGACAACAGCACAAAGGGCAAGAAGTTAGAGACAACAATACATCACGCAAAGCAGCCACAACTGTCAGTAAGAGTGTCCATGATTGAGTCTTGATTGATTGCACATGCGCTTTCCAAACAGCTGAAGTGTAATGAAACCGTGGAAGTGGGCCTTTAATACAGAAATGTGTCCTAATCTGACAGACTTGTTCCATGTTAGAATGACACCCCTGTGCTCCTCTCAGCTGCTGATCAAAACGGCATCAGGCGAATGGCAGACTGTGCAGATCCAGGAAACCACAGTTTCCACAGCAACAACACCCTCCAGCATGGTCACCACCACCCTGTCGTCCGTGGGGGCCACCAAGCGAACACTGGCGGGGGGCAGGAAGGAGAGGACCCTACCAAAAATAGCTCCGGCAGGGGGGATGATAGCGTTGAACGCGGCCCAGCTCTCCTCGGCGGGCCAGGCTGTGCAGACTATAAACATCAACGGGGTCCAGGTGCAAGGAGTGCCCGTCACCATCACTAACGCAGGAGGTGTGTGTATATGTACTGTGTGTTCGTGACAAATATAAAAAGTGCTTGACCATATCCAAATCCACAACGGGCATATTCAAATCCACAAGGTCATATCCATATCCTCTCTTTCCATACTGTCTTCCTTTAAAAACAGTTTGCATTCCAATGGACTTTTAGCAAGCTAATGGAGGCCTGCATGTGTGTGTCAGTGGTCATGTGTCAGTATGTGTGTGTGTGGATTGGGGTGTGCATGTCTGTGTAAAGTAGGTTTATATATGTACAATATATGTTTATTATACATGTGCAATATGTTAAAGTTACTCTACTGTTCTTTCAGGGCAGCAGCACCTGACAGTGCAGACGGTGCAGGGTGGGGCCCTCCAGCTGGGCGGCGTGACCTCCCAGGGCCACCAGGTGCAGATGGAGCAGACTCTGGCTCTGGAGCTTCAGGGCCAGCCTGGGGAGAAGAAACGCCGCATGGCCTGCACATGCCCCAACTGTAAGGACGCAGAGAAGAGGCAAGTGGCTCTTACTAGCAAACTAGAGACAGGCCTGAGCACCTGGTGGAAAAAATCCTGATATACAGTATAAACCCATATATTTTTTTACCAAAATGGATAGTCTTGGTTGATACAAACTGATACCTGTATGGTACCCTTTTGTGAGATTGGGGCAGGGAAACAACCACAATTGCAAGCAACTACTTTCTGTCCTCCTGCTATTAATATCTGTGCACCAAGCAGAAATATAGTGAATACACTACATGACCAAAAGTATGTTAGCGGGCACTGATGTTGGGCGATTAGCCCTGGCTTGCATTCGGAGTAACAATTTATCCCAAGGGTGTTTGATGGGATTGAGATCAGGGCTCAAGTTCTTCCATACCGATCTCGACAAACCATTTCTATATGGACCTCGCTTTGTGCATGGGGACATTGTCATGCTAAAACAAGAAAGGGCCTTCCCCAAACTGTTGCCACAAAGTTGGAAGCACAGAATCGTCTAGAATGTCATTGTATGCTCTAGTGTTAAGATTTCCCTTCATTGGAACTAAGGGGCCTAGCCTGAACCATGAAAAACAGCCCCAGACCATTATTCCTCCTCCACCAAACTTTACAGTTGGCACTATGCATTGGGTTAGGTAGCGTTCTCCTGGCATCCGTCAAACCCAGAATTGTCCGTTGGACTGCCAGATGGTGAAGCATGATTCATCACTTCAGAGAACACACTTCCAGTGTCCAATGGCGGCAAGCTTTACAACACTCCTGTCAATGCTTGGCATTGCGCATGGTGATCTGCTCGGCCATGGAAACCCATTTCATGAAGCTCTCGTCGAACAGTTCTTGTGCTGACGTTGCTTCCAGAGGAACTCTGTAGTGAGTGTAGTGAGTGTTGCAACCGAGGACAGACGATTTTTACGCACTTCAGCACTCGGCGGTCCCGTTCTGTGAGCTTGTGTGGCCTACCACTACCCGGCTGAGCCGTTGTTGCTCCTAGACGTTTCCACTTCACAATAACAGCACTTACAGTTGACCAGGGCAGCTCTAGCAGGGCATAAATTTAACGAACTGACTTGTTGGAAAGGTGGCATCCTATGACAATGATACGTTGAAAGTCACTGAGCGCTTCAGTAAGGCCATTCTACTGCCAATGTTTGTCTATGGAGATTGCGTGGCTTGATTTTATACATCTGTCAACAACCGGTGTGGCTGAAATAGCCAAATCCACTCATTTGAAGGGGTGTCCACATACCTTTGTGCATATATAGTGTAGTTAAGTTTGTGTTTTCTGTGTTGTGCAGGCCCGGCGAGGTAGGGAAGAGGAAGCACATCTGTCACATCCCGGGCTGCGGAAGACGTTCCGGAAAACGTCCCTCCTCCGGGCCCACGTGCGCCTGCACACCGGCGAGCGGCCCTTCGTCTGCAACTGGGTCTTCTGCGGCAAACGCTTCACGCGCAGCGACGAGCTGCAGCGACACGCCAGGACACACACAGGTCTGTCCACCGCAGGAGACACACTAATACACACTGTAGGATGAATGTAGGTCAGTCTGCAACACACACACTGGGTCATGTTCAGTAAGGAACACCGTAGCAAAACGTTTTGCAATGGATAATGACAATCCTGTGTTCTTATTGGACATGTTCAGAATAGTACCTCCCCCCTGTTTTCAAAATGTTTTCCACCTACTGAACACACCCCAGGACACTCACTCGGGAGGTACTTACACAGCAAGGTTAGCACAAGTCAGTCGACAATACTCCATATGCCAAATCATTCTGATACACCATTGTGTTCACCACAGGTCAGGACTCAAGCAGACGATGCACATGTTAGTTTTGCTGAAGTTTTCAGGACTCAAGCAGGCACTCAGATTTGTAGCAGAGATTCCCTTGCAGCAGAGAAGAATGGGATTGCTCTTTCATAGATTTGTGTTATTTAGGAATATTAAACCACTCATTTATTCTGTATTTTCCTTGCAGGTGACAAGCGCTTCGAGTGCAACCAGTGTCAGAAACGGTTCATGAGGAGCGACCATCTCACGAAGCATTACAAAACACACATAAACACCAAGAACTTGTGAGCTGTGCTGTATACCGACTGTATACACAGACATGCCCTGATGAACTAAACCCCATAGAGGGCCGCAGGAGAGGATGCCAAAAGGGTAGTCCCATGATGGGTGAACCCCAAAAAGGCCCCATATGCCCTGTTCTCCTTACTCCCCCTCAGAGGCTTCGTAGCCTGGTGTACATACCAATCCTCCCCCCACGGACTCAACTGTTCCAGTCAATTTATTCATGATAAAATATATATATATATATAATTACGGACAGCAGGCTTACCTACGTAGGCAGAATGCGTAGAACAGCGAAAGGCGCTCTCCCAGAAAGACAGACAAGTGTGGCTGCTGTGTTCTGATGACCTCACGCTCTGAGTGCCATATCCAGTCACAAGGCCTGAGGGAGGAATGAGAGCAAAACGGATAGATTTAGTCTACCAAAGTACCCGAGCCCAAAGGAGACTCCAGCCACTCTTGCCCCTTCTTGTTTTTCCATGTTTTATTCTTTTCAATATTAATAATAACAAATATTATTGTTGTTGAAGCTCCAGAATAAGTTTTTTTCAAAGTTGATCCTTCAAGCCCCACGAGCATCCAAGGTACTTTTTTCAGTCAAACAAATCCTATTCAGTAAATTGCTCTACATGCATATCCTTTTACATGGTTTGAACGATATTTGTAATTCTATTCTTGTTCAATATCGAAGTAATATTATAGATTTTTCACTAACATTTGTTTGGTTGGAATGAACCTGCATACCAATGAGGCCTTGGTGACCACTTTGAAACCTTACACAGTTCCAGACTCGGAAAACCAAGTTGGCAAAAGATGTATATCCGTACAAACATACATCCACACATACATGGGCAAATATAGATATTTATGATGTTCAGACATAATAGCCTTTTCGGAAGTTTTTTTAAAAATCAAAGATGAAAATGTACTTTAGGTTTTGGCATTTTTTGTTTGAGTGAAGAGTTACAAATTTATTTTGAATACAGACTCCCTCCTAATGAGTTTAAATGTAGTGCTTTGCTATGTGTATATCATTATGATATTAACTAAATATGTTCCAAATACTGGGCTGGCATGACAATCATGTCATAAGATGCAAAAAATCGTCATTAAAAAGCTTTCTCTGGCCTGTCACAACTTATTATAAGGCATAACTTGTTTATTATGATCTACATTAAGATCCGTTTGAGGTAAATATGTTTGATAAAACATTTCCGATTCGTATGACATAAAAATTGACAAGCTATCTACTATTATTTATCTAAAGTTTCTGGTGTTTCAATTCCTTTAACAGTCAAGGAAGAACACCAGTGCTAGACCTTTACTCGTAGCATTTCAATAGGTTCTGTTCAATGAATACATATTGACTGTTTATGTAGCTAACAGCATACATTTTAATATTTTTCTTTAAAATATTTAATTAACTAATCGGAAAGATTTATAAATGTTCCCCAACAACAACAAAAAAATTCCTCATGCATTTTAAAATGAGATCAACGTTTCATTGAATAGCCAATAGAAAAATCTAAACTGGGACTTGGGGACAGAAGGAAAGTCCTGCTCATATTTATGTTTGTATTGTATGTCCTGAATGTGTATATACAATGTGTCTGGGAGACACAGTAAAATGTAGGATAGAAAGTTACACTGCCTTGTATTTTGGCCGTTCTGGCCAGAGCTGAAGGAAGTGGACTCTGTACAGTGTGAAAGGAAAATGCGTAATGTGACATTGTATAGCTTCATTCCTGCTTTGTACACCAATACTTCTAGATGATCCCTTTTCTATCGAATTTAAAGTTGCCTTAGACAGTTGCACCCAGTATTTAAAGAGATTTCTGTCTAATTTCCAGGGAACGGCATTTGTAGAATTTATTTTTGTCTAACTTATGTTACATAATGCCGATGTTTATGTGCACTGACTTGAGCCCAGGTTGAAAATGTGTGATTTCTTTTATTAGATTTTTAAGTAATGATCAGTGGATGAGTTATTTTACTTAAACTGAAAAGGTCCTAATGTTGGTCTCAGTGAACAAGGTGCTTTTCCCTCTAAACCTGATCTACCACAGTAATAGATACAGACCCTGTGTGTGTCTGAAATGGCACCCTAATCCCTATATTGTGCACTACTTTCAACCACAGCTCTCTGGTCAGAAGTAGTGCATATAGGAAATAAGGTGCCATTTCAGACTTCCTTTGTTTAACAGGAGTCGTCAGATATCCAGCTATTGCCCATCTTTTATAACTTGTATTAAGGCGCTTACTACAGGTGCTTGCTCCTTTTTTACAGTCACCCACCCCCTCAATAAAGCATTCAAACTGTATTCTGGGTTGTCCTTCTTCGTCCAGGTCCCATCAGCCTTCACGAGAGATTTCCCTCACTGAGAACCATAGGATGAATTTTTAAAAATGTTTTTTTTTTAATAAGTATTTATATTGGCTGTCATTTGTTTTACATTGGGCAGTAGGTAGCCTAGATCGTTGGGCCAGTAACGGAAAGGTTGCTGGTCCGAATCCCTGAGCTGACAGGTGAAAAAATCTGATGTGCCCTTGAGCAAGGCACTAAACCCTAATTGCTCCTGTAAGTTGCTCTGGATAAGAGCGCCTGCGAAATCAGGGTTTCCCAAACTCTGTCCTGGGGCCCCGCCCTGAGTGCATGTTTAGTTTTTTTCCCTAGGACTACACAGCTGATTTCAAATATCCAACTCATCATCAAGCTTTGATTATTTGAATCAGCTGTGTAGTGCTAGGGCAAAAACCAAAACGTGGGCCGAGCTTGGGAAACTATGCCAAATGTACATGGCTAATGAGAAAATAAAATAGTTTCTTGAAAAGATTGAGTGATTCCAAGCTATAGAGTCTCAGTGCTTTATCCCCCTCATGGCTTGATATCTGAACAGTTGATTTCAGAAAAAAGCGTGTTTGCTACATAATGTTCTTTAGGATTAAAGGCAACTTAAGTCTATCTCCGATTGTCTGCGGGGCCAAGTTAACCCCCCCTTTCATGTAAAAAAATTTATAAAGTCATGACCATTATGCTTTTAGGGAAAGAGGATCATTTTGTACATGTATTAAACTGCAAGTTTGACCAATTCCAGTCCCATTGCTTAGGGGGTTCAGTGTCCTCGGGATAATTTGTATGTAGGACTTAAGCTCTGTTCTGGTGACTTTTTAAAAGAGCCTTCTACTATATGCTGACACCATCTAAAATATAATTTCCACCTCCAGAAATGAATCCATTAACATATTGGTAGAAATTACTGTACCTTACAATTATTGGAACATATTGGACCATGCATATAGCCCCCCTCTTACTGAACTCTGGACCTCAAAGCCAGTTCCACTGCATTGTTTTTCCATTGTTCCCCTCTAATCAGGGACTGATTTAGACCTGGCATACCAGGTGGGTGCAATTAATTATCAGGTAAAACAGAAAACCAGCAAGTGCCGGACATCGTAAGGTAAGAGTTGAGAACACCTGATATAGCCTATGCATTGTCTATATCAGGGCTCTCAAACCCTGTTCCTGGAGACCTTCCATCCTGTATGTTTTCACTCCAACCCTAATCTAGCACACCTGATTCTAATAATTAGCTGGTTGATAAGCTGAACCAGGTTAGTTACAACTGGGGTTGGAGCGAAAACCTACAGGAGTACAGGTCTCCAGGAACAGGGTTGGAGATACTATACTATCAGATGTGCTATTAGCAATAAGCATTATCACTTGTAGCCCAACTGATGCAGCATAGACCCCAGCTGTTCATGCTAGACATTTACTGTATTCTGTGATGCATAGGCAAAATTGCCATGGGGGGGACATGTCCCCCAAATATTCAGAACAGGTCGATTCGTCCCCCACAATTTATTTAATAAATTAAAACAAGTAATTTATTATTATTTTTTAAATTTAATTTAAAATTCCACTATGACCGTGTAGATGCAGACAGGATACGGTCAGGAGACAGACTCGAAAGTCTGTCTCCTGTAAATGTGGACTGGGCATAAGGCAGGCAAACTCAAACTATGATAAAACTCTGTCTTCATCTTTTGTGTCTTTTTAATATAAATAAATATACATGTGTGCATCATTATAATACAACTCATTCTACATCTTTTGTGTCTTTATAATTGCCTTGAAATACCTTCATTTATGATGGTGAAACTGGCAAAGGTTCCAGAAGGCTTTCCCTCAGAAGGAATTCCCTCCTTTGACTGAGAGTGACAAATACTTTGTTGGTGACGACTATGAAGAGGTTGTAACATCCGAGACCAACTACAAAGGATTGTAGAAAGACTCCGCAAGATCAGGCTCAGAAGGATGCAGAAGGGAACAAACCAAAGGTGACAAACCTTGATATTGTTCCTGTTATTATTGACAGGAAAGTGTGTTCCAGGATTCACGCACAATCAAGCACTATTACGAATGTAATGACATCCCACTTTGCAATGATATGGTCCAGCACATACAGTGAGGGAAAAAAGTATTTGATCCCCTGCTGACTTTGTACGTTTGCCCACTGACAAAGAAATGATCAGTCTATAATTTTAATGGTAGGTTTATTTGAACAGTGAGAGACAGAATAACAACAAATATATCCAGAAAAACATGTGAAAAATGTTATAAATTGATTTGCATTTTAATGAGGGAAATAAGTATTAGACCCCCTCTCAATCAGAAAGATTTCTGGCTCCCAGGTGTCTTTTATACAGGTAACGAGCTGAGATTAGGAGCACACTCTTAAAGGGAGTGCTCCTAATCTCAGTTTGTTACCTGTATAAAAGACACCTGTCCACAGAAGCAATCAATCAATCAGATTCCAAACTCTCCACCATGGCCAAGACCAAAGAGCTCTCCAAGAATGTCAGGGACAAGATTGTAGACCTACACAAGGCTGGAATGGGCTACAAGACCATCGCCAAGCAGCTTGGTGAGAAGGTGACAACATTTGGTGCGATTATTCGCAAATGGAGGAAACACAAAAGAACTGTCAATCTCCCTCGGCCTGGGGCTCCATGCAATATCTCACCTCGTGGAGTTGCAATGATCATGAGAACGGTGATGAATCAGAACTACACGGTAGGATCTTGTCAATGATCTCAAGGCAGCTGGGACCATAGTCACCAAGAAAACAATTGGTAACACATTACGCCGTGAAGGACTGAAATCCTGCAGCGCCCGCAAGGTCCCACTGCTCAAGAAAGCACATATACAAGCCCGTCTGAAGTTTGCCAATGAACATCTGAATGATTCAGAGGACAACTGGGTGAAAGTGTTGTGGTCAGATGAGACCAAAATGGAGCTCTTTGGCATCAACTCAACCTGCCGTGTTTGGAGGAGGAGGAATGCTGCCTATGACCCCAAGAACACCATCCCCACCGGCAAACATGGAGGTGGAAACATTATGCTTTGGGGGTGTTTTTCTGCTAAGGGGACAGGACAACTTCACCGCATCAAAGGGACGATGGACGGGGCCATGTACCGTCAAATCTTGGGTGAGAACCTCCTTCCCTCAGCCAGGGCATTGAAAATGGGTCGTGGATAGATATTCCAGCATGACAATGACCCAAAACACACGGCCAAGGCAACAAAGGAGTGGCTCAAGAAAAAGCACATTAAGGTCCTGGAGTGGCCTAGCCAGTCTCCAGACCTTAATCCCATAGAAAATCTGTGGAGGGAGCTGAAGGTTCGAGTTGCCAAAAGTCAGCCTAGAAACCTTAATGACTTGGAGAAGATCTGCAAAGAGGAGTGGGACAAAATCCCTCCTGAGATGTGTACAAACCTGGTGGCCAACTACAAGAAACATCTGACCTCTGTGATTGCCAACAAGGGTTTTGCCACCAAGTACTAAGTCATGTTTTGCAGAGGGGTCAAATACTTATTTCCCTCATTAAAATGCAAATCAATTTATAACATTTTTCACATGCGTTTTTCTGGATTTTGTTGTTGTTATTCTGTCTCTCACTGTTCAAATAAACCTACCATTAAAATTATAGACTGATCATTTCTTTGTCAGTGGGCAAATGTACAAAATCAACAGGGGATCAAATACTTTTTTCCCTCACTGTATCCACATTCAGAATGAGGCATTGAAATACCAAAACCCAAGAGCATAGTCATAGGCACTGAAGTAACTCAACAAGGCTCGGCCTCCGACCGCAAGGCACTACAGAGGGTAATGCGTACGGCCCAGTACATCACTAGGGCCAAGCTTCCTGCCATCCAGGACCTCTATACCAGACAGTGTCAGAGGAAGGCTCTAAAAATTGTCAAAGACTCCAGCCACCCAAGTCATAGACTGTTCTCTCTGCCACCGCACGGCAAGCGGTACCGGAGGGCCAAGTCTAGGTCCAAGAGGCTTCTGAACAGCTTTTACCCCCAAGCCATAATACTCCTGAACAAAAAGGTTATAAGACTACTTAATAAACATACACATTTTAAAACAGTTTTTTTTATTAACCCTGCATTACGATTGTATTAAAGACCCTTAGATATTAATTTAGAATCCTCTAAATGTAATTAGGTCTACTACTGTACAAGGAAATTGTATGGATCTGCCTGTATTTTCATTTAGAGATTCCGGCAAAGAAATGTTTATGTAGAGGGGTAACTTTCTTCACCAGTTCTCTTACCATTTTGTACAATTGTGTGATTAGCCTAGCAGTTGGTGTAGCTGTAATGTTAATTATCTTGAGAGGAATTTTGCTCTTCACTATCACAGTATTAAAAAAACGTTCAAATGCATTCATGAATTAAATTGCTTTAGCCGGCACATTTTTAACTGTAGAAAACGGTTGCAGGTCGGAGGGCCATCAAGCGAAACAGACCAATGAAGCACGGGTAAACAACGAGTATCTATGACTCTCTGAGGACTGGGTAGGGTAGGGTGCCCACGCCCTCCGCTTCTCCCTTCCCACGGCGTAGGGTTCTGGGTCGGGAGGGTGGGTGGCTTCGGCTCTCGCCAGAGCTCAGATCCCCACATCTCCATGTCGCCTGGGTTGTGCCCGACCGGCTCCATCTCCCCTTTCCCCGTTAGGCAAGGCTGCATGGTGCACCCCCAATATTGGTTAGACTACAATTAGGGTATGGAAATGTTATGGTCTTAGTACTGTAGCCTACTCCCGACCGGTCACGTTGTACAGCACCATATTTTCCTAACGGAAACCCTGAGGGTTTCGTTTTTTCTTGGAATAGAAACACCATAATATTAATCAAATTAATTAAGATAAATGTCTTAAAATCAATCCCATATACTATGTTCTTACAAAAAAAAGTTTTAAATTCTCTAGTACAGCAAATTGTGAAGACTGTCAAATGCTTCTCAAGGATGCGCTCTGGTGGTCAAACTAGCACTAACTGACATTAATGGCAACAATGGCTGACAATTAAATAACGTGCCATAGATTCTGCGGCAGCCCGCAAGGTGTGCTGCAGTATGACACAACCTTTACAGGAAGAACCACTGTAATCAAATGGCTACCCAGACTATTTTCATTGCCCCCCTTCCCCCTCTTTTACACTGCTGCTACTCTCTGTTATTAACTATGCATAGTCACTTTAATAACTCTACCTATATGTACATATTACCTCAATTACCTCGACTAACCGGTGCCCCCGCACATTGACTCTGTACCGGTACCCCCTGTATATAGCCTCGCTATTGTTATTTTACTGCTGCTCTTTAATTATTTGTTACTTTTATATATTTTCTTTTTTTCTTTTCTTTTTTTCCTTAAAACTGTGTTGTTGGTTAAGGGCTTGTAAGTAAGCATTTCACTGTAAGGTCTACACCTGTTGTATTCGGCGCATGTGACAAATAAAATTAGATTTGATTTGGTGTAGCCTGAAAAATCTAAGTGTTTTAATATGTTGTTTTTGATTACATTTGTTAATTTATTTGCTGAAAATATGTTTTTAATTTTGATTTCTAATCTATAACTGTAACTTCATTCTAATCTTTAGAAATATAGCAATTTTGCAATAATCTCACGAAGCGAGTACACAGTAGATGATTCATATGAATTTACAACAATTATAAACGAGGATTTAATTTATTACAAGAATATCGACTTCACTGAAAGAAGAGAGGCTGGGACACAGATGGTTGAAAAAATCCTTAAATGTGATAGGAAAGCATCCAACAGGAAAGTGTGATTATTGCCAGGAAACAGAGACAGTGGAGTATGTATTGCCACTGTATGGGTAGTATCAGAGGGAAAGAGGCTGAGATCTAGTATGAGAGAGAAGGGGATACAGGAAATTAGTTTAGAGTATATAGAGTAGAACGTCATTAGATATAGTCTCAAATATATATATATATTTTTTTAAGAGCAACGGAGCAGGCAGGTAGGATTTAGTTTATCCCTGTATCTGGCCCACACTCCAGTACAGTAAGTGGCGGTAATGCACCATAACATTGGATGCCAACTTAACTCGCTCCAAAATAACTTCTCAGAGTCACACATATAAAACATGTGTATAATAGTTTTCCCTTCTTTATCACAGAAAAGGCATATGTCCTCTAAGTCCACAAACTTAGACAAGTTATTGCAAGGGTATATTTTGTGCAAGATTTTAAAGTGGCTTGCTTTTACTTTTTTGATATACAAAATTTGTGAGGGAGCAACCAAGCATTCTTCCATTAAATTTCAGTAATATATGCATTCAAGAAGAATTTCCCTCTAGGAGATATCTTGTTCTTGGAGTTAAAATGTTTATGAATGTATTATTACATTTATTTTCCAGCAGGGGGCAACCTCGAACATTAGTTGTGTATCTATCTTGACATGTTCTCCAAAACACAAATTAGATTGAATTAATTGAGTAAGTCCTGAAGGTATTGCTTTGCATATAGAATTCAATTATTTATAATGTATTGGGAAGTTATATGTTTCTAAGAACTTTCTATAAGATAGTATATTTCCTTCTTTATCAAATAAATCAAGCACAGATATAATATTTCTTTCAAACCACTTAGAAAAGAACAAATACTTGTTTTTAACAACAATATCTTTGTTGTTCCATAGGGGAGAATTAGTGGACAGGCTAAAAGGGCTTGTTTATGAAATTTGGACAGTTTGATGGGTAATTTTGTTGGAGAATTGCTGCACTTACACAAAAATTGAAGACCCCCCAATTTCATAAAATTATGACAGGGAATGAAGTACCATATAGACTCAGA
The DNA here is from genome assembly GCA_030435695.1 of Brachymystax lenok tsinlingensis. NCBI lineage: Eukaryota > Metazoa > Chordata > Actinopteri > Salmoniformes > Salmonidae > Brachymystax > Brachymystax lenok. The sequence continues at coordinate 21,152,818 of CM059812.1, read as the reverse complement.
GCTAAACATACCTCTTTTTATCCAGTTTACTTTGAAGGTATTGTTGATATCAATGAAATCTAGTACTTCAAGCCCACCATCAGCTCTTTGGTTTGATATTCTTCTTCTTAAGGTTGTGTTGTTTATTTTTCCATGTAAAGTTTTGTTGATATCCTTGCTGGTTTGATCAGCTACAAATCAAATCAAATCACATTTTATTTGTCACATACACATGGTTAGCAGATGTTAATGCGAGTGTAGCGAAATGCTTGTGCTTCTAGTTCTGACCATGCAGTAGTATCTAACAAGTAATCGAACAATTTCACAACAACTACCTTATACACACAGTGTAAAGGAATGAATACGAGTATGTACATATAAATATATGGATGAGCGATGGCTGACTGGCATAGGCAAGATGCAGTAGATGGTATAGAGTACAGTATATACATGTGAGATGTGTAGTGTAGTATATGTAAACATTATATAAATGGCATCGTTTAAAGTGGCTAGTGATACATTTATTACATCCACTTTTTAATTATTAAAGTGGCTAGAGATTTGAGTCGATGGTATAGAGTACAGTGTATACATTTGATATGAGTAATCTAGGGATAGGGATAGAGCAGGGTAGACAAAACGTGACAGACCCTCTGCTTTGGACAATAAAACCCTTCCAATAATAGAGAGGTCATGTTGGAGACAGTTATTAAAGATGGATTTCGTTTTCTTTAATCTCTGAAAGAAATTGAGATGTTGACGGACAATATGTTTTATCGCCATGTCCCCCCCTTAATATTTCACACTATCTTTCACTGGAATATTCTCATTAGATTGGTAATTTGAGTTATGCATCGACAATATTTCGCATTTATTTAAGTTCCAGACCAGAAGCAAAATTAAATTATTTGATAATATTAAGTGCAAATGTCACATCCAGGCCAGAGTTGTAGGCTGGCGTGTTTAGGTTTCGTTTTTGGTGAAGGGTTTTTTGAGTTCTAGGTGTTCTATTTCTATGTTGGGGTAATGGTTCCCAATTAGAGGCAGCTGTGTGTCGTTGTCTCTAATTGGGAACCATATATATGTTTGGGGTTTTCTGTTAGGTTTTGTGGGTTATTGTTTGAGCATAGCTTGTTTTGTGTTTAGTTGTGGCCAGTTTCATGATCGTCATTACGTTCGTTTTTGTTGTTTTGTCCCAGTTACAGTCATAATAAAAATGTATACTGGAAGCATCGCTGCGTCTTGGTCTGTCCCGTCAGAAGATCGTGACAGCAAAAGCAATTTGACCCTTGTCTTTTAGAAACAGAGCGGTATCGTCTGCTAATTTAGATATTTGTATTTATTTTCCAAATATTGAAATACCAGGGCTACGTTCAAGAACACAAAGAAACAGAACACAAGGTTGTCTAAGAGAATAAATACAGAACCTTACACTTAGGGTCTTTACACAAGGTATTGTCAATATTTAAGGCAGATAGAGATTTTCTCTTAAAGTTCCTTTTTTCAATAGCAAAAGAATAGCTTGTTTTTCTCACCCTCCTCAACCCATTTTGCTCTTGATCTAATAGTCAGTTTTAGCTAAGTCAATGTACATTTGATCTAGTTCTATTCGATATGTATTCAGATCTGTTTCTTCCTCTTCTGAAGGGGTATGCTTTTCTAAAAGAACATTCAATTTATTTATATGCTTCTTTCAAACATTTTTGCTACTTTATTTCCTTACTGAGTGTAATGGCGATATATCTTACTTTGAATTTAAATATTTCCCAGTTACTTCCATACTTTGGTTCTAGTTCATTTAAATTAAACGAGTCTATGATCAAGTTATTTAAGCTCTTGTTAAAGACTGGATCATTTACGAGTGAATTATTACATTTCCAGTATCCTCGAACACCACTAGATTGTTCTGAACATTCTAACTTCATTAATATCATTTTATGATCAGTCAAAGGAGCAGGTTTTATGACTTACTTCTTGTACATACTGTAAAAGTGGGGGAGAAATTAGATACAGATCAATTGTGAATCTGACCATCATTTACCTATTACACAGGTGTATTCGTTGAAGTGTGTATTAAAGAAGCGCCATGCATCAATTACTGTCAGTCACTGGCGGTTTTGGGGGGGCCAGGGGGGTCCAGTGCCCCTGTGACAACAATTTTGGACCCCCTTGTGCCCCCCCTAAATGTGGAGTATGAAATAATTTTTGCATAACACATTTTTGCTATCGTTCTTTTTTTACATCCGTTATTAGACAGTGGCAACGTGGAACACTAAACCCAGACATTTACTAGAGGGACATGGTCTTTTGCCTACTAATGCCTGCAATGAAGTGAAGAAAACGATATGACAACAATAATGTCTAATGTAACTGGCCCCTCTAACAGTACAACTGGCACCAGCTTGCCCCCAGTTGAAAGGGTCTAGAACCTCCACTGCTGTCAGTTTACTGCAAAATTAGGTTATGATGTCACTATTCTGAGATCTTTGAGCTATTCGCGGTGAAAATCTATCTAAAGAGTTATCAGGTGTTTTCATTAAAAGTATCCAGCTATTATAATCCATGCATTTGTGTACTTGTTTTGCAGCTCAGTAAGCTTATCAGTCTTATTTGAGTTGAGAGTTGTACCCATACACATTGCATATATAAAACAAACGTATCTAGTTTGGAGATCAATACAACCCATCTCCCATCTTTGGACATACAAGACTGAAATATCACCTCTAAACTTACGAAGCAATATCATAGTACCAGCTGAGTGGTAAGACCCGTGACTATAGTAAACAGTATTTCCTCATTGTGATTTCCAAAAACTAGAATCTGAATCGCAGGAGTGAGTCTCCCGGAGTAGAATGAAATCTGCATTAGAGTGTTTACAACGTGTTTTTATTTGAGTTATGTTTCGTAAACGCCCATTTAGAGATACCATTTTTAGTGCATTGAATTCAATGCGAGAAAACATATATGTGGCGCATGACCGGAAGTTGGAACACTGCTGATGCTACCACCACCAAATGCTACACCCCCCCATGAATCCAATGCTGTAAACAGGTATTAACATTTATCTTGACAATTGTGTTAGCCCAAGTTGCAGAGAGAGTCTTGCTATATATACGCTTTGTATCATGCAAAAGGCAATGTTTCAGTAACTTGACGAACAATAACACACGCCGCTGGTGAAAGATTTGCTATAGCCACTCATCCCAATGTTTACAAATGTCCCCCTAAGCAAGTGTGGCTGACTAGTCGACTATGACAGCTAGCTAGCTAAACCATTTGCAACTGAATCATAGAGGCCGTAAAATGAGTTGGCAGTAGACTGCTTATAGAAAGACAAACACATTTCTTATGACCAGCCAAAACAAAACATTTAGCTACATATGTAGTGTAGCTAGCTAGTACAGAACTGTGTTGTAGCCTATGTAAACTCACCCTTAAAAGCCCAACGTGACGAGCTAAACACAGGTAGGCCTGGTTGGTGTCAACTGCAAGTGTTGCTGACATATTTGATCAGACAGATTAAAAAACGAATTACAGAAGTAGTATAGATATCTGCAATGTTAATAAACTGTCCCCAGATGCTTGGAGAATGGTGAGAGGTGCGGTGGCTGATTCTGGCCCCAGTGAGTTCATCTCTGGCCTGTGCCACACGGACACCGTTGACCCGTTCCCAGTGTGGCGGGATGGAGCCATCAGCCCCTGTTTTAACCAGCTGGTTCTGGGAGCCCTGGCTCATGCTGTGGTGGCCGTCTTCAGTGCCTGCTACCTGAGTGCTCAGAGGTAACGTTAGGTCACACAGTCAGGCCCCTCACAAAATCACAAGGCATAGGCTAGAACATTCTGGCCACAATTAATCCTACAGCACATACAGTAGTATGCGATACAGGCCCACATATTGTAACTACATGTACATACAGTGGGGCAAAAAAGTATTTAGTCAGCCACCAATTGTGCAAGTTCTCCAACTTAAAAAGATGAGAGGCCTGTAATTTTCATCATAGGTACACTTCAACTATGACAGACGAAATGAGAAAAAGAAATCCAGAAATTCACATTGTAGGATTTTTAATTTATTTATTTGCAAATTATGGTGGAAAATAAGTATTTGGTCAATAACAAAAGTTTATCTCAATACTTTGTTATATACCCTTTGTTGGCAATGACAGAGGAAAAACGTTTTCTGTAAGTCTTCACAAGGTTTTCACACACTGTTGCTGGTATTTTGGCCCATTCCTCCATGCAGATCTCCTCTAGAGCAGTGATGTTTTGGGGCTGTCGCTGGGCAACACGGACTTTCAACTCCCTCCAAAGATTTTCTATGGGGTTGAGATCTGGAGACTGGCTAGGCCACTCCAGGACCTTGAAATGCTTCTTCTGAAGCCACTCCTTCGTTGCCCAGGCGGTGTGTTTGGGATCATTGTCATGCTGAAAGACCCAGCCACGTTTCATCTTCAATGCCCTTGCTGATGGAAGGAGGTTTTCACTCAAAATCTCACGATACATGGCCCCATTCATTCTTTCCTTTACACGGATCAGTCGTCCTGGTCCCTTTGCAGAAAAACAGCCCCAAAGCATGATGTTTCCACCCCATGCTTCACAGTAGGTATGGTGTTCTTTGGATGCAACTCAGCATTCTTTGTCCCCCAAACACGACAAGTTGAGTTTTTACCAAAAAGTTTACCATATGACATTCTCCCAATCCTCATCTGGATCATCCAAATGCTCTCTAGCAAACTTCAGGCGGGCCTGAACATGTACTGGCTTAAGCAGGGGACACGTCTGGCACTGCAGGATTTGAGTCCCTGGCGGCGTAGTGTGTTACTGATGGTAGGCTTTGTTACTTTGGTCCCAGCTCTCTGCAGGTCATTCACTAGGTCCCCCCGTGTGGTTCTGGGATTTTTGCTCACCGTTCTTGTGATCATTTTGACCCCACGTGGTGAGATCTTGCGTGGAGAACCAGATCGAGGAAGATTATCAGTGGTCTTGTATGTCTTCCATTTCCTAATAATTGCTCCCACAGTTGATTTCTTCAAACCAAGCTGCTTACCTATTGCAGATTCAGTCTTCCCAACCTGGTGCAGGTCTACAATTTTGTTTCTGGTGTCCTTTGACAGCTATTTGGTCTTGGCCATAGTGGAGTTTGGAGTGTGACTGTTTGAGGTTGTGGACAGGTGTCTTTTATACAGATAACAAGTTCAAACTGGTGCCATTAATAAAGGTAACGAGTGGAGGACAGAGGAGCCTCTTAAAGAAGAAGTTACAGGTCTGTGAGAGCCAGAAATCTTGCTTGTTTGTATGTGACCAAATACTTATTTTCCACCATAATTTGCAAATAAATTCATTAAAAATCCTACAATGTGACTTTCTGGATTTTTTTTCCTCATTTTGTCTGTCATAGTTGAAGTGTACCTATGATGAAAATTACAGGCCTCTCTCATCTTTTTAAGTGAGAGAACTTGCACAATTGGTGGCTGACTAAATACCTTTTTTGCCCCACTGTAGGTAAAATAAATATGTTGTTTGATTTCTACCTCCAGAACAATGAATTCATGTCTGTACTGGATCCCATTCTGTAGATCGGCATCTTTATCAGTTATTCAATCTAGCCAGGCCATATTTCAGACAGATCATCTACCATTTTATCCTTTTGCATTACACAGATGCAGCGTCCTCCGGTACCCTCTCCCGTGTGGTTGGGGCCTCAGGATGGCCTCGGCCCTGCTGGTGACCCTGCTCTACATGGTGGACTTGGTCCTGGTGGTCCTCCTCCACCAGGGGGACATGTACCTGGACGTCTTGGCTGATGGATGTGCCGTCCTGGCATGGCTGGTCCACTTTAGGGCCCTGCTTGTCCTCCAGAGGTCCATCTATAGAAGAACCAGTGGTCCCTCTGTGTTACTACTGCTGGTCATATTGCCTATCCCTAACCTGGTGGTCAGCCTGCTGGCTTACACCCAGGATGCCATCTACCAGGACCTGGCGAAGCCCCTTACAGTGGCACGGCTGGTGCTCGCAGCCACCCGGGGACTCTCTCTCCTGGTCTACCTCCTGGCCTTCGCTGCTCCCTGCGTCGGTGAAGGGCGCCACACCTCCATGTCCGTCAATGATGCAGACCGCTCTCTACCCCTCCTAGAGAGTTCCTACCAGGACACGGGGGAGGTGGTGGCAGAGGACGGCAGTAGCTTCATCTCCCGCCTGATGTACCTGTGGTTGAACCCTCTACTGAAGCGCGGCCGGCGCGGGCAGCTGGAGAAGCCATGCAACGTCTATCTCCTTCCCCGGAGGCTCCGCACCAGCGCAGTGCGCCAACACTTCCTCCGCTGCTGGAAGGACTGCCAACAGGGGGCAGATACACAGAGAGGGAACACTACACCCAGGCCTGCAAACAGGAACCTACAGAATGGAACATGGACTCCACCCCTCCAGGAGGAACTATCTGGTATAGCAGTGGAGGAGGTAGAACTGTTAAAAGTGTTGCACAAAGCCTTCGGGCTACGCTACTACCTGCTTGGTGTGCTGAAGCTAGCGGGCAACATGCTGAGCTTTGCGGGGCCCCTGCTCCTCAGCAGCCTGGTGCACTACATGGAAGAGGAGGGGGCCCCCATCAGCCGGGGGGCCTGGTGTGCCACGGGCCTCTTCTTCAGCACCTTCTTCTCTGCCCTCATCCGGAACATCTTTGCCTTCGAAGTCTCAAAGGTCTCGCTCTCGGCGCGCGCCGCCCTCATCTCCGAAATCTACGGCAAAGCACTGCGGGTCAGTGGCGGCGGCCTGGCGGCGCGGTTCGCCCTGGGCGAGGTGGTCAACTTCATGACCACGGACACGGACCACGTGATCAACTTCTTCAACAATTTCCACGAGGTGTGGAGTGTGCCTATCCAATTCTCTATTGCCCTCTACCTGCTCTACCTGCAGGTGGGTGTGGCCTTCCTAGGAGGAGTGTGTGTGGCTCTGCTGCTAGTGCCGCTCAATAAGGTGCTGGCCTTGAAGATCATGGAGAATAACAAGCACATGCTCACACATAAGGATAGTCGTGTCAAGGTGAGAAATTCTCAATGGCTTTGACTATCTTTGACTTTATCTTAACACTCCAACCATAGCAAACATCAATATGGACGCTATTATGTTTATTGTTTAGAGCAGTACTATTAAGTAGTAATGAAGTTGTAATTACAATATACAACTTCTATAGCTTTTATATTAAAAGTCTTCGATGTCAAGCTTCGAAACTGCTTGCAGACGTTTCACCTAAAGATGTGAACTCAACAATGTCGTCTGTCTGCCCTGTCCTTGCCTTCCAGCTAATGACAGAAGTCCTCTTTGGAATTCGAGTCATCAAGTTCTACAACTGGGAGGCCTACTTTGCCCAGAAGATAGCAGATTGTCGGAGGCAAGAGCTGTCCCACCTCAAGGCCATTAAGTACCTGGATGCTGTGTGCGTGTACACCTGGGGATCTCTACCCATAGTCATATCTATCATCACCTTCGTCACATACGTGCTGCTTGGCCATGAGCTCACTGCAGCCAAGGTAGGCATGGTCCATGTTTCATTTTGTGAAACTAGAGTGCTTCATCCGATAGTAGTTACCATTTAAAAGTGAGCAAAATATTTTGCAATCAATCTGTTCCAATGTCCTCACTAGCAATACCACCTTGTATGAAGTAATGTTTCAGATAGAACATTCCAAGTGGTAGCTATGCTAGAATGGACATTGGAACAGACATATTAACTGTTGAAAGACCTACTAACTGATACCCAGGAACACAATGAGGATGTGGGTGCATGAGACTAATTCGAATAGGGACACTTTCCCTCCTCCATTGCAGGTGTTCACCACTCTGTCTCTAGTGGGCATGCTGATCCTCCCCCTCAGCAGCTTCCCCTGGGTCCTCAACGCCACCCTGGAGGCCAAGGTGTCCCTGGACCGCATCCAACGCTTCCTCAAGCTTCCCAACCAGGACCTTGATGCATACTTCAGTCATGGTAGGTGTGTGTGTGTGTGTGTGCGTGCGCAGCATAAGTAAAGTACATTTTGCTTGTACATACATTATTAATTAATACATGTGCAATAACTCTGTGTCTATGAAAGTGAGATATGCAAATATGTGTATGAATGTGTTTCATTGACTTTGTGGCTCCAACTTACAGTGGTCCCTGAGGACCCCCAGGACACCATTGTGATGAGTCAGGGCATATTCTCATGGCAGGGGCCTGGGGGGCCAGACCACCCCACAGGCTCTGAGACTGAATCCACCAAAGGAAGTCTGCTGCTCCATAGCCTCAACCTATCCATCACTAAGGTGTGTGCCCTGCATCACAAACTATGTAACCTATACATCTTGGAAATCATGGGGTCTACCATCTAATCACTGCAACGTTGTAATATTATTTTCTTGTCCGCCAGGGATCCCTAGTTGTTGTGGTGGGCAAGGTGGGCTGTGGGAAGAGCTCCTTACTGGCAGCCATCACTGGAGAACTCAACAGGTAGTGCTCATCGCCGTATTTACTAAGCTTACAAAGCTCAAGTAAATGTGTTTTGTTGGTTTGTTTCAATGACTTTTTTGGATCTATCATTGAGTTATTACTTCCCTCTGTAGGCGTGGGGGTGATTTATATGTCCAGGGCAGGGAGGATGGGTTTGGTCTAGCCGCTCAGGAGCCGTGGATCCAGCATGCAACTGTTCGGGACAACATCCTGTTTGGCAGGGACTACAACAGTTCTTTCTACCAGGCCGTGGTGGAGGCCTGTGCACTCACAGACGACCTCAATGTGAGACTCACCTCTTTTTCACTCTCTTTGTGTTTCTCTCTCTCTGCTTCAATCTCTCTTATCCTCATAGACAGCCTCAATGCTAGCTTTATCCCTAGCTTTATCCCTCTTTTGGCCCAGTCCAAACTTTACTTGACCAACCCCCCTAATATATTTGTGATCTATTCAATGAATGTTATAAACACAAATTCCAAACTCAGTGCATTTGACTGAATTGTCTTGTTTGTCCAGATTCTGCCTAATGGGGACAGGACCGAGGTGGGAGAGAACGGAGTTACTCTGAGTGGAGGACAGAAAGCTCGCCTGGCCTTGGCCAGAGCTGTTTACATGGTAAGAGTCCTCACCAGAATCCATGGTAACACAACAGCCATCTAGAAAAGACAGAAACTGTGTTTCAGTGAATCTCCAACTTTATTTAACAAGCAAGCTTTTGCCAGGTTAGAAGTATGGATAGCAGAAAACATTAAATGATTTGCTTTTTGTATTGAATGTCAATCTCTCTTTTAAACAAACAAGGAGAAAGACATTTTCCTCCTGGATGATCCACTGGGAGCAGTAGACACCGACGTGGCCCATCACCTCATGGAGAGATGCATCATGGGAATCCTCAGGCGCAAGACCAGAATCCTTTGCACCCACCGCATAGAGTTTGTGGACAAAGCTGATGTAGTGATTCTCATGGACAATGGAACAATTATTAAAACGGGTAGTGAACTCCGGCCTTATGTTCTTCAATTAATAATGGAATAATGAATGACTTTTCTGTGTAAACGCATATGTCTTTATAAACTCAATGTCCTTCTCATTCGTTTTAAATAGGTACACCTGAAGAGGTCCTTCCTTTGGTAGAAGCAGTGCCCAAGAACCGGAAGAATGACAGTAATGCAAAGGAGAAAGGTACCAGTAGTCATTAATGTCTCTTAGCATTGTGTTTTGGAATATATTGCTTGCAACACAGTGCTAATATCACTGATGCAGAGGAATGAAAGTCCATTTGATTACTTTCTACACCTTGTTGTTGAATTGAGTGATGGACTATTGTATGGAAAAATTGACAGGTGTTTTTATTTGCATTCTGACTTGAATCAGATGTTATTGAGCGAGAGGAGGAGCAGGGTCCGTCCAATGAGCTGTTTGCAGAGGAGGAGTCTTCACTGTCAGGGAAGGAGCAGAAGGCGGTGGGCGGGCTGGCCTGGAAGGTTTACCACGCCTACTGGAGAGCGATAGGAGGGGCCTTGTCTGTCTCCATCCTGCTGTCCCTACTCCTCATGCAAGGTACAGCGACCACCTGGTGCCTTAATATGACATCACACTTCTGTTGCCTTTGCTGGCTTGTATATGTATTTTGCTGTCTCTGTCCCACAGCCTCTAAGAATGTGTCTGACTGGTGGCTGTCCCACTGGATCTATAACCTGAAGAACAATGATTCCGCCCCGAGTGTTCTCATGCCTGCCTACAGCTCACCACACCTGCTTCTATTCTCTCCTGGAGGACTAATGTAAGTTAGATAGAGGTTGTTACAATGTTGGGACTGATACACTGGATAAGATTCAATTACTCAGAATGTGCAGTGTGATTCCTCTTATATAATCCACTATTAGGTTTTAAATAACATGGCAATAACTGATGGACAACTATAAAAGCTCAAACCAAGTTTATTCACCCAAAGGGTCGGACAGCTGAACAGACAAAAACATGTTTCCCCCAGCACTAGTGTGTGTGTGTGTATATATATATATATATACCCCAATTTGGGTGAAGTATCCTACTTCTCTCTAAACATAACTTCCTGCCTAGCAATAGAGGTAAAGTGATGCGGGCAATAAACAGTTCCTTCTCCCTTAATGTGACCTGACCTGACCTCTGCCCCATTCCTCACTAAACCACATCTCTCCACCCTTATCAGTGACTGCAACGATGTGATTGCCTTTCCTTTACTCAATACATTCCAAGCTTAATTGCCTCCACCATATACATTCCTCCTACAGAAACCAAACTATGGCACTCAATATTTCAAGTTTAGGAGTCAGAACCCATCACCTGTTATGACTCCACACTGCTTTAAGTCCCATTTAGGTACTCTACATCGATATTACAGAGCCTCTAAATCTTTTAGATTGTGCAGTAAAAGGATTAGGTGTCAAATCGCAGAGACATCCATGATGCAGCGCACACGCATGACAAGATGTATTAAGCAATTGCATATTAAAATGTGTGTTTTCTCCCCTTATCCCCAGGTACCCGGTCAATATTATGGAAATTACAGCTTTCGCCAACATGAGCTCGGAGGTGAAGTTCTATCTGACGGTTTACTGTTCCATTGCGGGGGCTAACATGGTCTTCACTGCTTTCCGAGCCTTCCTCTTCGCCTATGGAGGCATCCGTGCAGCAACGGTCATCCACAACAGACTGCTGGACACAGTCCTCAAGGTGAGCGTCTTCTGTTCAGTTGACCCCTCTGGAAACTGGTTTAGTCACGGTCATGGTTTGGATCATGCAAAGGCAGTATTTTACATTTATAGCATAATTATGATTTTTCAGAAAATTTCACACGGTTCAACTCATGCTGTGAGAGCAGTGGAGGCTGCGGAGGGGAGGATGGATCATAGTAATGGCTGGAATGGTGTCAATGGAATGATATAAAACATATCAAAGACGTGGTTTCCATGTGGTTGATAACGCTCCATTGACTCCATTCCAACCATTATCCATTCCAGCGTCTACTGTGTGAGAGTTGATGTTCTGTAGATCATTTACAGTGTACTTGTTTTGTCCACACATTTCTAGTGTTGGGTACTGTTTGTAAAAAAAAATATATAATGTTTTATACATTTTGTAGTATTGATTTTAAAGGTATATTTTTTGTACATAAACAAAAATGCTTTATTGGATAGAGGAGAGACAGTGGGAAAGATAGTTTTAGGCTGAAAAGGCATTGGTCCGGATTCGAACCCATGCTGCAGCCATATATGTGATCCTAAGGCAGTGGGTCAGACTGCTAGACTACCTCAATCCACGTCTTTGTAGTGTTTACTGTTTACATTGCCATGATAGAGTACGAACACACCTAACTAACCCTGACCCGCCTCTCTATATCATTCCAGGCTACAGTTACCTTCTTCGACACTACACCGCTGGGCCGCGTCCTTAACCGCTTCTCCTCCGACCTGTACAGCGTGGACGACACTCTCCCTTTCTTCCTCAACGTCCTGCTGACTAACATCTTCGGCCTGCTGGGCATGCTGGTAGTGATGAGCTACGGCCTGCCCTGGTTCCTAGTGGCCCTGCTGCCCCTGGGCCTGCTCTACCACTGCACACAGAGCTTCTACCGACACACATCCAGAGACCTGAAGCGTCTGTGCAGCCTCACCCTCTCACCGGTGTATTCACATTTCTCTGAGACGCTGAGTGGCCTAGGTACCATCCGAGCAAGTTCCAGTGCCTCCAGGTGAGGACGGTAAAGTTAGAATGAGGAATATATATTTTGGACCCACCTAGATCTGTGGTTACCAACCTTGATTTGGCTAGTTGAATCAGGGGTGTTAGCGTTTAGATCTGAGCTTGCACAAAAGCCGGCTCAACTTGTACCTCTCTAGGACCAGTCCAAGGTCCAAGCCAAAACATTGTTTTTTTTGGAAAGAGGTTCATGTTCTCTGTCTGTCTGTCTGCGGCTCTAGATTCGAGGAGGAGAACGAGCGGCGTCTGGAGCAGAACCAGCGCTGTCTGTTCCTTAGCAACGCCGCCATGCAGTGGCTGGACATCCGCCTGCAGATGATCGGCGTCGTCGTGGTGACGGGCATCAGCGTGATTGCCGTTGTCCAGCGCCAGTTCAAATCCATCGACCCAGGTGAGCAGCCAGTTAGCATGTGTCCCATAGTCAGCACAGGTTTAGCACAACACAGGCCTTGACTCTGTTTATACTGTTGATGTCTACTAGTTGTTGCGGCTGCTGTAGAGGAGAATCTAGAAATGGTATCAGTACATGCACACTGAGTATACAAAACATTAAGAACCTTCTCTTTCCATGACATAGACTGACCAGGTGAATCCAGCTGAAAGCTATGATCCCTTATTGACGTCACTTGTTAAATCAACTTCAATCAGTGTAGATGAAGGGGGAGGAGACATGAAGGATGAATGGGCAAGACAAAATATTTATGTGCCTTTTGAACAGGGTACTGTAGTAGGTGCCAGGCGCACCGTTTGTGTCAAGAACTGCAACGCTGCTGGGTTTTTCTACACGCAACAGTTTCCCGTGAGTATCAAGAATGGTCCACCACCCAAAGGACATCCAGCCAACTTGATACAACTGTGGAAAGCATTGGAGTCAACATGGGCCAGCATCACTGTGGAATGCTTTCGACACCTTGTAGCGTCTATGCCCTGACGAATTGAGGCTGTTCTGAGGGCAATATTGTTTTGTATGGAGTATACTCAGTGTATGTCTTGTTTGCTGTGCCTAGGCCTTAATAATGACTGTTTGTCCTATGGGTGTTCTCCCTGCCAGGTCTGGTGGGTCTGTCCCTGTCCTATGCTCTGTCCATCACAAGCCTGCTGTCAGGCCTCATCTTCAACTTCACCCAGACAGAGATGCAGCTGGTGAGTGTGGAGCGCACCGAGGAGTACTCCACCACCCTGCCCACTGAGCCACAACACAGCAACCCACAGGTGAGGAGTCCTGTGAGGGAGTGTGTCTTATAGCATGCCGCTCAGTTGCACCTCATTGAGGAGGTTTCATAATTATTTTTTTCCAATGTCAGAAGTGTATGCCACTCTGTAGACTTTTAGAAAGTTAAGTGGCGGTTGTCTTTATGAGGTGTTGGATATGTGTTATTTCTAAAATTACTAAATCTATTTGTTCAAGTTCTTTGGGTCTTTTAGCCTGGTCAGTTACTTCTTACTCAAGTGGCCATTCAGGGGAATAGAAAACAAGTAAGTTTGACTGAGGACCCATCTACTTCCGTCTTTACCATAGGTGCCCACCTCGTGGCCGGAGCAGGGTTGGGTGGAGTTCCGTGGGGCCGTGCTGTCCTACAGAGAGGGGCTGCCCAACGCCCTGGACGGGGTGAGCCTGGTGATCCGGCCTGGGGAGAAGGTGGGAGTGGTAGGCCGGACGGGCTCAGGCAAGTCTACCCTGTTCCTGGCCCTCTTCCGCATGGTGGAGCTGAACCAAGGTCAGATCTTACTGGATGGAGTGGACACCAGCAAGGTGGGACTGGCCCAGCTCAGGTGAGCGGATTAAGAGATGATGGTGGTGATATGATGATAATAGATTTTAACGTTTTTTTGTACTTTTGCAACTGCTAAACTCAACATTATTTTGTACTTGGATGATGGTGATCTGTGCATCTGTAATAAAAGCCCTTTATAGGTGACGACATTCATCGAGCATGTCTGCTTATTTTGAACTACAAAAAATAATCTGTGTTCCTTCCTTTCTTCCTTCCTTCATGAATCTACAGTCGTGGCCAAAGGTTTGAGAATCACAAAGGTTGCCTCTTCAGTGTCTTTAGATATTTTTGTCAGATGTTACTATGGAATACTGAAGTATAATTACAAGCATTTCATAAGTGTCAAAGGCTTTTATTGACAATTACATGAAGTTGATGCAAAGAGTCAATATTTGCAGTGTTGACCATTCTTTTTCAAGACCTCTACAATACGCCCTGGCATGCTGTCAATTAACTTCTGGACCACATCCTGACTGATGGCAGCCCATTCTTGCATAATCAATGATTGGAGTTTGTCAGAATTTGTGGGTTTTTGTTTGTCCACCCGCCTCTTGAGGATTGACCACAAGTTCTCAATGGGATTAAGGTCTGGGGAGTTTCCTGGCCTTGGACCCAAAATATCGATGTTTTGTTCCCCGAGCCACTTAGTTATCACTTTTGCCTTATGGCAAGGTGCTACATGATGCTGGAAAAGGCATTGTTCGTCACCAAACTGTTTCTGGATGGTTGGGAGAAGTTGCTCTCGGAGGATGTGTTGGTACCATTCTTTATTCATGGCTGTGTTCTTAGGCAAAGTTGTGAGTGAGCCCACTCCCTTGGCTGAGAAGCAGCCCAACACATGACTCGTCTCAGGATGCTTTACTGTTGGCATGACACAGGACTGATGGTAGCACTCACCTTGTCTTCTCCGGACAAGCTTTTTTCCGGATGCCCCAAACAATCGTAAAGGGGATTCATCAGAGAAAATGACTTTACCCCGGTTCTCAGCAGTCCAATCCCTGTACCTTTTGCAGAATATCAGTCTGTCCCTGATGTTTTTCCTGGAGAGAAATGGCTTCTTTGCTGCCCTTCTTGACACCAGGCCATCCTCCAAAAGTCTTCGCCTCACTGTGCATGCAGACGCACTCACACCTGCTTGCTGCCATTCCTGAGTAAGCTCTGTACTGGTGGTGCCCCGATCCCGCAGCTGAATCTACTTTAGGAGACGGTCCTGGCGCTTGCTTGACTTTCTTGGGCGCCCTGAAGCCTTCTTCACAACAATTGAACTGCTCTCCTTAAAGTTCTTGATGATCCGATAAATGGTTGATTTAGGTGCAATCTTACTGGCAGCAATATCCTTGCCTGTGAAGCCCTTTTTGTGCAAAGCAATGATGATTGCATGTGTTTCCTTGCATGTAACCATGGGTGACAGAGGAAGAACAATGATTCCAAGCACCACCCTCCTTTTGAAGCTTCCAGTCAGTTATTCGAACTCAATCAGCATGACAGAGTTATCTCCAGCCTTGTCCTCGTCAACACTCACACTTGTGTTAACGAGAGAATCACTGACATGATGTCAGCTGGTCCTTTTGTGGCAGGGCTGAAATGCAGTAGAAATGTTTTTTGGGGATTCAGTTCATTTGCATGGCAAAGAGGGACTTTGCAATTAATTGCAATTCATCTAATCACTCTTCATGACATTCTGGAGTATGTGCAAATTGCTATCATACAAACTGAGGCAGCAGACTTTGTGAAAATGTATATTTGCGTCATTCTCAAAACCTTTGGCCACGACTGTAGAGTGGTTGACAGATACATTTTTTTACACTGTATTTATGGCTCCCCCTTCAGGTCCAAACTGGCCATCATCCCCCAGGACCCGTTCCTGTTCAGCGGGACAGTGAGGGAGAACCTGGACCCATGTGGATGTCACCCTGACCTCCGGCTACTTGAGGCCCTGGAACACTGTCACCTCAGCCCTGTCATCAACCGCATTGGTGAGAGGAAGGGTGGGAGAGAAAGAGAGGGGGAAGAGAGGGTTGAGGACCGTAGAGGAGGGAGATTGTGATGGTGATAGAAGGGAGATGATGAAAAAACATGCAAATGAGAGGGTGATATAGCAGATGAGAAATAGGAAGAGTAGTTGAATTAAACAGACAAACAGAATGAGAGATCAATGGAGAGAAGAGGGGTATCAACCAGGGGTGAAAGTAAGCCGGTACATTCTGGTACCCTGTCCCAACAAAATAAATAGTGGGGGTACACCGTACCGGTAAAACGTGACCCATTGCAATAATTAAAAGGAAATGCCAAGAAAACTATATGCAATTACAACATTATTTAACATTACCGCATGTCAGCTGCATGAAAATGAGTGAGTTGACTTGAAATCGGTTCGTATACCCTCCAAATTGCGCTTTGGTTCGAAGAGAACACTAAAATGTTGCGACAACGTTGATAAGGGACTGAGATGCGCACGTACAGCATTGGATGCATCGTTTCGTGCAACAAGTGTAGTGGGCCTAATGACAATCGTCGAATGTCATTACACTTTTAGTTTTTTTGTAACAGATTTGTCTTTCCATTCAGCAAATTGCAGGTGCACAGTGCACTGTGGATGCTGGAATTATTTTGTGAGTGGACAAACGTGCGTGGGTAGGAGTGCCTTTTGAAGTGATTGTTTCACAATCAAATGAAAACCTCATGACTGGTTGTTAAAGTTAATACATGATAAAAGTTATGACACGGAGATCATATGACATTAATAGGGATTCTATATGTAATCTATGCATCTACAGTGAGGGAAAAAAGTATTTGATCCCCTGCTGATTTTGTACGTTTGCCCACTGACAAAGAAATGATCAGTCTATAATTTTAATGGTAGGTTTATTTGAACAGTGAGAGACAGAATAACAACAAAAATATCCAGAAAGACGCATGTGACATTTTGTATAAATTGATTCGCATTTTAATGAGGGAAATAAGTATTTGACCCCCTTTTCAATCAGAAAGATTTCTGGCTCCCAGGTGTCTTTTATACAGGTAACGAGCTGAGATTAGAAGCACACTCTTAAAGGGAGTGCTCCTAATCTCAGTTTGTTACCTGTATAAAAGACACCTGTCCACAGAAGCAATCAATCAATCAGATTCCAAACTCTCCACCATGGCCAAGACCAAAGAGCTCTCCAAGGATGTCAGGGACAAGATTGTAGACCTACACAAGGCTGGAATGGGCTACAAGACCATCGCCAAGCAGCTTGGTGAGAAGGTGACAACAGTTGGTGCGATTATTTGCAAATGGAGGAAACACAAAAGAACTGTCAATCTCCCTCGGCCTGGGGCTCCATGCAAGATCTCACCTCGTGGAGTTGCAATGATCATGAGAACGGTGAGGAATCAGCCCAGAACTATACGGGAGGATCTTGTCAATGATCTCAAGGCAGCTGGGACCATAGTCACCAAGAAAACAATTGGTAACACATTACGCCGTGAAGGACTGAAATCCTGCAGCGCCCGCAAGGTCCCACTGCTCAAGAAAGCACATATACAAGCCCGTCTGAAGTTTGCCAATGAACATCTGAATGATTCAGAGGACAACTCAACTCAACCTGCCGTGTTTGGAGGAGGAGGAATGCTGCCTATGACCCCAAGAACACCATCCCCACCGGCAAACATGGAGGTGGAAACATTATGCTTTGGGGGTGTTTTTCTGCTAATGGGACAGGACAACTTCACCGCATCAAAGGGACAATGGACGGGGCCATGTACCGTCAAATCTTGGGTGAGAACCTCCTTCCCTCAGCCAGGGCATTGAAAATGGGTAGTGGATGGCTATTCCAGCATGACAATGACCCAAAACACACGGCCAAGGCAACAAAGGAGTGGCTTAAGAAGAAGCACATTAAGGTCCTGGAGTGGCCTAGCCAGTCTCCAGACCTTAATCCCATAGAAAATCTGTGGAGGGAGCTGAAGGTTCGAGTTGCCAAACGTCAGCCTCGAAACCTTAATGACTTGGAGAAGATCTGCAAAGAGGAGTGGGACAAAATCCGTCCTGAGATGTGTGCTAACCTGGTGGCCAACTACAAGAAACGTCTGACCTCTGTGATTGCCAACAAGGGTTTTGCCACCAAGTACTAAGTCATGTTTTGCAGAGGGGTCAAATACTTATTTCCCTCATTAAAATGCAAATCAATTTATAACATTTTTCACATGCGTTTTTCTGGATTTTGTTGTTGTTATTCTGTCTCTCACCGTTCAAATAAACCTACCATTAAAATTATAGACTGATCATTTCTTTGTCAGTGGGCAAATGTAAAAAATCAGCAGGGGATCAAATACTTTTTTCCCTCACTGTAAATACAGCAAAAAAAAGAAACGCCCCTTTTTCAGGACCCTGTCTTTCACAGATAATTTGTAAACATCCAAATAACTTCACAGATCTTCATTGTAAAGGGTTTAAACACTGTTCCCATGCTTAAACAATTAATGAACATGTACCTGTGGAACGGTTGTTAAGACACTAACAGCTTACAGACGGTAGGCAATTAAGGTCACAGTTATGACAACTTAGGACACTAAAGAGGCCTTTCTACTGACTCTGAAAAACACCAAAAGAAAGATGCCCAGGGTCCCTGCTCATCTGCGTGAACGTGCCTTAGGCATGCTGCAAGGAGGCATGAGGACTGCAAATGTGGCCAGGGCAATAAAGTTCAATGTCCATACTGTGAGACGCCTAAGACAGCTCTACAGGGAGACAGGACGGACAGCTGGTCGTCCTTGCAGTGACAGACCACGTGTAACAACACCTGCACAGGATCTGTACATCCGAACATCACACCTACGGGACAGGTACAGGATGGCAACAACAACTACCGAGTTAAACCAGGAATGCACAATCCCTCCATCAGTGCCCAGACTCCGCAATAGGCTGAGCGAGGCTGGACTGAGGGCTTGTAGGCCTGTCAGGCAGGTCTTCACCAGACATCACCGGCAACAACATCGCCTATGGGAACAAACCCACCGTCGCTGGACCAGACGGGACTGGCAAAAAGTGCTCTTCACTGACGAGTCGCGGTTTTGTCTCCCCAGGGGTGATGGTCGGATTTGCGTTTATCGTCGAAGGAATGAGCGTTACACCGAGGCCTGTACTCTGAAGCGGGATCAATTTGGAGGTGGAGGGTCCGTAATGGTCTGGGGCGGTGTGTCACAGCATCATCGGACTGAGCTTGTTGTCATTGCAGGCAATCTCAACGCTGTGCGTTACAGGGAAAACATCCTCCTCCCTCATGTGGTACCCTTCCTGCAGGCTCATCCTGACATGACCCTCCAGCATGACAATGCCACCAGCCATACTGCTCGTTCTGTGCGTGATTTCCTGCAAGACAGGAATACAATGTTCTGCCATGGCCAGCAAAGAGCCCGGATCTCAATCCCATTGAGCACGTCTGGGACCTGTTGGATCGGAGGGTGAGGGCTAGGGCCATTCCCCCCAGAAATTTCCAGGAACTTGCAGGTGCCTTGGTGGAAGAGTGGGGTAACATCTCACAGCAAGAACTGGAAAATCTGGTGCAGTCCATGAGGAGGAGATGCACTGCAGTACTTAATGCAGCTGGTGGCCACACCAGATACTGACTGTTACTTTTGATTTTGAGCCCCCCCCCCACCTTTGTTCAGGGACACATTATTCAATTTCTGTTAGTCACATGTCTGTGGAACATGTTCAGTTTATGTCTCAGTTGTTGAATCTTATGTTGTATTTACGTATTTAAATATTTACACGTTTGCTGAAAATAAACGCAGTTGCCAGTGAGAGGACGTTTCTTTTTTTGCTGAGTTTATATGTCATTCTATGATTAGACTAGGGTTGTTAGGGTGAACGTATTACCGCCACACCGGCAGTCACGAGTCATGACCGCAGTCAAATTCCACGTGACTGTTTTGTCATGGTAACTAGGCTTCTCCAAGCACTGATGCTGCTGATGGTCATTAGTAGCCTACCAAACTTGCTAACTGCCTGGTACTCAGCACTCTATTGTCCTTCTAATCACTCTGACATCAATGCAAACGTATTCGATGAGCTCATGTTGCGCAACATTTCTATAGGCTATGTAATTGCGGGAGAAAACAGTGTTTTGATGGGATCCTCTTTTTAATAGAGGCCATCAGCTTTCTATAGGCTAGGCTTTCCTAATATTAAACACATTGCTTCTCTTTAAAACAGAAGTATAGCCTACCTGGCTGGAATTAAAATGAACCACGGGAAAGGTTTACTCCATTTGCTATTTAAGTGCATAGATTACATGTATTTTTTTCTCCCCAGCCCCTGTTCCGAGACAGGTCCATGATAATGGTCCATTCTAAATGAAAATTAATTTCACACATGTGTATTTATTTATATGTGAAGACAAGATTAAATCAAGAATAGTCTAATGCGTGACATTATTAGCCTATCACGTGAATGATGCCGCTTGTGTGTATGTTTTGATAAGGTTTGAATCACAACTAAAGTGGTCAAATAACTTCTTAAAATTAAGCACGTTAATCCGCTTTACAACCGGTGTAGAGCCTAACGTACATACATAGTGAGTATCAAATTTGGGGAAGATCATTTTCACCATAAAAATATACCTTTATAATAAGGAATTGCATGCATAATCACATTTATGGTCACTTTTGAGAATTACGTTTTCCTGCTAATTGATTGCATTTTGGAACATTCGTGCTTATAGCCTACTGCCGTGTACGTATTGCTGCGCTTATAATGTGAAGAAATATCTCAATAGTTTATCAACATTTTAAGCTAAATGTTAAGATCTGTTGCATCAGCCACATTGCTTTTAAAAGGTTTTTTTTTTCTACTAAATTTGCTAAAAAACCTTTTTGCTTTGTCATTATGGGGTATTATGTGTAGATTGAGGATCAAAATGAATTTAATCCATTTTAGAATAAGGCTGTAACGTAACAAAATGTGAAAAAAGTGAAGGGGTCTGAATATTTTCCGAATGCACTGTATATTCAGACCAAGCGCACAACCGCCACTGGCCGTAAAAGGCATTTTTTTTTAAAGGGGGCATTACGGCCACACTAGGAGGATGCCGCCAGGAAATTTGAGGCATTATCAAGTGCTTGTCAAATTGTGAATGAGTGACTGATGAAGTGTGTGCAGCCTGTGCAAAAAACAAAGGAGAGCTCATGCCTTTCATGCAACTTTTTTCAAATCATCATTAGAGTCGCATCTTGCAGCCTTAGAATGTATTAAAAATCAAAACATATAGCCCAACGTTTGTATCACAACTAAAGTTTCCTGTTTCTTTGTTAACCCCTCAACACAGAATAGCCACGTGCGCACTCCCTTAGAAATCGTTTGGAGAAAACATCCTTTCTACTTTATTCAGCTATGTTCAATTGAATTCTTCATACTATAAAATAATGCCACAGAATTCTAAGCAAATCTTGTCTGCTAAATGAACTAGTGTAGCCCACAGCCATATAGCATAGCCAAATCAGGGCCTAACATAACAACAACTCAGAGTATGCTATTCTGTTCTTCTGAAACAGACTACATTTTCTTCATATCATGTTTCTTTAGACCTGTCTAAAATAAAGAATGGATTTATTGTGATGGTGTAGGTTATATTACATAGATTTATTAGAAAATGTAGAGACCAAAGGTTTGCATCGGTGTGGAAGCCAGGAGATTCCAAATGTGTTTATGTTAATTAACGGTCAATTACTGTGAGACCGGCAGTTATTTGCTTTAAAATCACAAAATATCAAGACCGCCACAGCCCTAGATTAGACCCATTCAAAAAAAGGTAGTATGTCCCGTACCGGTAAGAAATGAATTCTACTTTCACCCCTGGTATCAAACCAAGTGAGAGTGAAAGAACAAGGAAGTAAAGGAAGAGAGTGAATGTAGTAATTAGTTCATGTTTGTGTCTGTAAGAGTTCGGTCAGGTGACCTCACTAACATCTGTGTGTGTATCTTAGGTGGTCTAGGTGCTGAGGTGGGAGAGCGGGGCAAGGCTCTCTCTCTGGGACAGAGACAGCTGCTGTGTCTGGCCAGGGCTCTGCTGACTGAAGCTAATGTAAGAACCAGCCCGCACCATTATCCATATAGATTACTAACATGGTGTTGAATTCTCAACCATCCGTATCAATTACTAACATGGCTTTGAATTCAACCATCCATATCAATTACTAACATGGCTTTATTACTCAACCATTGTTTCCTCTGTAGATTCTGTGCATTGACGAAGCTACAGCCAGCGTTGACCAAAAGACTGACAAACTGCTACACCAGACAATCAGAGAGAAGTTTCAAGACAAGACCGTCCTCACCATTGCCCATAGGTAAATTATTAAGTGAACACTTTACATAATGATCTTAAGTGCTTTAGTAGACATTTATACCGAATTATACATAACTTAAGTTTTCATGGTACGTTTAAAACGTAATTTGATGTTCTAGTTTGATAAAGCAGATTAAAAAACATGAGCTGGCGCACACCCAGAATTATTTTTTGTGTGGAGGTGCTGACTAACGGTGAATAAATTATAAACTATCAAAATAAAGAACGTTGCACACTCCATGTATAAACTCCCAGCAATTTAATGGGTATTTACCAACGTTTCAGTGATGCCGAAACGTTGGTAATACCCATTAAATTGCTGGGAGTTTATACATGGAGTGTGCAACGTTCTTTATTTGTATAGTTTAATAAAGTGACACTTTGATTTTCTCTTTCTCTGTCACCAGAATCAACACCATCATGGACTCAGACAGGGTGCTGGTGATGCGTTCTGGGAAGGTGGTGGAGTTTGACACCCCTGCTGATCTGTGCCAAAGAGACGACTCCATTTTCTGCAAGCTGGTTGGTGGGAGGAGAGAGTGAGAAGAGAAGCTATCCAAGGACTAATGACAATGGGGATCTCTCTCCGTTTCCTCACAGGAGGCCAGTGGTGGTCAGACTCTGGACCAACCAACCACCCGTCCAATGGAGGTGGTAGAATTTGGCACTATAATAATTACTGGTCCAGGGTCAGATTTGTTTTTCATCCCCATGATCGTTAAGGTTAGGGTAATTTGATCCTAGATCTGTAGTTAAGGGCGGCGACTTCTGCCTTAAGGCCCACCGACTGATATTTGACCTCAGAGAGCAAGGTCTGAATAGTCCAACCCAAGAAAGATTATTCTTTTACTACATTTTAAGAAGTCGGGTTAATTTTCTAACCTGGGTGTCATGTGGAATTTCTCTGCTTTTTATTCATTAAACACGTTAATGTGGTACAAAAGAACTGACGATGTGTCAATAACAGAGGTAATGAAGAAACATGGAATAAATACTTTAATTGCTTTTGTATGAAGGGAGTATTTTATAGCGCTATAATAGATTTTGACTGAAAAGTTGTCTTCCTGGACAAGTCAGTCATTCACTTTGCAGCATCATCAATCATTTATGAATGTCTGAGATTCCTGTTGCACCTAGTCTGTTGGCAGTATGAGCTTTATAGCTAGACAGAGTGCACAATAATGGACATTCTTCACATAGATAAAATGTATGTTTACCCACTGTTTGCTGTACGGACGTGCTACAGACGAATAGACTTTGTGATAAATAAAGACAGTTTAAAGTTACTCTTTTTCTATTTGCTTACCATTCACACAGAGCACATTTGTTTGTAAGATCCTCACAATATTGTTCAGTCTGAGGATTTCAAGCCATTCTGTCGTAGAACCACTGTATATCAGTCATTTGAGAATGTTTTGTAATATACTGTAAGAGAGAACATCTCAGGGAGAAATGTCTTAACATGCAGTGTTTTCAGTTGTGGTCAGTACTCTCATTTACAGTAATATGAAGGTGTAATAAAATGGCTGCACTGGTTTTACACATTTCTTGTCACTTTTTTTTTATTTATTGGGTTTGCCTGAAAATCATTAGGATAATTAGTCATATTTATATTTTTTACACATCCCGTGTTGTTTTGTTGAGTTTGGGTTTATCAGAATGTCATTCCGATTACATAATTGTCATTAATGGTAATTGGAATGAGTAGCCCCACCTTAAAGGTATGGTTACATAGTGAGAATGTTATGTCTCATAAATCAGTTCTATTCAAGTCTTAATCCCTAGATCATACCACACCTTCATTGTTGTGCCTAATAATTACCATGAGTCATGAATGAACGCCTAGCTGCCCCTCCTTTGGCACACCTGCATTTTTGTTATATTAACAAACTATTATCTTTTACAACCTGTCTTGGTGTGTTGGAGAGTGCTCTGTTTTTCTCTATCTCACAGTTCCAGTCTTGAGAGGCCAGGTTTCAGTGATCACCCTGCCTACCTGGACTGGAGAATGTGTGTGACGGTTTGTGGCTGGGAAGGGATGCTGAAGATGGAACCCGTTTGTTTGCTTTGGGGAGGGTATGTTTTCGCTGAGTGAGGCACCGGGAAGGCATGCTGAAGTTGGAACCAGTTTGTCTGCTTTGGGGAGTGTATGCTTTCGCTGATTGAGGCAAGGGGTAGGCAGTCCTACAGGAGTACGGAACAGCATGGACTGCTAACACTGTCACAACTTTCTCACATTGGTGGTAAAACTCCTCGGTGGCTGAATAACAAGAAACTGCATGGTCGAAACAACCCAATGGAGCCGAAGGTAAAATTTTGATATGTTGTCAATTTACATTTTGAAACTTTTGCAGAAGTACACCATTCAGACTATATGGTGCCAGGTATGATTGTAGTGTTTACAAAGTCCACAATGATGTCATTGTAAGGGTCAGTTGTACAACTGAATGCATCTTCCACATTTAACCCAACCCCTCTGAATCAGAGAGATGCGGGGGGCTGCCATAATTGACATTCACAGCGTCCAGGGAACAGTGGGTTAACTGCCTGCTCAGTGAATGAACGACAGGTTTTTACCTTGTCAGCTCGGGGATTCAATCCAGCAACCTTCGGTTACAACCATCACACACATTCTCCAACATGCTTAGCAGCTCAGGGATTCAATCCAGGGACCTTTTGGTTACTGGCCCAACACTCTAACCACTAGGCTACCTGCCGCAGCTAGATGAGTATGTCAAGTTTGGAACAGTATGTGCAGGTTTGTAATGCCGATGTCTACAATAGCTATTGGCATGGATGATGTTTTATTATGCTGATGTGAAACATTCTATACCTTAAAAAATTATATTAAGGATGCATATAGAGTAGGAGAAACCATACATTTCGAAGAGACACTGA
The DNA here is from genome assembly GCA_030435695.1 of Brachymystax lenok tsinlingensis. Taxonomy (NCBI): domain Eukaryota; kingdom Metazoa; phylum Chordata; class Actinopteri; order Salmoniformes; family Salmonidae; genus Brachymystax; species Brachymystax lenok. The sequence continues at coordinate 21,127,613 of CM059812.1, read as the reverse complement.
ATTGGCATAGTTTTGTACAGTGGTATATACAGTACAGTACATATTAAGTTAAATATTCACAAGCATACAGTTTGTCTTGAGTCAATAGAGAGCTCATAAAATACAACCTTAAACTTGGAGAAAATCTCAGTCAGCCTCTAATCTCTTACAGCTCTGCACAATGTGAATGAATGTCAAATAATAGGAATTATTTGAACAGAGTAATTGTCAAAGTGCCATGTTTCATGAAATATGATTGCAGCTTTTAGCTTACGGTCAGTCCACTCTTCTTCGAGTGCATATACAGGTAACTGCCAAAATAAAGGAAACACCAACATAAAGTGTTGGGCCACCATGAGCCATTACAGCTTCAATGCACCTTGGCATAGATTCTACAAGTGTCTGGAACTCTGTTGGAAGGATGCGACACCAGTTTTCCACAGGAAATTCCATCCTTTGGTGTTTTGTTGATAGTGGTGTAAAATGCTGTCTCAGGCGCCACTCCATGGCGTTTGGTTTACATTGTTTTCATGCTCATCAAACCATTCAGTGACCACTCATGCCCTGTGGATGGGGGAATTGTCATCTTATGGATGTGCAGCCATGGTAGCCAAAATAATGGCCAAACTAATGGCCTGCCCAGCATACTTTGTATCAATATATCTTGTATCCCTTATTTATTCAAGTGTTTCCATTATTTTGGCAGTTACCTGTAGTTATTGTTGGGCGTGTGGCATAATTACATTCAATCTCTGCTCCTGAATTAAAGTTATTCCATTCAAAACATTATGGCTGACTTAAAAGTAATAGGGAATACTGAAACACATAGTTTAATAAGTCTGAGTGATTAATATTTGTATATTTTCATGTTTTGGATGTACAGTATTTGATGATGAAGTTAATGATGATGATTATAAGAAATGTGGAACAAATTATTGTTCTTAGAACAGCAGTCTCGCTAAGCATGTGACACAAATCACTTACAGGACTTGAAAGAACATACTGGAAGCGATCGTTTACAATCGCTTTATTTGAGCCCCTGCCACGGCAAGCTTTTCATAATAGAAATAGAAACTGGTGGGTGTGTTATTTCTGAGTTTACTTTTAAAAAGGAACTATAGTGGACTATAGTGCACTTATATATATATATCTATTTCCCTGGACAAACTTGTTCCTGTAGTTCCCTCCATGTCCCAAGGCCACACCTCAAATACCTCAAATGGGCAGCTACCTGTAATGAAGCACCCTGAGAGTGAGGATCCATTTGCAGTTTTATTACAATCTTGGTCGTACGAACAGGGTCAATCGCCAGCAAACACAACAGCAGGGATAAGGCAAATCGTAATCCAGGTACAGGCATGAGGTCAGGCAGGCAGCAAGCTTACAAAATCAGTCCAGTAAAGAATATAGTCCAGGGCAGGCAGCAAGAATCAAAACGGGAAAACAGTCCAGAGTATAACCCGCGATATGACAGACATCGGGAGAAAACGCTCAGAATTGATCACCAGGAATACAAGACTTAACAAGGAGAGAAAGGGAGAGAGAGCCTAAATAGTCTATTAATGGGAGACAGGTGCAACGGTGATTGGAACCAGGTATGTGGGAGTTGTAGTCCAGGGCTTAATATTCAGGAGAGGGTTCCCTCTGGTGGTGAGCAGGAGGAACCGCGGGAGTCTCGCTTGTTACAGAGCCCCTGTGAGCGGCTCCTGACGCCGTAAGAGGCTTAACGACGCCGGGTCTTCCTCGAGGTCGGGGGCCGGTTTCTCCGGTGCGCCCTATGGAACTCAGTCATGAGTGCGCGGGTTGAGTATGTCTCCTCTGCATTAACCCAGGATCGCTTCCTCCGGTCCGCACCCCTCCCAATCTACCAGATATTGGAGGAGCCTGCTCCGGCGTCTGGAATCGAGTAGATCTCGAAGCCGATATACCTCCTCGCCGCCCACCAGGATGGGTGGGGGCCCTGCTCACTGGTCTGCTCCTCCTCCTCCGCCTCGGACCACCAGCGGTTTGAGAAGAGATACATGGAAAGTAGGAGAGATACGGTAATTAGCGGGTAATGCCAAACGGAAGGAAACTGGTGTGATTTGTTTGACTATTTGGAAAGGACCCACATACCTGGGACTGAGTTTCTTGCAGGGAGTTTGAGGCGAGGTCTCAGTGGATAGCCAAACCCATTGACCTGGAGTATATTCGCTGGGTTGGGGCGGTGGCGATTGGCCTGCACCCTCTGTCTCCTGACTGCATGTAGTAAGTGGGTATGGGCCTGACTCAGATGTCCTCGCTTCTCTGGAGCCAGTCATTGACAGAGGGTACCTGGTGGGTTCCCCTGACCAGGGAAACAGGGAGGTTGGAAGCCCATTACACACTGGAATGGGGTTAAACCGGTGGAGGGTTTCTGGAGTGAGTTCTGTGCATACTCCGCCCACATGAGGAATCGACTCCAGTCTGCTTGGTTCTGATGACAGTAGGATCTGAGAAACCGGGTGATTTCTTGATTGAGGCGTTCTGTTTGACTGCAAGTTAGATTGTGGGTGATACCCAGAAGTGAGGCTAATGTTGATGTTGAGTTGTTGGAAGAATGCTGACCATACTCTGGATGTGAATTGGGGCCCTCGGTCCGACACGATGTCCTCTGGCAGACCATAGAAGCGGAACACCAGGTTGCACATGAGTTCGGCAGTTTCCAATGCTGTAGGCAGTTTGGGGAGTGGAATCAACCGCAAGCCTTGGAGAAGCGATCTATGACAGTGAGTATTGTGGTATTCCCATTGGACTTGGGGAGATCGGTAATGAAGTCTATGGCGAGATGGGACCATGGTCGGTGGGGAACTGGTAGTGGTTGCAGTAGGCCCGATGGTAGTTGTCTGAGATGTTTATTTGTGTTACAGATGGTGCAGTCGTTAATGAACTTTATTGCGCCTGCCCGCAAGGTTGGCCACCAGAAGCTGTTCTGAAGCAGGTGAACTGCGGGTCGCGATTCCCGGATGACCGGAGCTGAGTGCGGAGTGAACTTGCTTTAGCACTTTCTGACAGAGGTCCTGAGGTACAAACGTTTTGTTAGGAGGGCATTCGGGCGGAGGGGTCCTTTGTGAGTTGGCTTGAGTGAGTTTCTGTCATGATGTCCCACTGAATCGGGGCCACGATTAACGATTCAGGAAGCAGGGTTTCTTTGGGTTCAGTGGGCGCTTATACCGTCGTGGTTGGCGTGATAATGCGCCTGCCTTGGTGTTCTTGGAACCGGGGACGATAGGTAACAGTGAAGTCAAATCGTGTGAAGAAGAGTGCCCACCTCGCTTGTCTGGGGTTCAGTCTCTTGGCAGACCTCAAGTATTCCAGGTTCTTGTGGTCCGTTAGAATCACGAAGGATGTTTAGCTCCTCCAGCCAATGACGCCCACTCCTCCATAGCTGCTTTCATGGCCAACAGTTCCTCGGTTTCCGACGTCGTAGTTCTGCTCGGCTGGACTAAGTTTGCGGGAATAATAGGCGCATTTGATAGAGCTTGAGTGGGGATCCGCGCGCCAGAAAGAATAGCTCCAATGCCCGTATTAGATGCTGCCTACCTCAACTGTAAACGGGAGTTCAGGATTAGGGTGGTGGAGGATGGAGCCGATGTGAAACGTGCCTTGAGTTCTGCGAAAGCCTCCTGTGCTGTAGTTGACCAGGTGAGGTGTGATGAGTTTCTTTTAGTCATAGAGGTTAAGGGAGCGGCTACCGAGCTGAAATTCCTGATGAAGCGCCGTAAAAGTTAGCAAATCCCAAGAAGCGCTGTAACTCCTTTAAGGTTACTGGCAGGGGCCAGTCTAGAACGGCCTTGACCTTCTTCTCGGCCCATGGCGACTCCCTCCTGGCTGATGATGTAGCCCAAAAGGATGTGGTCTGGTGAAATTCGCACTTCTCTGCTTTGGCGATGATAGCTGGTGATCTATGAGTCGTTGCAATACTGTTCTCACATGTTGCACATGTTCTTCATAGGTGTGGAATAGATGAGAATGTCATCAATGTACACATTACCCAGCGATTCAGCATGTCCCAAAGACGCCATTGATAAATGATTGAAACACGGAGGGACTATTAGACAGCCCAAAGGCATAACCAGATACTCATAGTGCCCAGTGCTGGTAGAAAAGGCTGTCATCCATTCATCACCGTCCCGGATGCGAATGAGGCTGTGGCGCTATGGAGGTCCAGTTTGGAGAAGTACTTGGCTTGGCGGAGTTGTTCTAGGGCAGCTGGAACCAGCGGTAACGGATATCGAAACTTGACAGTGATGTCGTTGAGACCCCGGTAGTCAATACAGGGGCGTAAACCACCGTCTTTCTTTTTAACAAAGAAGAAGCCCGCGGCTGCAGGTGATGTCGATGCTCTAATGAACCCTTCGATAGTTCTTCCTCGATGTAGTTCTTCATGGCTTCTGATTCGGCTGAGATAGGGAAAGATTCGGCCCTGGGTGGCTTTGTACCTGGTAGCAGCTCGATGGCACAGTCGCTTGATCGGTGAGGGGTAGTTCCATCGCCTTGGTCTTGCTGAAAGCTTCGGCGATGGTCAGAGTATTCAATGGGTAGAGTGGGGAAAAGAGCTGGCTCGCCCTTTACCGTGAACGGCCTGAATGGAGAGTGAAGAGCTGCCCGTTAACAGTTGGAGTGGCATGACGGGTCCCATTTGATGATACGACCCTCCTCCATGAGATGAGCGGGTTATGTTGCCGTAGCTGTGGCCCAAGGATTACCGGGTTATGGGGTGATGTGATGACGTGAAGCGAATTACCTCCGTGTGGCGGGTCCCGGTCTGGAGTCGGAGGTCCACGGTGGTGTGCAGGACCCTCCCATCGCCGGAGAGGTCGCCCATCTAGCGCCCACTGCCAATTGAGAGTCACAGGTGATTAATGGAATTTGTTGTTGTTGGGCAAATTCAGACATAAAGTTGCCGCTGCTCGAGTCTAATAGTGCTGATGTGGTTATATGATTGTCCTCTAGAGATAATACAATCGGCACTTTGATACAAGAACTGGAGTGGTGTGCTTGGATGCACGGACTCACCGAAGAGGGATTACGAGGAGGTGGTCTAGTGGGGCAGAACGCCCTTAGATGGCCAGGTTGACCACAATAGAGGCAGAGATGTTGACGTAGCGCGGCGCTCACGTTTCCTCCGAGTCAGGTGAGTATATCCGAGCTGCATGGGTTCGGTTGGAGGCAGAGTCACGGGACATTGTGTGCTGGTGGGTCCCGTTCTGAGTGGGCGCGTGATCGAATCAGATTGTCAAGCTGTATGGTGAGTTCGATGAATTGATTCAGCGATCTCCCTCATCTCGGCAGGCCAGTTCAGACTGTAATTCAAGCTGAGTCCCTTGCGAAAGAGCAGTTTAAGCGTGCTCTCAACCCAGTCGGTTTGAGCTGCCAGAGTCTGAAATGTCAAGGCATATTCTGCTGCAGTATTTCGCCCTGGTTCAATGCGAGTAGTCGGTCACCAGCTCTCATGCCTCCTCCGGTGTTCAAATACCTCCCGGAAGCGCGTTGTAGAAAGGCACCGAACGAGGGAAAAGCCGTGCCATCCTCTCTCCAAACCGCTGTTACCCACTCCTAACGCTCTGCCAGCGAGGAGAGAACATACCAGGGAAATCTTGCTAGTGTCAGTGACATACATCGCTGGTTGTTGATCAATGAATAATGAACATTGCAGTAGAAATCCCTTACTCTTAGTGGGGTTACCGAATTTATCAGGAGAGCCAGACGTGGGTTAACTGTGGGTGCCGTGGTGAGAGGTGCCCATACCTGCGCTCGCTGAGGAGGGCTGAGTTCGAAGCGACATCTGTAACCTCTGTAGCGTCCAGGACGAGTTCCTCCGCATACCGTAGTTAGATGGGTTAGCTGCTGCTGATGAACGGCGAGCTGGTTTGCTTGAGTGGAGATCTCCGTGGACATTTGGACCAGAGCTGCTGGATCGCGAAGGGGCGAAGTCTTCTGTAATGAAGCACCCTGAGAGTGAGGATCCATTTGCAGTTTTATTACAATCTTGGTCGTACGAACAGGGTCAATCGCCAGCAAACACAACAGCAGGGATAAGGCAAATCGTAATCCAGGTACAGGCATGAGGTCAGGGCAGGCAGCAAGCTTACAAAAATCAGTCCAGTAAAGAATATAGTCCAGGGCAGGCAGCAAGAATCAAAACGGAAAACAGTCCAGAGTATAACCACTTATATGACAGACACGGAGAAAACGCTCAGAATTGATCACCAGGGAATACAAGACTTCAAGGAGAGAAAGGGAGAGAGAGCCTAAATAGTCTATTAATGGGAGACAGGTGCAACGGTGATTGGAACCAGGTATGTGGGAGTTGTAGTCCAGGGCTTAATATTCAGGAGAGGGTTCCCTCTGGTGGTGAGCAGGAGGAACCGCGGGAGTCTCGTTTGTTACACTACCTGGGTGTCAACCATCTGCCAATTTGCATATGTAAACAGGTTATCCCCCATAGCCCCCCTTTAGTTATGGTTTCAGCTGATTTAGTGTTTTATGTCAAATGAGCTGTGGCATTATTGTCTAATTATGTTATTTCTTTGCATTTGATACTCTTGAAGGCTATGAAAGTATGCTGCAGTATTTAGGCCTATATGATTTGATTATTATAGCATGAAACCAAGTTGAGCATTTCTTTTCAACTGATTATTTCCTTCTCAACAGGTTTAGACAGAAGAGCTTTTCATAAAGGATCATGGTATGTGAGATAATTCATCCATCAGCCATGATGATAGTAATAACAAGCGTATTCCAACACAATAAGCTAAGTCACAGGAAATTCACTTTTTGAAAAACACCTATGCCTCAGCATTACTTTCTAGAAGTGTATGCCATTTAAAACGTCTATTTAAAAAAGTGATTGTACTATAGATTTGTAAATGATTATAAATAACATGTATTTTTAAGTGTATTGTTCATTGTTGGCATTTGATGTTTGGGTTATTGAAACATGACCAATGCTGAGGCCACACGCCTGTCTGCACATTTCTTATAACTATGTTTGTATGTCTGCTTTTAGCCTGGTGTCCGCAGCGGGAGGAGGCTCTCTGAGGGGCTGTTGCTGGAGGAATCAGAGAAAGGACGATTGGTCGTCTCCAGTGTTGTCGATGGCTCCTTGGCCAATCAGGGGCTCAAAGAAGGTATGACTTCTGTTTCTCTTATTTAATACATAAAAATGTTTTTGAGTCTCAAAGCTCCCAAAAAAACAAAACAAAAATGGAGCTTTCACTTTTGGGATTTTTCTCAGACATTTGTGCATCAATAACATACATAGCAGTTTTCAAGGACACATTTAGAATCATTGACATTTTCAGTCACCATGCTTTAACTGTGTTTCACTTTGAGAAATGTACTTTTTTTCAGGAGATGAAATTGTGGGTGCCACAATCAACTTTGACCAACTTTCGAAAGACGATGTGTTGAAAATACTGACGCTGATGGATGATAATGGATTTGATGAGAAGGTTCAAGTTCTGACAAAAAATAATTTGCTTAAGAGTATGGGGACCTTGGACAGCATCAAAGCTCCAGAGGAGGTTTGTGGAATACATTTAAAGTTAAACAGAATTAGCTGAATAACAAATCAAGTCAATTTTCAAAAGGTTGTTAGATCAATTATATCCATTGTTATTGGACTGCTTTCTCTTTGCAGATGTTGAAGGATTCCTATAACAGACTCAATGTCAAAATAAAGAAGTTCATGAAGGAGGACAGCTCTGGACAACCTACAGCTTCTGGGGAAAGAGGCTCTCCTAACGGACAGGTGAAAGGCAAGGTACCGAGACCTCTCTGGGCCAAGCCTGATGTCAGAGGAACAGACTCTACAGTGACTCTCGATGCACCTGGTGGAGAACCTTCGTTGCCTAATGTCAACATGAGTACAACGGATCTCTCCCTAGCTCATTTGGATGGGTCTTCAGGGGCTGATCCTGATGTCAACATCTCTGATTTACCTTCAGTAGACCTTAAAGGTTCCAAAATAGATCTAGAATTGCCAAATTCAGACATTGGCATCCCATCTGGGAAGATCAAAACACCAAGTCTTAGTATGGCTGACTTTTCTATATCTGGACCAAGAGTTAGGAATCCAGACCTGGACCTCTCAGCGGATGAGATGTGTCTATCAGACGTCAGTTTGCCTGACCTCAGTACTCCAGATATTGACATACCCTCAGGTAAATTCAAACTAAAGAAACCAGATGCAGAACTCAAAGCTCCTGATTTTGATGTGGATACCCCCTCTGGTAAACTGAAGATGCACAAATTTGGCTTCTCTGGCCTAAAAAGACCAGATCTGGGAATTGATGACGATGTAAAAACACCAAAGGTAAGTCTCAAAGATCCCAAGATAAAAGGTGGACTTGATGCACCTGACTTGGTCTTACCAGAAGTTGACCTAAAATCACCTAAATTAGATGTAAACACTCCAGATATTGACATTGATTCACCCACAGGGAAATTCAAAATGCCCAAATTCAAAATGTCTACATTTGGAATGAAGGGGCCACATATTGACAAAGTTGGAGATATAGAAGGACCAGACCTGAACTTGTCATCTCCCAAACTCAAGGGTCCCAAAGCAGACCTCAATATTCCAGATGCTGATATTGGCCGTCCATCAGGAAAACTCAAAATGCCAACTTTCAAGATGCCAGATTTAGGTTCCTCTGGACCAAAGGTTAAGGGGTCTGACTTGGATCTTTCAGCCCCCAAGTTTAAAGCTGGGATTGATGCCCCTGACATGGATTTACCAGACCTGCACCTCAAATCACCTAAATTAGATGTAAACACTCCACATATTGACATTGATTCACCCACAGGGAAATTCAAAATGCCCAAATTCAAAATGTCTACATTTGGAATGAAGGGGCCACATATTGACAAAGATGGAGATATAGAGGGACCAGACCTGAACTTGTCATCTCCCAAACTCAAGGGTCCCAAAGCAGACCTCAACATTCCAGATGCTGATATTGGCCATCCATCAGGAAAATTCAAAATGCCAACTTTCAAGATGCCAGATTTAGGTTCCTCTGGACCAAAGGTTAAGGGGCCTGACATGGATCTTTCTGCCCCAAAGTTTAAAGCTGGGATTGATGGCCCTGACATGGATTTACCAGACATGGACATCAAAGCCCCTAAATTAGATGTAAACACTCCAGATATTGACATTGATTCACCCACAGGGAAATTCAAAATGCCCAAATTCAAAATGTCTACATTTGGAATGAAGGGGCCACATATTGACAAAGTTGGAGATATAGAAGGACCAGACCTGAACTTGTCATCTCCCAAACTCAAGGGTCCCAAAGCAGACCTCAATATTCCAGATGCTGATATTGGCCGTCCATCAGGAAAACTCAAAATGCCAACTTTCAAGATGCCAGATTTAGGTTCCTCTGGACAAAAGGTTAAGGGGTCTGACTTGGATCTTTCAGCCCCCAAGTTTAAAGCTGGGATTGATGTCCCTGACATGGATTTACCAGACCTGCACCTCAAAGCCCCTAAATCAGATGTAAACACTCCACATATTGACATTGATTCACCCACAGGGAAATTCAAAATGCCCAAATTCAAAATGTCTACATTTGGAATGAAGGGGCCACATATTGACAAAGATGGAGATATAGAGGGACCAGACCTGAACTTGTCATCTCCCAAACTCAAGGGTCCCAAAGCAGACTTCAACATTCCAGATGCTGATATTGGCCATCCATCAGGAAAATTCAAAATGCCAACTTTCAAGATGCCAGATTTAGGTTCCTCTGGACCAAAGGTTAAGGGGCCTGACATGGATCTTTCTGCCCCAAAGTTTAAAGCTGGGATTGATGGCCCTGACATGGATTTACCAGACATGGACATCAAAGCCCCTAAATTAGATGTAAACACTCCAGATATTGACATTGATTCACCCACAGGGAAATTCAAAATGCCCAAATTCAAAATGTCTACATTTGGAATGAAGGGGCCACATATTGACAAAGATGGAGATATAGAGGGACCAGACCTGAACTTGTCATCTCCCAAACTCAAGGGTCCCAAAGCAGACCTCAACATTCCAGATGCTGATATTGGCCATCCATCAGGAAAATTCAAAATGCCAACTTTCAAGATGCCAGATTTAGGTTCCTCTGGACCAAAGATTAAGGGGCCTGACATGGATCTTTCAGCCCCCAAGTTTAAAGGGGGAATCAGTCCCCCAGATCTGAATCAGCCAGATCTCAAAGGCCCCAAACTAGGCCTAAATGCACCAGATGTCAACTGTAATATGCCCTCAGGTAAAGTCAAAGTACCTACATTGAAGAAATCAAGGGTTGATCTGAATGCTCCTGATCGGGACATTAACGGCCCCTCTGGTAAACTGAAAATGCCCAAATTTGGGCTGTCTGGTAAAATTCCAAAATCCACAAAACTGAATCTCAAAGCCCCAAAGATAAAGGGGGGAATTGATTCCCCAGACTTGAATTTACCAGATGCTGACCTCAAAGCCCCTAAACTAGATGTGAACACCCCAGATCTTGACATCAGTGCATCCTCTGGGAAATTCAAAATGCCCAAATTCAAAATGTCTAAATTCAGAGGCCTAAAAAGACCAGATGTTGACATTGATGGAGACTTAGAGGGCCCAGATATAGATATCAATGCCCCCACAGCTAACCTCAAAGGTCCCAAAACAGGTCTAAAAATACCAGATTTGAAGATGCCTGATCTCGGGCTATCTGGGCCAAATGTAGATGAACCTGACTGTGACTTACCTGATATTGACCTCTCAGCCCCAAAGCTAAAAGGGGGAATCAATCCCCCAGATTTGAGACTACCTAAAGGTAAAATCAAAGGCCGAAAACTAGACCTCAATGATCCAGATTTGTCTGTTGATGCTCCCTCAGGTGAACTGAAAATGCCCAAATTTGGACTCTCCAGCACTATGCCAAAACGACCAAATCTAGACATAAATGCAGGTGCAAAATCACCAAAGTTCAGTCTAAATACGCCAAAGATAAAAGCTGGGATTGATGCCCCTGACATGGATTTACCAGACATGGACATCAAAGCCCCTAAATTAGATGTAAACACTCCAGATATTGACATTGATTCACCCACAGGGAAATTCAAAATGCCCAAATTCAAAATGTCTACATTTGGAATGAAAGGGCCACATATTGACAAAGATGGAGATATAGAGGGACCAGACCTGAACTTGTCATCTCCCAAACTCAAGGTTCCCAAAGCAGACCTCAACATTCCAGATGCTGATATTGGCCGTCCATCAGGAAAATTCAAAATGCCAACTTTCAAGATGCCAGATTTAGGTTCCTCTGGACCAAAGGTTAAGGGGCCTGACTTGGATCTTTCAGCCCCAAAGTTTAAAGCTGGGATTGATGGCCCTGACATGGATTTACCAGACATGGACATCAAAGCCCCTAAATTAGATGTAAACACTCCAGATATTGACATTCATTCACCCACAGGGAAATTCAAAATGCCCAAATTCAAAATGTCTACATTTGGAATGAAGGGGCCACATATTGACAAAGATGGAGATATAGAGGGACCAGACCTGAACTTGTCATCTCCCAAACTCAAGGGTCCCAAAGCAGACCTCAACATTCCAGATGCTGATATTGGCCATCCATCAGGAAAATTCAAAATGCCAACTTTCAAGATGCCAGATTTAGGTTCCTCTGGACCAAAGGTTAAGGGGCCTGACTTGGATCTTTCAGCCCCCAAGTTTAAAGGGGGAATCAGTCCCCCAGATCTGAATCAGACAGATCTCAAAGGCCCCAAACTAGGCCTAAATGCACCAGATGTAAACTTTAATATGCCCTCAGGTAAAGTCAAAGTACCTACATTGAAGAAACCCAAGGCTAATATGAATGTTCCCGATCGGGACATTGATGGCCCCTCTGGTAAACTGAAAATGTCCAAATTTGGGCTGTCTGGTAAAATGCCAAAATCCACAAAACTGAATCTCAAAGCCCCAAAGATAAAGGGGGGAATTGATTCCCCAGACTTGAATTTACCAGATGCTGACCTCAAAGCCCCTAAACTAGATGGAAATACCCCCGATTTTGACATCCATGCACCTTCTGGGAAATTCAAAATGCCCAAATTTAAAATGCCTAAATTCAGAGGCCTAAAGGGACCAGATGTTGACATAGATGAAGACTTAGAGGGCCCAGATATAGATATCAATGCCCCCACAGCTAACCTCAAAGGTCCCAAAACAGGTCTAAAAATGCCAGATTTGAAGATGCCTGATTTCAGGCTATCTGGGCCAAATGTAGATGAACCTGACCATGACTTACCTGATATTGACCTCTCAGCCCCAAAGCTAAAACGGGGAATCAGTCCCCCTGATTTAAGACTACCTAAGGGTAATCTCAAAGGGCCCAAACTAGATCTCAATGCTCAAGATTTTGATGTTGATGCTTCCTCTGGTAAACTGAAAATGCCCAAATTTGGGCTTTCGGGTACAATGCCAAAAGGACCAAATGTGGACATAAATGCAGATGCGAAATCACCAAAGTTCAGTCTACAAATGCCAAAGATTAAAGGTGGGATTGACGACCCTGATGTGGATCTACCAGACATTGACCTCAAAGCCCCTAAATTAGATGTAAACACTCCAGATATTGACATTCATTCACCCACAGGGAAATTCAAAATGCCCAATCTGAAAATGCCTACATTTGGAATGAAAAGGCCAGATATTGACATAGATGGAGATATAGAGGGACCAGACCTGAACTTGTCATCTCCCAAACTCAAGGGTCCCAAAGCAGACCTCAACATTCCAGATGCTGATATTGACAGTCCATCAGGAAAATTCAAAATGCCAACTTTCAAGATGCCAGATTTAGGTTTATCTGGACCAAAGGTTAAGGGGCCTGACTTAGATCTTTCAGCCCCCAAGTTTAAAGTGGGAATTAGTCCCCCAGATTTGGATCTGCCAGATGTAGACCTCAAAGGCTCCAAATTAGACCTTAATACACAAGATGTAAACTTTAATATGCCCTCCGGTAAAGTCAAAGTACCTACATTGAAGAAACCAAAGGTTGATCTGAATGCTCCTGATCTGGACATCGATGGGCTCTCTGGAAAACTGAAAATGCCCACATTCTTGCAGTCTGATACAATGTCAAAATCCCCAGACTTGAGGCTCAAAGCTTCAAACATTAAGGGGGAAATTGATGTTCCAGACATGAATTTACCAGATGCTGACCTCAAAGCCCCTGAACTAGATGTGAATGCCCCAGATCTTGACATGAATGAACCCTCTGGGAAATTCAAAATGCCCAAATATAAAATGCTTAAATTCAGAGACCTAAAGAGACCAGATGTTGACATTGATGGAGACTTAGAGGGCCCAGATATAGATATCAATGCCCCCACAGCTAACCTTAAAGGTCCCAAAACAGGTCTAAAAATGCCTGATTTGAAGATGCCTGATTTCGGGCTATCTGGGCCAAATGTAGATGAACCTGGCTATGGCTTCCCTGATATTGACCTCTCAGCCCCTAAGCTAAAAGGGGGAATCAGTCCCCCAGATTTGAGACTATCTAAGGGTCATCTCAAAAGCCCAAAACTAGACCTCAATGCTCCAGATATGCCCTCAGGTAGATTCAGAGTTGGTAGCATCAAAGCCCCTGATTTTGACATCAACACTCCTACATTCAAAATGCCTACATTTGGGTTGTCTACACCGAAAGGACCGGATCATGACATCAGTGCTGACCTAGGTTAAATTGTCAAAGATGAAAGGTGGGATTGGTTCACCAGATCTGGACCTACCTACAATTGACTTAAAAGCCGCTATCATAGATTTAAACATTCCAGATATTAACATTGCTTCACCGTCTTGGAAATTGAAACTCGTTAAAATTGTCTCAGTTTGGAAGTCCCAATTGAAGGGCAGTATCAGATATGGACTTTATGAAAACAAATGACATGTCTCCTCCAAAGGCTAAAGTGGATCTAAAAGCATTAGACTTCAATGTTAGTCACCCAGATGTCAGCCTGAGCTTACCCAAAGCTGATATCAGAGGCCCAGAATACAAAGTGCCATCGCATAGTAAACTCAGATCTGATATCCCAGGCGGAGCACATATAAAAGATTTGATATGCCAGGTGGAGTATAAATAAAAGTGCCTGTTGGGAAGGTCAAAGGAAGGGCTAGTTATCCCATTGCAGATATTGATTTGCCAAAAATTGATTACCAAGTGTTTGGTGTGGATCTGAGAGGTTCAGACCTTAACCTTGACGACCTCACAGTGAATTTCTAAATTCCCAAATCCAAGACTTCTAAATTGGGCAGTTTTACAAGAATACCAGATATAGACTCAAGTCTTCCCAGTATTAACGCCTCAATCCCTATATTCCCACCCAAAAGTGTGGATTAGTGGTTTCACAGACAGATTTTAATTTGAGAAGAACTGACCTCAGTGGCAATAAACATCATAGGAAAGCCCCAATTGGTGAAACCGGCAGATGAAAAAAGTCCAAAACATTCTAAAATTGTAGTCCATGACAAATTTGACTCATGGTTCAAACCCCAAAATTTCTGAAGATCGAGAATGTTTAATCACTGTACAGTATTTCCCAAACATGTCAAAGATGATGTACCAGACGGAACTCGGAGCCTGAAAAATTGGCACAAGGAATAGTCAAACCGTAGATCTCATACACTCAGAAGTCTCGACCAGTGCATCAAATGTGGACCTTAAAGCTCCAGAAGATAAGAACTTAAAAGGGTCAAAGCTTACAAAGTTTATATAGCATTAGGACCACTGACCAAATGTAATTTCAGGCTTGTTTGAATCACAATCTTCTGTTGAAACATAATGAAGAAAACTTCTGTTACTTGCACTTATTTGTACTTTTTATGTAAATTGATTGGTGTTTGTAATGAACATGTTGAAAATGTGTAAAGGGTTCTCATTTTGTCAAATTGTTTTCCAAAATGGATGAAACGCTATTTGAAAATTTGATTTTACTGTACACTTGCTGTATTACAATTATTAGTGTTATCTTTACATTAATGCAACAAAACAATTAATTCAAAACAACTTCTAAATGCATTAGCCTAGGCAACATTACTCTGACCCAATTCTGACAGTAGGCCTTATTTTCCATATTTTTGCACTTGAAATAACATCTGGAAAATTCATTCTGTCAAGTATGATAAAACATTTAACTGCATTTAACTGCTATTTTTGTAGAACTATTTATTTATTAGTTTGATAGAAAAAATTATAGTATTGCTTCACCTATTAGAAATTTTCACACTGCTTGGTGGTAGTCTTATCACACACAATATAAACATCATCAGTACAATATCTTTTGCACCCCCTCACAACCTTTCTGGTATTTCATTCCAAACAATTTGTTTAATAAATTGGGAGGTCTTACATTTTTACTGAAATGTAATTATATTCCTAAAAGATTACCCACTAAATTGGCTAGGTTTCACCAACAAGCATTGATAAAATAAAATAAAACTTTGTCACATGCGTCGAATACAACAAGTGTAGACGTTACCGTGAAATGCTTACTTACAAGCCCTTAACCAAAAATGCAGTTTAAGAAGAGTTAAGAAAATATTTACCAAATAAACTAAAGTAAAAAGTAACACATTAACATAACAATAACGAGGCTATATATAGTTGTGCCCAAATGTTTTGAGAAAGACACAAATATTAATTTCCACAAAGTTTGCTGCTTCAGTGTCTTTAGATATTTTTGTCAGATGTTACTATGGAATACTGAAGTATAATTACAAGCATTTCATAAGTTTCAAAGGCTTTTATTGACAATTACATGAAGTTGATGCAAAGAGTCAATATTTGCAGTGTTGACCCTTCTTTTTCAAGACCTCTGCAATCCGCCTTGGCATGCTGTCAATTAACTTCTGGGCCACATCCTGACTGATGGCAGCCCATTCTTGCATAATCAATGATTGGAGTTTGTCAGAATTTGTGGGTTTTTGTTGTCCACCCGCCTCTTGAGGATTGACCACAAGTTCTCAATGGGATTAAGGTCTGGGGAGTTTCCTGGCCTTGGACCCAAAATATTGATGTTTTGTTCCCCAAGCCACTTAGTTTTCACTTTTGCCTTATGGCTCCATGATGCTGGAAAAGGCATTGTTCGTCACTAAACTGTTCCTGGATGGTTGGGAGAAGTTGCTCTCGGAGGATGTGTTGGTACCATTCTTTATTCATGGCTGTGTTCTTAGGCTAAATTGTGAGTGAGCCCACTCCCTTGGCTGAGAAGCAACCCCACACATGACTGGTCTCAGGATGCTTTACTGTTGCCATGTCACAGGACTGATGGTAGCGCTCACCTTGTCTTCTGCGGACAAGCTTTTTTCCGGATGCCCCAAACAATCGTAAAGGGGATTCATCAGAGCAAATAACTTTACCCCAGTCCTCAGTATTCCAATCCCTGTACCTTTTGCAGACTATCAGTCTGTCCCTGATGTTTTTCCTGGAGAGAAGTGGCTTCTTCGCTGCCCTTCTTGACACCAGGCCATCCTTCTAAAGTCTTTGCCTCACTGTGCATGCAGATGCACTCAGACCTGCCTGCTGCCATTCCTGAGCAAGCTCTGTACTGGTGGTGCCCTGATCCTGCAGCTGAATCAACTTTAGGAGATGGTCCTGGCGCTTGCTGGACTTTCTTGGGTGCACTGAAGCCTTCTTCACAACAATTGAACCGCTATCCTTGAAGTTCTTGATGATCCGATAAATGGTTGATTTAGGTGCAATCTTACTGGCAGCAATATCCTTGCCTTTGAAGCCCTTTTTGTGCCAAGCAATGATGGCACATGTTTTCTTAAAGGTAACCATGGTTGACAGAGAAAGAGCAATGATTCCAAGCACCACCCTCCTTTTGAAGCTTCCAGTCTGTTATTCAAACTCAATCAGCATGACAGAGTGATGTCCAGCCTTGTCCTCATCAACACTTACACTTGTGTTAACGAGAGAATCACTGACATGATGTCTGATAGGGATGTTTGTATGTTTAAGTAATGACTAAGAATATTCCATTCTGAAAATGTATGCAATAGGGATAGGGTTAGAAGACAATGATTATACAATTGATGTGTGTGTGTCTAGAAATGTATATTGTATAGAGACTGGAACAAGGATTTTCAATCTTGCAATGTAAAAAGGAGTATCTGGGAGAACAAAGAATTCTTTGTGAAACCAGACTACAGAACAGAGGCCTTCTCGTACTCGGGACGGGAGGGACAGCTAGGAGCAGATTGACTTATGTTGCAAGAAAGTGATAAGCCAATGAATGTGTACTGTGGGAAAGTACTATTTCCTAGAGAGGGTGGAGCATTTGTATCATTTGTGATCAGCTTAAAGCTTGTACAATATAAAAAGACTGTGTTCACATTTGGAGTTTGGAATTCTCATGAATATACAATACCTGACCAATTGCAGATATGGGACTTGTCAAAAGTTTTATTAACTTCTTAGGGAGCAGCGCATGAGGTGACCGTTTTGGAGACCCTGGCGTGCCCAAAGTAAAATGCCTCCAATTCAGGCCCAGAAAAATGGATAGGAAACACTTGGATAGGAAACACAGAATTTTCTAAAAGTGTTAACCATTTGTCTGTGAGTAAAACAGAACGGATATGGCAGGCGAAACCCCGAGGAATTTCTGTCGTGGAAAAAGTGGTTTTGACACATTGCTCATTTGGAACCCCTCCCTTATTAAAATGCCCATATAAGTGCATATGAATGCAGTACCTATCGCTTCCTCTGGAAGTCAACAGTCTCGAGACAGTGTTCAGATTCTTTTCAGATGCTATTAGAGCAGAGAAGAAGAGGAATCAGGAAGTGTCCCCAGAGATGTCAATAGAAGAGGACGCGCGCTCTCGCCAAGCGCGCTCTGTGGTTTTTTCCTTTCTTATTGCCCAGTTTATATTCCGGTTGAATTATTATAGTAAATATACATAAAAGTGTTCCTAAGGATACATTAAAAAGGATGTTTGATTGTTCTTGGACAAGTTTATAGGTATAAGTTGAACGAGTTCTCTTCACGTTTCAATGGACGCTGTAGTTTCTGATTATAACACGCGAACCAAACGGAGATTTATGGATATAATACATTACTTTTCGTAACAAAAGAACCATGGATTGTATTCGTTGGACACTTGGGAAGACCTCAGCAGAAGTTCTTCAACAGGTAATTGATTTGTTTTCGCTGTGAAATGTGTTTTCTGTGAACCGTGGAGGCTTATGAATTCTTGGTAATGGTAAAAATATGTTAGGTGCTACCCTTAAACAATCAAATGTGGTGCTTTCGCCGTGAAGCCTTTTTGAAATCTGATATTGCCAAGAAGCAGAGCTTTTTATGACTATGAAACACTTGTATATTGGTGGATGGTTAATAATTCAACATTTGGATTTTGAATTTGGCGCCTTGCATTTCACCTGGTAGTGTCGGGAGTGGGGCGCTAGCGCCCCAGCGCACCTTACTGGTCCTTAAGAAGTTAATTAGAGCTTTACAACCTCTGGGAATTATTCAAAGCCTGATTGATAGTTCATGTCAACAATTGAGAACACAATTCTCATGACAATGTCAGCTGGTCCTTTTGTGGCAGGGCTGAAATGCAGTGGAAATGTTTTTTGGGGGATTCAGTTAATTTGCATGGCAAAGAGGGACTTTGCAATTAATTGCAATTCATCTGATCACTCTCAATGACATTCTGGAGTATATGCAAATTGCCATCATTCAAACTGAGGCAGCAGACTTTGTGAAAATGTATATTTGTGTCATTCTCAAAACTTTTGGCCACGACTGTACAGGGCATACTGGTACCGAGTCAGTGTGCGGGGGTACAGGTTAGTTGAGGTAATGTTGAGGTAATTGTACATGTTGGTAGGGGTGTTGTGACTATGCATAGATAATAAACGGCAAGTAGCAGCAGTGTACAAAACAAATGGGGGGGTCAACGTAATAGTCTGGTGGCCATTTGATTAATTGTTCAGCAGTCTTATGACTTGGGGGTAGATGCTGTTAAGGAGCATTTTGGTCCTAGACTTGGCGCTCCTGTTCTGCTTGCCGTGCGGTAGCAGAGAAAACAGTCTATGACTTGGGTGACTGGAGTCTCTGACAATTTTATGGGCTTTCCTCTGACACCGGCTATTATATAGATCCTGGATTGCAGGAAGCTTGGCCCCAGTGATGTACTAGGCCGTACGCACTACCCTCTGTAGCGCCTTACGGTCAGATGCCGAGCAGTTGCCATACAAGGTGGTGATGCAATCAGTCAGGATGCTCTCGATGGTGCAGCTGTAAAACCTTTTGAGGATCTAAGGACCTGTGCCAAATCTTTTCAGTCTCCTGAGGGGAAAGGTTTTTGTCGTGCCCACTTCACAACTGTCTTGGTGTGTTTGGACCATGATAGTTTATTGGTGATATGGACACCAAGGAACTTGAAACTCTCGACCCGCTCCACTACAGCCTCGTTAATGTTAAAGGGGGCCTGTTCGACCCGCATTTTCCTGTAGTCCAAGATCAGCTCCTTTGTCTTGCTCATATTGAGGGAGAGGTTGTTGTCCTTACACAACACTGCCAGTTCTCTGACCTCCTCCCTATAGGCTGTCTCATCGTTGTCGGTGATCAGGCCTACCACTGTTGTGTCGTCATCAAACTTAATGATGGTGTTGGAATCGTGTTTGGAAATGCATTCGTGGGTGAACAGGGAGTACAGGAGGGGATTAAGTACACATCTTTGAGGGGCCCCGGTGTTGAGGATCAGCGTGGCAGACGTGTTGTTGCCTACCCTTACCACCTGGGGGCGGCCCATCAGAAAGTCCATGATCCAGTTGCAGAGCGAGGTGTTTTGTCCCAGGGTCCTTAGCTTATTGATGAGCTTCATGGACACTATGGTGTTGAATGCTGAGCTGAAGTCAATGAACAGCATTCTCACGTAGGTGTTCCTTTTGTACAGGTGGGAAAGGGCAGTGTGGAGTGCGATTGAGATTGCGTCATCTGAGGATCTGTTGGGCTGGTATGCAAATTGAGTGGGTCTAGGGTATCCGGGAGGATGCTGTTGATGTGAGCCATGACCAGCCTTTCAAAGCACTTCATGGCTACCGATGTGAGTGCTACGGGGCAGGAATCATTTAGGCAGGTCACCTTCGCTTCCTTGGGCACAGGGACTATGGTGGTCTGTTTGAAACATGTTGGTATTACAGACTCAGTCAGAGAGAGGTTGAAAATGTCAGTGAAGACACTTGCCAATTGGTCCGCGCATGCTTTGAGTACACAGCCTGGTAATCCATCTGGCCCCGCAGCTTTGTGAATGTTGACCTGTTCAAAGGTCTTGCTCACATCGGCTACCGAGAGCGTTATCACACAATCATCCAGAACAGCTTGTGCTCTCGTACATGCTTCAGTGTTGCTTGCCTCAAAGCGAGCATAAAAGGCATTTAGCACATCTGGTATCACTGGGCAGCTTGCGTCTGGGTTTCCCTTTGTAGTCTGTAATAGTTTTCAAGCCCTGCCACATCCGACTAGCATCAGAGCCGGTGTAGTAGATTCAATCTTACTCCTGTATTGACGCTTTTCTTGTTTGATAGTTCGTCTGAGGGCATAGCGGTATTTCTTATAAGTGTCTGAATTAGTGTCCCGCTCCTTGAAAGTGGCAGCTCTAGCCTTTAGCTCAATGCGGATGTTGCCTGTAATCCATTGCTTCTGGTTGGGATATGTACATACGGTCACTGTGGGGATGACGTCGTTAATGCACATATTGATGAAGCCGATGACCGAGGTGGTATACTCCTCAATGCCATTGGATGAATCCTGGAACATATTCCAGTCTGTGCTAGCAAAACAGTCCTGTAGCGTAGCATCCGCATCATCTGACCACTTTCGTATTGAGCAAGTCACTGGTACTTCCTGCTTTAGTTTTTGCTTGTAACCAGGAATCCGGAGGATAGAATTATGGTCAGATTTGTCTAATGGAGGGTGCAGGAGAGCTTTGTATGCATCTCTGTGTGTGGAGTAAAGGTGGTCTAGAGTTTTTTTTCCTCTGGTTGCACATGCTGGTAAAAATTGTGTAAAACTGATTGGATTGCCTGCATCATTTTCAGAGGTTTCCAACTAGGTCAGTTGTAAGAAAGCGATTTGATGTTTTATGAACTCTTTCCAGAGAGGTCCCCTCTTCCATCAGACTCCGGTCTTCCTGTGTTGAGGAAGTGTTATGCTGCCGTCCCTGTACACTTGAGCCCAATACAGACATTTGGTGGAGACGTTGGAGAGGCGGGACAGTGAACCCTTGGGTTTGGTTGACCGCCACCCTGATATCTTTGCAGTCCCTACAAGGTACAACTGTTAATGTGTAGCCATTCTATTTACATTTAAAGGACTAGTACACTGTTTTACAAATGTATGTTAATGGTTCCTCACCCTGAAAGTAGTCTATGTAATCCATGGTTCAGTTTTCAATAACCCCCTCAGGTTGATGTCGGCGCCCACAAGAAAATCTAATTACAATAATACAATCCCCATCAAAATCTTTGTTTAAGCTAGAGATCTGAGGTGAAAGGTGACAGAGCTAGAGTAGTGTTTGTCAGACCATGAGACATCTCGAAAATCATTCTTCTCACAAAATCATCTGTAGTGTCCAAATCATTTGGCCTAAACTATTAAGATGAGACTCTCATGAAAATGATGGTGTTTTGCTCTAGGACGCCCACAAGACTCGTCTGAAGGTCCCCGGTACCAGTGTGCAAAGCTGTCTTCAAGGCAAAGGGAGGCTACTTTCAAGAATCTGAAATATAAAATATATTTTGATTTGTTTATTAACACTTTTTTGGTTACTACATGATTCCATATGTGTTATTTCATCGTTTTGATATCTTCACTATTGTTCTACAATGTAGAAAATAGTCAAAATTAAGAAAAACCTTGCAATGAGTAGGTGTGTCCAAACCTTTCGACTGGTACTGTATATGGAGATAGTTTGGTGCCAAAAATAAGGGGTTAAAGGGGAATGGAAACACTAGGATTTAGAACGCTAGCTAACTGTAACTGTAAATCGCGATATTGGCATTGTTGCGTCACTGGCAAGAGAGAAAATGTTGAAACTCCCAAAAACGGCTGAATTTACAGAGTAGCTCCGAGTCTGAGAATGACTTTATTACAGAGAATGAAATAAATGTTAGTTAGCAAGCCAATAAACCTACTGAAGCCGTTCACGTTTGAGCCGATCGTTGCACCAGATCAAAGAGTTCGTTCTCGTAGCAGTGACAACTCAGACGTGGGGATGCTGCCAGATAAGCTAGAAAATGAGCATGTGTCTTGTGGAGAGATGGTGGCGATACAGCACAAAATCCCAGCGGATGGTGGCTGTATTACATCCAGTCAGAGGTTCCTGTCAGTCTTTCTGGATGGCGATGTATTTATTGGACGTGCCACTAATCCTTATGAAGGACTTCCTGGCAGAGGTTACTCGATCAGTCAGCAGCCTATATGCCAGTAAAATAATTGGTAATTGCTGTCTAAGGTCAGTTAGGATCAACACTTTATTTTAAGAACGTGAAATGTCAGAATAATAGTAGAGAGAATTATTTATTTCAGCTTTTATTTCTTTCATCACATTCCCAGTGGGTCAGAAGTTTACATACACTCTATTTGTATTTGGTAGCATTGCATTTAATTGTTTAACTTGGGTCAAACGTTTCGGGTAGCCTTCCACAAGCTTCCCACAATAAGTTGGGTGAATTTTGGCCCATTCCTCCTGACAGAGCTGGTGTAACTGAGTCAGGTTTGTAGGCCTCCTTGCTCGCACACGCTTTTCAGTTCTGCCCACAAATTGTATATGGGATTTAGGTCAGGGCTTTGTGATAGCCACTAAAATACCTTGACTTTGTTGTCCTTAAGCCATTTTGCCACAACTTTGGAAGTATGCTTGGGGTCAATGTCCATTTGGAAGACCCATTTGCGACCAAACTTTAACTTCCTGACTGATGTCTTGAGATGTTGCTTCAATATATCCACTTAATTGTCCTTCCTCATGATGTCATCTATTTTGTGAAGTGCACCAGTCCCTCCTGCAGCAAAGCACCCCCACAACATGATGCTGCCACCCCGTGCTTCACGGTTGGGATGGTGTTCTTCGACACCAAGCCTCCCTTTTCCTCCAAACATAACAATGGTCATTATGGCCAAACAGTTCTATTTTTGTTTCATCAGACCAGAGGACATTTCTCCAAAAAGTACAATATTTGTCCCCATGTGCAGTTGCAAACCATAGTTTGGCTTTTTTATGGTGGTTTTGGAGCAGTGGCTTCTTCCTTGCTGGGCGGCCTTTCAGGTTGTGTCGATATAGGACTCGTTTTAATGTGGATATATATACTTTTGTACCTGTTTCCTCCAGCATCTTCACATGGTGCTTTGCTGTTGTTCTGGGATTGATTTGCACTTTTCTCACCAAAGTGTGTTCATCTCTAGGAGACAGAACGGGTCTCCTTCCTGAGCGGTATGACGGCTGCGTGGTCCCATGGTGTTTATACTTGCGTACTATTGTTTGTACAGATGAATGTGGTACCTTCAGGCATTTGGAAATTGCTCCCAAGGATGAACCAGACTTGTGGAGGTCTACAATTTTTTTCTGAGGACTTGGCTGATTTCTTTTGATTTTCCCATGATGTCAAGCAAAGAGGCACTGAGTTTGAAGGTAGGCCTTGGAATACATCCACAGGTACACCTCCAATTGACTCAAATGATGTCAATTAGCCTATCAGAAGCTTCTAAAGCCATGACATCATGTTCTGGAATTTTCCAAGCTGTTTAAAGGCACAGTCAATTTAGTGTTTGTAAACTTATGACCCACTGGAATAGTGATACAGCGAATTATAAGTGAAATAATCTGTCTGTAAGCAATAGTTGGAAAAATGACTTGTGTCATGCAAAAAGTAGATGTCCTAACTGACTTGCCAAAACTATAGTTTGTTAACTAGAAATTTGTGGAATGGTTAAAAAACTATTTTGAATGACTCCAATTTAACTGTATGTAAACTTCCGACTTCCACCCATCTGGGTACATGGTAGTCTAAACAGATCATAGAAACAGGATTTCAATTTTGATATCATGGATGGTCAGTCCTCGCATCTATAGCTCTGTCTATGAATTTGAGAGTGGATACATTTCTCCAGCCCCATCCCTCAGCTTTTTAACAAAAGAGGAGCAGGGAGACTATTTGTTATTGTTTCTACTGCTGATTGGCACTTTAAGAAATTAAAATGCAGATTAAATACACACCAGAATATGTTACAGATTATATAAAATGTCCCATCACTCAGACAGTTAGTGAATACACAGCATCCAGCACAGTAAACAATCAATCAATCAAATGTATTTTACAAAAGCCCTTTTTACATCAAAAGAATAACCACAGTGGTTATAGAGGGTGCAATAGCTGAGCTGAGCATTCATAGGTTGAGAGAGAGAGAGTTGAAACAGCTACAACCTGAGCAAGGTAGCACATCCGTTGAAACGGGTAAAAAAAACAAGTGGAAAAACAATTCCACTCCGATTCCCTTCATGGATGGGTGTATCTTTGAATTCGTTGTTGAATGTCCTTCTCCATTTTCGGAACACCAGCCCGCTCCCCCAAGGTGATGGATAGTATATCTTGGCTCGCACTGTGATGATTGTGATACTGAGCTCTCAGGTTCATACAGCGAGTTCTGGTCTTCACTGATCTCACTCTCCGTCAGCTCCATCTGTGGCGTATAGGGGCAGGACTATGACCTCTTCTCCACCGCAGCACAGGAACACTCTGGCACCCAGGGGTCAGTTTGGCATGCTGTACTAACTGTTCTTTCCTATTGGTAGAAAACAATTAAGGAATCTATTAGGCTTTAGTTATATTCAAGAATCACTGCATGTACTTGAAATAAACAATAGCCTTAGAAATAACATTTGCATGTACCTCCTCTGCCTCCTGCACAGTCTCCTCCAGAATGAAAACATTTTCAGGGATGAAGATGTCATCCTGAAACAAACAAACGTGTTGTTAAGACAACTGAACCCAAACATATCAGTTGGCATTAACAAGCTACCTGTCTTGTATGCTTTGTCAACACACACACACACACAGCAAGTACAGGAACATATATTTTTCAGCAAACATGAGCTATGTCAACTTCAGTCTAGCTAAATCAGGTGGAGCTAACAAAACATTACAAAAACAAATCTGTCAACAAAACGCATTACAGTACTTGACTATCTGAGGTGGAAGCTAGCTACAGTAACTATCTAATACCAGGGGTACACGAAGAAACGGTGTAGTTAGCAGAGGCAATTAGCTGGTTACCTTCAACTAGAGTTGCAACACCATTGTCCAGTATCTAACGCTAGCCTAGTCAACAACAGTCATGGCCGGTTAACGTTACCTCAGGCTCCATTTCATTGACTGGCGTCGCCTCTTCTGTTGAGTCGCTTTTGCTTGACTCCAAAGTCAGCGACGTTGACGGTGGTCGGTCAGTAACCCCTACACCATAACCCTCCAAATTTCAAATGGAGGTGCTATGAGGGCATTCTATGTCATCAAAAGCAACATAACATTCGACATACCAATTAGGATCTGGCTAAAAATACTTGAATCAGTTATAGAACGCATTACCCTTTATGGTTGTGAGGTCTAGCGTCTGATCACCAACCAAGAACTCACAAAATGGGACAAACACCAAATTGAGACTCTGCATGCAGAATTCTGCAAAAATATCCTCCGTGTACAACGTAGAACACCAAATAATGCATGCAGAGCAGAACTAGGCCGATACCCGCTACTGATCAAAATCCATAAAAGAGACGTTAAATTCTACAACCACCTAAAAGGAAGCGATTCCCAAACCTTCCATAACAAAGCCATCACCTACTGAGAGATGGACCTGGAGAAGAGTCCCCTAAGCAAGCGGATCCTGGGGCTCTGTTCACAAACACAAACACACCCACTGACCACCAGGACAGCAACACAATTAGACCCAACCAAATCATGATAAAACAAAAAAGATAATTACATTGGAAAGAATTAACAAAAAAACTGAGCAAACTAGAATGCTATTTGGCCCTAAACAGAGAGTACACAGTGGCAGAATACCTGAGGAAAGATTTGACTATGTACCGACTCAGTGAGCTTAGCCTTGCTATTGAGAATAGTGATGGGTCGTTCGCGAACGAGTCGGCTCTAAGAGAGCCGGCTCGCACGTTGAGAGCCGGCTCGCATATCAGAAGAGCCGAATCTATTTATAAAAATATAAAAAATTAAGATATGAATAATAAAAAAGATTTAAATGAATAGAATTAACTAATTCAAAGAACGAAAAAATAAATAAAATAATATAGGCCTACATGCTCAAGCGCACACACATTCGTTCTGATAGATCTGCAGATCTTCTGAGCTGGTGGAAGAACAAGGCCTCTGTCTACCCACGACTTGCTAAAGTCATGACAGGGAGACTGCATTGTGGCCACACCCGTTCCTTCTGAGAGGGTCTTCTCGAAAACGGGACAAATAATTACTGAGAGAAGAAACCGCATCAGCCCCTCGAAAGTGAGGCAGCGTGCATTTCTGAATGCTGTAATATTTGTGTTGTGGAGAAATTACCAGGCAGGAGACGGGAGAACAGTTAGTCTCGTTTAGTCAAAAACCTCTTGTGCTCCACAGCCCCGGCATAATAGTGCGCATGTGCATTTCCTATTAGGTGTAGTAACGTAACACTGCCGTAATACATTACTGCTTAGTAACAGCATACTAACTAATATAAACAGATGTAGATCACAGATACTACAAATGCAAATCTCTCATAAAAGCAAAATATGGTCAGCATTGCTGTGTGCTGCTGGTTATAACATGGCAATAAAAAAGAGAGAGAAAAGAGGGACCAGTTTAATGTTTTAAGTTGGATGCTGCAGTTTTGCACATTGTTATTTTTCTTTGATATGGTGCAATATTCTAATATTATGTTGTTCAGATTGTATTCGTTTTGAACTGTTACATTTATATGCACTTTGTTTATATACATTAAAAAAGTTATACTTTAAATGCACATGTGTAATAGCATCCTAATTTACATTTATTTCAATTTGTGGGATGCTGCAGTTTTGCAAATTGTTATTTATTTTTCTTTGATATGGTGCAATGTTCTATTATTATGTTGTTCAGCTTGTATTCGTTTTGAACTGTTACATTTATATGCACTTTGTTTATATACATTAAAAAGTAATACTTTAAATGCACATGTGTAATAGCGTCCTTCTTTTTTACATTTATTTCAATTTGTGGGATGCTGCAGTTTTGCAAATTGTTATTTATTTTTCTTTGATATGGTGCAATATTCTATTATGCTGTTCAGATTGTATTCGTTTTGAATGGTTAGATTTATATGCACTTTGTTTATATACATTAAAAAGTTATACTTTAAATGCAAATGTTTAATAGCATTATTTTTCATGACAAGCCAATGCATTTTTAAATACATTGTGGGTAAGGTAGAGTCTGATTTAATTTAATAATTTAATTAGAATTGTTTTAACACCAATCATAGTTAAACAATCGCAAACTGTTTGACTTGAAAAAATACAAAACATATATTTTTTAAAGAGCCGCTTGGAAGCCAAAAGAGCCGTCTCTTTTTGGTGAGCTGAGCTGAACGAGCCAGCTCACTGAAAAGAACTGGAATGCCCATCACTAATTGAGAAAGGCCGCCGTAGGTAGACCTGGCTCTCAAGAGAAGACAGGCTATGTCCACACTGATCCTAGATCTGTGGTTAAGAGTGGAGACTTCTTCCTCGAGGCCCACCGACAGACATTTGACCTTTGACATTAGAGAGTAAGGTCTGAACAGTCCAACCCGAGCAAGATTATTATTTTACTACCTTTAAGGAAGTCGGGTTAATTTTTTTGCTTTTTATTCGGAAACACGTTAATGGGGTACGAAAGAACTGACGATGTGTCAATAGCACTGAGGTAATGAAGAAACATGGAATAAGTACTTTAATTGTTTTTGTATTGAAGGGAGTATTTTATAGCGCTATAATGGATTTTGACTGAAACGTTGTCTTCCTAGAGCAAGCCAGTCATTCACTTTGCAGCATCGTCAATCATTTATTAATGTCTGAGATTTCTCTTGCATCTGGTCTGTTGGCAGTATGATCTTTATAGCTAGAAAGAGCGCACATTAATGGATATTCTTCACATAGATAAGATGCATGTTTACACACTGTTTGCTGTATGGACTTGTTGCAGACAAATAGACAGATAAATAAAGATAATTTAAAGTTGCTATTTCTCAATTTGTTCACACAGAGCAAATTCATTTGGAAGTTCCTCACAATATTGTTACGTCTGAGGATTTCAAGCCATTCTGTAGTAGAGCTACTGTATATCAGTAATTTGAGAATGTTTCTGTTTTGTAATATACTGTAAGAGAGAACATCTCAGGGAGAATCCCCTTTACATACAGTGTTTTCAGTTGTCAGTACTCTCATGTACAGTAATATGAAGGTGTAACATTTTCAAAATAAAATGGCTCCACTGGTTTTACACGTCTGGTCACCTTTTCAATTTATTGAGTTTGCTTGAACGTCATTATGACAATCGTCATAATTAGTCATTATATTTCTATGTTTTACACATCCCGTGTTATTGTTTTGTTGAGTTTGGGTTTATCAGAGTGTCAGTACGATTTAAAGGTATGGTTACATAGTAAGAATGTTATGTCTCATAAATCAGTTCTATTCAAGTCTTAATCCCTAGATCATGCCACACCTTCATTATTGTGTTATAATTACCATGAGTCATGAATGAACGCCTAGCTGCCCTTCCCTTGAAACAAGACAACTATTTGGCACATTACCAGTTTTCCACCTGTCTTGGCGTGGAGAGTGCTCTGTTTGTTTTTTTCCCTCTGTCTTACAGTTCCAGTCTTGAGAGGCCGGGTTTCGGTGATCACGGTGACTACCTGGACTGGGGAAGTTGTGTGTGACGGTGTGTGGCTGGGAAGACATGCCGAATGTGGAACCAGTTTGTCTGCTTTGGGAAGAGTATGCTTTCGCTGACTGAGGCACGGTGTAGGCAGTCCTACATGAGTAAACGGCAGGGACCGATAACATTGTGTCGCAACTCTCTCACATTGGCGGTTAAACTCTTCAATGGCTGAATAACAAGAATAAACGCAGTCAAAATAGCCCAATGGAGCCTAAGGTAAGAGTTGTTGTCAACTTTTGCTGAAGTACTCCATCCAGACTATATGGTGCCAGGTACTATTGCTATTGTTTAAGAAGTCCACAGTGATGTCATCGGTGTAGTAGCTAGATGAGTATGTCAAGTTTGGAACAGTATGTGCAGGTTTGTAATGCCGATGTCTACAATAGCTATTGGCATGGATGATGTTTTAATATGCTGATGTGAAACATTCTATACCTGAAAAAATATATTAAGGATGCATATAGAGTAGGAGAAACCATACATTTCGAAGAGACACTCTGAATTGGCATTGTTTTGTACAGTGGTATGTACAGTACAGTACATATGAAAAGTTAAATATTCACAAGCATACAGTTTGTCTTGAGTCAATAGAGAGCTCATAAAATACAACCTTAGACTTGGAGAAAATCTCAGTCAGCCTCTAATCTCTTACAGCTCTGCACAATGTGAATGAATGTCAAATAATAGGAATTATTTGAACAGAGTAATTGTCAAAGTGCCATGTTTCATGAAATATGATTGCAGCTTTTAGCTTACTGTTAGTCCACTCTTCTATATGAGTGCATTTACAAGTAACTGCCAAAATAAAGGAAACACTAACATAAAGTGTCTTAATAGGGTGTTGGGCCACCACGAGTCACAACAGCTTCAATGCACATTGGCATAGATTCTACAAGTGTCTGGAACTCTATTGGAGGGATGCGACACCATTCTTCTTCAAGAAATTCTGTTATTTGATGTT
Source organism: Brachymystax lenok tsinlingensis (assembly GCA_030435695.1). NCBI lineage: Eukaryota > Metazoa > Chordata > Actinopteri > Salmoniformes > Salmonidae > Brachymystax > Brachymystax lenok. The sequence continues at coordinate 21,097,649 of CM059812.1, read as the reverse complement.
TTGTTGATAGTGGTGGAAAATGCTGTCTCAGGACCCACTCCAGAATCTCCCATAAGTGTTCAATTGGGTTGAGATCTGGTGACTGACTGCCATGGCATTTGGTTTACATAATTTTCATGCTCATCAAATCATTCAGTAACCACTCATGCCCTGTGAATTAGGGCATTGTCATCCTATGGGGGCATAGCCACAGTAGCCAAACTGGGGAATAGCCATGGTAGCCAAAATAATGGCCTGCCTAGTATTTATTATTATACATGATGGTATGTTAATTGCTTAATTAACTCAGGAACCACACCTGTGTGGAAGCATCTGCTTTCAATATACTTTGTATTAATAATTTACTCAAGCTTTTCCATTATTTTGGCAGTTACCTGTAGTTACCATTCCTAAATGCATCTGTCATAAGGCGTTGTTGGGGTTGTGGGATAATTACATTCAATCTCTGCTCCTGAATGAAAGTTATTCCATTTACTGTCACGCCTGCTCCTGCTCCCCCTCCTAGGCGTTCGAGGGCGCCAGGCTGCCCATCATTACGCACACCTGTCACCATCATTACGTGCATCAGCGCAATATTGGATTCACCTAGACTTTGTCACCTAGACCCCTCTATATCTGTCTGTTCCTCAGTTTGATCCCCGTGTCAGCATTATTGTCGTTATGTTTTCCCTGTCCAGACGATGTCCTTGTTTGTTTTTTGTCGGTTATATTAAATATTCACTCCCTGTACATTCTCATCTCCCAACGTCTGTCCTTACAGAATGCTGACACCATAATTTGAAGCATCAGGAACTTTTTTGGTTTTTGTTTTTGTTGGTGACATTGGTTTCGGGTGCCGCTGCCTGAGGTTCACTCCCTGTACTTGCTTCTCGTTTTCCAGTGTCTGTCCTTACAATTCACAATGCAACAGATTGATGAGTTGGCTGACGTACAGTGGGGCAAAAAAGTATTTAGTCAGCCACCAATTGTGCAAGTTCTCCAACTTAAAAAGATGAGAGAGGCCTGTAATTTTCATCATAGGTACACTTCAACTATGACAGACGAAATGAGAAAAAGAAATCCAGAAAATCACATTGTAGGATTTTTAATTTATTTATTTGCAAATTATGGTGGAAAATAAGTATTTGGTCAATAACAAAAGTTTATCTCAATACTTTGTTATAAACCCTTTGTTGGCAATGACAGTGGTCAAACGTTTTCTGTAAGTCTTCACAAGGTTTTCACACACTGTTGCTGGTATTTTGGCCCATTCCTCCATGCAGATCTCCTCTAGAGCAGTGATGTTTTGGGGCTGTCGCTGGGCAACACGGACTTTCAACTCCCTCCAAAGATTTTCTATGGGGTTGAGATCTGGAGACTGGCTAGGCCACTCCAGGACCTTGAAATGCTTCTTCTGAAGCCACTCCTTCGTTGCCCGGGCGGTGTGTTTGGGATCATTGTCATGCTGAAAGACCCAGCCACGTTTCATCTTCAATGCCCTTGCTGATGGAAGGAGGTTTTCACTCAAATTCTCACGATACATGGCCCCATTCATTCTTTCCTTTACACGGATCAGTCGTCCTGGTCCCTTTGCAGAAAAACAGCCCCAAAGCATGATGTTTCCACCCCCACGCTTCACAGTAGGTATGGTGTTCTTTGGATGCAACTCAGCATTCTTTGTCCTCCAAACACGTCGAGTTGAGTTTTTACCAAAAAGTTCTATTTTGGTTTCATCTGACCATATGACATTCTCCCAATCCTCATCTGGATCATCCAAATGCTCTCTAGCAAACTTCAGACGGGCCTGAACATGTACTGGCTTAAGCAGGGGGACACGTCTGGCACTGCAGGATTTGAGTCCCTGGCGGCGTAGTGTGTTACTGATGGTAGGCTTTGTTACTTTGGTCCCAGCTCTCTGCAGGTCATTCACTAGGTCCCCGTGTGGTTCTGGGATTTTGCTCACCGTTCTTGTGATCATTTTGACCCCACGGGTGAGATCTTGCGTGGAGCCCCAGATCGAGGAAGATTATCAGTGGTCTTGTATGTCTTCCATTTCCTAATAATTGCTCCCACAGTTGATTTCTTCAAACCAAGCTGCTTACCTATTGCAGATTCAGTCTTCCCAACCTGGTGCAGGTCTACAATTTTGTTTCTGGTGTCCTTTGACAGCTCTTTGGTCTTGGTCATAGTGGAGTTTGGAGTGTGACTGTTTGAGGTTGTGGACAGGTGTCTTTTATATTGATAACAAGTTCAAACAGGTGCCATTAATACAGGTAACGAGTGGAGGACAGAGGAACCTCTTAAAGAAGAAGTTACAGGTCTGTGAGAGCCAGAAATCTTGCTTGTTTGTATGTGACCAAATACTTATTTTCCACCATAATTTGCAAATAAATTCATAAAAAAATACTACAATGTGATTTTCTGGATTTTTTTTCCTAATTTTGTCTGTCATAGTTGAAGTGTACCTATGATGAAAATTACAGGCCTCTCTCATCTTTTTAAGTGAGAGAACTTGCACAATTGGTGGCTGACTAAATACTTTTTTGCCCCACTGTAAATGCAATAGGGGAAAACTTCAAGCAACACATACACTGAGCATACAAAACATTAAGGACACCTGCTCTTTCCATGACATAGACTGACCAGCAATGTTCTCTCAGTTTTTTGCAGCACTGAGCAAATTTTAGCATTGTGAAATTTCTGTGCAACTTCCAGTGCGCATTTACTGTGAACACTGAGGCTTTTCCCGCTTTAAGTTACAGTTTTAACAGTGGCCAAGTAGGCTACTGAGGCTATGGATTTTCCTGCTTTAAGTTACAGTTTTAACAGTGCCCAAGTAGGCTTCTGAGGCTATTTGATCATAATGTGGGCCTACCAGACAGTGGCGGTCAGTGCCATTTAAGATTAGGGTGTCATGCGGTGGGTGTAGCTGGTGTAGGTAAGTCAGGCGCAGGAGAGCAGAGATGAGTGAACTAAGTACTTTACTCAGGCAATGTTAAATACAGAACGCAACCGCGTGACAAAACAAATGCCCAAAACCAAGTAAGGCAGCACAAAGTACAAAATACATGTACAAATACCAGCTGCTACAAAGCACGGGTGAAAAATATACAAACCCGGCGTAAACCTGCATGCCAACAAACAATTCCCCACACAGATATGGGGAAACCAGAGGGTTAAATTATCAACAGTAATGAGGGCAAATTAAAACCAGGTGTGATGGAAAACAAGACAAAACAAATGGAAAATGAAAAGTGGATCGGCGATGGCTAGAAGACCGGTGACGTCGCCTGCTGAACGCCACCCGAACAAGGAGAGGAACCGGCGGAAGTCGTGACAGTATCCCCCCTTGACGCGCGGCTCCCGCAGCGCGCCGACACTGGCCTCGGGGACGACCTAAAGGGCGAGGTGCAGGGCGATCCGGATGGCAACGGTGGAACTCCCGCAGCATAGAAGGGTCCAACACGTCCTCCACCGGAACCCAGCATCTCTCCTCCGGACCGTACCCCTCCCACTCCACGAGGTACTGAAGGCCCCTCGCCCGACGCCTCGAATCCAGTATAGAGCGAACTGAATACGCAGGGGCCCCCTCGATGTCCAGAGGGGGGCGGAGGAACCTCCCGCACCTCACACGCCTGGAGTGGACCAGCCACCACCGGCCTGAGGAGAGACACATGGAACGAGGGGCTAATATGGTAATCGGGGGGAAGCTGTAACCTGTAACTAACCTTGTCCAGTCTCCTCAGGACTTTAAATGGCCCCACAAACTGCGGCCCCAGCTTCCGGCAGGGCAGGCGGAGGGGCAGGTTTCGGGTAGAGAGCCAGACCCGGTCCCCCAGTGCGAACACCGGGGCCTCACTGCGGTGACGGTCTGCGCTGGCTTTCTGGCGCAGCACGGCCTGCTGAAGGTGAACATGAGCGGCATCCCATGTCTCCTCTGCGCGCCTGAACCAGTCATCCACCGCAGGAGCCTCAATCTGACTCTGATGCCAAGGTGCCAGAACCGGCTGGTACCCCAGTACGCACTGGAAGGGGGAGAGGATAGTGGAGGAGTGGCGGAGCGAGTTCTGAGCCATCTCTGCCCAGGGCATGAATGCCGCCCACTTCCCCAGCCGGTCCTGGCAATAAGACCTCAGAAACCTACCCACAGAGCCCTCAGGTGACCAAAAGCCCTGTCCGCCTCAGCCGACCACCGCAACCGAGCCGGCCCCCCCTTCAGCAGTGAGGTAATGGGAGCAGCCACCTGACCAAAACCCCGGATAAACCTCCGGTAGTAATTGGCAAACCCTAAAAACCGCTGCACCTCCTTTACCGTGGTCGGAGTCGGCCAACCACGCACGGCTGTAATGCGGTCACACTCCATCACCACCCCAGAAGTGGAAATGCGATATCCCAGGAAGGAAACGGCTTGTTTGGAAAACACACATTTCTCCGCCTTGACGTACAGGTCATGCTCCAGCAGTCGCCCAAGTACTTTGCGCACCAGAGACACATGCGCGGCGCGTGTGGCGGAATAGATCAATATATCATCTATATACACCACCACACCCTGCCCGTGCAGGTCCCTGAGAATCTCGTCCACGAAAGATTGAAAGACGGCTGGAGCATTCTTCAACCCATACGGCATGACGAGGTACTCATAATGACCAGATGTGGTACTAAACGCTGTCATCCACTCATCTCCCTCCCGGATACGCACCAGATTATAAGCACTCCTGAGGTCCAGTTTTGTGAAAAAACGCGCCCCGTGAAATGATTCAACCGCCGTAGCGATGAGAGGTAGCGGGTAACTAAATCCCACTGTGATGGCATTTAGACCTCTGTAATCAATGCACGGTCGCAGACCTCCCTCCTTTTTCTTCACAAAAAAGAAACTCGAGGAGACGGGTGATATGGAGGGCCGAATGTACCCTGTCGCAGAGATTCAGTGATATAGGTCTCCATAGCCACTGTCTCCTCCTGTGACAACGGGTACACGTGACTCCTGGGAAGTGTTGCGTTTACCTGGAGGTTTATCGCGCAATCCCCTCGTCGATGAGGTGGTAATTTGGTCGCCCTCTTTTTACAGAAGGCGATAGCCAAATCGGCATATTCAGAGGGAATGCGCACAGTGGAGACCTGGTCTGGACTCTCCACCGTTGTGGCACCGATGGAAACTCCGTCACACCTACCTGAACACTCCTCTGACCACCCCTGGAGAGCCCCTGTTTCCACGAAATCAAAGGGTTGTGCTTAGCCAGCCAGGAATCCCCAGCACCACTGGAAACGCATGGCGCATCAATGAGGTATAGACTAATCCGCTCCCATGACCCCCTGCGTTACCATGTCCAGCGGAACCGTGGCCTCCTGACCAGCCCTGACCCTAACGGTCTGCTATCTAGGGAGTGAACGGGATGGGTTGATCTATCGTAACTAGCGGAATACCTAGTCTCGAGGCGAGTCCGCGATCTATAAAGTTCCCAGCTGCGCCTGAATCGACTAGCGCCTTATGCTTGAGAGAGGGAAAAACTCAGGAAAGAGATTAATACAAACATGTGACCAACAGGGAGCTCTGGGTGAGTCTGGTGCCGACTCACCTGGGGTGACCGAGCAGTGCTCCGCCTGCACTCTCGATTCCCAGAGGGACTCCCCAGCACCCGATCGGCAGTGTGTCCTCTCCGACCACAACTGGTGCAGGAGAGCCTCCTCCTCCGGTTCCCCTCGATGCTGCCCCCTAACTCCATGGGGATAGGAGCGGAAGGTTCGGAAGGTGGAACAGACAGGGCCCTTCCCGACCGTCCGCGAGCCGCCAGCAGGTTGTCCAGTCGTATGGACATGTCGATCAGCTCATCGAGGGAGAGGGTAGCGTCTCGACACGCCAACTCCCTGCGGACATCCTCCCGGAGACTACAACGGTAGTGGTCGATCAGGGCCCGGTCGTTCCACCCCGCTCCAGCAGCCAGGGTCCGAAACTCTAGAGCAAAGTCCTGCGCACTCCTCGTCTCCTGTCTAAGGTGAAACAGCCGTTCACCCGCCGCTCGGCCCTCTGGTGGATGGTCGAACACGGCCCGGAAACAGCGGGCGAGCTCCGGGTAGTTGTCCCTGGCGGAGTCTGGGCCATCCCATACTGCGTTGGCCCTTTCCAGGGCTCTACCCGTCAGACAGGAGACGAGGGCGCTCACGCTCTCCTCTCCAGAGGGAGTCGGGCGGACGGTGGCCAGGTACAACTCCAACTGGAGCAGGAACCCCTTACATCCAGCCGCCGTCCCATCGTACTCCCTAGGGGGGGCGAGACGGAGCGTGCTGGATCCGGACGCCACCGAAGGAGTCTGTTGAGGCGGGGAAGGTTGGGTGGGCGTTTTTGTTCAAAACTGCTCAAATATTGTCTTTCTCTCTCGGGGTCAACTACTCACAACATTTTATGCACTGCAGTGCTAGTTAGCTGTAGCTTATGCTTTCAGTACTAGATTCATTCTCTGATTCTTTGATTGGGTGGACGACATGTCAGTTTGGGCTGCAATAGCTCTGATAGGTTGGACGACATCCTCCGGAAGTTGTCATAATTACTGTTTAAGCCTATGGAATGGGGTGGAAACCATGAGCCTCCTAGGTTTTGTATTGAAGTCAATGTACCCAGAGGAGGATGGAAGCTAGCTGTCTCTTCCGGCTACACTATGGTGCTACCCTATAGAGTGCTGTTGAGGCTACTGTAGACCTTCATTTCCAAATAGTATGTTTTAATGAATTATTTGGTGATGTGATTATATTTAGTATTGTGTATATATATATATATATATATACATTTTACATGTTTATTTTATGAAACTGGTCCTCCCCTTCCTCCTCTGACAAGCCTCCACTGCTACCAGAGTGGCCTACCATCAAAAACAATGGAGAAAATGCATCCCATAACATTTTAACATGAAAATGACTGTTTTATCATTTAGCCTACAGTAGCAGCCGATGTGTGGTGTTCAATGTAGACCAACATTCCATGAGACTTTTGAAAAAAACATGCAGGGCTTGACATTAACCTGTTTAGCCACTTGTCCTTCAGACAAGGTATGTGACTGTAAATGTTGTTGTGTTGTTTGATGCAAGAAACCACTTTACAAAATAAAATGGATTATTATTTCCATACCAGCAAATTATGCTAACCTCTGCCTAGTTGCTACTTTGCTTATTAAAGCCTGTCTCAAAATACAACATTCCCCTTTAAGAAAAAGCTCTTTACCTGACTGGCTTTTAAAAGATGTCAAAACATTTACTCCCCTATTGTTGACTACAAATAATCTATAACTGGGCTAATAACTCACTAACTAGAAAAGGAAATGAACAAAATGTGCACACGTGGCTACATGCAGCTCTTGCTTTGATCTCAAAACAAGTACATCTACTCAAGACCACCCATGCTGTAAACACAGTCCAGTTCAAAGTAAATGGCACAGATCCATATATGGCAATGGTCTATTTGCATATAGGCCTACTACAGCTTTGATTACATCCTTCCTCTCTCGCTTTCCACCACTGACACCAACCAAAAAGGGTCGCACCACATTATTTCTGCCTCATGCACAAATTCATGTTGTTACTCCTATGTTATACTTGAGTAAAAGTAAAGATACCTTAATAGAAAATGACTCAAGTAAAAGTGAAAGTCACCCACTAAAATACTACTTGAGTAAAAGTCTAAAAGTATTTCAATATACTTAAGTATCAAAAGTAAATGTAATTGCTAAAATATACTTAAGTATTGTCACGATCGTTTGAATAACTGGACCAAAGCGCAGCGCGGGTTGAGTTCCACATCTTTAATACAGTGAAACTTCAAAAACGAACAAAGAACAAAACAGAGCGCACATACATGTAGCGCACATACATTAACAGAAACAATAACCCACAAGAGACAAAAGTCTAAATCATTTCAAATTCCTTTTTGTTACGGATAGCCAGGGGCACGCTCCAACTCTCAGATATAATTTACAAACGAAGCATGTGTTTAGTGAGTCCACCAGATCAGAGGCAGTAGGGATGACAGGGATGTTCATTTGATAAGAGTGTGAATTAGACCATTTTCCTGTCCTGTTAAGCATTCAAAATGTAATGAGTACTTTTGGGTGCTAGGGAAAATGTATGGATTAAAAATAATATAATTTTCTTTAAGAATGTAGTGAAGTAAAAGTAAAAGTTGTCAAAAATATAAATAGTAATCAATTTTGCTGTAGCTTTCTTTTATGCCTGCTATGTTACTGCAGACACGGTAATCTGAGCCCTCGGATTGGCCAGCAGTAGGTATATAGTGCACTTGACTTGCTCTCCGGGCCCACCGGGAAGGCAGAGTTGTACCTTCAGACACAGGAAATGGTTCAAAATCACAACAGTTCTCCTACCAGGTGTGCAGGGCAGCTGAATTGGGTACACCTACCGTCAACAGCCCGAGACGAATACAAAAAAATAGATTGACCAGTTGGTGACCACTGCTCTAGAATGCCTCTCCATGGGCTGATATTTCTTCCGGGGGAGCTGCGCAGCAGTCTCGGGGCTGGGAGCTGTCACGACTTCCACCGACGGTGGCTCCTCTGCCTGTTCGGGCGGCGTTCGGCGGTCGTCGTCACCGGCCTATTAGCTGCCACCGATCCTCCTTTTCCTTTCTTTTCCTTTCTGACTCCACACCCACCACTTCTAGCTGTTCGTGACAGGAGCGCGCAGTCTAGAGGGAACATTGTTGACCAAGTGAATCCAGCTGAAAGCTATGATCCCCTATTGATATCACTTGGTAAATCCACTTCAATCAGTGTAGATGAAGGGGAAGAGATAGATTAAAGAAGGATTTTTTTAGCCTTGAGACAATTGAGACATGGATTGGGTATGTGTGCCATTCAGAGGGTGAATGGGCAAGACAAAATATTGAAGTGCCATTGAATGGGCTATGGTAGTAGGTGCCAGGCGCAACGGTTTGTGTCAAGATCTGCAACGCTGCTGGTTTTTTCACTCTCAGTAGTTTCCAGTGTGTCTCAAGTTGACACAACTGTGGGAAGCATTGGAGTCAACATGGGCCAACATCCCTGTGGAATGCTTTCGACACCTTGTAGAGTCCATGCCACAGCCAATTGAGTCTGTTCTGAGGGCAAAAGGAGTGCATTAGGTGTTCCTAATGTTTGGTATACTCAGCGTAGTTTAGTAAGTCTGAGTGATTAATATTTTTAGGTATTTGATGATGATGAAGCAAATTATGATCATTGTGGAATTGGTAGCAGAGCACACAAGTTATTGCTCATAGAGCAGCAGTCTCACTAAGCATGTGACACAAATCACTTACACGACTTATACTCTAACGATTGTTTACAAATCACTTTATTTGAACACCTGCCACAGCAAGCTTTTCATAATAGAAAGTGGTGGGTGTGGTCCCTACACCCGACTATAGTGCACTTATATATATATCTATTTCCTTGGACAAACTTGTTCCTGTTGTTCCTTCCATCTCCCAAGGCCACACCTCGAATACCTCAAATGGGCAGCTACCTGGGTGTCAACCATCTCCTTATTTGCATATGTAAACAGGTTACCCCTCCATAGTCCCTCTTTAGTTGTGGTTTCAGCTGATTTTGGTCTTTATGGTCAAATGAGCTGTGCCATTATTGTATTTGTTTGTATTTTTTATTCTGGAGTGTAAATATTATATTTTTTTCATTTGATACTCTTGAAGGCTATGAAAGTATGCTGCAGTATATAGGCCTATACAATTTGATAATTATACACTGCTCAAAAAAATAAAGGGAACACTAAAATAACACATAGATCTGAATGAATGAAATAATCTTATTAAATACTTTTTTCTTTACATAGTTGAATGTGCTGACAACAAAATCACACAAAAATTATCAATGGAAATCAAATTTATCAACCCATGGAGGTCTGGATTTGGAGTCACACTCAAAATTAAAGTGGAAAACCACACTACAGGCTGATCCAACTTTGATGTAATGTCCTTAAAACAAGTCAAAATGAGGCTCAGTAGTGTGTGTGGCCTCCATGTGCCTGAATGACCTCCCTACAACGCCTGGGAGCTCCTGATGAGGTGGCGGATGGTCTCCTGAGGGATCTCCTCCCAGACCTGGACTAAAGCATCCGCCAACTCCTGGACAGTCTATGTTGCAACGTGGCGTTGGTGGATGGAGCGAGACATGATGTCCCAGATGTGCTCAATTGGATTCAGGTCTGGGGAACGGGCGGGCCAGTCCTTAGCATCAATGCCTTCCTCTTGCAGGAACTGCTGACACACTCCAGCCACATGAGGTCTAGCATTGTCTTGCATTAGGAGGAACCCAGGGCCAACCGCACCAGCATATGGTCTCACAAGGGGTCTGAGGATCTCATCTCGGTACCTAATGGCAGTCAGGCTACCTCTGGCGAGCACATGGAGGGCTGTGCGGCCCCCCAAAGAAATGCCACCCCACACCATGACTGACCCACCACCAAACCGGTCATGCTGGAGGATGTTGCAGGCAGCAGAACGTTCTCCACGGCGTCTCCAGACTCTGTCACATCTGTCACGTGCTCAGTGTGAACCTGCTTTCATCTGTGAAGAGCACAGGGCGCCAGTGGCGAATTTGCCAATCTTGGTGTTCTCTGGCAAATGCCAAACGTCCTGCACGGTGTTGGGCTGTAAGCACAACCCCACCTGTGGACGTTGGGCCCTCATACCACCCTCATGGAGTCTGTTTCTGACCGTTTGAGCAGACACATGCACATTTGTGGCCTGCTGGAGGTCATTTTGCAGGGCTCTGGCAGTGCTCCTCCTTGCACAAAGGCGGAGGTAGTGGTCCTGCTGCTGGGTTGTTGCCCTCCTACGGCCTCCTCCACGTCTCCTGATGTACTGGCCTGTCTCCTGGTAGCGCCTCCATGCTCTGGACACTACGCTGACAGACACAGCAAACCTTCTTGCCACAGCTCGCATTGATGTGCCATCCTGGATGAGCTGCACTACCTGAGCCACTTGTGTGGGTTGTAGACTCCGTCTCATGCTACCACTAGAGTGAAAGCACCGCCAGCATTCAAAAGTGACCAAAACATCAGCCAGGAAGCATAGGAACTGAGAAGTGGTCTGTGGTCACCACCTTCAGAACCACTCCTTTATTGGGGGTGTCTTGCTAATTGCCTATAATTTCCACCTGTTGTCTATTCCATTTGCACAACAGCATGTGAAATTTATTGTCAATCAGTGTTGCTTCCTAAGTGGACAGTTTGATTTCACAGAAGTGTGACTGACTTGGAGTTACATTGTGTTGTTTAAGTGTTCCCTTTATTTTTTTGAGCAGTGTAGAATGAAACCAAGCTGAGCATTTATTTTTAATTGATTCTTTCCTCCTCAACAGGTTTAAACAGAATAACTTTTCATTGAAGGCTGCTGTGAAAACATCAAAAGGATCATGGTATGTGAGATCATTTATCCATCAGCCATGATGATAGTAATAACAAGCATATTCCAACACAATAAGCTAATCAAAAGGAAATAAACTTTTTGAAAAACACCTATGCCCCAACATGACTTTCTAGAAGTGAATTCCATTTTTAAAATCTATTTAAAAATGATTGTAAATAATATGTATTTTTAAGTTCATTGTTGAAATTCTGTTTGATGTTTGAGTTATTGAAACATGACCAATGCTGAGGCCACACACCCATCTTTGCACATTTCTTGTAACTACCTTTGTATATCTGCTTTTAGCCTGGTCACCGTAGGGGAAGGAGCCTCTCTGAGGGGCTGATGCTGGAGGAATCAGAAAAAGGAGGATTGGTCGTCTCCAGCGTTATCGGTGGCTCCTCTGGCAATCAGGGGCTCAAAGAAGGTATGAGTCTTTTATTTAATGTATACCATTTTTGTTGAGGTACTTGTGTTTCTTTGAGAAAATGTAAGATTTCACATTTTGGATTGTTGTCTGAATTTTGTTGAACAGTAAAATACAGTGTAACAGTCAAGATTCTTTTTTGATAAAAAAATACATAAACACATTTAGAATCATTGAAATATTCAGTCACCATGCTTTAACTGTGTTATTTTCAGGAGATGAAATTGTGGGTGCCACAATCAACTTTGACCAACTTTCGAAAGACGATGTGTTGAAAATACTGAAGCTGATGGATGATAATGGATTTGATGAGAAGGTTCAAGTTCTGACGAAAAATAATTTGAGCAAGAGTATGGGGACCTTGGACAGCATCAAAGCACCAGAGGAGGTTTGTGGAATATAGTTAGTAAATAGAATAAGCAGGGGTGGAATTATTTCAGAAAGGTTGCTGGATAAAATATGTTGTTTGTTAAAGGGACAATTCGAGACGTTGGCAATGAAGCCCTTTATTTAATTCCCCAGAGTCAGATAACCTTGTGGATACCATTTTTATGTCTCTACGTGCAGTTTGAAGGAAGTTGCTAACTAGCGTTAGCGCAATGACTGAAAGCTAGCATGCTAGCTGTTCCTGACGCTAGTTAGCATTGGCCCGTACCTCCAACTACCTCCAACTTCCTTCATACTGGACGCAAAGACATAAAAATGGTATCCATGAGTTCATCTGACTCTGGGGAAGTTGATAAAGGGCTTCATTGCCAACATCTCGAACTATCCCTTTAAGGATTTTTTTCTCTTTACAGATGCTGAAGGATTCATATAATAGACTCTACAATGCCAAAATAAATAGGTTCATGAAGGATGACAGCCCTGGACAACCTGCAGGTGCTGGGGAAAGAGGCTCCCATAAAGGACAGGTGAAGGGCAAGGTACCGAGACCTCTCTGGGACAAACCTAAAGTGAAAGGTGACCTCAAACCTCTTGTCCTCACCACGGATTACCCAGTTGTGGAGACACCCAAAGTAGATGCTCCTACCTACCTAGAGTCTCCAGACCTCAAATTCTCTGCTCCAAAGTTAAAGGTGCCTAAACTTGATGTCAAAGGCGCGGTACCTGATGCTCACGGTGGAGAACTTTCATTGCCTCATGCCAACATTAGTACATCAGATCTCTCCCTGACTCATTTGAATGGGTCACTAAACATTGATGCTCCATCAGTTAACCTGGAAAGGCCATATCTTGAAACTGATATAGATGCTATCAATGCTCTAGAATTTGATATGTCTTTGCCCAAAGTTGACCTCAAAGGCCCTGATCTTGACCTGAAAGTTATAGATCCACTTCCCAAAGTTGGAGGAGATATCAATGTCCCGGAAGCAGAGCTAAATCTACCAGAGGGGGTTGTCACTGGACATACTTTAAATATCAATGCCCCAAAGCTTGATATTGAAAGAACAGGCAAAATGTTAAAAATGCCCAAATTTAAGATGCCTGACTTGGGTATATCTGGACCCAGCGTAAATGTACCCAGCCTTGAGGTTGATACACTAAATATGAGCATCCCAGATAAAGATATGCCAGGAGTTAATCTCAAAGGTCCCCAACTAGACCTACAAACACCAGATACTAATCTCAAAGGTCCTAATCTAGACCTGCAAGCCCCAGATGTCAGCATGATGAATATGCCTTCAAGTAAAATCAGAGTTCGGTCCTCCAAGAAACTGAAAAACCCAAACCTTGATGTGGATGATCCCTCTGGTTATTTTGAATTGCCTAAGGTTAGGCTCTCTCGCAGAGTACCAAAAGGACCAGATTTAGACATTGATGCCGTTTTTAAAGACCCCAGACATGCATCTTAAAACCTCTTTGATTGGTGCTCCTGACCTGAATGTCCCTGATGTAGATTTACCTTCAGTAGACCTTAAAGGTTCCAAAATAGATCTAGAGTTGCCAGATGCAAACATTGGTATCCCATCTGGGAAGATCAAAACACCAAGTCTTGGTATGCCTGACTTTGATATATCTGGATCAAGAGTTAGGACTCCAGACCTGGACCTCTCAGCGTATGAGATGTGTTTGCCTGACCTCAGTACTCCAGATATTGACATACCCTCAGGTAAATTCAAACTAAAGAAACCACATGCAGAACTCAAAGCTCCTGATTTCAATGTGGATGCCCCCTCTGGTAAACCCAAGATGCCCAAATTTGGCTTCTCTGGCCTAAAAAGACCAGATCAGGGCATTGATGCTGATGTAAAAACACCAAAGGTAAGTCTCAAAGCTCCCAGGATAAAAGGTGGACTTGATGCACCTGACTTGAATTTACCCAAAGTCGACCTGAAAGCACCTAAGTTAGATGTAAACACTCCAGATATTGACATTGATGCACCCTCAAGAAAATTCAAAATGCCAAAGTTTAAGGTGCCAAAATTTGCACTTTCGGACCCTAAAGGGCCAGAGGTTGGCATTGACAGAGACTTGGATGGACCAGACCTGAGCTTATCATCTTCCAAATGGAACGTGGATGTTGGTAGCCCATCTGGAAAATTCAAGATGCCAAGTTTTAAAATGCCAGACTTTGGCTTCTCAGGGCCAGATGTTCAAGGGCCTGACTTTGAGGTAAAGAATCCAGACTTGGATCTTTCAGCCCCCAAGTTTAAAGGGGGAATTAGTCCCCCAGATTTGCATCTGCCAGATGTAGACCTCAAAGGCCCCAAATTAGACCTCAATGCACCAGATGTAAACTGTAATATGCCCTCAGGTAAAGTCAAAGTACCTACATTGAATAAACCAAAGGTTGATCTGAATGCTCCGGATCTGGACATTGATGGCCCCTCTGGTAAACTGAAAATGCCCAAATTTGGGCTGTATGGTACAATGCCAAAATCCACAAAACTGAATCTCAAAGCCCCAAAGATAAAGGGGGGAATTGATTCCCCAGACTTGAATTTACCAGATGCTGACCTCAAAGCCCCTAAACTAGATGTGAACACCCCAGATCTTGACATCAGTGCACCCATTGGGAAATTCAAAATGCCCAAATTTAAAATGCCTAAATTCAGAGGCCTAAAGGGACCAGATGTTGACATAGATGGAGACTTAGAGGGCCCAGATATAGATATCAATGCCCCCACAGCTAACCTCCAAGGTCCCAAAACAGGTCTAAAAATGCCTGATTTGAAGATGCCTGATTTCGGGCTATCTGGGCCAAATGTAGATGAACCTGACTATGACTTACCTGATATTGACCTCTCAGCCCCAAAGCTAAAAGGGGGAATCAGTCCCCCTGATTTAAGACTATCTAAGGGTCATCTCAAAGGGCCCAAACTAGATCTCAATGCTCCAGATTTTGATGTCGATGCTCCCTCTGTTAAACTGAAAATGCCCAAATATGGGCTGTCTGGTAAAATGCCAAAATCTCCCAAATTGAATCTCAAAGCTCCAAAGATGAAGGGGGGAATTGATTTTCCAGACCTGAATTTACCAGATGCTGACCTCAAAGCCCCTAAACTAGACATGACTGCTCCAGATCTCGACATCAATGCACCCTCAGGGAAATTCAAAATGCCTAAATTCAGAGGCCTGAAGGGACCAGATGTTGACATTAATGGCGCTATAGAGGGACCAGATCTGAACTTGTCATCTCCCAAACTCAAGGGTCCCAAAGCAGACCTCAACATTCCAGATGCTGATATTGACAGTCCATCAGGAAAATTCAAAATGCCAACTTTCAAGATGCCAGATTTAGGTTTATCTGGACCAAAGGTTAAGGGGCCTGACTTGGATATTTCAGCCCCCAAGTTTAAAGGGGGAATCAGTCCCCCAGATTTGGATCTGCCAGATGTTGACCTCAAAGGCCCCAAATTACACCTTAATGCACCAGATGTAAACTTTAATATGCCCTCAGGTAAAGTCAAAGTACCTACATTGATGAAACCAAAGGTTGATCTGAATGCTCCTGATCTGGACATTGATGGCGCCTCTGGTAAACTGAAAATGCCCAAATTTGGGCTGTCTGGTAAAATGCCAAAATCTCCCAAATTGAATCTCAAAGCTCCAAAGATGAAGGGGGGAATTGATTTTACTGACCTGAATTTACCAGATGTTGACCTCAAAGCCCCCAAACTAGATGTGAATGCTCCAGATCTCGACATCAATGCACCCTCAGGGCAATTCAATATGCCTACATTTGGGCTTTCTGGTACAATGCCAAAATCTCCCAAATTGAGTCTCAAAGCTCCAAAGTTGAAGGGGGGAATTGATTTTCCAGACCTGAATTTACCAGATGCTGACCTCAAAGCCCCTAAACAAGACATGACTGCTCCAAATCTAGACATCAATGCACCCTCTGGGAAATTCAAAATGCCTAAATTCAGAGGCCTGAAGGGACCAAATGTTGACATTAATGGCGCTATAGAGGGACCAGATCTGAACTTGTCATCTCCCAAACTCAAGGGTCCCAAAGCAGACCTCAACATTCCAGATGCTGGTATTGACAGTCCATCAGGAAAATTCAAAATGCCAATTTTCAAGATGCCAGATTTAGGTTTATCTGGACCAAAAGTTAAGGGGCCTGACTTGGATCTTTCAGCCCCCAAGTTTAAAGGGGGAATTAGTCCCCCAGATTTGGATCTGCCAGATGTTGACCTCAAAGGCCCCAAATTACACCTTAATGCACCAGATGTAAACTATAATATGCCCTCAGGTAAAGTCAAAGTACCTACATTGAAGAAACCAAAGGTTGATCTGAATGCTCCTGATCTGGACATTGATGGCCCCTCTGGTAAACTGAAAATGCCCAAATTTGGTCTGTCTGGTAAAATGCCAAAATCTACAAAACGTAATCTCAAAGCCCCAAAGATAAATGGGGGAATTGTTTCCCCAGACTTGAATTTACCAGATGCTGACCTCAAAGCCCATAAACTAGATGGAAATGCCCCCGATCTTGACATCCATGCACCTTCTGGGAAATTCAAAATGCCCAAATTTAAAATGCCTAAATTCAGGGGCCTAAAGAGACCAGATGTTGACATTGATGGAGATTTAGAGGGCCCAGATATAGATATCAATGCCCCCACAGCTAACCTTAAAGGTCCCAAAACAGGTCTAAAAATGCCTGATTTGAAGATGCCTGATTTCGGGCTATCTGGGCCAAATGTTGATGAACCTGATTATGACTTAACTGACATTGATCTCTCAGCCCCAAAGCTAAAAGGGGGAATCAGTCCCCCAGATTTGAGACTACCTAAGGGTCATCTCAGAGGGCCGAAACTAGACCTCAATGCTCCAGATATGCCCTCAGGTAGATTCAGAGTTCCAACCTTAGAGCGGCCAAATTGTAGCATCAAAGCCCCTGATTTTGACATCAGCACTCCTACATTCAAAATGCCCGAAATGCCTAAATTTATGTTGGCTAGTCCAAAAAGACCAGATCAAGACATCAGTGCTGACATAGGTTTGAAATTGTCAAAGATTAAAGGTGGGATTGGTTCACCAGACCTGGACCTGCCTACAGTTGACCTAGAAGCCCCTAAGATAGATGTAGACACTCCAGATATGAACATTGATTCACCCTCTGGGAAAATCAAAATGCCCCACTTTAAAATGCCTAAATTCGGTCTTTCTGGTCTGAAAGGTGCAGATCCTGGAATAGATGGAGACATTGATGGACCGGACCTGAGCTTGTCAGCCCCGAAAGTAAACACAGGGATTGGTAGTCCAGATTTAGACATAAATGTTTCCTCTGGTAATCTCAAAGGCCCCCAAGCTGATCTCAATTTGCCAGACAGTGACATTGCTATACAATCTCGAAAATTCAAACTGCAATCCTTTAAATTGCCTCAGTTTGGAAGTCCCAATCCCAGGGCAGGTACAGATACAGACTTTATGATAACACATGACATTTCTCCTCCAAAGGCTAAAGTGAATCTAAAAGCATTAGACTTCAATGTTAATCACCCAGATGTCAGCCTGAGCTTACCCAAAGCTGATATCAGAGGCCCAGAATACAAAGTGTCATCTCATAGTAAACGCAGATCTGATATCCCAGGTGGAGCGCATATAAAATTGCAAGCAATGGACATAGATCCTGAAGTGACACTGCCACACACTGATAGGAAGTCTAGGAAGGTCAAAGGAAGGGCCAGTTATCCCATTGCAGATATAGATTTGCCAAAAGTTGAGTACGAAGCATCTGGTTTAAGTCTGCGAGGTTCAGACCTTAACGATCCCACAGGGAAATTAAAAATTCCCAAATCCAAGACTTCTAAATTGGGTAGTCATACAATAATACCAGACCTTGATATAGACTCAAGTCTTGCCAGTATTAATGCCTCAGTCCCTAAACTCCCACCCCCAAGGTATGGAGTAGAGGTTTCACAGCCAGATTTAAATTTGAGCAGAACTGACCTCGAGGGCAATAAACATAATAGAAAATCCCCAGCTGGTGAAACTGGCAGAACAAAAATGAGAAGTCCAAAACAGTCTGAAATTGGAATGGCCATGCCAAATTTTACTCATGGTTCAAACCCCAAAATGTCTGAAGATCAAGAAGGATATTCTGTCTCTGTATTTCCCAAACATCTCAAAGGGGATGTACCAGATGGAACTAGGAGCCTGAAAAATCGGCACAAGGAAGAGTCAAACCGTAGATCTCATACACTCCGAAGTCTCGACTTCAGCGCATCAAATGTGGACCTTGAAGTTCCAGAAGATGAGAACTTAAAAGGGTCAACATTCTGGCTTTCAAAGCTTATATAGCACTCAGACAACTGACTAAATGTCATTTTAGGCTTGTTTGAATCACAATCTTCTTTTGAAACATAATGCAGTTAACGTCTGTTACGTATAAAAAAAGCATCAGATTATTTGCACATATGTGTACTTTTTAATGTAACTGATTGGTATTTGTTATGAACATGTTGAAAACGAATGTGTAAAGCTTTCTTTTGTCAAGTGATTAAAAACATGTATGAAAGGTTTATGTTCTGCTGATAAGCTATTTGAATGGTATTTTTACTCTACACTTGCTACATTGTAATGTAATAAAATAAAATGGAATTTAGTAACTTTTATAAAAATCTTTGTTTTATCTTTCTTTACATGAATTCAACAAAATAATTCATTCAAAACAACTTCAAAATGCATTAGCCTATGCTTCATTATTCTGACCTGATTCTGACAGTAGGCCTTATTTCTCCTACTTTTTAACATTGAAATAATGTTTGGCAAATTCAATATTTCAAGCTGAGAATTCAAAAAAATTTACTCAACTGCTATTTTTGTATAAATATTTATGTTTGAAAAAACAATTATATTATTGCTTCACCTATTAGAGATGTTCACCTCCGCACCGCTAGGTGGCAGTCTTATCACGTTTGCCTATACACAACATAAACGTCATCAGTATGCGACAACACACCAGCATCGCCGCATGACCTTTCTTATTTGCAAATTGAAATATCTAGAAAATGCATGTTTGTTTCAAAATATGATCTCTTTAAAGACTGTCTTGAAGAAATCGCACGTATTTGTTTGTCTTAATTAGGTTTACAGAAATGTTTCGTATATCAGTTACAGTGTGTGGTCGAGGCATTTCTAAACGGGTGAGCGTTAAACTAGGCTAATGCTAACTTAGCTAGCTGTCACTTTATTGGGAATATATAAAGATGTAGTGGCTGAAATTACCGATGGCACATATAAAAGCTCATTGTCAGATGTATTTTTTTTAGTTGGCTTCATCTTTCTCTGGAGAGAACGCTCTACCTTCAAATTTACGCATCCCTTCCAATCTCGTGGACCGTGCAAGAGCAAGTAAGGTCTGCTTTTTCATTCACTGCCTTCTATCATGCACTACGGATAATTGAACTGATGGTGCGAATTTGAAGCAAGTTTAGCTAGTTCTATACAGATGCATGTAGACTGCAAGACCCAGCCCAGACACAAAGATTATTACCCCATTGAATGCAATGTTAGTCTGTCATTTTCAGAGCATTCATTTCCAACTAGGTAAGATGTAAGAAAGCTATTAATGACTTGTGGTCTCTTTCCAGAGAGGCCCCCTCCTCCATCAGACTCCAGTCTTCCTGTGTTGAGGAGGTGTGATGCTGCCGTCCCTGTACACCTGAGCCCAGTACAGACATGGGTGGAGACGTTGGAGAGGCGGGACAGTAAACTTTTGGGTTTGGTTGACCTCCACCCCGATGTCTTTGCAGTCCCTACCAGGTAAAACTGTCAATGTCTAGCCATTGTATTTACATTTAAGTCATTTAGCAGAGGCTCTTATCCAGAGAGACTTACATATTCAGTGCTTTATCGTTTGGTGGGAATAGTGACGCATAATTTATTTTGTTCCCACCAGGATTGACATACTCCATGAAGTTGAACTCTGGCAGAGAAATTTCAAGAGGATTGTAAGTAGCAATAGCGAACCAATAATCAACTTTTTCAGACTGCTGTTGTGGCAATATTATAACAATTTGGTGATGAGAAGTACAGGCATATTTATGTAGGTTTAAGCCCAAAGCTCTGTACTTATGAGTTGAGCTAGATTTGACCAAATGCACCAGCTCCTACTATAATAACTGAAAATCTCCCCTAGAGCCGTGCCCACACTAAGGTCAGATCGGAGGTGAGCGGTGGAGGAAGGAAACCTTGGAGACAGAAGGGAAGTGGCAAAGCACGACATGGAAGCATCAGGTCCCCTATATGGAGAGGAGGTGAGGGTCTGTCTGTATGGGCCAAGTCAGTAGTATGGTGATAAGTGGAGGACAGCATTTTACTGGACACATACAGTTCAACACACAGTGACAAAAACATTCCATTTTAGTTTAAGATGCCAGTTCCAAGAATGAACAGACAAATCTGTCATCTAAATATCAGTCAGTCTAAAAGAAGGAACAGTCCCAGCTAAGAGCCAAAGTCATTGGAGGGATTGAAAACAATTAGAATAAATTACATAATTTCTGTTTTGCAGGTGGTGTTTCTCATGGACCCAGAGGACCAACTAGTTTTTACTACATGTTACCCATGAAAGTACGTGTTCAAGGAATAAAAATTGCCCTCAGCTCCAAACTGGCCCAGGTATGCACCATTTTATTTGTGAAAACACTTCACAAATACAAGTTCATTCACATCTTAAAAACATCCTCTAATGAATGCTTTATAATAATGCCATCTACATTCCTACTGTATTGATGTTGGGTCTTGTTTTTCAGGATTATCTCCATGTGGTTGACACTCTGAACATCCCCACACCTGACCCACAGTACCTCATGGACCTCATCAGATACCGGCACTGGGGGGAGTCTGTTTTGATAGTGGATGCGTAAGTATCAGCAGTGAACAAAAAAACTAACTCCGTTCTGTGGACATCCTAGCTGAGGATTGAGTCTTCGACATTTTACAGGGGCGAAGAGCTTCCTGAGAACATCCTTCAGGCCACTGAGAGCTTGAAGACTGTGAATGTCATTCCAGCCATAGGTAAGTTGACTCTTATTTAGAAAATGACTAGGACTTTAAGTCTTGAGACATGGATTGTGTATGTGCCATTCAGAGGGTGAATGGGCAAGAAAAAAATGTGAGTGCCTTTGAACGGGGTATGGTAGTAGATGCCAGGTGTTTTCATGCTCAAGTTTTCCGTGTGTATCAAGAATGATCCACCACCCAATAGACATCCAGCCAGCTTGACTTTAACTGTGTGAAGCATTGGAGTCAACATGGGCCAGCATCTCTGTGGAACGCTTTTGAGGGCAAGGGGGGGGACATGCAACTAACTCAATATTAAGGAGTTCTTAATGTTTTGTACTCCGTGTATAAATGACCTAGGAGCAACATTGTTATGTTACATAGTACCATGTAAACTGTATTTACTGTTACTATACAGGCGAGGGCAAATTAATGTTAAGTTAAAATGTTTCCTGATAACTTTTCTTCTACAGGCCTGAACGTTCATAGCATGCTAAAACACGAGGTCCTGGTCCTCACTCTGGAAGCAGTGAAGTTTCTGGAAAACAAGCTGCTTTGGCACGACGAACGCTTCACACCGCTGTACCCGTTCAAACTCCCCTACACTGACCTGCCTTGAAGGCACTGAGTGAAGTAATATCATAACATATTCAACGATCCAATTGTTTGTCATGCCTTTTAATATGTTCAATAAATGAACGTCAATGATAAAATATATGCAACCTGGTGATTAAAAGAGAGCCTAAGGCCTAGAGTCGATAGTTGATTGGCGGTAGGAGTCCATTGGCCAAGTCATGTCGTATTTCCCATCTTAGGGCGGAGCGTTTCTTCTCTGTAGGCACCACGTAGGTGTTGGGCACAAATACTCTTTGAGGCTTCGGCTGGGGGGACAATACAAGATGTCAATGTTTTCAGTCATCGCAAGGTATTTACCCCCCCAGAAAAACATTGTTTATATATTTTCCATTAACCCATGTCTGTGGTTTCCAGGGAGCAATGCAGCACAGCTCAGTCCATCCTCAGTGGTTTTACTTATTCCTGTTCGAATTCTTTAAAAGTGGACCCTTCCTTGAAGTAATCACTCATTTGTAATGACTGGAAAGGTGGAGTCCTTGCGTTCACCTGTCCAACCATGTCTAATCAGCCATTTAGGAATGTGATTGGTTAATGATTAGTGGACGTGGCTTGCGACCCAGTGACAGGTTTGAGTCATAAGAGGAGCCATGTTAGGGAGGCAGGTTGGCTAGCGGGTATAAAACACAGGTTGCGAAAACAACAGGTCCCAGGTTCAACACCCAATGCTGATTTTGTTTTCTAACTCTCGTTTTTAAAGATCAGTGGGTTGGGCTTACAGCGATTAATAGTGAAAAGGTATGCCTGGTGCATTGCCCCAAGTGGCAGAGTGTAACATGGGTTGCCATGCAGCAGGTCCCTGGTTTGAATGAGAGTCCCGTATTATACATTCTCTATCAACTTGGATTATTTGACTAAACAAATACACTTAATGTGGTTATGCCCTCAGAACAACATTGAATAAGGAAAACTCATCTGTCCTGTCTTCTCTAAATTTGGGGAGAGAAAGGAACAAATGTTGTCCATTTGCCTTACAGTCCACAGAAATGTGTCTTAACACACACTGGGCATCAGGATACTAAAATACATTTCTTGAAATATTGACATGCATAATTTATACGGGACTGTGTCAAACATGGCATGGACTAATTGCAATTTCTTTTGAGGGGGAATCCTTTTAAGGAATTTTCTGACGTGAAATAATGAATGACAGGATGGTTACAGGATTATAAAAAATGTTATAAATGAAGCATACTCACTGGTAGAGGTTGGTACGCAAGCTGTTGCTGAGAAAACAAAGTGATTAATTCAGACTTTATGGTCATGCATCATTACAATTTATCATGATTTGTCCACTACATGCAAAAAGTGGTCTTGAAATAAAGTATGTAAGCCAACAGTTTTATGGAGGTGTTCATACCCTGATTTCCAAGTGCAGTGCTTTTCTATCCTTCTCTCCTGGCGCCTTGAACATTTCCCAGTCCTGCTTATACTGGAAATACCTTTGGAAGATGGGGAACGATATGAAATGTAGCACAGATCCACAACAGTAATATTTCAAAAGATGTATACTGATTTAGACATTTCGTTAATTATCCTCTTACTTTGCCACAGGGTCTGTCTTCTTCAGGCTTCTGGTGTGAGGGTGATCCATCACTGGGCGGATAACTGCAAGAGCAGACATGAGTGACTACGTTTAACTGGGGCACATTGTAACAGGACAGTGAGCACGGTGACATGTAACAGCAGTGTGGGTACTTACACGACTTGGGCCGGGGTCTGATGTCACTCTCGCTCCGAGATCTGGCCTGTAAGAGATTTAAAACATTTGTTTTCAACAAACATACATGTATACCCTTCGCAACGAGTCTCAAAAAAATATCTTGGACGTGAGGATAAATTATATTTATTCCAAAAACATCAAACCATACCTCTTCAGCGTATCGTAAATAATCCCCCAGTGAACTAGCACTCACACTTTCTCCCCTCTTACTAGCTTTGACTTTGCTGATAGCTACTTTGAGAACATTTTTATTTCCTATGACATGTGGTTGTCCCACCTAGCTATCGTAAGATGAATGCACTAACTGGAAGTCACTCTGGATAAGAGCGTCTGCTAAATGACTAAAATGTAAACGTACCCAAGTTTAATCTTCTGAGATTAATAAACAAAACCGAAGTTAGCGCTCAAAAAGGCAAGAGTACCCACCATGCCTCTGATGTAGGCTTTGAAGGCACTTGGGAGACAGGCTGACTCTGACCTGTCACTCAGACTGCCTGCATCCTCACTCTCCAGCTCCGATTCCTGGTGGGTGGACATGGACACATGAATCCCTCCCAGACGCTCCCCCAGCCCACTCACTGCACCTGAAAGGGAGACAATTAACACGTTAGCCTTAGTTACCACTGCGTAAGGCCATAAGCAATGCTAGTAAGGTCTAGGCAGGTGTTGGCAGGTGTTGTATGATCACTGAGCTGGACAGGCCCAGTACATCTCACATTTTAGTTATACAAGTGCTGCAAGAGGGATTAGTACTATGCACTGGATCAGTGGTCCCCAACCAGGGTTCTTGGCCTATCCACTGGGGGTACTTGATAAGGCTCATGAGACCATAGGCTTACTGGTAGAATGCACAAGGGGGTACTTCAGGGGCAAAATTCTGTTGGTGGTACAGTACCGAAAAAGGTTGGGAACCACTGCAATGTATGACATGACTTTCAACTTAAAATTTCAGGCAAGGTCTTTCACTTTGTTCTCATGTACAGGGTGTCAGTCTATTATGCACATACTTGGACTAAGGGGATGTTACCTATAAAAATGTATTTTCATACTATAGGGAGAATAGACCGGGTATGCGGTTTACCCATTTTGTGTCTTCTGTTATCCTCCCACTCTTCATTAGTCTTAGTAGACTTGGAATCAATTAACTTAAAATCTTTATTGCTCGCCGGCGACTCCAAATCCTCCCACTCCTGCTCATCCTCCGCTCCTTTCTCTTCTTTCCTGTCAGAGTCTTCCTCACTATATCCTTCTCCAGTGGGCCTCTCATTGTCTTTGCACTCGGTGAGAGAACTTTCTTCGGCACATATCCCATCTAATACTGCCTTGTCATTTTTTGTCTGAGCCAATGTATAGTCATCGTCACAGTAGTTCACATCAGTGCGGTCTTTGCTCTCCAATTCAACAAGAGGAGGATCTTCACAATATTCCATATTAGTGAGGCTTTGACTGTCTTCCAACTTCGTCCTCAAACCGGTGTCCTCGCGGCTCTGTAGATCAGTGGTATCCTCCTTACCGTCACCATCAAAATTGGCTAGCGACTGGTCATCCTCATCGCCATATCGCATCTCAGAAAGGCCCTGGCTTTCTCTGTCGAACTCAGCTATGGTACAGTCGTCTCTATAGTCTTCTCCTTCCGGGTCGTCCTTAGCTGAAGAGTCTGGCCTGTAGGTGCCATAACCAGATGTCAGTAAGCTCAGCGCCGGGCTCCCAGCACGAGTACTGTAACCCTCCTCGTAATCAATCTTTTCCTTTTCGCCCAAGTAAGCCCTCTCTCCTCTATGCTCTGTTTCCTTTGGATGCTCCGCGACAAGTGGCTCCGCGACAGGTGGCTCCGCGACAGGTGGCTCCGCGACAGGTGGCTCCTCTTGTGTGTGTTCAGTGGTTCTGTTGGGCTCTGTATCTTCCTGGTTGTACTGCTCAACCTTCTCCTCCTCCTCCCCCTCTCCGTCGGACCAGAAAGCGGAGTTTAGGGAGCTATTTCCGTCATCACTCTCTTCGTCCCACTGACTGTCGTACATTTTATACATGGTAGCGAAGGGTAAGAAGTCTCCTTATGCTGCTGCTGTGGGGAGTGTGTGGTGATCTGCAGATGGCTAAAGAGTAGTGCTAAGAGGATTACACCATGTGGTCTCAAAGTTGCTCTACACTGCCACCTGTTGAAGGTCACCAGAGGAACTGCAACTCCACAATGCTGTGTGATGTATTCCTTCTCAACAGCTTGTCCAAAAAGTCCATGTGTATGTAGTCTAGCACTAAGCTTTGTTTGTCAATATCAACAGTACATTTCCAATAGCGCCTAACAAACCTATTCACAGTTGAACAGCTTGCGACATTTGTTTCCAAAACAGACGCGTCAAACATTTCCAAACCAACAATCACAAAAGATAGGCTTAGCTTGCACGTTAAACCGGTATTGTACTCACGGTCTCTTTCATCAGCAGAGCTGCTTTGCTCCAAGAGTCTTGATAAATCGATAACGTGTGGAACTTTTTACTTAAATGTAGTGGCTTTCGAATAGCCACGGGAAAACCAGTTGCAAGATTTGAGACGCAAATCCAAAATCCCATAGAAAGTCAAGAATCCAATGGCTTGATGAATAAAACTTTAAATGTTTTATATGTATAATCCAAAATGATAAGTGCAAGGTAAACAAAGGTTCCAACATTCCATTTAAATTAAAAGATCAAGGTAAGACGTATGTGGGTCCCAGTAACCCAAACATTTGCCATAACTAGCAGGCCCTACTTCTTGTCTCTAAATACCAAATTAACCTATCTGGGTGGGCCTGCCCATACTTTAATTCTGGCTGCAGGGTATAATTGACCTATTATCATTCAAATCATAAGACCAGATAACCAAATTAATATATACACACCTTATATAGGAATTAAATGAAGTTATTCTAAATGGAACAATATGACCTAATAAACAAATATTTGTATAACCAAAGAAATAGAAACTGGCTCCAACAACAGGCATATGAAAACTAAATACAAATAAATACCCGGTAGTTT
Source organism: Brachymystax lenok tsinlingensis (assembly GCA_030435695.1). Taxonomy (NCBI): domain Eukaryota; kingdom Metazoa; phylum Chordata; class Actinopteri; order Salmoniformes; family Salmonidae; genus Brachymystax; species Brachymystax lenok. Next base: position 21,071,007 of record CM059812.1, on the reverse strand, counting down.
GGATCCTGGGTGCTGATTGGCTGAAACAGCATTTCAGCCATGTGTATATCAGACAATATACTTGTTTACTGTTCTATTTATGTTGGTAACCAGTTTATAATAGCAATAATATACCTTGGGGGTTTGTGGTATATGGCCAAGACACCATGGCTAAGGGCTGTATCCAGGCACTCCACGTTGTGCCTAAGAGCAGCCTTTAGCCGTGGTATATTTAAGCAAAAGGAGTTGTGGCCAATATACCACTGCTAAGGGCTGCTCTTAAGCACAACGCAACGCGGCATGCCTGTACACAGCCTGTAAGCATGGTATAGTGGCCATATATCACAAACCCCCAAGGTGCTTTACTGCTACTATAAAATGGTTACCAACATAATTAGAGCAGTAAAAATAATTGTTTTTTCATACCCGAGGTATAACACGGCTGTCAGCCAAATCAGCATCCAGGACCCAAACTGCCCAGTTTATAATGGCCAACATACCACACCCCCTCAGGCCTTATATTTTAAAATACAGTACTCCTAAGCCTTTTTGCATAAATAATATCATGCATAACATTATTGAATTACCTGAATCTTCACTATGTGTTGACTCATCGCAGACGTGAACTTGGCCTTGATGTTTCCTTTAGGAAGAAACAGTGAGGTTGATTCAAGTATCCTCAATAGCACACGTGATCATTAGTCTTTACAAAGCCACACACGTGATCATTATAGTCTTTACAAAGCCACACACGTGATCATTATAGTCTTTACAAAGCCGCCTGATGAAAACTTACCGTACCTAAGGACTTTCCTCTTGATAAAGGGTCTCCCATGCGCTCCTGTGTCTCGGTCTGGTGTGGACGACTGACTGACAGTGAACGATAACTGCTGGAGGTCAGTTAGGTCTGGATCCACTTCCAGCCTATTAGGGGCTGTTGAGGGGCGCTGGTACTTGGGGGCAACAGAGTGCTGAGTGTAGGAGTCATACTCCTGTCTGGCACCATAGTTACTGTTGTCTCTGCTGTATGTGGAGGTTAGCACCTGGGTGGAGCACAGAACAAAGTAACATGCCATTCTAGTATTAGCATTATTTTTTTATATAAATACAATACAGCGAGCTTATCTGCTGGATGATTTGGGACAAGAATATGTGAATATATACCCGGCTTTCATGGTGTGATGGACCAGCCTGCGCAATCACATTTCTGAAGGCTGCGGTGTTATCCTGATGTACTGTTAGGGGGAAAACATGGAAATTACAATCAAGACTCAAGAGGAACCACACTGCTCATCAAAAGGTGCAACCAACACTTACTGACCAGGGCCCAGTTTCCCAAAAGCAACCATTGGATCCCATGGCTCTAAGATGAACTTAGCCTTAAGACGCTTATGGGAAACCGGGCTCAGTTATATTTGATTATGTAGTGGACATGAGAACGCGTACAGTGATGTTACCTTTAACCTTGGTGACTGCAGGAGGACTTTTGAAGATGGTGCTTTGAGATCTTGTAGAGTTCAATTCACTGGACGAGTGGCTCTTCGATTTTTCATGTCGGATCAGTTCATCTAGATCTATATACGTGCACACACACAAAGTTGCTTCTCCACCAATCTGACAGCTAACTTGCAGTGTGAAAGTCACAAAACATCACAGTTATTTCAGATTTAGTCAGCATTTGGTCATCAAAATGTAGGCCTGTATTTGCTAATTTTATCAACCCACCTCTTTTGAATTCATGTAGTCTGTGTCTTGGTATGTTGTTGTAACCAAGTGCCTCCAACTGTTGTTGTATTTCATCTTCTGAGAAATCCAGCTTGTCCATTTCCTGAAAAATAATTGTCCCATAAATGTAATATAAGCAAAAGTTAGTAGTTGGATAGTTAGATGGATAGCGAGATACTGATAGATAGATACATGAGAAATGATGGATAGCAGAGAATAATGATGAAAGTGACTGACTAAAATCAGCAACAAGTTGTTAGTTAACTTCAGGCTAGACAAGCACCAACCAAACTCTCGCTACAATCAACCAAACATTCATGATCTCTTCCTTATCTAGCTAGCCCAAATCAACAAAAAGGATGCACTATAGCAACTAACGTTAGCTCCAAATACACGTTAAATGACCCCATGGCCAGCTAACGTTAAGTATCTAAGTTATAATATAACCATCTAGCTAACTTAGCACACTAGCAGGATAACAAAGACAGCAGTTCAACACAACAGGCCATTTTCCCAATGCTAACATTGATTGATAAAATGTGTTTTACCTGTACAGTGTGAGCTTCTTAGAATAAATGCGTAACGTTAGCTACGTCTATTTTGCAGCACAAGTATTGCACTGAAACAGTTAGTTACTGTTGTATTTTCAGTACCAAGACAACAACACAGCCGTTGCTCGAGGAAAAAAAAAACGACGTGCTTTGAAAATGACGCCCTTTCAGTGTTTTCTTCGGTGGATTTAACGTCGTCCAGAAACATCGCCGCCTTGTGCAAGGAAGACTGTATGGATATCCTGGCAATGCAGTCAGTCTATGATGATGATGCCGTGACAAGATTTTGTCTGAACTGTTTGTGTGCTCGCCAGTTTGCGGTCCTAAGCCATCTTTATGGAGAAATTAATGGGGAAAGAATAGGGTTTTGGAAAAAACGCCGAAAATAAGGTCTGAGGTTAACACATGATTAGGAGCTCGTTATGCGTTTTGTTCTATGAGATAATAGCAGTCAGTTAACATGACCTTTATGAATTATGAAGCCTTTATGTGATATATGTATTTTTTATTATTATTGCATAAATTATTCAAAATTCACAAAAAGTGATGTTAGCCTATGAAGATTATCTCATAGAACAAAACGTATACACTTTCTTAAGCCTGTTTATCACAGACTTTATTTTAGGCGTTGGTCCAAAAACCCTACAAAAACGATTCATTTTTCTCAAAGGCTTTGTCCAACGAACCATGGCGGAGTTAGTGCCCACAAAAAAGACACCATTACTACTGTATTTCTCTATGAGATGGCTATATAAAAACAAGCATTAAAGCAAGTCAATCAAAATTGACAATTTAATCATTGGGGATATGTGTTTGTTGAATAATAGATCTCACTCACGTTTATTTATTGTAGGCCGCCGCCTACATGATGTGCCAACAATGTCTAAAATCAAATCAGGCTGACAGATTTAAATTAATTTTGTTCTCTCATTTACAAACTCTATGTTGAAAAAATATTGCATTGATGATTGCAACAGCAAAATAATTTATGCTGTATGTAATACCTGTGCAGAAGTAGGCTAGGTTTGGTCCTATGCTATTTGGGAACAGGTTGGATTTGTTATTTATTTCTTACCATTTGTAATAAACTGTTGCATGTACATCTTGAGAGTACATTCTAAATCCCACCCACAGAGAAACCCTAACGTTGTGCGCACCTTCCATCCCTCCTCCAACCACTCACCAGCTCTCCAGTCCATCATGAATAAACATGCATTTTAATAGTACATGGTACCTTTCAGTCTTCTGTGGGGTTCAGTTGGGGAATATTGACAGGTGGTCCGTAAATCCCAACTAATCCGGGAAAAGGGATTTTTTGCGTCTTCCTTGTCTTTTGGAAGACCATGGCTCGTGCCAGGATATATCGGGAGTCATTGCTGGTGATTTTATTGCAAATCGTCGTTATTTGCTCCGCTCAGGTAAGTCACAAAGTACGGTTATTTTATTCTCAAGTGGTTCACATAGATTTGTTTGCCAGCCACAATGTATGACTGCTTTTCTTGAGATTATATTTTCCTGTGTTATTGGGATAGAATTTCCCATGGATGGGATAGGCTGGGATGCACAGACTCCCAAATGTTTTAAAACACACTTTCTATGCATTTACAGATTCGTTGAACCATATCGTTTACAAATACATTATGACCTACCGTAATATACCTATTTATTAGTGGACTATTTCTTTCTTTTGTAAATAGCTGCATATTTTAGAGGTGTGTGTAGGACAAATAACTACCTGCGCTGACATATGGAACCAATAGGTTGGAATCTCAACAAAAATAATCTCCACATATGTAATTACTTAAAGAGCGGTCCCTTGTATAGTGGATAAATACTTGTGGTTTTCACACAATGGAGCTTTTTGTGTGAGGTGATCAACGCACTGCCAACAGCCATGATTTGGAGCTACATTTCATTTTGTGCATTTATGTATTGTGTATTTATCCACAGAGGGGCCCGGTCGGTCCCAGGGGCCCCACAGGACCCCCTGGAATAGCAGGCGTGCCTGGAGTAGATGGCATTGATGTGAGATATCTTATTATTTAATATTTTATTGTGTATTTGTGTAATTTCAGGCTTTTGACTCTTCTTTTGTACAGCACCTCACCTGGTAATTAATTGTGTTATTCTATCATTTTAAACCCAATGTGGATTTTTACATGGTTATTAAATAAACATTCCTTTTTCTATTTCATTTCAGGGAGACAGAGGGGACGATAACTTCATAGAAGGCGGCCCTGTGAGTGGACTATCATTTCCTTTGCCATAATCTACCAATAAATGGTTGACATATTTTAGCATGGTATTGAAATGGTCACTCTGTTCCCAGGGCCCTGATGGAGAAGACGGCAAACCAGGAACTCCCGGAACACCTGGCCTACCAGGGGCAGACGTCAGTTACACAGAATACACACCTTTACAACCAGTTTATTATTCATACTCCCCAAGCAGGAAACCTTAGTGCATTGAGTCTATTGAACATCTGTAAGTTCTGAAGCTCAAGGGGCTGTGGTCCTACTGCTGTGTGAGTCGTTTATATTGGCTCCTGAGCAAAAGGTTTGGAGAGGGGGGGGATACATCAACCTGGGTATTTAGGGGAGAGAGGAGGAGAACGCTTCAAATAACTTCCTGACTTAAACAGAGAAACAGAGGTCTTTTTGTGTGAGTCGGGGGGTGCAGGGGATTCGGCCGCCCACTGATGGCTGACAGGAAAGAACTGTATGCTGGGAAAGGTGGAACAGAAGGGCCACAGTGTGTGTGCTGTCCGTTTGGGTGATAATGCTGAATACAGTGTCTGGCAGAGTAGGTAGTGTCCAGGTGTGTTGAGGCATGCACTAGTTTTGGCTGGGTAGCTCTCTATTCTCTTTGGTTTAGTGAATAGTGATCATATTTTTAGAAATAGCAAATACCTTGATAACACTGACTTCAAGTAGTGAACTATAATACATTTTTTTCTGTTCCTGATTTGAATGATTCCTGATTTGCCTGCCAAAGCTATTGACTAGTTAGAGAGTGGTAGTAGTTCCTTGATCTTGAGAGGATAGTTCAGAGCGTCTTCTCTTTTCAATCCATTGATTCAAGCTTGGCGGAGGACTAGTTAGTCTAGTTAAGTGACCTCCTATGGTTTATGTAGCTGGTGGAAGAGGGGAGGGGCTAAACAGTGTGAGAGAAGACACACCCCATTTTAGTCTTATAATTGCTAAATTACTATACAGGAAACACGTCATCCATGAAATGTCAATGATGAAATGTATTTGTATGTAGACTAAATATGCAATGGTTTAGTTAGAACATTGTTTAGTTAGAGCATTGATCACATACTGTGTAATGTATTATCTTCAAGATACAAACACGGAATATAAGAGTAGTCTCAATTGAGATGCCTTCCATAATTTGGATTACAAACCTTCCTTTGTGTTTATCAAACGCAAATTTTATTATGGAAATCAGATTTACAGTAATATTGCCTTGAAGTAAGGCAACCCTGTTACTAATGGTGATCTGAGAGAGTACTGTGTCAGCAACTCAGTGTTGGAACAGTTCTATTTCAAATCAATTAATTTCAGGAATGGAGGAATGGATGGATTGTTTCTAATTAATATTTTCACAATCATGTCCTTTTATAATTTCCCAGGAGTCCCATTGAATACTTGTAAAGAATAAAATATAAAATATCATACTAAGAATGGGTAAAAAGCATGAAATTACTTCTTTCACTGGAGGGTATAAGACACGTATTGATGTTTTATATGGTTTACTCATGGACATTCATATTTCTGTGTGGTTGATATAAGCTTTGTTTTCTCTATAGGGTGCCACTGGACCTGTTGGAGATCCTGGCCCAAATGGGCCTCCTGGAACAAAAGTATGTTTTCTTGATTTGAAATCAAATGTATCCATAACCTTCCTCTCTGTCTAATATCTATATTGCCAAAATATAATGCATATACACTTTCAGTACTCAGTGTGTGGAGGCTGGTCAGAAGAGTATGAATGAGAAAATATCAGTATGCTCCAAAGCAATGAAAGGTTGAGATTGTTTCGCTGCCATGCTATTGTCATCACCAACCATCTTGTGTGCTTCTCTATCAGGGTGAACCCGGAGAGGCTGGGGAAGTCGGGGAGATTGTAAGTAAGCATGGTTAACTAAATGTGTTAATAGAATGTATGTATAATAGGGATGTAATAGCTATATTGTCCAGAATGACATAGCCCATATGGCAATCATGCAGAAATGACCAAACATAATCTGGAAAGGGATCGACTTCACTTGTTTCAGTGGATTATTACACTACCATAAGGATGGGACCATCCCCTCCAAGGACTTGTCTTACCCATCCACTGAAATGACTGGACATCTGGAATAGGCTACTCCCTCTCACAAAACAAATGCACAAAACCAAATAAGGCAGTACAAAGTACAAGATACACGTAAATTACCAGCTGCCACAAAGCACGGGTGAATAAACATACAAACCCGGCGTGAACCGGCATGCCAACAAACAATTCCCCACACAGACATGGGGGAAACAGAGGGTTAAATAAACAACAGTAATGAGGGCAAATTAAAACCAGGTGTGATGGAAAACAAGACAAAACAAATGGAAAATGAAAAGTGGATCGGCGATGGCTAGAAGACGCCGCCCGAACAAGGAGAGGAACCGACTTCGGCGGAAGTCGTGACAGCACCCCCTCCCCTTGACGCACGGCTCCAGCAGAGCGCCGACACTGGCCTCGGGGACGACCCGGAGGGTGAGGTGCAGGGCGATCCGGACGGAGACGGTGGAACTCCCGCAGCATTGAAGGATCCAACACGTCCTCCACCGGAACCCAGCATCTCTCCTCCGGACCGTACCCCTCCCAGTCCACGAGGTACTGAAGGCCCCTCGCCTGACGCATCAAGTCCAGTATGGATCGAACGGAATACGCCGGGGCCCCCTCGATGTCCAGAGGGGGCGGAGGAACCTCCCGCACCTCAGACTCCTGGAGCGGGCCAGCCACCACCGGCCTGAGGAGAGACACATGGAACGAGGGGTTAATACAGTAATCGGGGGGAAGCTGTAACCTGTAACTAACCTCGTTCAGTCTCCTCAGGACTTTAAATGGCCCCACAAACCGCGGCCCCAGATTCCGGCAGGGCAGGCGGAGGGGCAGGTTTCGGGATCGAGAGCCAGACCTGGTCCCCCGGTGCGAACACCGGGGCCTCACTGCAGTGACGGTCTGCGCTGGCTTTCTGGCGCAGCACGGCCCGCTGAAGGTGAACATGAGCAGCGTCCCATGTCTCCTCCGCGCACCTGAACCAGTCGTCCACCGCAGGAGCCTCGATCTGACTCTGATGCCAAGGCGCCAGAACCGGCTGGTACCCCAGTACACACTGGAAGGGAGAGGTTAGTGGAGGAGTGGCAGAGCGAGTTCTGGGCCATCTCTGCCCAGGGCACGAATGCCGCCCACACCCCTGGCCAGTCCAGGCAATAAGACCTCAGAAACCTACCCACATCCTGGTTCACTCTCTCCACCTTCCCGTTACTCTCGGGGTGATCACCCGAGGTAAGGCTGATCGAGACCCCCAGACGTTCCATGAACGCTCTCCAGACCCTCGAAGTGAACTGGGGACCCCGATCAGACACTATATCCTCAGGCACCCCGTAGTGCCGGAAGACGTGTGTAAACAGGCCCTCCGCAGTCTGTAGGGCCGTAGGGAGACCGGGCAGAGGGAGGAGACGGCAGGTCGATCCACAACGACCAGGATCATGGTGTTACCCTGTGAGAAAGGAAGATCGGTGAGAAAATCCACCGACAGGTGCGACCACGGCCGTTGTGGAACGGGTAAGGGGGTGTAGCCTACCTCTGGGTAGGTGCCTAGGAGCCTTACACTGGGCGCACACCGAGCAGGAGGACACATAAACCCTCACGTCCTTAGCCAAGGTGGGGAATTCTGTCATGCGGTGGGTGTAGCTGGTGTAGTGAAATCAGGCGCAGGAGAGCAGAGATGAGTGGACTAAGTACTTTAGTAGGCAATGTATAACCGAACGCAACCGCGTCACAAAACAAATTCCCAAAACCAAATAAGGCAGTACAAAGTACAAGATACATGTAAATTACCGGCTGCCACAAAGCACGGGTGAATAAACATACAAACCCGGCGTGAACCGGCATGCCAACAAACAATTCCCCACACAGACATGGGGGGAAACAGAGGGTTAAGTAAACAACAGTAATGAGGGCAAATTAAAACCAGGTGTGATGGAAAACAAGACAAAACAAATGGAAAATGAAAAGTGGATTGGCGATGGCTAGAAGACCGGTGACGTCGACCGCCGAACGCCCCCCGAACAAGGAGAGGAACCGACTTCGGCGGAAGTCGTGACAGAATTGTACACACACACCCATTAGTTGATCTGAAATCATATATGAAATGAATACGCCCACCTAGAATATGACAATTATAAGGGTATGACATACTATAAGGACTGATTTATTGTTACTGCATTGATTAACTTGTTTATACAGACAAATGCAACTTTACCTCAATTTTACACCTTCAAGCCTCTCCATGAATTCTCTCTTGTCTCCCACAGGGTGAGGGACCTGATGGGCCTGATGTGAGTACTTTACCATTGGTCCCACACCTGAATAAGGAATAATGTATTTAAATACAAGAGAATAAAGTACATTAGTACTGTGTCATGTCCATTTTGTTTTGCTGACAGGGAGCAGCTGGTGCACAAGGGTTGGTGGGCGAGCTTGGCAAAGTTGGAACCCCGGTGAGTAGTGCCTTTTTAACATTTAGAAAATGATGACTAGATACACAGGGCTTCCAACTTTTTCAATATCTTATTATATTGCAGTCAATACTTCTAACTTGTTAAATTATTGCATTCATTTACTTGTAAACATATTTTTATTATTTATAGGGATCACAGGGCAGGAAGGGACCAGTGGGGCTTCCCGGACCTGCAGGGCCCAGGGTAAATATATTTATTTTCATTATCATTTAGTTCCATATTAGTGTTGTCATCCTTAGTACAGTAGGAAAACCCATGTGAGTCCCATGTGATGTAATAGCTGCATAGTTCTGTGTGCCATGAAAAGTATCAAAGGGGAGACAGACAATTTACAGCATCCTGTACATTTTTAAGAAAACTGCAACAACCAACCTGTAAGACAACCAGCCCGTTTCGCCAACAATAACGTCAAAGACAGAAATGTCATTAAAATTGTGTTTTTCTCTTTTTCTCCCCAGGGCCTTCCTGGCGTGTATAAGGGGGAAGACCTGGTAAGGCGTTCACAAGTTTCCTTTAGGGGCACCACAGCTATGCATGTGTACCCTGATGCTGATGATGGGGAACTTTTCAGCGGAGCCCCCCTGTGGCAGGGCTCTTCGATGACCTCAAATAGGCTTTACTTGTGTTTTTCAGTGTCCCAATGCCTGTCCTTCTGGTCTTAACGGATATTCTGGCCTCCCAGGCATGAAGGTGACTATATAACAAATACTCATTACTACGGTTGGTCGTTGATACTGATATACTATAGATGTTGATGCTGTATCTTGTCAGTGAAACTGGCTTTCATATAGCTGTAACATTATATGATTTCTCTTTAGGGCCACAAAGGGGTAAAAGGAGAGTCTGGTGAGCCTGGAAAGCAAGGACACAAGGTAACCTATCCCCCTTCTAATCCAGATAGAATATCAACAAATACAGTAAGGTCAATAATAAATATTGTGACATTTGTTTGATGTTTTCTACAGGGAGAAGAAGGAGACCAGGCAGGAGAGGGCGATATGGGAGCTCAAGGACTACCAGTACAATATTTGAATACTTCTCTCACAAATCTGTATCAATATGAATGTGCCATTCACAATGTGGCTATGAGACATGTATTTTTTTTAAATTGAAAATGGCCTCTCTCTCTCTCTCTCTCTCTCTCTCTCTCTCTCACACACACTATTCTCTCTCTGCTGAGTGATTTTAGGGCCAAGGGGGACCCAGGGGAATAACAGGCATGATGGGCCTCAAAGGTGACAGGGTAAGGGTCATGAGGTCACACACTGCTTGACATCATAGGATGAATGCCCAAGATGAGCTATGTACTGTATATTACTGCCATCCTCAGCGAGTGCAATATTGCTGTAAAAATGACTTCAGCTTGGCCTGTTTCAGCACTGCCAAACCTCAACATCCCACAACTTATGTTTGAGCACACTAGTAAATGCATTTAAAAAAAAAATCTGAAATGTGTTTGAAAACAGGGACCACGTGGAACGTTTGGAGATCTCGGTCCCCAGGGAATTCAGGGTGGCCCAGTAAGTGCCTGTCTTATTTTTAACACCGTGACGTTCACCTCTTTTTCACCATGACCTCTTTGCCACCACTCACATTACAGTAACATCTCAACTTATATTCTACTATTTTGGTTTAAGAAAATAAATGTATTTTTCTTTTTTAGGGTGACGTGGGCCAAAGAGGAGTAGTGGGCGAGACTGGACCAAACGGTGGTCAAGTAAGTACTAAAACATCCCATCATCATACAAATATATTATCACTGTTATATCATCATTATTATTATTACTGTTATATTATCACTGCAGAACAACAGAGCACATGCTCACTCACTTTCGAAAGCAAAAACCTGCTGCCAATTCCTACAGGTGCACACTATCTATCAAAGAATGTACAGTATGAAGACTTTTACTCACTGTGTGTTGTTTTGCAGGGGGCCCGAGGGCCACAAGGAATAAGGGGCCTTCCAGGGGGCAAAGGGGAGCCTGTAAGTATTGTACACACCACAGCCTTACCAAATCGGATTTATTAGCGACTAACCTCTCATCTATGACATCTATGACGTTACACACAGCATGAGCTGACGTTCATGGACTCCATACAGCTGACTCAATACACATGCCATGAAGCTAATCTTCTTTGTTAACGCTCAACTTCCCTGTTCTTTCTCCCATGGACAGGGTCTAGCTGGGCCCGATGGACGTGAAGGAATTCCCGGATTGCCAGCATCTAAGGTACAGCTCAAACTGCTGTTCAAAGACCTAGGCTAAATGAGGATGTACGTACAGGGAGTAAGATTGACATGCTGTTGTTTTCTTTCTATCATTTTAAGGGTATTACTGGGAAAGTTGGCAGTCCAGGTGATGCTGGGCTCCAAGGACTCCCTGTAAGTGTGACCTCTGACCCCTAGCATCTCTGATTCATCACATCCATTCTACATTTGTATTTGTTCGGGTTTGTTTGGTTGTTCATTTGTTTTGATGTGATTCTCGCCATAGGGTTTGCCAGGCGCTTATGGTCCAAAAGGACAAAGTGGCGAGATGGTAGGGGAATATTTTAAATGTATGAATAAAACTAGTTATTGACCATGAATCTCTATTGTAGGGAATCTTATGTTTTCCTCTCTTTGTTACTAGGGTAACTCTGGCGACCCAGGTTCTGTAGGACTAATGGGGTCTCCTGGGAAATCAGTAAGTCAAGAGAAAGTCTAATGGAGAAAATGAAATCACATGAAATGACAGTGATGAAACAAAATACTTTGATACAGTATACATAAATCCCTTTCATACTTGCACCAGTAGCATGAGAGATCTCATGGTGACTTGCTTTGTTTACAGGGGGAACGTGGCGAGCAGGGAGAAGTAGGACCTGTCGGAGCAAGAGGTGGACCAGTGAGTATGTTTTAAAGTATATGTGATTCACTGTGAGAAAGTCATCCATGTTAAAACACTATCAAGTTGGATTACTCTTTCCAAGGTCTCGTATGAACTTCAGCAGTTTGAATAAAGAATTTGGAACTGTGTGATTTAGCAATCGTTTTAGGGTTAGGGAATTCGGGATAATGGTGTGAGCTAAATAACTGAACAATAGAAGAAACAAGATCAGCACAAAGCATTTGAACTCTATTGCCACGCACAACCTTTGCTCTATTATACTATAAGCATTGTTCAACAAGCTCAGAACTTCATGTGACTCATTTAAGGAAGGTCTTGCACCACTAGACTATAATAAATCTGTGCTTGCGACACAATTTCTGCTCTATAACTTCCTACTATTCTTCTCCTATTTTGCTGTAGGGTGAAAGAGGAGTGCGTGGCCCAGACGGACCTGCAGGGGCACCAGGACCCAGGGTAAGTCAACAGTCCAACAGACCATTATAACTGACATACTCATAGCCCCAAAACAAGCCCATTATATGTATCCTGAACCACAATGAATAAAGCATTTGACAATTTGTCGCAAACATCCATACAAGTACCACAGTATGAACCATGACTATCAAACCGACCAATGAACTTGAATCAAACAAATGAACTAGGCTAAGATTCTGGTGAAGTCTGTAACCTGGGTAGTAAACAGGTGGAAGAATAGAGGAAGTTGAGCATCTTCTGCACAAGAATGATGGGAAAAGCCATGGGAAGTGATGACCAAGTGACCAAGCACAGAACCCTGTGGTATTCACGTCATTAGACTTTGTTCTGAGATGCAAGGATTGGTAAGGTAAGATGCAGACAAGGAAATATCGGAGTGAAGCCAATTCAATTCGGAATACAGAACAGGATGTTGTGGTTTGCAATGTGATGGATTATGATCATACCGTGATGGGGAAAGAAGAGGAAGACAAGAACATGAGGAAGATGGTGTGAAAGAGGAAGAGGAAAACAAAGAGTATGAAATAAATGACATTTTTAGGATCATGCGCTGTGTGGCAAGAACAAAGTCGATGCTGGTCTCTCAACATTTACTAGGGTGGCCATTAAAATTATATTGATGTAATTCATGCTAACGTTCCTCATATGCTATTTTCATTACACTGCCTTTCCTGGAACTACGACACCTCAGAGTGCAAATAACACAAGCCGCCCCCATCCACACCAACAATCTTTTGCTATTTATATATGACATAACATCAGTGTAAACAATGCACTGAGTGTACAAAACATTAGAAACACGTGCTCTTTCCATGACCAGGTGAATCCAGGTGAAAGCTATGATCCCTTATTGATGTCACTTGTTAAATCCACTTCAATCAGTGTAGATGAAGGGGAGGAGACAGGCTAAAGAAGGATTCTTAAGCCTTGAGACACTTGAGACATGGATTGTGTGTGTGCCATTCAGAGGGTGAATGGGCAAGACAAGATTTAAGTGCCTTTGAACAGGGTATGTTAGTAGGTGCCAGGCACACCGGTGTGAGTTTTCAACAGTTTCCCGTGTGTATCAAGAAGGGTTCACCATCCAAAGGACATCCAGCCAACTTGACACAACTGTGGGAGGCGTTGGAGTCAACATGGGCCAGCATCCCTGTGGAACGCTTTTGACACCTTGTAGAGTCCATGCCCTAGATTAATTGAGGCTGTTCTGAATGCAAAACAGGGGGTGCAACTCAATATTAGGAAGGTGTTCTTAATGTTTTGTACACTCAGTGTGTATTGCTATTATCTGCTATTATTCCATACATATACAATTTAACATGGGCATAGTTACCATAGTAACCATTCAGATCAACCAAGCTGACTGCCAGTGCCTAAGAGCAAACCCACTCCAAGGAAGTGGAGCCGTAAGCTCTCTCATATTGAGTGGCAGCCCTTTATAAGCCTCCAGACTGCAGTAATACTGTAATCCGCCGATGAGGCGGCATGAATGGAGTCTTGTTACGCTGGTCCATGGGCCCAGGGGTATTTCTTCAGAGAGGAGGATTCAGGCCAGGAAAATAGGCTGAAAAGGCCTGAAAGAACCCTCTGTTTCCCAGGAATTCCTTGCACCAGTCGGCCCGAGAGTATGCCACAATCAGTACCCACTCTTCGAAAAACATCTCATGGAGTGTGCCCCCAATACCTTTTCCAGCTCACCCGTTTAGACACAGTCTTTTTCCGGCAAAAAATATGTTTTGGTGCAAATGTAGTCAGCTGAAGGTGAGGGGGGAGGTTGGAGTGTTGCACAGGCAATCCACTGTGTTGGAGTTTTTGAAGTGTGTGTGTATATTTTTTATATATATTTTTTTACAGGGAGGTAAAGGGGATCTCGGGCTTCTTGGTTTGCCTGGCCCTGCTGGCCTGGTTGGACAGAATGGAGACAGGGTAAGGAGTATAAAAGGTACCACAAAAGCAGAAGCAGAAATTCATGTGTAAAAGCAAAATATAATTTTCCTATTCCCATTCCTATCTCTCCAGGGTGCAGTCGGTTTGACTGGTGCTGAAGGAGAAAAAGTAAGTTCTATCAATACCATCTCAACCGACCGAATAGTACATACCTACATAAGGGAGGTGACGATATTCTATGGAAGAAGATGAATGGAGTCAATTCAAATGAGTAACATCAAGCACTAGGAGCTACCAGAAGAGAACAGAAGGCCCCACCAAGGCCTACTTGGGATGGATACGTGTTAATGATCCTGTAAGACATGTATTTTCTCTAACAAAGGCACTCCTACTCATTGATTTAGGGAGAAGCAGGTTCAGAGGGCACAGCGGGAGACAGAGGGGACTTTGTGAGTAAATACGTGAAGAAAAAACATTGCTGTGCACAACATTTGTTTGAAAGTAAAAGAGTACTGATTCTGTTTTACTATAGGGTGAGGAAGGGGAGCCAGGAGAGAAAGGATCGGTGAGTCCAGTTTATAGCATCGCTTACTGCTACAGCTCTCTGTTGACATGGACTAGGCCAATTATGTCCAGTACACATAATGTGATACCTGTTAGTCCCAAAATCATGGGGAACTCATCATGATTAGATGCCACAACTTCATAGAGCTGTCTAATGCTAGAGGTCACGTACAAGTGAGCATCATCATTTCTCATTACTGAATCACTTTACAGTGTTTTTGCGCCATGCCAAAATAAATCCTTGCACACTGTAGGACTACATTCCGGAAACACATGATCCTAGACCTAGACAGACAGCATTGTCTATCCTCCCAATGGTCCAGTCTGTGTAATCCAATTGTACCTTTTGTTTTGAATTAATGCTGAATGCCATTGTGTCGTGCTCTGTCGCTGTTTTCAGACGGGCAGACCAGGGGAGACTGGAAACAAAGGGCCGGAGGGCGGCCGGGGCATACCAGGCCCAGAGGGCAAGCCGGGCCAACCTGGACCACGTGGCATGCAGGGAGACAGAGGGGTGCCAGGACTGCCAGGGACACAGGGGCCAGCGGTAAGCACTTTAACAATTAAACAGATCTGAGGGCCTGAAACAGAGCAGGAGTCAAAAAGAACTGTTTCTTAGTACTGCATTCATATGGAGTAGACTGGAGGAGACAGCAGAATTCACATGATGACTTTGCCCTGTGTTAAAGACCTTCTCCCCAACTTTGGTGTCTACTAAGTATTTTTGAAACCTCCCGTTTTGGGCTGTATTTGTCAGTGTGTAGTTCATACATGCATAATCTATGAGAATGACTATCTTACCTCAATTAGTCACGAAATCCCTCGTTTGAAAGCGACTGTTTTTCTGGAAGCTGTGCTGCGCCATTTTCCCTACATATTCCCCCATGTGGGCCAGCCCCCTATCAATTTGAGTTCTATCCAATGAGCTTCAGCCCCTCGCCATTTGAGTGACAGCTAGCAAGAAGCACACAGCAGAGCAAGAAAGAGATCAATGACGTGTTGCACATATCAGCACACGTGACATAGTAGGCAATTTTCGTGGACCACTTTTGGCTCATGTGCGCTACATTCAGAACTACTGGCTAAAGAGTTTGCAAAAGTACCAGAGAATCTCTTTAAGTATGTCCCTGGGCTAAGACATTTCACGAAAAAAGCCTGTGTAGCTAGTTATGAATAGCATTAGTTACCGGTTAACACCACAATTCTCTTAACAACCACCTGTTTTCCCAGGGGAAAAAACCAAGCGATACACACATCACACAAGTTTGCATGAGGGTAATGCAAGGTA
The DNA here is from genome assembly GCA_030435695.1 of Brachymystax lenok tsinlingensis. Lineage (NCBI taxonomy): Eukaryota > Metazoa > Chordata > Actinopteri > Salmoniformes > Salmonidae > Brachymystax > Brachymystax lenok. The sequence continues at coordinate 21,054,860 of CM059812.1, read as the reverse complement.
AGTCAAGATCCTTTTCATATCAAACTATTATCTATTTGATATTGACCATTACTGAGCCCATCACATCTGATAAGGTAGGTCCATAGGATTCATTGAACTGACCCCCCCATCCTTTTCCCTTCCTGTGCCACAGAGCAGCTAGCCCAGCTAGCAGCCAGCCTGAGGAGGCCTGAGACAGGCGTCTCTGGACTGCCAGGTCCCCCTGGCCCCCCTGGTCCTGCAGGCCCCTCCGGAGAGAACGGCTACCCAGGACTGGACGGGGCCAGAGGACTGCCAGGTCTCAAAGGACCTCCAGGACTATTGGGTCGCAAAGGGCCCAAAGGTGAGGTCCTGGGTCTCTAAAGATGGTGGAAATATATCCTAAATGTAATATTATGGTCTAGTTTGTTAAGACAATGACAAGTTGGCTGAAGCCGGCTGGTAGCAGTAGTGTCATGATCTCCATTTGAATAATTAGGATTGTTTGTGCCATCACAAGTGAAGTTCACTACAACCATGCTGCATCCTTAAACGTCACTTGAATTGATGACAATGTATATGTTCTGCGTAGGTGACACAGGCGACAGAGGAGACAGAGGACCCACAGCAAGAGGGGTTAAAGGAGCACCTGGAGCACCCGGTCTACCAGGTAAAGATATCAGTCACAAGAGTATTATAAGGCTACACGCCCACACCATAATAATGAAGGCTATAGCCATAACCACTGTGCTAACCCAATATGCGCCAAGTCTCTATATGCTCAGCTATAACATGGCTAGCTAGCTATTTAGCAGTTCCACATTCAAGTCTCAACCGACCACTCTATCCACAGGTGATCATGGTAGAGCCGCCTATGGCACAGACGGCCGCGACGGCGAGAGAGGGCCTCGCGGCGTTCCCGGTATTCCCGGCGTTCCAGGGTCTCCTGGTCGTCCTGGCCTCAACGGCTACTGTGAGTCGTCACAGTGCATCCTACCTATGGTGGCGTCACCGATATCTGCAAAAGATTCCGGCATGAAAGGGCCAAATGAGGAATAAGATGTGAGTCGGAGACCCAAAGGGTCCCTGAACTGAGGGACGACAGGGGGCAAACTATTAAGAGACTAATGGAGGAACTAACTAACGTGCCACGGAAGATCAGGGTTGGGGTCAATTCCATTTAAATTCAGTCAATTCAGGAAGTAAACTGAAATTCTAATGTTTCTCATTGAAAAGAAGGAAAATGGAATATAATTGGAATTTCAGTTAACTTCCTGATTTGAATGAATTCAAATTGAAATTAGATGAAAATGTACCCCCAACCCTGTGGAAGAAACATGACTTTGTTTGATGTGTTCTGACTGTTTGTATGTATTTTGTTTTATTGTTTTGTTACACCCCCTCTAAAATGCATTTCAGTATTCCTTAGCTGTTGGAACACCCCTATCCCTCTGACAAAGTATTTTTTTTTTTACCTCAGCTCTAGCTTTTGCCATCTTTGTACTGTAAAATAAAAAGAGCATTACATTTTTCGGACAAACTAATTGTGATATTATTGGGTACTGTAGGCTTTGTTTTTTGTTAAATATGAACCAAGTTAAAACCCAAACAGACCAGACTAACTGTGCTTTAAGCGACAATGTGCCAACCATTTTTAATACACTGAATTGTGTATGTTTATGTATTTGTGTCAATACCGAGCTTTCATACAAATGACCGGTATACTGTTGGTTCAATGACTTTCATTTGTTTGTGAGTATCTATCGTCTTCCTGATGTAGGATTTTCTTTGTCATGATGACTGTTTTTGTGATGGGAGAACTAGGAAAGAAGTGTTGTTTGAAGACATATGTAGAAATTGTATATGCCATTATTTATTATAAAAGTCGGAGGAGGTGACATCAAAGGTTGTACAAAAGAGAAAATAAACAAATTTTGATAAAGTCTTGCATGTTTTGTATGAAAGACTACAACGAAAATCCAGCAACATGTTTTTCGGCCTAATTTCACACATCTCCAGTGGGCCTTATATAGACATTTTCTGAGGCATGCAGAGTTCTACAGACTCAAGTCATTGGATGGCCTGTGATACAAATATAGCCACAAGGGGACACTAGTTATTTGACTGTCACCATATCTGGGGTGTTTCCAACAGCCATTTAAAAAATATCTCCATAAAACGATTTGATTAATTTGCTCAAAATGCCATTTCTTTGTGCATTAGACTTTAGTTTTCCTATGCAGAAGAAGATTCTTGTTATTAAGTACATCTTGAGGGACATGTAATGGGGTAGGGGATGGTTGAATTAATAAATTACTCTCCTGTAATTGAGCCCACGCTTGTCATTTAAACCAAAGGCAGTTAAGTATACCTTAATTATGTCACTAAATGAATTAAACTTACATGATCAGTTTCAAGCCATTTACCATTATTTTTGTAGTTATGTTTTTGGGGGATATTCTAGCATAATTCTATCATTGGCTGAATTGGTTTATGATCTTCTATGAAACGGTATGTAATCTGCCTCTTTCTCTGCCACAGTTCCAGTCAGCAGTCCCAAAGACAGATCTGACTCTTTGTTAGTGCCAATGCTGGTACTACAGGCAGAACAAGCCCACTGGGAGACAATCCATTAAACCAAACAAGGCCAATGTAAAACAAGTAAGGCATTTAAGGCCTTCACTAATGGGAGTACAATAGGATATTAAAGTGCATTAAATGCCATTCAAAACCAAGTTTTCAGTGTATCATTTTAATGTACTCTCACAAGTTGGTGAACAGTTACAATTTGTCGCTCACGGTACTAAAACACACATCCATTGATAGTATAAATAGCCAACCTAATAATACACATTTTCAAATACATAAATCATCAAGTATCCAAGTATTAAGTTACGCACATCAAAATAAAAAGGCATACAAAATATCGCAGACGTTGAAGTCCAGTTTCAAAGCGAAAAACACATATCACATTTCGGACATGGCAGTAATTAATCAACAAGATTTGATAAGAGAAAATAAAAAAATAAAAGGTCCCAGACTTTCAATAAACAAATATTGCAACAATTAAGCATCTCATATTAAAAATAGTTACTGAAAGGACTTAAGTGTGGAGACGTCCTGCACAAGACAAAGGCAACATTCTTTTGTTCCAAGTAAAAAAAGAAACACCTTTTCTAATGTAGTGGATGACAAACCCACTCGATTGCCTTTTTGTTCCATTTTAATTGTAAGGCATTTCAAGTTTTAACCATTTGGAGGAAGGCATACATCTTTCTATTCAGTATCGAACTGAATCATAAAATTTAAAGGGATACCTAACTACTCATGTTAAATCATCATTACAGTACTTTTTAAAATATTTTTTTTTAAGTAATAAGCACCCTTGCCAATTAAAACCTTGGGCTGTGTTCAACATGTATAAACCAACATCTGGATGTTCACAAAATTACTTCACTGGCTGTGCTCCTTTCCAATTCTATGGGCACACATAGAGAACACTCACTCACTGTCACTTGTTCACTAACTAACCTCTTTTTTGACACTTGACATTTTTTTAATTGAGAAGGGAAAACTTGAATTATTTGAGAATGAATTTCCAGTGGAAATACTTTAACACAATGGATTTACTAAGAGAAAAAAAGCCTGCCAGGTAGATAAGATAAAGAAATTAAATGAATTTATTGTATAGGGGCATTGTTGGCATGGACTATGAGTTCATTGGCTTTACTACTGGATGCAGCAGTTGTTGCGGTGGCCGTTGGAGTCTTTGAAGCGCAGGCGCATCTTTGGACGATACTTCTCCAGGTAGAAAAGCTGCTTGCTGTTGAATGCTCCACGACGCTTCCTGTTACGAGAGAAAATACATTGTCATTTCACATTATCTAAATTACAGGTCAGTGATATTAATTCAAAACAGGGGTTTTTATAGACTAGCCTCCCTTTTTGAATGAAAGATGACCCACTGTTACAATGTACTTACACTGTATTAAGGGTTAAGGTACATATAATGCAATTTCAACTTTCAACTTCTCAATTGCAGCTTAGTCTGATTATTTCAAAACAATGTGTTTTAGCCTCCATTTTAAGACGCTGCAGCTACAGTATATAGAGATCTACATGAAAGTGTATTTGCATCAGACTTACTGCCGGATGAACTGGACAGCATCTTCGTACTTCATCCCACATTCAATCAAAGCCAGGGCAACCATGACAGGGGCTCTAGGAGTATAACACAAACATTATAAATGCTCAGAAGAAAAGTTGACAAAGGCAGTTAGGGTACTATGGGACTTTTTAATATTGTGTATTATGGCTAATCGTTTTTTGGCATTCTTACCAAAGAACTAGCATCATCAATCTAACTCAATTCTGAATATAAATACTTACGTGTTTTAAAATCCTTGTTACATAATTATAAATGTTTCTATACTAAGAGATATGATTATACATGTTTCTATACTAAGAGGGGAAATAAGAACACTAGTTAACCTCCCCAGGCCAGCTACACAGTGGACAGCAATGCAGCAACCAGGCTCCTCCCTAAACTTCGTCTTCAGGAGGTTCAACCAATCATCAACAATCTGGTTAGAGGGAGGAGCTCCATCATCAAACGCCCAATCCTATTGGTGGAGGAGAGGGAAATTAGTTAATCTGCCCTCTTTCTCAGAAACCAAAACAAAGACATAGTAACATGGTAGTAAATGAGTACTGCATTGGAGATGTAAACAGTGATGTTGAAGCTTACCAGAACCTGTATTCCCTCTTTCCCCACCAAGGTGGAATCATAGGTGGCCTCACATACTCTCACAACGGTGGTCACTCCATACTTCTTCAGTTCCTGTAGAAGAATGTACTTTTATTTTCATATGATCTGCAACAAATGCCATTGTACATTTGACATACTACACAGGGAAAACATTTATATTTTCTAAACAGACCCTTTATACTATGGAAGAGAGGGACTACCTATGAGAATCCAGAACATTCATTACGTTTTATAACAAAATTAATTTCTGATATCGTCACTGTGTTAATGATGTGAGGGCTCACCTCAATGAATTTATTCAAAGTGGCATTGGTTGGATTGTGGGTAATGAGGAACCTCATGTTTTTGTAGGTGATCTCCACAGGGGCAGGACGGTTCATACGCGCCATGGTGACAGACGTAAAAACGAGATCTTCCACAAAACAATCTAACGAAAGCACTTATTTAGAGGGAGAGGGAATATCAACAAAATGTCAAACTATATTCCCGCAATAAAAATACACCGTGACCTGTGGGCTAAAGAAGGCTATTGGGCGAAAGGAGGTCAGATTTGGCAGAAAAATGGGTGTGGACAACCAAAATCAAACCCCTTCTCCTTTGGGAAAACAAGACAGGTTCCCCCTTGATTCTGACCAGGCAAAAGCCAACGAGGGCAGTGTGCAGCAGGTAGAGTTACCCCATCCAGGCTCGTTCTGCTGGTAGGTTAGGAGGTGTCCTGATCCTGCCAACGTTTCAGATCCTCCTCCTGTGGGTCCAATGTGTTCGGAGAGGAGGTGAGTTCTGCTGTTCACTCGTCTGCATAGGCAGCTGCGTGCTGTGCCTGGCAGTAGTCCCCACTGCCCTTCAGAAACTCCATAAATGTGTGACCCAGAACACCACAGAACTGCTGCAAGAGACGAGGGGGAGGAGGAGGGAGTAAGATACAAGGCCTCTAAACTCAAGTGGGAAATAGCTAAAACAATTGAAAAAGTGAAGGTTATGGAAACACATAATTGCTGCTCTCTTTCAGCCCAGATCTGGTCTAACCATAGGTCTAAATGTATGGGTCTAACATGACTGCCAATGTGTGAAGGATGGATGTAGCTTACTAAGGCCTACGTAGGTCACAGCTCAACACTCCACATATTGTTTTTCTTTATAATTGCAGTAACATCTACATATTAGGCCTACTATATGCCTCGTTGACAGAAGGAAAGATTTATTAGAATTTCAGCAAAGCTATTTTTTTGCCACAAGCCACGTACAATTCCCTTAGCCCTAAGCATTGCACATATGTTTTTCTCTGGCTGGTGCTCCAAATACTGTCAAAGAAGCTTGAAGTATGAATAGTTAATCCGATATTTTCCTGGCTAGAAAATAATGTTTTGTTCTGAACATTTGAGCCAAATTGGACGTTTAATTAAGAGACAGTGAAATGATGTCAAACCTTGACGTCTGTCCAACGACAAAACCCAAACAAACCGAAATGTACATAAGTATGAGGAAAGAGGATTTCGATAAATTGTCCTTTGTGAGGGCAGACTCGGCGCCATCACCGGTATAGAGGCCTCATAGCCGAGCACTTGTAAATGTCTATTGAGATAGAGAAACGAAATGTTGAATAGTGAGGTATTTAGCGCCTCGTTTAAGTAAACTAGAGTTAATTAAGGTAAGAATGATTATAGAAACTGTCAATTATATTGCTGACAAGTTAATAAGAAAAATGCGTACATTTTATACGACAGTAATAGCTACGTCGAAAATGGATCTCAAAGGCGCTCCACAAAGGCAACCCACCACCTCGTTTTACTCGAATAAAATGTCAATCTAACGGCAAAGCCTATTTAATTTCGTATACACATTTGACATACCGTTAATTATAGGACAAACTCAGATGTATCAATTTCACAAAGACAACAAAACATGTGTCGAAGAGGCCCGAGATTTAACATTTGACAAATGTAAAACCAGTTGATACAGAATTACAACACGAGTAGCTACAACGTAACAAAATATTGCTATATGAAAATTGACACTTACTGGGATATGCTTACTCATTGAAGATTGTAGCTTAATCATACAGCCGGTCCCTAAAAATAAGTAAATATATTAAATGATTTTGCACCATACAGTCAAGGCAATTCCTCCGTGCGGAGTCGGCGTCTACTCGACTAGTACGACGCAAGGCAAATGGGCTATCACTATTCAGGCTCGAGCTCTCTTGAAACCCCACCCTAGAAAGCCTACAAAGTGGACATGTTCTCTGGGATCAAATTGTAGTCCTGCGCGAAAGAAGCCAACTCTTTATTCAGTTTTATTCACCTCCGTTTGAATACTTAAGGATTCCTGATTATTGACTATAAAGTGCTTATCATTTAGGGTTTCCACTAGCTTTCACAGACACAAAGTCAAAATAAGCCATTTTTTTGTTGCTTTTTGGTCTTAGTTTAAGGATTTAAGGGAAAAGGTAAGGTCCTGAACAGTCATTCTGAAATGTACTTTTTATCTCAAGGCTAACTACCAGAAAGTTTGAAAAGACGGGCTGAGTGGGGTGGATTTATATTAATGAGCTCACCTTGACTGACAGCTCTTTGAAACGCCTATGTCAAGCAACTTGGATGCATTGCACAGTGTTGCAGTAAAATCATCTCAAGCAAATTTGGTGATACACAAAGCAACAACATTGAAATTGCAACAACACTGAAATTGCATCAAAGATATCAATTTTTATTATCCCATTTGGCATGTCTCTTGTGATGCGGTTCGCAGCAGCACTGACGGATGTCTTGACTTGACAACTGCGTCAGAGTTTTGTACAACCCTCGCCCCTTTTGTTCCATGCTGGCTGAAGACCTAGCTAGCCTGTAACTAGCTAACACCAGACACAGATGAAAGGGGAAACATATACTAAACAAAAATATAAACGCAATATGTAAAGTGTTGGTCCCATGTTTCATGAGCTGATATAAAAGATCCCAAGAAATGTTCCGTACGCACAAAAAGCTTATTTCTCTCCAATTTTGTGCACACATTTGTTTGCATCCCTGTTTGTGAGCCTTTCTCTTTGCCAAGATAATCCATCCACCTGACAGGTATGGCATATCAACAAGCTGATTAAACAGCATGATCATTGGACGGGTGACAGCTGATGAAACTGAGGAGTATTTCTGTCTGTAATAAAGCCCTTTTGTGGGGAAAAACTCATTCTGATTGACTGGGCCTGGCTCCCATGTGGGTGGGCCTATAACCTCCCAGGCCTACCGATGGCTTCGCCCCTGCCCAGTCATGTGAAATCCATAGATTAAGGCTTAATGAATTTGTTCTCAATTGACTGATTTCCTCATATGAACTGTAGTTTAGTAAAATCGTTGAAATTGTTGCGTTTATATTTTTGTTCAGTATATAAGTTCCTGTGCCATAGATGAATAGGGTAAACTTTTAATTATATTTGCTGACATCCTACAGTCATACTTTGGCACCAGTAGAGTAGCTACCTAGCTATATAAACCATGCACCTCTGCAAACACGCCTTCTCCATTGTTGGTTACAAAGCAGTGCTTATTTAAATTAGGTAAGAGAATATCATGTTACCATTGGTGTACTAAAATGAGAGTTAAGGTGATGTCACCTTTTCGTCTTGATAATGAATCCAAGTGTTTGACATGGGGGGAGGGGACCAGTAACTTTATGATCAAACTTTATCAATGTAGCAGCAACAGTCATTTTTCATCATTTTTCATTCCTTCAAATATCATCCAATTTCATGAAAACATGATTTTGACTGTTCATGACCTATAAAGCAGAGAAATTGTATAATTTTTTTTATGACTTTGTGGCTATAAAAGCCAATAGTGTGCAACTGTAGCCCACAATTTGGGGCGTTCCTGCATGTGGGCATGAGAGAATGAGAGAAGTGACAAATGTCTATTGAAGAAGCATATCTTCATTCTGTACTGTCGTTTGTCTTCATGCTTGTGTGACTCTTCTGAATGTGGGTCAAAAGGGTCATAAAGTGTTTCGCCCCTGCCTCCCGGAGTCCTCCTTGCTAGCTAGCGGGACGCGGGGTGACACCGGTAGAGTGATGTTTGCTCCTGAATGCCGAACACCTGCCCTCATCGTCATTAACAGAACTGTGGTAAAACAGTGCCCAACAGGCGGGTGGGCGAAGGACACTATCTACCGATCGCCCCCGCCTCCCGCCTGCTGTGTTCCGGAGAAAACCGTTCCCCACAGTTAGGGGCGAAGGACACTGTCTACCATAGCTACAACCTGGCCTCAGAGCATTTATTATTACTCTGTACGTAAATCCGGGACACTCCCGTTAGTATGATATGTTACTTTTCGTATGGTATGTATTCATTTGCGGATGGCCATCATCCATTTAGTATGAAATGTTACAAATTACAATTCATATGATATGTTACTAATTTGCAAAACGTACAATATGTTACGAAGAGACCACCTCACCAAAAAAACGAAAATAGGCCCATCTAAGCAAAATGATGTTGAAAAAACATGTAAAATATGTATTTTCCAGACATTAAGGTTTGGTTTAATTTAGGTTCTTTAATGAGAGGTAAAAATACATATTTTCTGTACATTTAAAATGCATATTTTCCAGGACGTTGAAAAGGCATCTTTTGCGGACGTTGAAAAAAATAGGTATTTCAGTTCTGAATGAAAGTTGATAATACACATTTTCCAGATGTTGAGAATACTTATTTTCCAGACATTGAAAATACTTATTTTCCAGACATTGAAAATATGTATTTTGCCGATGTTGAAATCAGCCTAATATTTGGTTCTAAATGAAAGTTGAAAATATTTATTTTATATTTTATTTAACCTTTATTTAACTAGGCAAGTCCGTTAAGAACAAATTCTTATTTACAATGACGGCCTAACCCAGCCAAACCCAGATGATGCTGGGCCAATTGTGTGCCGCCCTATGGGACTCCCAATAACGGGCAGTTGTGATACAGCCTGGATTTGAACCAGGGTGTCTGTAGTGACTCTTCAAGCACTGAGATGCAGTGCCTTACACCGCTGCATCCGTAGACATTGAAATCAAGGTCGGTCTTGACCGCACCAAATCTGAACCAAACATATGATTGGTTCAGATTTGATCCAGACCGGACCAAAAACCAATGTCTGTGGATGTGGAAATCAAGGCCGGTCCGGACTGCACCAAAAAAAAACATCCAAAAGGCGGCATCGGCGTCAGTCCAAGCTTACTGAGGTGTAGCCTACAGTGTTGCCAGAAATCACATTTTATGTACGCTCATCTATGTGGTAAGCCAAACGTTTGTAAAAACACCAAAAAAAGAAGTCCGGTCCGGACAATTTACGGATACAAACTTGAAACCTCTGATCATGACAATGGGGTGGAACTCCAGGACAACAGTTGTGATTGTCCATTCCATATTGTCCATTTTACTTTGACATGTCCTGTTTTTGGGATATGTTGCTTGTTAACATGACAGTGCATTTTTGGGAGGATGCCTCTTTTACAATGGGGGTCAATAGGAAATAATGTTGGTTTTCCTCAATTTGTGATCGTAGCCGAGGGGAATTTCTTATTATTACTTGAATGCCGACTGAGACTATAGCATAAAAATGTATGAATAGAAGTATAAAGAGGGTTTCCTGCAGATGCAGGAATGCCCACATCCGATTTGAGGGCTGGAATAGCACCCTTCTCATAGAAGCTAGTGACGACCATCATTTAGGCCCTATTAGGCCTATGTGGCAACAAATAGGCTTTTCTATTAAAAGTTGGGTGACCGGAATTCTTCACATTATGATGCACATATCTTAGCGGGTAAAATTTTGTAGGTATTTATAGTATTTATGTAGTATAGTTATTCTTAATAATATTGTAATTAAGTTGTTATCAAGTTGTTACAGTGTCCTGGATCAGCACTAAATTCAGTCTAGGTCCTATGTTGCACAAGTTAATCTAAATATAAATTAATCTCACAATAGAAAAATAAAAATTATTATAGAAAAGATCCCAGTCTGGTCCCAGTCTTGATATAAATGTTTTGTGAAGCCATATCAAATCATTTTATTTCATACAGACAGTAGCCTAATTCTTTACCATCAAAGAGTTTATATCAGCAAAACGTTAGTTACAACATCTATTGTAGATGCCTGATAAATATGTTAATGTTTCTCATTATTCTAGAAAAAGTACTTTTGAACTAAATGCATCTTTCTAGAAACTGCCTGAGTGTCATGATTGGAGGCACAAACAAAATAGCTGAGCTGTGTGTTTTTGTCTCCACCTCCCTTTGCATTGACACAAAGGGGGATATTGAATCGTCGATGTTAATAGCCATTGGGGTGAAAGCAGACGTGTTTCAGTCTCTACCAGTTGTCAGTGGATACCAGTGTCCAACAGGAGTGCTCATGGGTGTGGTGAGAGAATTTTCCAATCCATCACCATTGTGCCAATTGTCCATAAAAGAAATGTGCGAGCATAGCTCTGGTTTCAAATGAAGGCACTCAAATCTCAGGTCAAAACTCACAAATGAGTATAAAAGGAATGCATGACTCAGAGGATCTCGAGGTAACATCTCTAGCTCTTTTATATTTTTTAGTACTGTAAATCCCTGTAGGGTGTTTTGGATTTGGACACAATGTTGTTGTTTTTTTACTCATGAATGGTAACTCATGAAGTTGATGAAACTTAAAGAACATCACTATTGAAAAAGAAAATGGTAAAAAAAAGTGTTCCTTTTTCATTCCTTTTGTTTTAATATGGTGTAACAAATGCATTGTTAATTTAATTGTAATCTATTTGTTGTAAGTATAAAAATGTATATATATATATTTTTTCATAAATAGATGTGTTTATTAATAACTATATAATAAATATATTAAAAAAGTACTTAAAATAATGTATATTTTTGGTGGCTGGGTGGTGTTTCCAGGAGGGCTCAAGTAAGCTCAGAGACCAGGTAGATGGCAGTGGAATGAGCCTGGGCAAGAAGAAGGGGGTGAAGGTGAGTGGGAAACACATGGCCCCAGTGGACTGGGACACTGGGGCCATAGTCCACCACTCCGACCACGTGAGCAGCCCCAGACCCTCAGAAAACAACCCCACCATCATCTCTATCGGCCCCTCTCCCCACTCCCACAGGCCCTCTGGGTCTCCAGAGAGGGACCGGCCCAGGCAGGATGAGGGCCCCCCCTCCAGGGTGGAGTGGTCCAGAGAGGGTTGCATCTACAGCCAAAGGGCGTCCAACAGCGAGGTGGGGGTCTCCAGACAGACCATGGATGAGTTGAAGAGTATCCTGAAGGATAGTTCCATGCTTGGTGCCCGGGGGAAGGAGGAGGGGAGGCGTCCTGGGAGCCCAGCCCCTTACACCTACCTGCATGGGACCAACCTGCATGGGACCAACAGGGGAGATGGACGTCTGGAGTCCCAGTCCTCCTTCACCACTTTCAAGCCCCACTCTGATGCTTCCAGGAGGTTGTCCACCAGGTCCAGGGACAGCAGCTCCGTCCGGCTTGGCTCTGGTATGGACTCGTCAGATGTGACTGGAGCAAACAGGCAATCCGGAGTTCGGTCGTCCACGTTCGAGAACAGTAGTGCCAACTGTGGAGAGACCTGGAACTCACAAACAGGTTAGTCTGGTTTGGGATTAGTTTTATCAAAAAGCTTTTATTTTAATTTTTATAAACTTGTAGCTAATAAGGTAGTTCCATCACAGGTGAACATCTTTTTATTACAGACATGATAGTTGCTTTTGACTCTTTTTTTCATAGATAACAGTAAAGACAACATGGATAAGTCTGGGACTCAGAGCTTCTCAGCCATGGAGCACATCAAGCAGCAGATTGCCCGGGAGAATATCAACTTTGTCCGCTTCGAGGCCACGGATCTCCATGGGGTGTCCAGGTCTAAGACAGTGCCAGTCCGCTTCTTTCATGTAATCATCTCACACACAGTACACAAATCCTGAAACATACTAGCTATAGTGTATTGAGACAATCCACAATGTTATAATGCTATTTGTTTAAATTGTTGCTCAATGGTTATGCTTGCCTATAGGAAAAGTCCCATGATAAGAAAACTTTATTTTATCTTTACAGGAGAAAGCAGTATACGGGGTGCCGATGCCAAGAAGCTACCTAGAGCTGACCCTGAGCCCTAAGAGCTGTGAGGTGGACCACGCCAACAACCCTGCCAACTTCAGCAGCGACGTGCTGCTGATCCCAGACTTGTCCACCTTCAGGGTGCTGCCCTGGGCAGAGCAGACGGCCCGGGTCATCTGTGACCCCTGCATGATAACCGGCAGCCCCCTGCGCACCGCACCCCGCCTCATTGCCAAGCAGTTGATGGGGCAGCTCCAGAGCATGGGTTTCTCCCTGTACTCCTCCTTCACCTACGAGTGCTGTGTCCTTGGCGCGCCCGACAGGGTTGGCCCCAAGACCATGCTGTTCCCCGCCACCACCCTGGCCAGCAACCATGACCTGCCCTTCTTCCAGCAGCTGGTGAATGGGATGTACTGCATGGGGGCCGACGTGGACAGTTTGGCCTCAGCCATGGTGCCCGGTCAGATGGAGATCAACCTGAGGCCCGAGTTTGGCATCGCGGCCGCCGACACCGCCTTCACGTTTCGTACCGGCATCAAAGAGATGGCGAGGAAACACAGCTACATCGCCAGCTTCTTCACCGACGACAGCCTGTATAATGCCGGGGTGCTTTCCCACTCTCTCTGGGACACCAACGGCCGCCGTAGTCTCTTCCACACCGGGGACCATGGCGGAGGGGAGCTGTCGGAGATTGGCAGGAAGTGGCTTGCGGGGCTCCTGAGCCACTCGGCCGCCCTGAGCTGCCTGCTCTCCCCTGGGCTGGGCTGCCGCAGCCACATCGCCAAGAAGGTTAAAGACCCCAAGCACAACGTGCTTTACGCCACTTACGGCTACAATGACAACAGCAGCGCCTTCAATGTAAAATGCCACGGCGGGCGGGAGATGCATATCGACAACAAGCTGGGCTCGGCCATGGCTAACCCATACGTGGTGCTGGCGGCCACCGTGGCGGCAGGACTGGACGGTATCAAACGCAACCTGGCGGCTGAGACGGGTCTGACCAGGGCCTCCACCCACACCCAGCTGGGGAAACAGCAGTTTTCCATCCCTGTGAAGCTGGAAGACGCTCTGGTGGCTTTGAGCGAAGACCATGTGATTCGGGGAGCGCTGGGAGAACCATTTGTGCAGTATTTTATTGCTCTGAAGCAATTTGAGATTGAGACTGAAGAATTGGATGCAGAGAGGAACAAATGTCTGGAATATTTCATATAGAAGTACTCAATATTGTACAGTCGGATTCCTGTTAAACAAATGGATTGATCGAATTCACACAATGCTTTCTTTCAATATATATATTTTTTAATTCCATATTTGACAGAAAACAATAAAAACATGATTGAAATATCAACATCTGTGTGAAGGGCCCAAATGAATTGAAAATGAATTATGACATTTAATCAGATTTCTTAAAAAAGAGAGTAGGAAACATCTGGGGTTTGCGTCTTGAATGATGATGCCGTACAGTAGATAGCTGTCCGTGTGGTACACAAACATAAATAACATTCTCAACCTATTACAGTTCTATGGGAAAATGTATGAAAGGAAACTGGCCACTTCACACTGAATACTTACAACTTGTACAGCTGAACACACAACACAGGGAACCTTATATCGAAGCAATTATTTTCCTATGCATGTACGCACTTTTTAAAACGAAATGTCTACTATGAACTCAAAACAAAGGACAATAATATACTCACGTTTGGGGTATTCAATTGACAACTAAGGGACAATCTAAATGACCATTTCACAAGTAAGGAATAAAAATGATATTGCTTTATCAGAATTCGCACACTTGCCATATTATTAGAACATTCCAATTTTTAAATAAAATGTACCCATAACCAGTGCAAAAAATACATGCAAATTCCCTAAAGACTTAACAGTCTAATTTACAATACAAACCCTGTCATAGAACAGTGCTGTTATTGCCTTGATCGCAGAATAAATGTACACATTCACTTCTTGCTGATGAGATTCCCCACACGTTGCATGAATCGACCAAGCTTATTTTCATTAGGTGTAGTTTCAATCTGATAGCTGTGTATGGAACTAATAGACGGATGTCTCACAAACAAACCCCTGTGTTTGTCTGAATCATATCTGTTTGTAGTAGTTGTTTTTGGTTTATCAGAAGGCTTGTTGTCAAATGAAACAAAACTCTCAAACCGGCTATATGCTCGTTTCCGCCCGGTGTCTGAATGAATTGATGCTTGACTCTCCACAGTGTTTGTAGAGCTCAGGGAGTCCTGGTCCGGTTCACGTTTCTTTCTAAAGCTCCTTCTAACCCAGCTAGTAGTTAACCCAGGAGATGATGATTTACTTGCTGGGCTGGGAGAATTATGTTGTTGTTCCTTTCCGGTTTCAGTGCCAGCCGCAATGTGTGATGACCTGGAAGGGCTTGGAGAATGACCTTTGGGTTTTCCAGGAGGATCTGAGATGGTTCTCTGCTCTGCTGAAATGTCAGCATGCACTAAATACTTTGATCTTACTGAACCTATCCTTTGAATTGTGGAGCTGAATGAATTCTGCCTTTGGAGTTCTGCTCCTTCTTCCTTTTGTGACATTTTCTCCACCATTTTCTCCACTGAAACATTGGCATGCACTATATTCTTTATTGATTTCACAGAAGTTCTGGGTTTCAATGGATTCACACTTTGGCATGTTTTCTCTTTGTCTGCGGAGAGCACCAAGTCGGAGCTGTTGGCCAGATGGTCAGGGGAACTCTTCCTGGTGGGCCCCTCCTTCTCCTCTGGTATTCCAATCAAAGATGTTAGCGCTTTAGAGCTCTCCACATTAAGTCCAGTTGGTCTGAAGTTGGAGGGCTTGAGCAAAGGTTCCTTCAGTTGTATTCCCAGTTGGGCTGCCGACATCGTCCTGGAGAGAGGCTCTTGCCAGTCATCAAGAGGATTCCTCTCTGTCTTGGTCGTGATATCATATTGTGAGACAGACCTTTGTGCATCACTAAAGTTGGTTAACTTATATTTTTGGCCTTCAACTCTGTTTTCCTCTTCCCGTTGACCTCCTGGGGTGAGTTCCTCTCTGCGGCTGGATGGCCCTTGATTAGAACTATGTTCTGAGCTGCCTGCTAGCTCTGCCGCACTGTGCCTTTTATCCAGGCCTCTCTCTGACGACCTTCCTTTAGCTCTTTCGAGAGTAGAGAAAATAGACAGCCTGAGAGAATCCTGGCTCTGCCCTGGCCTTAAGTTGCTGACAGGTTCCTCATACTCATGTAAACTGAGCCTTTTCCGTCTGATCTCTTCCAATCTCGTCTGACTCTCCCTCAATCTAGCAGTGGTCAGTTGGGGTTGTAAGTTGCTTAGGCCACCTAGACTGCCCTGTGGAGATGTCACTCCTAGACTGCCCAGTGGGGATGTCACTCCTAGACTGCCCTGTGGAGATAGCATCCATAGACTGTCATGTGGAGATGTCACAGAGTGCTCAGACATATAGTTAAGAGTTTCAGACTGCTCTGCCAGACGGCTGTTGAAGAGGACTGATGTTCTCATCCGGGATGATGTGTTTGGGTTCTGAGTACTGTCAGGCAGATGCAGATTCTCAACTTGCTCCCCTAGGGTCGCATCACTGTTATTGAGGTACAAGTCGATTTTCCACCTGTTAAGAGAGTTCTCACTGCTGTAAGGGAGTAGATGCTGTTGGTCAATACCATACCTCTTCTGCGTGTAATGATTCATCCTGCCTGGTAACAGTAGATCCTCGCTGCGTCTGCCTCTCTCAGGGGCACCGTGAGCGCCGCCAGCTTCATCTCTTACATTCCTCAAGTGAGTTGTGGAATTCCCTCTCTGCGGCAGCTCTCCGGCGTAGCTGTGTCCCCTCACAAGTTTCCCCATATCGGTACAGTGAGATTGATTCAGTCTGTCCTGAAAGCTCAGTCCTCTTTTGACCATCTGTCCATTGTTGTATCGATCGTCCTTCTGTTGACCGGTAGAGCTCATCAAGCCAAGCTGTCTCCCACGGGATCTCATGTGAATCTGGTCGAGAGAGAGTCTGCACTCGAAGAGCCGACCGGAATAAGGGTTGTACGTGGACGTTGCCTGCTTTTTCCGGAAGTCTCTCAGCTGAGAGAGAGGGGCGGGAAGAGTAGATCGGGCGAAAAGACGTCTGAACTCCTCGTCGTAGGAGCCCACCAGTTGCCCTGTGACCACCAGGACCATGCTGAGGTTGATCTTCTCGAAGGACCACATGAAGCTGGAGAAAAGGGAGACCAAAAGAAAAGTGTTAGAATAAATAAATGCAGTCATCCAGTTACTTATATATAAAACTCCATGAATACTTTAGAAAATGTTAGTATGCTATATAATGTATAATATTATATTTAATATATTATATTTAACAAGTATAAGGAAGAGTTTGGGAACAGATATATGTTTTAAAAGCAATAGAGGGGACATAGTTGGTTGTACTAGGTTAGACATACAGTGAGGGAAAAAAGTATTTGATCCCCTGCTGATTTTGTATGTTTGCCAACTGACAAAGAAATCATCAGTCTATAATTTTAATGGTAGGTTTAATTGAACAACAAAAAAATCCAGGAAAAATGTATTTGCATTTTAATGAGGGAAATACTTATTTGACCCATCTGCAAAACATGACTTAGTACTTGGTGGCAAAACCCTTGTTGGCAATCACAGAGGTCAGACGTTTCTTGTAGTTGGCCACCAGGTTTGCACACATCTCAGGAGGGATTTCGTCGCACTCCTCTTTGCAGATCTTCTCCAAGTCATTAAGGTTTCGAGGCTGATGTTTGGCAACTCGAACCTTCAGCTTCCTCCACAGATTTTCTATGGGATTAAGGTCTGGAGACTGGCTAGGCCACTCCAGGACCTTAATGTGCTTCTTCTTGAGCCACTCCTTTGTTGCCTTGGCCGTGTTTTTTGGGTCATTGTCATGCTGGAATACCCATCCACAACCCATTTTCAATGCCCTCTCACCCAAGATTTTTGACGGTGGGGATGGTGTTCTTGGGGTCATAGGCAGCATTCCTCCTCCTCCGAACACGGCGTGTTGAGTTGATGCCAAAGAGCTCCATTTTGGTCTCATCTGACCACAACACTTTCACCCAGTTGTCCTCTGAATCATTCAGATGTTCATTGGCAATCTTCAGACGGGCATGTATATGTGCTTTCTTGAGCAGGGGACCTTCATGGCGCTGCAGGATTTCAGTCCTTCACGGCGTAGTGTGTTACCAATTGTTTTCTTGGTGACTATGGTCCCAGCTGCCTTGAGATCATTGACAAGATCCTCCCGTGTAGTTCTGGGCTGATTCCTCACCGTTCTCATGATCATTGCAACTCCACGAGGTGAGATCTTGCATGGAGCCCCAGGCCGAGGGAGATTGACAGTTCTTTTGTGTTTCTTTTGTGTTTCTGAGATTAGGAGCACTCCCTTTAAGAGTGTGCTCCTAATCTCAGTTTGGTACCTATATAAAAGACACCTGGGAGCCAGAAATCTTTCTGATTGAGAGGGGGTCAAATACTTATTTCCCTCATTAAAATGCAAATCAATTTATAACATTTTTCACATGCTTTTTTCTGGATTGTTTTGTTGTTATTCTGTCTCTCACTGTTCAAATAAACCTACCATTAAAATTATAGACTGATCAATTTTTTGTCAGTGGGCAAACGTACAAAATCAGCAGGGGATCAAATACTTTTTTCCCTCACTGTACCTGTATGTGCCGTACAACACTGTTTTGCAGTCCACCAATAGAAACCTCTGTTCCAAAGATCCATGGAACTTTGCTCCAGATCGACACGTGTACTGCTGTCCTTTCACTGTCCGAACTCGCAGGTTCTGAACAAGACAGAAGAACAGAGATAAAATCTCTCACCATTTATTTTTTGCACACACACACCACACACCACTACTACAACTCTAACCTTAACAAACTTGTGACAACCATCCCCAAAACCATTGACAGGAGGCCAACCAGAAAATTGGTTTGGCATGATTAAGAGTTACAGCGAGATAACAAACACATTTCATCTTTCATTGGGAAACTTTGTTTTTGCTCAAAAACAAGTTCTCGATCTATCCAATTGAGACAAAGGGTAAAGACACTGCGTAACAGGAACATGCCTGGCACTGCACTATAAACCTCATGAAATAAACCCGCTGACAACATCCAACATGTTAATACACTGATGATGCTTCAGGGGAAATAGACACACCAGTAAATTAATACTGCATTTCCACCAAGGGCGTGGAGCAAATGTCATTGCTAATCCGCGAAGACTCCTGCCAATAGTTAAAAGGTCATGCCACTGACAAACTCCTGCTATGCATTTAAAGAGACCTTGGTCTCAGTATGACGCCCTGATAAAATAAAGGTTAAATAAATCAAATAAATACAATTTAATCAGGACTTTAAGCTCCTACAGTTCCTTTGTGAATATACACTGAGTGTACAAAACATTAGGAACACCTGCCCTTTCCATGACATAAACTGACCAGGTGAATCCAGGTGAAAGCTATGATCCCTTATTGATGTCACTTGTTAAATCCATTTCAATCGGTGTAGATGAAGGGGAGGAGACAAGTTAAAGAAGGATTTTTAAGCTTTGGGAAAATTGAGACATTGATTGTGTATGTGTGCCATTCAGAGGATGAATGGGTAAGTGCCTTTGAAAAGGGTATGGTAGTAGTTGCCAGGCACACCGGTTTATGTGTGTCAAGAACTGCAATGCTGCTGGATTTTTTTTGCTCAACCACTTCCCATACGTATCAAGAATGGTCCACCACCCAAAGGACATCCAGCCAACTTGACTTTAACTGTGGGAAGCATTCGAGTCAACATGGGCCAGCATCCCTGTGATACGCTTGACACCTTGTAGAGTCCATGCCCTGACTAATTGAGGCTGCTCTGAGGGCAAAAGGGTGTGCAACTCAATATTAGAAAGGTCTTCCTATTTTTTTATACACACAGTGTAATGGGATACACAATTTATGTGTAGAAAATTGTGGTATTTCATTGGACGAAGCAGAAGTTTTTGTTATAGTTCATTTACATTTTGCGAAGTATTTCAAATATAATTCCTTACCTTGAGATCTTGGATTTGGACACCTGCGCTCTTAGCCATATTCAGAAAGCTTTTGAATTGGAAGTCATCAAGAAGTATGTAGACCATCACTCCCCTAGTAGTAGCATTGACAATCTCCTTCAAAATATCAACATCAGTGAAGACATCCATCGCTATAGCAATAACCTATAGTGAAAAGGGATTAAGAATACGCTTAATTATCAGTTGTGTGAACAGCAGAGGTTTATTGAAAGTAGAAGTCTCCGAACTTGGTAACCAAATCTGAAAAGGTGCCTCATGTCTTTTTCTGTGTAGTATTTGCTGTGTTGGGGAGTAGTGAACTACATGTAGTTCAACTAGTAAGCTTGGTGGTAGTTCAGTAGCTTGGTGGTAGTTGAACTAAATTCTAAAATGTTCAGTAGTTAATGACTTGTTTTTGCAATGTAGTGGTGTAGCTACCTGCTGGAATTACACACTACTTCTTTTCTAAAATAAAACATGGGTGAAGTAGGCAAGAATTTCATTTCTTTTTCTGCATCAGCACTGCCCAATTCTCACGAAACACTTTTCGTGTGCCTTATTCTCTGTTTTTGTGTTTAATAGGCTAAATTACACACCTGACTCCAGAGTAATCTGTTCTTGTAATTTGGGGTCAAAGACATTTCAGATTTATATATGATAATTTTTCACTGAGTGGTGAATTTTAATTAATGTTTTTAATTAAAATTTTAATTACCTCGCTTTTATTTTATTTTAAGAATAAGGCCTGTTTTTTTTTTGAAGCCAGAAGGAGGCTAGTATCAGGTACATGTATGCCTTTTATTTTAAATTTATTTAACTAGGCAAGTCAGTTAAGAACAAATTCTTATTTATAGTGATGGCCTAGGAACAGTGGGAACAACTGCCTTGTTCAGGGGCAGAAGGACAGATTTTTACCTTGTCAGCTCAGGAATTTGATCTAGCAACCTTTTGGTTACTGACCCAACACTCTAACCACTAGGCTACTGGACTATGGGGTTATTTTATATATGAATGATTCAGCTCAGTGTTTGAGATCAATTGACAGCCTTTACCATGGTGCCTTGAGGTGTATTTTAAACTGCAAAACCCTTACGCACCACTGCACTTTGTATACCAGGGTTGGCTGGCCTTCTCTAGTCACTCATAGGCTCAGTCACTGGTATACTTTTATTTACAAAGCCATTTTGGGTTTACTACCATTTTATTTGGGCATTTTTATTGTTCAGAAATGTGGTGGGTACTCTCTTCGTTCGCAGGACTTTATCCTGCTAACTGTTCCAAATGTCCGAACTAAATTTGGTAAAAGGGCTTTTATGTACTCTGCGCCATCGTCTTGGAACGCCTTACAAAATACTTTTAAACTGGAAGAACTTGTCCCGATTGGTGTTTTTAAATCACTGATGAAGGATTTTGAGACTGATTCCCTGACCTGTCAATATTTTGAATTAGCTGTTTAATGATTTTGTTATACTCTTGTGAATTCTATGTTTTTTACTAGATTACTTGTTGTTTTTCATGTTGTCTGTCTGTAACTGTGTAATGACTTGGTGCTGCCTATCTCAGCCAGGATGCTCTTGAAAAAGAGATTTTAAATTTCAATGAGCCCTTCCTGGTTCAATAAAGGTTAAATTAAATAAATAAGAGTGAACTACTTTTTTAAAGTAACTTCAATTAAGTAAACTATATTTTTCTGAAGGATTGCTTCAGTGTTGCTTAATTTCTTCCAGTATGAAGTAATTGGTAGCCTGGTAAACTATATTTTCAGAGTAGCTTCCACAACATTGAGTAATTGTGGTATTCAAAAGTGCACTGTCTGTTCAGCACAGTATGTGTATTTTGAGAAGTAACAATGACTTTTGTTATCCACACACACCCTTTTTTAACCTTCTGGAATTACATATCCAATTGTAAGGATAATAAGTGGAAACCTTTAAGAAAACAATAAGCCTTGCAAGCAGTCATGACATGTGAAGCTAACGTTTCAGTAGGCCTACGTTGAAACCAGTTCAAGTTTAGACAGGCTTAGGAGGTTGATATGCCACAGACATTTAACTGAACATCCATTTCTTCTCAACATGTGCACCTGTGGGAAATGCTACTCTGTGAGAAAGGCAACTCAAATCAGGAATGTGAGTTTGTACAAACCATAACAGTAAATACCAGACACTGCAAATTATTGATGGGAAATTATATTATTGTGACTAGTTACCTGTCTTGCGTCTTGGATTTGTTTACGTATCATCTCTTTGATGGTCGGTGTGTTGTGTCTGGGAGGGTGGAAAAGCAGGCTGATGTTTGTCTCCACGTTCTCATTGGTGACCTCTGGCCAGCCGAGGTCAAGGTCAGGAACCTCCTCATCTGATTCAGTGGGGAAGTAAGTCGAGGGAGTTCTGATATTTTCTTCACTTTCACGTTTCCCTGCTTCATAATCCTCATCCTCCGGGACTGGCAACTCTGCATTGTCCAAAATGAAGATGACCTCCTCTTCAGAGAGAAAGTCACTGAGTTGTTCGGCTTTGAGGTACTCCTGGTAGGCATCTCTACCCCCACTGACCAGAGCGTAGATGGCAAGCCGGTAGGACTCCTTGTAGTGTGGCTGGATGTATTCCGCTGGAATCACGTCTTCTTTGAATGACAACAGACAGGAGAGCTTGGATTCCATTTGTACGATTTCCCCGAGAGGATCTCTAATTTACGTAGAATGGGGTTATTACCTTAAAAAAATATACAATATATTATGTGTTATGACAGAACTAATTAAATTGTGACTTGTACTATTTTCATCTTCACTATGTATAATGCCACAACCTAATGCCAAACCCATTTAAGTGAAATAGTTGACTCACAAACTACAAGTAAAACTTTCAATAACGATTTTGATTTTACCATATTTTTGTAGACATTCTTCATTCAGTACATTTGTAGAAAATACACTCCGCCTCTGTGGAAATTCAAGTACAGACAGTACACCACAAAGGATCTTTTCAAATCTTTCTGAAGATTTCAGGGGAGAAAGACAGAAAAGAGGCCTTGCACTCAATTGAATGTCATAATGTCAACAAACTAGACTTACTTCATGGTCAGCAATGATAGCCAGCTCTTTCAGCTTTTAAAATCCCATTGAATGTGTTAAACTGTCCAGAAAGTTGAACATTGAGAATCACAGCCAGCAAGTCAACCCTGTCCGGCACCGCTGTCGTATGACTGAAGTAAAAAAGTGAGCAGTCAATGATGGGTGTGAATTTGAGTATTTTTATGCTAATAGATCAAACCTGCTGCAATCTTCACCCCATTCACCGCTTTGACAAAACACAACACATGAGAGTCCCTCCCTCTCCTTTCAGAGGTTTGGAAGAAGTCAGGCTAGTAGTATCTTGTTTTGGTGAAAGGAAACACATAAGTAGTATTCTTTATAGGTAGAGTTGTTACCCCAATTATGACCTCTTCTGTGGAGTGTACATTTGTATTAATGTATAATATTTAACATGTCCTTAATACATATTTGAGGAGAATACCAAAAGGATATTGTGCCATACAGAAGTCTGTATAGTCTAAAGTTATTGGTAAATGACTAAAAAGTTCCTCCTTAAAAAGACAGACAAGTGAGGGAAATAAAAAAAGAATGACAGGAAAAGACAACAGAGGTGATAAATTAGGTTTATTTCAAACACAAAGCAAAGGGGGAAACGCAACACGGTGCAGACAAACCTAACTTCTCTGGCATAGCGACTGCAGTGCGGACGGCACTGGCTGTGTCTTTTTCCGTCTGCACTCCCTGACATCTATTCACCATCCACAGAGAAATGAACACAGACATTCAGACCTGGGCTCAAATACTATTTGAATTCACTTCAAATACTTTAGCTGTGCTTGATTGAGCTTGCCTGTTGCAACGGAAAATTCCGCCTACCTGGCACCACCTGGCACAAACCCTGCCCACCTGGCACTTTAGGCAGGCTGATCCCAGGTCTTCAGACATTCCATTATATAGTACAGTATAGTGGAAGGTGCAGCTTTTTTTATGATTAACACTTATGATTAACATCTACTCTGTTCATTTATTTTTTTCAACATTTCTTGCCTGTTAAATTCTCAGTGACCAAGCTATATGACATGACATCTAAAATGGACACCTTCATGTAACAGCTTCTGGTTTCATTCAACTCATGCTATAAATCAGTAGCAGGAAATGCCTCAAGCCTTCTCAGGCATCAATATCCCTGGTTACTTTCTAGGGGGGGTTGGTGACTTGAGAGATCTGGCAGGGCTGGGTGACTTAGCATGCCTAGGGGGGGTTGGGGACTTAGGGGTGGGGGACCTTAGGGACGGGGTGGGGGACTTAAGGGATGGGGTGGGGGTCTGGGAAATGGGGGTTTGGGCAGGGGTAGGGGTCTTGGAGGCCAGAGGTGCAGGTGTTGCTCCTCTCCCTCCCATTTTGGGCTCAGGGGGGCTCTCGCCTTGCTTGTAGACGCTCACGGTGATCTCCACGAACTCCCCGCCATATTTGTTCCGTACGTTGATGCTGTACTTGCCGGAGTCCTCGGATGTGACGGCGGTGATGGTGAGGCTGGCAAACTTATTGGCCTCAAGCGTTATCTTGGCGTGCTCAGTGGAGACTACCTCATTTTCATTTTTGAACCAGGTGACCTCTGGACTGGGGTCACCCCAGACTGTGCAGGTCAGGCTCAGGGTCTGAAGGTGGACATAGGGAGGTGGAAAAGAGAGATCAGAGAGTGAGAGGTCAGACGTCAGAGAGATAGAGGTCAGAGAGAAAGATCTCTTGTATATGCACACAATTCTCTACAAGAGACCATGCTTTTTCAATACAATCCCAATCTTATACAAGCATATGTCATCATGATGTAAAGTTTGTTCAGAGTGCATAGTATATCCCACCTTCTTCTCCATAATGGTGACCACATCGGGCAGACCACCAACCACTCTACCACGGTCTGAGGATTAGAACAGTCAATTAGTACTTGTTATCACGTAATCACTAGGATAATATGTATTGTGTAAATATAGTCTACTCACTTTTCTCAGCGAAGGCTGCAGCCCTGAAAGATAAAATAACGACATTGTTATAAATCAAGGACTTGGTGTATTACCCAAACATTTGGCAGTGTGTATACGATGAGGACAAATTCTTGTCTTATAAAACCTGTGGAACTTATAATTCTTTGATTGTTATTTTAACTTAACAACTTTGAACGAAAAACCAAAAGAAGAAAAGCACAGCAATAAGTATCTTACTTGAGTCTCAGGTACTCCTCATAGGCATCGGTATATGCTACAAAAAGACAAATTGACATGATAAGACATCATCTACAAAGACAAGCTAAGTGCAATTTAAAACAATCCTAGTGGTCAAAACTTCTGGTTGTAATGACATCATTTCAACATTGTGACATCGTTTTGCCCGCTGGGATTTTTTCTCTCACAATGCTAACCTTGTCCGGAGAGGTCGAATGTGCGAGTGTGGGACTTGGTGGCATCCATAATCTGGATGGAGTAGTGTCCCTTCTCCTTCTCTGATGGCTCCCTGATCTGCATCCAGGCCATCTCAGCTGTGCCGGCGATCCTCATCTTCTCAGACGACGAGATCTTGCTATCCCTAAACGGACATGGTCAGGTTTATTTATCTAAATAAAACCCCTGCGTTACTGTCTTTCCACAGTGATATTTAAAGGATGGATACTTTAAGTTGAGGTAAGACCAACAGACAAATCTACCCTACAGTCTACACTTAAATAAATAAAAATAGTATCTAGAAACATCTATTGACTGACATTGGTTAAAGTAAGCCTTCAAATATCATCTCCAAAATGGCTGCATACTGTGTAACTGGCCTTGCTGAGTGTGATGTAGATTATGAAATGTGCATACTTGTGCAACCAGGCAGTCCTGATCTCCTCTGTGTAGTACTTCATGTAGCACTGGAGCCTGATGCCTTCTGGGGTACACTGAAGCACCAGCTCAGAGGCAGAAGACCCTGAGAGGAAAAGGAGAGGCAGAGACACAACCACACCAACACTAAGTACCTTCACAACCACACCAACACTAAGTACCTTCAAAACCACACCAACACTAAGTACCTTCACAACCACACCAACACTAAGTACCTTCACAACCACACCAACACTAAGTACCTTCACAACCACACCAACACTAAGTACCTTCACAACCACACCAACACTAAGTACCGTCACAACCACACCAACGCTAAGTATATTCACAACCACACCAACACTAAGTACTTTCACAACCACACCAACACTAAGTACTTTCACAACCACACCAACACTAAGTACCTTCACAACCACACCAACACTAAGTACCTTCACAACCACACCAACACTAAGTACCTTCACAACCACACCAACACTAAGTACCGTCACAACCACACCAACGCTAAGTGCCGTCACAGCAATACTAAGTACCTTCACAACCACAACAATGCAAATCAGAACATCAATATTTTTCCCAGGAGGTGTTTTGATACAAAGTACATACCAGCAATGTGGGCAATGGCGTTGATAATATCGTCAAATACTGCAAATCAAAAACAGAATATTTGTAGAAAGAGGAATTCATTTTCAATACGTCCTGATTAAGGAAATGATATTGTATCAATAATCAGATTATAGATAATGGAGATCCTGGAGCAGGAGTGTACCTTGGCCAGAAATGTCAAAGACAGAACTGTCTTTCCCTCTGTCATCACTGAGTTTAGCTTTGTAATGGCCCTGGTCTTTTCTGGAGAACTGAAGAAAAAAGATACTATTTACTGAGATTATATTATCAATTCAGAAAAATCTTGCAATATTTTAGATAGTATCGTGATCTTGGAACAAAAAACGATACTGTGGGAAATTGAAAAATAGGGTCAATATTCGTATAAGAAAATGTCTGCAAAAAACAGAGTACCCTTGAGCAGTTGTATTCCTTGTGAGGTCATTGCTTTCAAGGTTCACAGCAGTAGTTACCAAGGAGATGGGGAGAGCAACGGATCCAGACATCACGTTAGGAGGGGTCTCCAGAACAATCTCCTCCTCATCCTTGAACCAGTGGAACACAGTCTCTTTCTTCACATTGGCAACCTGAGACACAAACACGTACAGAATACAATCTGTCCTGCAACTTTTAAATCACTACAGAGCCTAGTAAAAAGCATGAGCTGAAGCACACCCAAACATGTTTGTAGAAGTGCTGACTAACATAGAGTAAACTGTATCAAAATGAAGTCCCACTAACTATATATGCTCCCAACAATTTAATGGGTAAACAGCAAAGCCCCAATGATTACAAATGTGTACACAGTTTCAACCTGAAGTAAATAGATATCTGTAACCACAATAACAGGTCCTAGAAAACGTGTTTGTTACCTTGCAGACGAGCAGAACAGTACAGTCCTCATCCACATGGTAGGAAAGGTACTCAGCAAAGTGGGGACCTTAACATGAGACATTTTTAATTTTCAAAACTATTATCACAATATACAGTAAAAAATAATTAAATTGACATAATTAAGCATACATTTTTCATACTGGTCCCCCGTGGGAATCAAACCAACAACCCTGGCGTTGCAAGCACCATGCTCTACCAACTGAACCACACGGGACCAGTACAAACTTTATCTACAGCGCAATCTGAAATGTTGAAAATCAAACTAACAGACCAGCTGATTACTAATGTATGATATCAAGACAACAAAGTCTTCACTTTCTTGATGACAAATTACACAAACTTTCATACTGTCGGTCAAATACAGTGGGGCAAAAAAGTATTTAGTCAGCCACCAATTGTGCTCAGTATTTAGTCAGCCACCAATTGTGCAAAAGTTCTCTCACTTAAAAAGATGAGAGAGGCCTGTAATTTTCATCATAGGTACACTTCAACTATGACAGACAAAATGAGGAAAAAAAATCCAGAAAATCACATTGTAGGATTTTTTATGAATTTATTTGCAAATTATGGTGGAAAATAAGTATTTGGTCACATACAAACAAGCAAGATTTCTGGCTCTCACAGACCTGTAACTTCTTCTTTAAGAGGCTCCTCTGTCCTCCACTCGTTACCTGTATTAATGGCACCTGTTTGAACTTGTTATCAGTATAAAAGACCTGTCCACAACCTCAAACAGTCACACTCCAAACTCCACTATGGCCAAGACCAAAGAGCTGTCAAAGGACACCAGAAACAAAATTGTAGACCTGCACCAGGTTGGGAAGACTGAATCTGCAATAGGTAAGCAGCTTGGTTTGAAGAAATCAACTGTGGGAGCAATTATTAGGAAATGGAAGACATACAAGACCACTGATAATCTTCCTCGATCTGGGGCTCCACGCAAGATCTCACCCGTGGGGTCAAAATGATCACAAGAACGGTGAGCAAAAATCCCAGAACCACACGGGGACCTAGTGAATGACCTGCAGAGAGCTGGGACCAAAGTAACAAAGCCTACCATCAGTAACACACTACGCCGCCAGGGACTCAAATCCTGCAGTGCCAGACGTGTCCCCCTGCTTAAGCCAGTACATGTTCAGGCCCGTCTGAAGTTTGCTAGAGAGCATTTGGATGATCCAGATGAGGATTGGAAGAATGTCATATGGTCAGATGAAACCAAAATAGAACTTTTTGGTAAAAACTCAACTCGACGTGTTTGGAGGACAAAGAATGCTGAGTTGCATCCAAAGAACACCATACCTACTGTGAAGCATGGGGTGGAAACATCATGCTTTGGGGCTGTTTTTCTGCAAAGGGACCAGGACGACTGATCCGTGTAAAGGAAAGAATGAATGGGGCCATGTATCGTGAGATTTTGAGTGAAAACCTCCTTCCATCAGCAAGGGCATTGAAGATGAAACGTGGCTGGGTCTTTCAGCATGACAATGATCCCAAACACACCGCCCGGGCAACGAAGGAGTGGCTTCGTAAGAAGCATTTCAAGGTCCTGGAGTGGCCTAGCCAGTCTCCAGATCTCAACCCCATAGAAAATCTTTGGAGGGAGTTGAAAGTCCGTGTTGCCCAGCGACAGCCCCAAAACATCACTGCTCTAGAGGAGATCTGCATGGAGGAATGGGCCAAAATACCAGCAACAGTGTGTGAAAACCTTGTGAAGACTTACAGAACACGTTTGACCTCTGTCATTGCCAACAAAGGGTATATAACAAAGTATTGAGATAAACTTTTGTTATTGACCAAATACTTATTTTCCACCATAATTTGCAAATAAATAAATTAAAAATCCTACAATGTGATTTTCTGGATTTCTTTTTCTCATTTCGTCTGTCATAGTTGAAGTGTACGTATGATGAAAATTACAGGCCTCTCTCATCTTTTTAAGTTGGAGAACTTGCACAATTGGTGGCTGACTAAATACTTTTTTGCCCCACTGTATGTGCCATCAATCATCTGTGTACTAGGATAGAATACCTTGTTTCCTGATGTGCTCTGACCTCTGGAACTCAGCCTCCTTCAAGGCAGCCTTGAACACTGAGAATAGAACACAACAATGTCAGTACTTAACCTAATACCCAACCTCCTACACTCTAGCACCATAGCCTTATAGTAAAGAAGAAAATGCTTACTATTATCATATGTGTATATCAGACTTTGGTTCAAACACTATTTGAAATCTACCAAATAATTTTAGTGTTCACTTTAGTTTACCTGGATTGCCAGATGGGCAGAGTTTGTGGTTTTTATTGACTATTCTATTAGTTCTATTGCGCCAGGAAACTGAATCAAGCCCAGATAAAGTATTTGAAATAATTTCAAATAGTATTTGAACCCAGGTCTGACGTACTGTATATTAAATCCCCTCTCACCATCTCCCACCAGGACCAGAGAGCTCTGGTTCTTGGCTCTGCCGTCGTGGATCTGGACGGTGTAGGTGGCCTCGCTGGCCTTGGAGAAGTGATCCACAGTCATCTGGATCACCCCGGTGTTCACGTCATGGCTGATCTTGTGGCTCTGTGGAACATACAAAACACATACCATCATTACATCAGGCATGTTTCTTAATAACTATTACCTTTATGTTTCACTGTTTATATGTTTCATGTGATTATGTCTCATGTTATTTGTTATGTATATTCACACTGCATAATTGGCCCTTGTGGGATGAAGAAAATATTATTTAATTAAATTCATCAGTGATATTCAGAGTACAGAAAAAGGCATCATGTTTACATGCATTTTTGAATATTTTGTCTGTTGTTTTGTTAACTGTGCCATATAGCACACCTTTCTTTTCCTTGATTAAAAAGCAATGTTTGAGGTTGTCGGTTTGGCACCTACATCACTGCTGGTGACCTCCTTGTCGTTGACAATGAACCTATAGGTGACGGCAGGTGACATCTTGAGGCACTGCAGCCAGAAACGCACGTGGCCCTTCTCTAGAACCTCATAGTTCAGTTGGTGCTTCAGTGGGACAACTGGACGAAGAAACAAACAAAGAAATGATCAATTCTCAAGGGATATTTGTTGTGGTATTGTGAGACGATTCCGATGTGACACTTCACCCCTGACAAAGACGCATATTGAAGCATAATACTCACTTGGATGTCTGATGTTGTAGCTGAGTTCCAGCATGGTGTTCAGGGCTGCAAGATAAATTCAAGAATTAAGAATATCGGTATAAAAACTTTGACAAGAAACATATCTATATTTTTTAATCCGAGTCTAGGGGCGTATCCAAACCTACCATCCTCTGTCACTGTGTGGCTAGCAGAAACTCCATCAGTGTCAGTCACAACCACAGAGAAGGCACCCAAATCACTCACGTCTGGGTTGACGAAAGTCAGCTTAGAACTGGAAAAGAAATACATGTTGAAACAAATTATGTTGACAAAAATATTTAGTATGGTTGTGTGGTCAATAAAGACAAAAAAAAACCACTTACTGTTTACCCTTAGTTTCTATGGCGACTCTAGGACAGTCACTGATTTCTTTGTAGTTCTTAGACCAAGCAAAGTTGGAGGTCTCAGAAATCTCACAGGCCTCGAATGACAGGAAAATATCACCAGTGTCCTCATCCACTCCACACTGGATCTCCTGGGTGCCTTAACACATGAAAACAGACAAAATAATAACCTTTATTGCTGAGTGGCGGAGTGGAAATGTTACATATTATGCATCAGCAAAACTGTTCAAACCAAAAGCTAATGAAAATACTGCTCTAAACCAATGGAGGTGTGTGTGACATATGTTCCTATACCAAAACCGTTCAAACACAAATCCAACATGCTATATCAGACTGAAGTTATCATACAGTAAATGTCATACAGTTGTCATATAGCTGTCATATAAGTGCTATTACCTGGCAGAGCCTTGGCAACCACTGGCTCAGATGTCTGGGAGGCCTTTCCTATTCCCTCAGCGTTGACAGCCTTCACTTTGAACGTATACTCTGCTCCTGCCTCCAGACCAGTCACCTATACAGCACCAACAAATCATTACATCCATTAAACATTACATTGTTCATTGAAGACTGAATGCTAACTTGAGTTATATGAGCACAACATGAAATTGAATGAACCTTTCTATATTAAAACATGATTCAAGCTAGGGATGATGTGAATCATTATGTCTGCAGGTCTACATACTGTAGCTG
The DNA here is from genome assembly GCA_030435695.1 of Brachymystax lenok tsinlingensis. NCBI lineage: Eukaryota > Metazoa > Chordata > Actinopteri > Salmoniformes > Salmonidae > Brachymystax > Brachymystax lenok. The sequence goes on along the minus strand of CM059812.1, from coordinate 21,023,374 downwards.
CTTGTTTACCTGCAGGTAACAGTGGCCAATAGCCTCTTCATTCAGGGGGTGGTAGTGATGGCCCTTCTTGGCCATCTCCACGATGTATCCAGTGACGGCACTGCCGCCGGTGTAGACAGGGGCCTTCCACAGGATGACCAAGGAGTCACCTCTGACCTCTCTGAAGGCCAAGTCATAGGCTGGACCTAAAGGTCAAAGGTCAAACAGTAACCTTGCACAATCTCACTGCCCACAGCTGGAACATTATTCAAATTAAAATAACTTAATTTAAAATTAAATAAGTAACAGGGGCATTAGACAGTATGACAGTACTAATGATAAAAAATACTCATAATCAGATGGTTACTTTACCAGGTACTGCGGTAGTCCAGGCCTCACACTTCAGAGGTATGCTGGGAGCAGAGGGCACACCCACACCTGCCAGGTTCCCAGCCTGGACCTTAAACTCGTAGAAGGTTCCCTCCGTCAGATCGTCAACCTGAAGAGAAGGGGACAATAATGAGACAGGGACCCAAATATATCCAATATTTTCAACAGAGTTGCTACATGTAGCTACATATTTGCTATTGATTTTGAATGGTAAAGTTTTATTATAGATCTAATCTGTTGTTTAGATGCAGAGGGAAGAGTACATACCGTTCACACTATCAACAGCGCAGTTATTAAACCATTACGTATGAAGAACCAAACCTATTTATCCTAACCAGATGCCACTTCTGAAACGACGTGATGTACCGTGTAGGTTCTGGTCTTGGTAGGGGCAGAGTTGACCTCCTTCCAGGCCAGGCTGTCTGCATCACGCTTGTCGACGTAGTAGGCGTTGATCTTGGAGCCACCGCAGTGCTTGGGGCTCTTCCAGGCAATGATCATGGAGGCTCCGTCACAGCTCAGCATGGTGATGCCATGAGGTGCACTGGGCGTCGCTGTGGCACAGAGTCACACAGGTAAATTCAGAATACCTTTCCATCATGTACAATTGACCCGTTTTTCATTTCAAACTGATTTTTTTGTTATATGGGATTTGTCATACAGTTGCATGAGTTTTTTTTTATACAGTGATATATATAGTGGTTAAACTGTATGTACAGTATGGTGGGTGATTTGGAAAAAAAACACACAATAATACTGTGATACTCTGACGAGTTCAGAGCACAGATACAGCAAAAGTTGGGGGAAGGGACAGTGAATAAGTCTGGTGGTGAACCTGTTCAGGAGCAAAACTGTGCATTAAAACACCCCTAGATAACAGAACAACTCAATACATACAATACTCCACTCCCCTCTCTAAATGAAACAATAAAATCCTTTATATTTAGCATTGGACAAAGGAAAATAGTCAAAGTTAAGTATTGATAGTAAGGCAATACTGCTTGCTCTTTGGGAGTATAGTTAAGGTTACTGTAAAGCACTGTATGTGACAACTGTTGGTGTAAAAAGGGTTTTATAAATACAATTGTATTAATTGATGGCAATCCTGCATTTCTTATATGGCAATATTCTATTGATACTTACTGAGGGCGGGCTCCACAGCAATAGGAGTAGACTCCTGGGACTCATCACTGAGGCCATAGACGTTGACAGCCTGGACACGGAACACATAGGTCTCCCCCGGGGTCAGTCCATGGACCACAAACCTAAAACAGGGAAATTAAACATGATCATCTATACGCCTTGAATTTAAGGTAGTATTGCTGACTCTAAGACCTGGACAATATACACGACCGTTCAAAAGTTTGGGGTCACTTAGAAATGTCCTTGTTTTTGAAAGAAAAGCAATTTTTTTTGTCCATTAAAATAACATCAAATTGATCAGAAATACAGCGTAGACATTGCTCATGTTTTAAATGACTATTGTAGCTGGAAACAGCAGATTTTCTATGGATTATCTACATAGGAGTACAGAGGGCCATTATCAGAAACCATCCCTCCTGTGTTCCAATTGCACGTTGATGACGAATCTCCTGCATCTGACGAATGCTAATCCAAGTTTAGCATTTTAAAAGGCTAATTGATCATTAGAAAACCCTTTTGCAATTATGTTAGCACAGCTGAATACTGTTGTTCTGATTAAAGAAGCAATAAAACTGGCCTTCTTTAGACTAGTTGAGTATCTGGAGCATCAGCATTTGTGGGTTTGATTACAGGCTCAAAATGGCCAGAAACAAAGGACTTTCTTCTGAAACTCGTCAGTCTATTCTTGTTCTGAGAAATGAAGGCTATTCCATGCGAAAAAATGCCAAGAAACTGTAGATCTTGTACAACGCTGTGTACTACTCCCTTCACAGAACAGTGCAAACTGGCTCTAATCAGAATAGAAAGAGGAGTGGGAGGCCCCGGTGCACAACTGAGCAAGAGGACAACCACACTACAGTGTATTGTTTGTGAAACAGACGCCTCACAAGTCGTCAACTGGCAGCTTCATTAAATAGTACCAGTCTCAACGTCAACAGTGAAGAAGCGACTCCGGAATGCTGGCCTTCTAGCCATCTGGTTCTTGGTCACCTTCCCAACCAAGGCCCTTCTCCCCCGATTGCTCAGTTTGGCCGGGCGGCCAGCTTTAGGAAGAGTCTTGGTGGATCCAAACTTCTTCCATTTAAGAATGATGGAAGGCACTGTATTCTTGGGGACCTTCATTGCTGCAGAATGTTTTGGTACCCTTCCCCAGATCTGTGCCGCGACACAATCCTGTCTCGGAGCTCTACGGACAATTCCTTTAACCTCATGGCTTGGTTTTGCAGTGACATGCACTGTCAACTGTGGGACCGTTTATAGACAGGTGTGTGCCTTTCCAAACCATGTCCAATCAATTGAATTTACCACAGGTGGACACCAATCAAGTTGTAGAAACATCTCAAGGATGATCAATGGAAACAGGATGCACCTGAGGTCAATTTCCAGTCTCATAGCAAAGGGTCTGAATACTTAGGTAAATAAGATATCTGTTTTTTATTTTGAATACATTTGCTAAAATTTCTAAAAACCTGTTTTTGCTTTGTCATTATGGGGTATTGTGTGTAGATTGCTGAGCATTTGTTTTTATTTAATACATTTTAGAATAAGGCTGTAACGTAACAAAATGTGGAAAATTCAAGGGGTCTGAATACTTTCCGAAGGCACTGTAGGTGTCAGGACTTTGCCAAATCAGTGTCTCGTTTGCAAAGATTATATTTCTGGATTATTCTCAAGCCAGAGGCCTGTCACACTACATTCACTGTCCCATCTCCTTTAATAACATATCTAATATTAAATCACTGCAGTATCTTGAATAGATAACTAGTAGACAAACGTATATGTTTAAACGGCTACCTGGTGTGCTTGTAGGGCTTGTGGTTGCATGGGGCCCAGGCCTTGGATCCCACCAATGAGGCATCTATGTAGTACCCAAAGAGGTGGTTGGGGTGTTTGGGGGGGTCCCACTGCACAAACACAGAGGACTTGGTGTTCCTGGTGGCAACCACCTGACCAGGAGCGGAGGGAACACCTACACAGGCAAAACACATGCATGTTGGGGACTGGCAATATTGAATTGATGTATCATTATTACACAGTAACAGAGTAAAGGGGTTAGGAATTAGAAATACACACACATCTTCATTATAAATCTTCAAATAAATGATTGTCATCATTTATAAACACCTTAAGATGGGAAAAATAAAGCATTTCTCATTATGCATAACATACCTGATGTGACGTGATATCTTGGTGCAATGTTATGAGGATATACAGAAATATAAAGAACAATGAACACAATAACCATTCTGTAAACCTGTAGACTAGATTCCACAAAACATACCTTCAGCAATGGATGACAGAGGCATTCTTTTCAGTTGTGATACATGATGTCATGCATCTTTCATGTAGGGAGTTCGTGTCAGACAAGAGTGTACCATTATCAATCATGGATATTGTGCGGACGAAACGTATTTTGGGATTGTGACGTTAGGGTGAGGATACTGTAGGATTTGAGGTGACTTAATCATGCCCATCATCATTGGTAGTTAGTTTCTCCAAAATACGAACAGGGGTGAAAGACCGATTTGTGATTGTGACATTACAGGAGTGCGATAGTCACATGACATAAATCTCAGTGCGTTTAAAATAAGGGATAAACGTTGGGCTTTATATTGTACATACCAACAGGCCGCTCACTACCTGAAACATATGTTAAACAGAGTCTTATTTATCAAAGTAGAATTGGAAGAATTCCTTGACTGTCACTGTTTGTAAATGCATGTATCATACATTTTGTGTGTGCATGTGTGTGTACCCGTCTGTGTGTGTGTAATCATCTCTGTGTGTGTGTGTGCCTGTCTGTGTTTGTGTGTGTGTGTGCTAAACCCCACTCTTACCATGCTCATCCACCTTTTCGATGGGATCTGTAGGCTTAGAGGCCTCGCTGGCGCCGTACAAGTTTTCAGAATACACACGGAACTGGTACTTTTTCCCGGCTTCCAAATCGAAAACGGGGTAGCGAGGGGACTGCAGTTTCACTGCTGTGTTGATCCTCTGCCAAGCCCTAGTGCCTGACACACACTAGTGGATATTTGGGACGGGAGGGCAAATGAAAGGTAAAGCCTTCTACAACATCATTGAATCACTAATCTCATTAGTAAAATGCCTTTAGCTACATACCTGCCAGCTGTTATTTCTGCCATTTGCTCAAATATTACTGCACTTTAGACAGATTGAAAGTTGTGAAAAGATAAATGGACTGTCTAATCTATTACAGTTCCTGTCCTGAGAGATAGATGGGAAGGGGAAAGGAGCAGCCACACACCTTCTCAATGATGTACCACAGTGGTGCCCGTCCACGAGGGCTGGGGGGTTCCCAGCTCAGCACAATATAGGATTTGAATATCTCTGAGGCATGCACATCTGTAGGCTCCCCCGGCAATGTAACATAACCTATATTGGGATTGAATGGCATTGAACAATATTTCATAACACGTATTATTTGATCAATAATAATTACATCAACTTTAAAGTACATTTGGGGGTCATTTAGTATTTTTTATTATGGAATTACATTTGGGATTAGTTTAGATCGTTTTATGTGTTTGCGTCAAGAGTTAGATAATGGGTTAATGTTTGCGTCAAGAGTTAGATAATGGGTTAAAAGTTATACAACGCAAAGGATGACGTTTGGATATGAAAGATTAAGGATATAAGTTAAGGACAATAAATGTAATCTAGCCATGTTAAGTTTAAAGAGCTGGCTGGTTAGTTGCCTATTTATTATGGCGCTCGTCTTACCGCTAGTCCAGTGGTGTCAATTAAGTTGCTTAGAAAAGTTGTTTTTATTCATTGTTATTATGAAGTTTTGATATATGACTACTATCATTAGAATTGTAACTATGGCAATACCAAAGTCCAATCTAAAAGCAGAAGGTGAGCAGGAAGCGCAAGGTTTTATTGATTAATAACAACGAGACAATAAGGAGAGAAATCCTTCAACTTCTCCTTTAAGGTACTGAGAACACAAGTATTTATGTGTACATACAGTTGAAGTCAGAAGTTTACATACACCTAAGCCAAATACATTTAAACTCAGTTTTTCACAATTCCTGACATTTAATACTACTAAATATTCCCTGTCTTAGGTCAGTTAGGATCACCACTTTATTTTAATAATGTGAAATGTCAGAATAATAGTAGAGAGAATAATTTATTTCAGCTTTTATTTCTTTCATCACATTCCCAGTGGGTCAGAAGTTTACATACGCTCAATTAGTATTTGGCAGCATTGCCTTTAAATTGTTTAACTTGGATCAAATGTTTCGGGTAGCCTTCCACAAGCTTCCCACAATAAGTTGGGTGAATTTTGGCCCATTCCTCCTGACAGAGCTGGTGTAACTGAGTCAGGTTCGTAGTCCTCCTTGCTCGCACACGCTTTTTCAGTTCTGCCCACAAATATTCTATAGGATTGAGGTCAGGATTTTGTGATGGCCACTCCAATACATTGACTTTGTTGTCCTTCAGCCGTTTTGCAGCATCTTTGGAAGTATGCTTGGGGTCATTGTCCATTTGGAAGACCCATTTGGAAGACCCATTTGCGACCAAGCTTTAACTTCCTGACTGATGTCTTGAGATGTTGCTTCAATATATCTACCAAATTTTCCTTCCTCATGATGCCATCTATTTTGTGAAGTGCACTAGTCCCTCCTGCAGCAAAGCACCCCCACAACATGATGCTGCCACCCCCGTGCTTCACGGTTGGGGTGGTGTTCTTCGACTTGCAAGCCTCCCCCTTTTTCCTCCAAACATAATGATGGTCATTATGGCCAACAGTTTTTGTTTCATTAGACCAGAGGACGTTTCTCCAAAAAGTACGATCTTTGTCCCCATGTGCAGTTGCAAACCGTAGTCTGTCTTTTTTATGGCGGTTTTGGAGCAGTGGCTTCTTCATTGCTGAGCGGCCTTTCAGGTTATGTCAATATAGGACTTGTTTTACTCTGGATATAGATACTTTTGTACCTGTTCCTCCAGCCTCTTCACAAGGTCCTTTGCTGTTTTTCTGGGATTGATTTGCACTTTTCGCACCAAAGTACATTCATCTCTAGGAGACAGAACGCGTCTCCTTCCTGAGTGGTATGACGGCTATGTGGTCCCATGGTGTTTATACTTGCGTACTATTGTTTGTACAGATGAACGTAGTACCTTCAGGCGTTTGGGAATTGCTCCCAAGGATGAACCAGACTTGTGGAGGTCTACAATGTTTTGGTCTTGGCTGATTTCTTTTGATTTTCCCATGATGTCAAGCAAAGAGTTTGAGTTTGAAGGTAGGCCTTGAAAAACATCCACAGGTACACCTCCAATTGACCTAAATTATGTTAATTAGCTTATCAGAAGCTTCTAAAGCCATGACATCATTTTCTAGAATTTTCCAAGCTGTTTAAAGGCACAGTCAACTTAGTGTATGTAAACTTCTGACCCACTGGAATTGTGATACAGTGAATTATAAATGAAATGATCTGTCTGTAAACAATTGTTGGAAAAATGACTTGTGTCATGCACAAAGTAGATGCCAAATCTGTAGTTTGTTAACAAGACATTTGTGGAGTGGTTGAAAAACGAGTTTTAATGACTCCAACATAAGTGTATGTAAACTTCCGACTTCAACTGTATATTTATGTGTATAGTATTGTATATTGTAAGGGCTTTGCCAATACAATATATTCAACAGGTATTTGCTTTGATGGATATTGGTCAGTTATGGAAATGTTGTGGATATGTTGATTTTAACGCTGTGTGGAAGGTTCATTTGTTATCCAGTGTTTTTGTTTAATAGATGAGAGGAATAGGATAGACTCAACACACTATTTTGGTCCGTTACCATTGTTGGCATACTCTACCTTCCAGGTCATCATCTTTAATCACTACTTCATGTTTCCCATCCAGTTTAATCACTGTTACAACAGAGGAAAAAACAGAAAAGTCATGTATGACACAAAGGTGCATCTGCTGGCTGATATTTCACCCAAAAATATAAATACAAAGATGTCCTTTGATGACGCACTCAAGTAGACATAATGAGTGTGTGTGCGGTTATGTACCTTGCAGTCTCTCTCGCTCAGCTGGGTCCAGGGCAGTCACCTTGTCAGACTCGCGGGACGGTCTGCTGATCCCGGCACTGTTGACAGCCCTGACCCGGAAGTGGTAGGCGTGACCCACACTCAGGCCGTGCACGGGGTACTTACAGATCTTCACTGGGGCGTCATTACACTGGGACCAGGTAGCACTACCAGACTCACGTCTGTACAGGAGAATGAATTACATCATAAACCATAGAATGTACTGAAGTGCTGATTGGACATCAACAATGATACTGCAGATGTTTGTAATTCCATCAGTCCTTTATCTAGAAATCTAATTTGCATGCCTTTGTCACAAGTCTTTGTTTGGCTCTGTAAGATCCGGTAGCTTCACAAAATCAATTACTCTACCAGATTTGATCTGAAACATCATGTGATCGTGAAGTTTCTCACAATCATTCCACTTACACTCTCAATGGCCATCCTTTATGTCTTCTAACAACTACAATCAAATCTGCTTTTATTGACTATTGTTGGAGATTCTGTATGGGAGAGTCTAACGTAAGGTCCTAAATGATTAAAACTGACTTGTCCACAAAGTATCCGGTGATGGCAGCCTCGTTGGTGGTGTTTGGGGGTTTCCAGGCAACCAGGACATAGTCCGAGTTGATGTCAAACGCCTTGACGCTGATTGGTGCACCTGGTGCTCCGGCCACAGAGGGAGCAGCATCTGGGGAATAAGGAAGAGAATAAGGAAGCAAGGTGGGAATGTAGAGAATATGGAGACAAAGTGGCAATACTGTATAAATCACTTGGGTTAACACATGCAAATATGTATGGGATTACAAACTGAATACAGTATGTAAAATGCCTAGAGCATATGTTTGTGTTGAGTCAGGCCTGAAGTTTAAAGGGCCTGTTGGAACTGTGTCATTTATCACTAAATGTTTCTTAACAACAAACCTCAAACCTGGTATTGTTTCTAATGTATAGCATTATAGTAAACCGTATTTCCTTTCTAATGTATAACATTAAATAATATTTCTCAAATTTAAATATGTTGTTTCTACACTCTTAGAAAAAAGGGTTTTCCACATTAGAGAACCGTTTTTGGTTCCAGGTAGAACCCTTTTGGGTTTCAAGTAGAACCCTCTGTACAGATGGCTCTACATGGAACCCAAAAGGGTTCTACCTGGAACCAAAATGGTTCTACCTGCAACAAAAAAGGACTCTTCAAAGGGTTCTCCTATGGGGACAGCCAAAGCACCCTTTTAAGGTTCTAGATAGCACCTTTTTTTCTAAGAGTGTATGCTGCTTTATTGTCAAATTATAATTTAATTATAAGACCATAGGACTTTACCTTTCACAAAGAGGTAGGCGCTGTGCTCGGTGGTGCCGTCCTTCGTCCACATGCGGAGGGTGTACAGACCCTCATCATCCTTGGCCAGGTGGGGCAAAGTCAAAGTGGCAGCGCCCCCACCAACCTTAATCTCAGCCAACTTCCCTGCCTTCAGCAGTTTATCTGATCAACAACAGAGGCGGAATAACAACACTTCATCTAGTAGTTCGTTGTTGTTGAGAGTTGACCGTAAGATCATCTGTAGAATGTTTTCAAAAACTGTTGCTTCATTCTATGTCATACTGTCATATGCTGGGCTGCACTGAATGGACATGTGCTGTGAATTAAGATGCACTGTGCTTTTTACACAATGTACTGTATGGCTTTCCTGTGTGGTGCTGTTTGTGATGATGTACCATTGAGTAATGTTCACTTGCTCACCGTCTCTGTACCACTGGGCCAGTGGTGGTACGTTGGGCAGATCAGGGACCACCACCATGGTACACACCAGACTAATGGAACCTCCCTCTGTTCCGAACGACACTCCAAACCTATCCAGCATGGTGATCTCCAGCTTACTGTGGTGGATCACAGTCAGGTGGGGCACTGATGAGAAGACAAGACCAACACATGCTAATACATTAGTACATCTCAAGTATACCAATAATGCCCTATAGTACTTACTATGATCTGTGTTAACCAAAAACTTAAACAACATATACCTATATCAGTATATAATACATACAGATATTATGCATCTGTGGATGAAGAAATGTCAGTGTGATATGTAAACAAACCGATTTAGCACAATCCAATATTATCATGGTTGATGTGATAGTAAAAGTGTGTTGTATTGTGACATTGTAAGGTCCTTCAGTGTGTGATGAATATAAGTCAACCCTTGTTTTCATTCGTTGACTGTCTCAGTGCCAGAACAACACAAAGTCACGCTCACAATAGTTTACAGTGCTTATCAGGCCACTTAGATAGACACTGTTATTTGTGGCCTCTGATCTCAAGCAAAGCCTGCCATGTCTGGGCCCCACTCCAGCAGCACTGGGATGGTTCTCCACCCACCCTCCTCCTCAATCCACTCTTTCCTCTCACCTTGACCAAAAAGCTGGCAGGACCCATAGGCTCCTCCTGCTGGTCCTAAGAGGAATACAAATATTTTTTAGAAAGGGAAGAAGGAACATCATTTTCAAAAATGAAAACCTTCATTCAGATTCATGTGCTCTGGGTTGTTGCGTTGGAGAGTGACATTTGAGGGAACTTTAAATAGCAGTTCAAATCCTTCAGTGCAAATACTCCAAAGAGAGAGAGAGAGAGAGAGAGAGAGAGAGAGAGAGAGAGAGAGAGAGAGAAAAAAACTCACTCTTGACAGTGACAGAGGCCTTGCTGGTTGTTGAGCCATGGGAGTTCGTTGCCACGGCGCTGTACTCAGCAGTATCACTCACCACACACCTAAAGTGAAGGAAATTAGATATTAGTATATTATGATTTCATTGGCTCAAATAAATGGTACATGTGTATTGTGCTGTTCATTATCACTGTTTATACAACAGGTGGGTCTAATCCTGAATGCTGATTGGTTAAAAACGGTTAAGGTCATAGGGGGTTATTGGCATTGTGTTAAATGACTTCAGGACTGTGTAACATCCAAGAAATGTATTCAGTTCAGAACATCCTCCCCTTCACCTTCATGCCTTTTAAAGGACAACTTTTAATCCCAGTCAAATGTTTGACGACATGAGTGAGAAGGAGTCATTGCGTTTTGGAAAGTGATCTCATGGCTTGAGAGCGCCGTCGAACAGAAAGCGACGTTCTGAAGCAGCAGAAGGCGCTAAGAAGGCAGCACATCGTAAGGACAGACATTCCCAAGGAGAAACCGAGGGTGAGAATAGAAGAGGAGAAATGTGACCTTCCCCTCTGGAAGTACTATTTTAAAGACGATCCGTTTTCCATTTTCCCAGCTGGGGTGATATGAATCTCCGGCCATTTTATTCCCACTGTTACTCTCTTTCTCTTCAAATATTATCAAAGACAACTAATTGATTAAGGTTAGGAAAAGAAAAGGGTATGAAACAGAGCATGTGTTGGGGCAGAGGAGGGGGGAGGGGCTAACTTAAACTGCGGTCTCCTTTTTGACCCAGTAACGTAATGACGACATAGGAGAGATTCAGTGCATAGAGCGAGATGAGAGGGAGAGGGGGGAAGAGGAATGAACGGATCGAATGACACGGAGGTCAGCACTTCGGTGTGAACAGCTGAGGTGTCTTGAAGACGAGGGCCGGGCGGGCCAGCGACATGCAGGCTGTCTTTAGAGGCGGAGCTGGCTTTAGACAAAATAGGAAATGCAACAACCCCCTCCACCCTTTAGTTTCACTGGCAACAGGGAACAACCAAAGGGGGACAATGGGTACTGCCTGACAACAAGTGGAAAAACAACACCTGTTCATAGAGTAGAACAAGGCAAGTGACAATTTCATATCACATCAGTAAGTTCAAGAAATGAAACACAATTGAATGTATGTAATAATGATTTCAAATACTACAGTATGTGAATTGAATTTCGGTTCATGTCCTTAATCAAGTTGAAATGAACCCAAACTTGACCTTGGTCAAATTAAACCAATTAACATGAAAAGAGAGTGAATTCGAGTGAGGTACAGTACCTGCTAATAATCAGACTGTGTACTCCATACTTGCTCTCAATCTTGTACTTTCCTGGGGCACTCAGTGGGTCAACAGGTTTTCCTCCCTTATACCTGAAAATACAAGGCATAAAATTAGTAAGTGGGTTCTTTTACACCTCCGTATTGATGGAATTCTCTGTACTGACGTATTTTTTATACGTCTGTTACGTGACATATAACTAATATTGCATAATTCTGACATAACTAATATGTTAGCATATTTGACATTACTTCAATGGTTAAACGTCACTATTTAGGAAATTTCTAATGAGACCGTGTTGACAGGAAACATTTTTTTCTCTCCCCAATTGGTAGTTACAGCCTTGTCTCATCGAAAGCCGTGCAAGGACATCCCTGCAGGCCAAACCCTCCCCTAACCTGGACGACGCTGGGACAATTGTGTGCCGCCCCATGGGTCTTCCCGGTCGCGGCCGGCTACGGCAGAGCCTGGACTCAAACCCAGAATCTCTAGTGACACAGCTAGCACTGCGATGCAGCGCCTTAGACCACTGCACCACTCGGGAGGCCGTTGACAGGAAACATAACAAAATCTAGCCTAAATATCTGTGAAGTCCCTCCAATAAACAGTGAAATGTGCAGAGACATTTATAGCATTAGACAAGACCAAGGTGCTGGCTTATGTCATTATAACCAGTTTACAACCATAACTGCAGGTAAATGCTCATTTAAAGTGCATTCTAATCCATCGTAGGTAAATGTCTCTAAACTGTCTGTATATATAGGAAGCAGTTGTTGGTAAAACATGTCATATCTCAAAGACTACATGGCGAATCATAGTAGTTACTAGATGCATACACATTATGGAAACTGATACATAATGAAGTACAACAGTATGTCAATAAGAGGCGGGCGCTCCTAACCATTTGACAATAGGCCTGGGGTGACCGCCTACGGTGCAGAACAGCTTGACAGGAGTCTTCTCCCATGTGGTGTGGGGCCTCAGAGCCACCAGGAAGTCAGGGGCCTTGTCCGTCTCCGTACTCGACGTCATCTTCTTGTGCATCATCTCCTGCACCTGAGGAGAGGCAGGATAGGTTGCATTAGCAAATGAGGGGGAACCTTTCCTCCAGCAGTGATAAGGCTAGTACAGGTAGAAATAAGATAATAGAAACTATAGGCAAAAAGCTATCAAATATTACATAACTGTATAAGTGTGGTATTTGCACATCACAGGGTTTCATCAATGATATATGATCCTGTGTCAGCAGGATCATGTATATAACATGATCCTTCCACAATCCAGTGTATTACCTCTCTCTTAATCGCAATATTCTCCACTTGGGTCTTTGTGGCCACTCTCATCCTGTGGAGCTCCTTCTGAATTGAAGCAAGTCCTTTCCCAACATGACTAGACACTCGCTGGTACTCCTCTATATCATCGGCGCTCCTACACACATATTCCACAGCAGGAAAGATAAGAATTGATATACCGGTACAATATACAGGGTTTAATAAAAAACAACAACAGACGAACACTTCAACATATTGTCCAGTATTAGGTCAGATAGGTCCGTTATTAACATCTAACCAACATATCCTGTATAACAGGGTTCCACAACTGGGGGCTTGTTTTTTTTCCATTGTTTTTTTCTTCATTGTTGGATATAAAAACCGCCCTGCAGCTGAATCTAGTTGATGATCCCTGCTGTATAATGACACACAACACATGTACCAGGACACAATTTGGCACATTTGCCGTGTTTTTCAGTCACCATAGTAGCTCCTTCTAGTTTTTGCCTGCAGTCAGCTCTGACTGTGGTTCATATTCCCTTACACCTAAAACAGCAAGACATATCGGCCCTGTCCAGAAACAACCCCTAGCCCCTTCCCCTAGGCACTTCATGTAAACCTGAAAGAATTTAATAGGTATGGTAGTAGTTCCATCTTAGTTGGGTGTAGATTTTGCCAATTTGCTTACACCTATCGAATCCTTTCAGATCTACACAAGTGTCTAGGTGGTAAGAGCTAGGGGTTGTTTCTGTACTGGGCCAATGTAGCTGGGAGACACTGTCCTATTGGACCCACCTCTGACTGAACGCCGGCACTGTATAGGCTGGTTCAGCCATAGCCTCTGTGGCGTGGGTGTGCTGCACCTGGTCCACTGACTTAGAGCTTGATTTCCTGTGGAGAGAGAGCAGTCGTTAGAGTCATTAGAACAGGAAGATAAACAAACACTTAGTGCCAGCACTGTTGTGGTGGTACTGTGATTTTAAAATGTAAAAACAATTGCAGAATATACTTCATATCAAAAACCAAAAGGGACATAAAAGCTAATAAAGCTATTAATTTAGTGGTTTTCACTTAGATTGTGAGATCAATGGTATTGGACAAAAGTTCACTTTTCAACCTCCTTTTCAATCTCCAGCACAATACCAGTGTCAACAACTGTGAAAATGGTTCTACATTTTGCAGAAACAAATATAAAGTTCAAAACGTCTACCTGATGATATCATCAAAAATTCAACATTTTAAAAAGTGATTTTCAAACACTATGAGATTCATGGTGACGTGGGGAGCAATAAGATAACCTCCCTTGGGCTAGAAACTCGATGCAGGTTTGGAAAATCACTGTGGCCTACCCTGTGATGTCCCAGAGAACCAGTGTTTTTTGTACCTCTCTTCTTATCTTTTTAACCACAGATCATAGAAACGTGATGTTTACACATATATGGACCCTGGTTTGGTGCTGGAAATGATGAATGGGAGGTTGAAAAGTTACAGAATTGCCCTTTAATTTCTTATCAAATATAACTAGTAAAGAGTCCGGTAACTGGATAGTTTTTTTCTGGATGGGTTGGGGTCTAGAACAGGGTTCAGCATATGTTTCAGGCACAGTGAAGCAGTGGCATGCACACTACTCTATGACATAAGACATGGGTTGCATAACAACATCAACGTCACGACCTGCTATGACCTGGTCAATAGGTCCCAACACTTTGGCTTCTGCTTGCAGCATGACAAATTCTGAGTTTGAGGCTTCATTGGGTACAGTTCCATTTGAACGCCCCCACTTCAGCTCACCACAGACTCCTATAACCTTGGAATTGCAGTTTGAATCACAGCCGATGGCGTAACCACCAAAGGGTTGTGATGGTCTGAGAAGCGCTAAAGCAACATCTAGTAGCCTGCTATGACCCTACGACACTAAAACAAGGCAAAATCCATTGTCGCAAGCCACATAGCATCAGCATGGGGTGGTGGACATTTGAAGTTGGAGACCATCTCTTGTCCACTCCACTTCTCTCTACACCAGCACTATGTACATCCACACTATTGTGCTCCAGCTGCTGTCTTGCCAAAAAACTGCTTTCTATAGTGCTGCAGGTGAGCAATAACACTAATTCCCTACCTTGAAGAGTGCTCCTTGACAACATGCTTAGTAGTGTGAGAGCTGTGATGGCTGACGTGGCTCACATGCTTCTTCTGATTAAAATGCATGACCTTGGTAGCCATGGCTGGAACACTTCAAAAGAAACCTGGTCACAATACCAGGTAGGAGAGGGAGGAGGGAAATGGATTTGTTTACCTTTACTTCACATGCAACTGAACATTGGAGATGGTTTGCTGTGTTAATGACGCTTTCAACATTAACATCAATGTTTTTAGCATGATCAGACACAATAATGACTTCCCATTGAGCGCTTTCACGCTGCTATTGTCAACTATAGGTGTCAACTGTCTACGGTTGATGAGAATCTGCAAAGCCTTAGTACATGAATATTCCCTATTATTATCAACTTTTCACACAATTAATGACAACATAGCCTAACTGCAGCAGCCATACTTATAGGCACATAGGCTTTGTCTGTCTTTGAAGGCCTCACAAAATGGCTGTTGAAGGACTGATACGCAATGGTTATTATTTTTCCATTTCAACTCCAAATACTTTGCCAGAGAATATATCTTTCACATTTTCTTCCTTGCATACTAATTCTATGATATTTATCCCACAAATTGCATGTTCCGGCATACCTTTATGGTTTAAGAGGGGCCATGAATGTTGCCTCCACATACCACCATATCAACAGGGGTCAGCCCCTCAAATGTTTCACCTTACAGCGAGCACAGCTCATCTATGAATAGCTGAAAGAAGTTTGAAGGCTAATGCACTGGAGGAATATAGTCAAAAGCTACAGAAGAAAATTAGTAGCCTGCACGTTTGGCTGAATGAAGGACAATACTCATTAGAAAATAAATTGGCCTGACATAAGGCAGGTCATCAACATCCTGATCAATCAATACATTCATTATTCAACTGCCTCTAAATAAATGCAATACTCAACTTTTTATGTACCCTCCCTATACAGTACACTATCCAGATTTCCAGGATGTGTCTTAGGTATGTAAATATATTATCATTAGATAGATAGCCAAAATTACGCACACAAGAAAAAAGGTTCAGCGACCTCTTCATTCACAGGCAAGCCACTAGTGCACAGTGAAAGTATAACATCCCTCAGATAAATTCCAACACAACCCCTTATCCCTCACTGGAGACAAGTTATCTATCCCCAAAACAACTCCAGACATGTAAATCTGTCACTCTCTCTTAGCCTACACGTATGGCAACATATATGACCATTATCAACGTTAATGTACTGGAAATATAAGGTTCCCCTGAAATAAAAATGTCGGATTTATAACGAACCGCTCAATGTGACTATGATAAAATAACAGAAAGAAACGCGACTCACCCCTTGAGATTAAAACTGCGCAAAAAGGTAGCAGACGAGCCTGATGCCGCTTGGGAGGCACTTGCTGATGGTAACAAAAATATTACCCTCTCACTCAAGGAATGGCTTTCCCCGACCACCCCATGTATGGATGCACTTACGACTATATATAGCATTTACCAACATTTTCTGACCCATTCAACACTTTCAGTCAAAGTTGACGAGGGCGGGTGGCTGTTGAAATGGTCAAATAATGAACACAAATATTTGCGTCAATTTCGTCGATGTTATTGTAGGATTTTTCAACAGGTTATTTTTTGGGATAGACTGTTTTTCCTTGAAAAAGATTCGTGATTTTTTATTTTGTCAATAATGTCATAGGCATATAAAAATGTGTTTTAGCCTATTTTTTGTTTTCGAGAAGATGACAACCGAATGTATAGGTCGAATGTAGAGCTCTCTTGAAGGTGATTTGCTCACTCCCACTTCAATTAGTTTGACTAATTTCCTAATAATTATGTTCTCTCTACAAACTGACACCATTAACTATCATTAACTGCAACAGTAGTTGAATTTGACGTGATTTATTTCCTGTGCGATATTAACACTGTTAACCTTATGAGACCTTTTTAGGGTTCTCAAGATTGCCTCCCACCCAGGTCCTTACACTTGCCAGCAGCTATTTTTAACCAGAGATTAAGTTCAGAAACAGTGATACCCTCACCGTTTACAGTAAATGGACTACTGTAGCCCTACAACTATTTTGATCGACATCTTTCTATTTTGAAAAATGCTAAAATTAAATAGCTGGAATTACGCCTGATATGACTTAGCAGAGAAACTTCCAAAATCATTCATTTTCAATATGGTGCGATTTTCATGAGTGCTTTATTAACTCAGTTGTTGCCAACTTTTTGATGGATGTTAGAGTTAAAATTATAGTGCAGGTGCAGTGAATTGTGGGACAAGCCTACTCCTGGACTAAAAAGCATTGTCAAGGCAAATCTCCTTTGAAAGTGCTTTATTAGTAAATGATTAAATACCCTTATCGGGTCTGCAGCACATTGAACAATTACCCAGATCATGATGTAAATCAACCTCCATACAATAAACTGTAGATCAGAATGTTCCTTAAAAAGCTGCATTTTATAATATACAATGTCACGATTTGACACCTGAGCTGAGACCTGCATAGGAGACTTTGAATGTATCTGAAAAATTTTGGCTGTCATGAAATGAAGCTAAAATCTTTAATTGTAACAATAACAAAGCGGTTGCTCCGCAAAAGCTGAGGGTTGGGCCTAGAGAAATTTAATCACTCAAATTTATAGAGCTATGGATGCAAGGACTGACCATCCATGATATCAAAATAATAGTTATAGCAATGTTTTGAGGCTGTACAGTGTTTGTTTACATTCATGTTGTTTACAAACATTGGCATAAAACAATCTAATATTTGGGGTTCTGATGGGGTACAAGGTCACAAAGTCTTGGTAGTAAGAAACATTGGTTTGAGGGATATAAAAAGGAATGAAGGTGGAACATGCCATGGTTACTGTATATATGTGATAACCTTTGTATGCTTGCAATGCAATGGAAAAGTACTGGGTAAATGGAGATGTACTACTTTAGTTCTCAGGCTGAGAATTGCCTGCACCTGCTGATAGTCAAGCAGCCTCAAGGACGAGATAGCAGAGTGAGAAACCACAGTATAGACATGTTTTTCTCATTTTAGATACGTTGTATCTAATCCAATGCAACAATGTTAAGGTATGACTGACGGTAGGTTGTCCACACCCACTAGTAGAAGGAGCGTTGTCTCCTGTTTTGCCACACAGATCTTTACTATAGACTACTGAGGTGTTCTGTATGTGAATCTCTGTCGGAAATTGCATTTTATTACTATCGTTTTATACCAAGGTTCCTGTGTCTGTGTCATCTTACTGGAAGACTGATTGTTGAAGGGAACTTACATCACCCCATGCAAAGGACCACCCAACAAAACTTTTAGCAAAAGTTATTTTGTTTAATTTTAAATGGGTAGCCTAAGTTGACTGAAATCCATCTGCAAGATTCAGTGCATTAAGGTATATATTTGGTTTATACATCTTTCTGGGTTTTGATCATTGATCTTCTGCGAACAGATCTGTGTAATAGGTGATTAGTAAAGTCGTTTTACTGTACTTATCTTCAATAGAGACCCTGTAAAGTACTTTGAGACAGAAAGCCTTTAGCCTTCCTAAACTGCATCTTCTTCTTTGTCAGAGGAAATGAGAGAGTTATTGGGCCAATACATCTCAGACACCCTCAGCTACATCCACACAGTAGAGGGATTCTGTGACAGGCATCCAAGGTGGATCCTGCAGAGAAAGGAGGAACAATCCAAGATGAAGAACATCAAGGACATGGCAGACAGAATCGATGTTAAATTCGGCCGAGTCTTGAATGCAGAAGACAACACCAAGGCATTAAGAGAGTTCACGAAAGACAATCTGACCCAGGTGACTGCAAACAGTAGGCTTCAGAAGCTGGAGAAGGAGCTGGAAGATGTACTGAAGGACACTATCAAGGGGCTGGAGGAGCTGGACTGCTTCATGGATGCTGTGGAGAGGCTGGTGGTCACCTCTCTGTTTGTATTTGCTGATGAAAACCGGTTGTGTCCTCTGCCTCAGGGGAGGAGCCAGAAAGTGTCCAAGCTGTCATCACCTCCGCTAGAATGACCTGTTCTCTCCTTATCCACTTTAAGAGGGACGCTTCAGCCTTCTTTTCCCCATGCCTCCTCAATGTGGAGGTGCTGTACGTGTACTTGGAAAATGACATACACATCTCTGAGCAGCTGTGTGAGAGAATGGGATTGGGAAAAACATAAGTGGAAATCAGTTAAAATAATTTAACACAATATTCAAATCAAATGATCTATTCTTTTTTTCTTCTCTCTGTGTGGTTTCAGACATACCAGTAAGATACTTTATATTATTATGTAACATTATAGCAACTTCTGCTGTAGCTGAAAAGTGCTTTATAAATTGTTTTATATTTTCATTATTAGAAAAACATTTTGCGGAGAGAAAAATTACGACTTGATGATTGACACGAGCACTGAAGTGAATGAAAAGTCCATGCAGACCATGTTTAACCATTTGCGCCATTTGCGTGATATCAGGTAAACCTTTCCTGTTTTGGTTTTATCTTACATTTGCAAATACTAGCTTATTAACACTGAGGGCACACATTTCTGATCATTCATTCATCGATTCCAGCTACATGTTTCAATGTCTCTGATGGAAAACGTGGAATATGTCTCTCCTGCTAGGATGGACCAGCACCTCAGACTGACGTTCCTGTTCCAGGAGTCTGCCCTGCGCTTCATTGGTCTGTTCAGTCAGCGCCACTCTAGAATGCTGGACTTTGTAATAGAGCTGGAAAAGAGAGCTGGCAAACTAAATAAGATGAAGAAAGGGGGTTATATCTCCAGTGTGGTAGGCAGTGCAGTGGGGGCAACAGGAGGGGCTCTTTGTCTTGCCCCTGTGACTGCTGGACTGTCACTGGGGCTCACCATCCTAGGGATTGGAATGGGTGTGACCAGTGGGGTCAACAGTCTAACCATCAGTGTAACAAAGGTGGCATTTAAAAGCTACCAAAACAAGAAAGCCAATACAATCTTTCAATGTTTCATGGTGGACATGTAAAGACTCCATGGGAGTCTGGAGAAGGTGGCCAGCAACATTTGCTCTTTGGAGCCGAAGGTGGTGGCATTAGTGGTTGGGAAGAATATAGGCAAAGGTGGTGCGAGTTTAGGAAAGAAGAAACTCTGGGGCAGCCTATGGAGGAGATGAGACTCCTGGAGCAGCCTATGGAGGAGATGAGACTCCTGGGGCAGCCTATGGAGGAGATGAGACTCCTGGAGCAGCCTATGGAGGAGATGAGACTCCTGGGGCAGCCTATGAAGGAGATGAGACTCCTGGAGCAGCCTATGGAGGAGATGAGACTCCTGGGGCAGCATATGAAGGAGATGAGACTCCTCAGGCAGCCTATGGAGGAGATGAGACTCCTGGGGAAGCCTATGGAGGAGATAGAAAAAGGTACAAAACCAGTTAAATTGACTTGCCCTAAAACGATCACCTACATGATGAATGATATTATGTGCAAGTATTAGCAAAAATACTCAAGCTCTACTAAGTCTTTGAATTTCACTAATCTGGCATTGCCATTGGTTAATTTGCTGTGTAATTGGTTAATTAATTGCTTTTCCATTAAAAATCATTTTTCTAGGTTTTTTTGACTGGATGTGGCATTCGGGCATGGTGGTGTTGCTGTTGCTGTTAGCATATGTATGATATGAGAACATTTATAAGTAGAAACTTGCCGTTTGGACGGCATTGTTTCCTGTGCATCACTTCTTGTACGATTTAATTGATTAACATGTAGATTTGAAGTGATTTCTGTGCAGGCCTTTCAAGCTACTTGGATTTGAGAATAGAAGAGAACAGATTTTTTTATTAAATGTATACAATATTACTAAATATTTTATTCAAACCACCCCTTTATCTGGGCGGTGTTCTTGTTGTGGAATAGTCAGATCTAAATATTATAAATATATTATAAAGAACAAACATATCTCTCTGACATGTAGAATATGGAATCCCTATCTTTATGCAACATTACAAGTTGTACCAACTGAACATAGCTGTTCTACGTCAGATTCTATAACTTGTCACTGTATACTGATGTAGTGTAACAATTTTAAAAAGTTTCAAAAGAGTTTAATCCACGTTATATTGTTGAGAAAATCTAATTGGCCTACGTAGTTATTTCAGCATGGTTATTCTACTTCTGAATTGTATAGGCATGTACTGCTCTCTAGTATATTTTACTCATGTGACATGTCTTGCTGTTATAGATTGTTACTCACTTCAATTAAGATATGTGCAGATAAAAGTGCATTATTTTCTACTTTAGCAATGTTTAAATATCCATACAAAGTTGAATTACAGAACTCAAGAGATTTTCTGAAACAGTGATACCCTCACCTCTTACAGGACACTACTGTAGCCCTACAACTATTTTGATTCACAACTTTCTAATTTGAAAATGCTAAAATATCTGGAATACACCTGCTATGATTTAGCAGATTAACTTGTGCAGAAATCTATTAACCAGATCGATCTTTTCAATATGGTGTCATTTTCATAGCCTAAGTGCTTTGTAAGACCAGGTGTGGCCAACATTTTGATGTACACTCAACGGCCAGTTTATTAGGTACACCCATCTAGTACGGGGAATTCTACACGGTGTTGGAAACGCTCCACAGGGTTGTTGGTCGATATAGACGTGATGGCATTACGCAGTTGCTACAGATTGGACGGCAGTACATTCATGCAGCGAACAGCCCGATCCATCTCATCCCAAATATGCTCTATTGGGTTGAGGTCTGGGGACTGTGCAGGCCACTCAAGTAAACTGAACTCGCTGTCATGTTCCAGGCAATGTTTTTCCACTCAGTTATCCAGTGTTGATGATCGTGTGCCCATTGGAGCCGCTCCTTCTTGTTTTTAGCTGATAGGAGTGGAACCCGTCGTGGTCGTCTGCTGCAATAGCATATCCGTGACAAGGATCGATGAGTTGTCCATTCCAAGATGCCGTTCTGCACACCACTGTGCCTCACCACTGAGCAGTTATTTGCCTGCTTGTGGCCTGCTTGTTAGCTTGCACGATTCTTGCCATTCTCCTTCGACCTCTCTCATCAACAAGCTGTTTTCGCCCACAGGACTGCCGCGGACTGGATGTTTGTTATTTGTCACACCATTCTCAGTAACCCCTAGACAGTGTCATGCGTCTTCCTCTGACACCGCCTGGCATAGAGGTCCTGGATGGCAGGAAGCTTGGCCCCAGTGATGTACTGGGCTGTTCGCACTACCCTCTGTAGTGCCTTGCGGTCGGAGGCCGAGGAGTTGCCATACCAGGCAGTGATGCAACCCGTCAGGATGCTCTCGATGGTGAAGCTGTAGAATTCTTTGAGGATCTGAGGACCCATGCCAAATCTTTTCAGTCTCCTGAGGGGGAATAGGTTTTGTCGTGCCCGCTTCACGACTGTCATGGTGTGCTTGGACCATGTTAGTTTGTTGGTGATGTGGACACCAAGGATCTTGAAGCTCTCAACCTGCCCCACTGCAGCCCTGTCGATGAGAATGGGGGCGTGCTTTGTCCTTTTTCCTGTAGTCCACAATCATCTCCTTTGTCTTGATCACGTAGAGGGAGAGGTTGTTGTCCTGGCACCACATGGCCAGGTCTCTGACCTCCTCCCTATAGGCTGTCTCGTTTTTGTCGGTGATCAGGCTTACCACTGTTGTGTCATCGGCAAATTGAATGATGGTGTTGGAGTCGTGCCTGGCCGTGCAGTCATGAGTGAACCCCTGAGGGGCCCCTGTGTTGAGGATCAGTGTAGCGGATGTGTTGTTACCTACCCTTACCACCTGGGGGCGGCCCATCAGGAGGTCCAGGATCCAGTTGCAGAGAGAGGTGTTTAGTCCCAGGGTCCTTAGCTTATTGATGAGCTTTTAGGGCACAACGCTGATCTGTAGTCAATGAATAGCATTCTCACATAGGTTCTTTTGTCCAGGTGGGAAAGGACAGTGTGGAGTGCAATAGAGACTGCATCATCTGTGGATCTTTTGGGGCGGTATGCAAATTGGAGTGGGTCTAAGGTTTCTGGGATAATGGTGTTGATGTGAGCCACGACCAGCCTTTCAAAGCACTTCATGGCTACAGACGTGAGTGCTGCGGGTCGGTAGTCATTTAGGCAGGTCACCTTAGTGTTCTTGGGCACAGGCACTATGATGGTCTGCTTAAAACATGTTGGTATTACAGACTCGGACAGGGAGAGGTTGAAAATGTCAGTGAAGACACTTGCTAGTTTGTCAGCGCATGCTCGCAGTACACGTCCTGGTAATCCGTCTGACCCTGCAGCCTTGTGAATGTTGCCCTGTCTAAAGGTCTTACTCACATCGGCTGTGGAGAGCGTGATCACATAGTCTTCTGGTACAGCTGGTGCTCTCAAGCATGTTTCAGTGTTATTTTCCTTGAAGCGAGCATAGGAAAAGTTCGTCCGGTAGGCTTGTGTCATTGGGCAGCTCTCGGCTGTGCTTCCCTTTGTAGTCTGTAATGGTTTGCAGGCCCTGCCACATCCGCCAGAGCCGGTTTAGTACGACTCGATCTTAGTCCTGTATTGATGGTTTGCCTGTTTGATGGTTCGTCGGAGGGCATAGCAGGATTTCTTTTAAGCTTCTGGGTGAGAGTCACGCTCCTTGAAAGCGTCAGCTCTAGCCTTTAGCTCAGTGCGGATGCTGCCTGTAATCCATGGCTTCTGGTTGGGGTATGTACGTATGGTCACTGTGGGGACGACGTCATCGATGCACTTATTGATGAATCCAATGACAGATGTGGTGTACTCCTCAATGACATTGGTGGAATTCCGGAACATATTCCAGTCTTTGATAGCAAAACAATCCTGTAGTTTAGCATCTGATTCATCTGACCACTTTTTTATTGATCTAGTCACTGGTGCTTCCTGCTTTAATTAAAATTTTTGCTTGTAAGCAGGAATCAGGAGGATGGAATTATTGTCAGATTTGCCAAATGGAGGGCGAGGGAGAGCTTTGTATGCATCTCTGTGGAGTATAGGTGGTCCAGAGTTATTTTCCCTCTGGTTGCACATTTAACATGCTGATAGAAATTTGGTAAAACTGATTTAAGTTTCCCTGCATTAAAGTCCCCGGCTACTAGGAGCGCCGCCTCTGGTTGAGCGTTTTCTTGTTTGCTTATGGCGGAATACAGCTCATTCAATGTTATCTTAGTGCCAGCCTCTGACTGTGGTGGTATGTAAACAGCTACAAAGAATATAGATGAAAACTCTCTCGGTAGGTAGGTAAAGTGGTCTGCAGCTTTTTCATCAATATTTTGCACAAACACAGTCCTTACAAAGTTATGTCCAGAATGTGAGCAGTTTATTTTTGGATGCAATGTTCAGACATTCACAGATCTACAGCATAACACAATCATCCAAACCGGAAAAATGTAGGCTACATTTGTCCTAGCACTAACTGAGGAAAGATTGACGTAACAAGAGCGGTCGAATTTGTATATCTCTCGCTGACAAACTACAATATGAATTAGCTAATAGGAATTACTATTTATAATTAATCACATCACGGATGAGCTCACCATTGATCAAAATAATTTAGTAAAACACTCTCTAGAAATCGAAAGAAATCCGACGATGGGTAGTTTATTGAGCGCTTCTATGCTTTTTCCCCCACAGAAAACCAAAGATAATAAGAGAAGACAAGATGAGTTTGGTGTGTTTATAGTATGCGTGTTCGGGGTCGTCTACCGTCGTTCACATCCCACCATTAATTTACGGAAGTTCGCAAAAAAGGAGTGAACCCTTACTCAACTAATTTTGTTATAACATCTTTGGTCCGACAGATAATTACGTGAAACCCAGAATGCATTGTATGTCAACAAACATGGCTCCACACACAATTGGAATTAGCTTAGCTCATCATAATCAGTACAACCTTCAAAAAGGTATTTTACACACATCATGTAACCTCTCACTCCCACTCTGAGCCATTCATTGTTGTTGTTTATGTGTGTATCTAGTGAGCTAAGCTGTAGAATTAGCAATGTCTTTCAAAAGGCGACAACAACATTCAGGAGATTTAATAAAATTCTGACAGAGTCTGAGTATGAAAGTCAGGAATCAGATTCTGACAGTGAGTAGCTGTCCCCCAACCTTGTAGCCATTGAGAACACTGAATCTGAGGACCCCTTGTCCAATGATAAAGTCCCATGTCCCTTTGAAGATGCTGGTGGTGATGGAGGCAGACCGACAGTGGATGAAGTACAGGAGTTTTGTGGTAGCTGGAAGGCCGCCAGCCATTTCACCCCGCCTGGCCCTGCTGTTTGCTTTGATGAGTCCCAGTCTGGAGTGCAACACCCCTTGCCATTTCCAAAGGAGGCAGAGTGCTTCAAGTTGTTTCTGACAGAGGAGCTGGTGGGAGACATAGTAGAGGAGACCAATCGCTATGCCTTGGAGCTACAGGAGAAGAGAGAGCCCGGAGTGTGGGGTGGGGGGGGGACTTGCTAAATGGGTGACAACCACAATTAGTGAAATGTATACCTTCCTGGTGACAGTCCTCCTCATGGGGATAGTAAAGAAGAACTCCCTAAGAGAATACTGGAGACCAGATCCTATGTTTGCAACTCCCTTCTTTGCCACCCTCTTTTCCCAAGGCCGCTTCCTAGCTCTGCTGCGATGCCTGCATTTTGTCAACAATGCTACTGCCATCCTAAATGATCCTAAATGACCCGTTATACAAAATAAGAAATGTTCTTACCAGCCTGACATCAGCATTTGGTCGGGTCTTTGTTCCATACAAGGACCTATGTATTGATGAGTCCCTGATCTTATGGAAAGGTAGGCTGATGTTCCGTCAATATATTCCCTCCAAAAGGCACAGGTTTGGGGTCAAGTTCTTTGTCATGTGCGACGTGAAGACAGGATTTGTCCAGGACATTATAGTTTACACAGGGTCCACCACTGATATCCAACATTATGAGCGGCTTGGGGTGTCCGGGTCCGTGATGATGACCATGCTGGCTCCTCGTCTCGGCAAGGGACCCACTTTGCATGTGGACAATTGGTACAGCAGTCCCACACTCTTCCAGCATCTGCTCTCCAACAGCACAGAGGCCTGTGGCACAGTCAGGTTGAACAGGAAGGGGAAGCCGGCATTCGGATGCAGGAAAATGTAGAGAGGGGAGGTGGAGTTCATGGAGAACGGTCAACAGCTGGCAGTAAAGTGGCATGACAAACGAGACGTCCATGTCCTCTCCACTGTCCATACAGCAACCATGTCGGCCACAGGGAAGGTGGACCACCTGACGGGAGAGAGAAAAATCTAATCAGACTGTGTGCTTGACTATAACCTCAAAATGGGGACAGTGGATAAGGCGGACATGATAAACAGCTTTGTGGAACGCACATTGGAAAATGACCAAGTGGTATAAGAAGATATTTTTCCATCTAATCGACACTGCAGTTGTTGTTCAGTCACTGCATGAATATTAAATATGGGTTATGCATATTTCGTTTTTTTCTCTCTAGTAAAACAAGTTGTTGTTGTTCAACCAACCACCACCAATACTGCAATAAAATAGACAACTATTAAATATTGGCCTATGTGTTTTCTTGCTGTGTTTTAATCCAGTAAAACTGTTAAGGAGTGTACGCTAGCATACAAAAGCTGGCCTCAATCTTCAGCTCGAAAGATGTCCAGTTCCAGTTCCAGTTATGATATTGGCAAATATTGTTTGTATGTGTGCTTTCTGAAAGTAGAGAATAGAGGGGAATTATTCATTAGAATACAATAAGGATAAAGCAATACAACAATATTACAAAGAAGTAACATAATAAACACTGCTATAAAAATAGTATATTGCATTGACAAAATCACAAAATTTAGCCATAACAGTAAGAAACAAACTTTTGATCTCCACAAGGGGGCAAGGCAGGGCAGAACAGAGATATGCTAAATAGGCCAAATGAAAACAAACCATGGTCATATTTTTTATTATTTAAAATACCAAATTCCTACACTAGTGGTGCCAAACTTTGTAAAGTCCTGAAGTGCTCTCGAAGTATGACAGAAACGCCTGGGTATTTGCACTCTGATTATGTTTTTTAGTTTATAAAAACAACTACTTTCTTAATTTGTAAAATTTTTTATTTCCAATGAAAGACCTTTGGACAGCAATGGATTATGTGGCATGGTAATTAACACAAGTACCAGACCCAACTACAAGTACTTATAGGGTTAATGATTGACAGCATAGAATGGAGGGAAATCACATGGTTTACTGTAAAGGAAGTAAAAGAACAAGTCAGCGCAAGAAAACATATATATATAATTTGTCAATCCTTTGGCAGATGGGACACAACTCACAACTTTGGACTTTAATTAAAGTTTAGAATTCTCATTTAATGTTTGATTGGTAGCCTAAGTCTGGCTGACATCCATCTACAAGCGTCTGTGCATTAAGGTATGTTTGTTTGGTCCTGCTTTATTTGAAGTGCATCTTATGAAGGCTTCATCAAACCTTCATATACATTGGGAAAGTATTCAGACCCCTAGACTTTTTCCACATTTTGTTACGTTACAGCCGTATTCTAAAATTGATTAAATATATATTTTTCCTCATCAATCTACACACAATACCCCACAATACCACAGTCTTTTAGACATTTTTGCAAATGTATTAAAAATATCACATTCACATAATAAGTACTGTATTCAGATCCTTTACTCAGTCCTTTGTTGAAGCACCTTTGGCAGCGATTACGGCCTCGAGTCTTCTTGGGTATGACGCTACAAGCTTGGCACACCTGTATTTAATACATTTCAGAATAAGGATGTACATAACAAAATGTGGAAAAAGTCAAGGGGTCTGAATACTTTCTGAATGCACTGTAGGCTTCATAAGCTCTACATAGATGCTTCACAAATCATCTATAGGCTTATATCATGCTTTATAAAGCTTCAAAAAGTGGCATAACTGTGTGACAGAACCATACATTTATTTGTTCACATTTATTAATCCTTTATTGAGCATGAAATACGCTTATAGATGATTTCTGACCCATTTTGTAGTGCTTATGAAGCCTATATGAATTCTTTATGAAGGTTTCATAAGATGCACTTCAAATAAAGTGGGACTGTTTGTTTTTTACATCCTTTTTCTTGTTTTGGGATAATAAAGGATTGTTTGGATAATTTTTTGTGGGTTTTGAGCATTGCTCTTCAAAACATCAGGAATAAAATTGACTAGTATATCCACAGATAGAGGACAAGACCGGCGAGAGACCAAAGATGCGGTAAGGAGCTGTTTATATTTCAGAACTGCATCTATTTTCAATACTGTTGCCAGCTCTTTTGAGGTGAAATATTATAAGGCGTAGATCAATTGAGTAAGATCCTGTGTTCTTACAGAGAGAAAATAAGAGAGTTATTTGACCAATACATCTCAGACACCCTCAGCTACATCCACACAGTAGAGGGATTCTGTGACAGGCATCCAAGGTGGATCCTGCAGAGAAAGGAGGAACAATCCAAGATGAAGAACATCAAGGACATGGCAGACAGAATCGACCCCAACTTTGATGAAGTCATTAAATCTGAGGATAAGGCAAAGGCATTTCAAGAGTTCATAAAGAAGTGTCTGACCCAGATGACTGCAAACAGTAGGCTTAAGAAGCTGGAGAAGGAGCTGGAAGCTGTACTGAAGGACACTATCAAGGGGCTGGAGGAGCTGGACTGCTTCATGGATGCTGTGGAGAGGCTGGTGGTCACCTCTCTGTTTGTATTTGCTGATGAAAACCGGTTGTGTCCTCTGCCTCAGGGGAGGGAACCAGCAAGTGTCCAAGCTGTCATCACCTCTGCTAGAATGGCCTGTTCTCTCCTCATCCACTTTAAGAGGGACGCTTCAGCCTTCTTTTCCCCATGCCTCCTCAATGTGGAGGTGCTGCACGTGTACTTGGAAAATTACATAAACATCTCTGAGCAGCTGTGTGAGAGAATGGGATTGGGAAAAATGTAAGTGGAAATCAGTTAAAATAATTTAACACAATATTCAAATCAAATGATCTATTCTTTTTTTCTTCTCTCTGTATGGTTTCAGACATACCAGTAAGATACTTTATATTATGATGTAACATTATAGCAACTTCTGCTGTAGCTGAAAAGTGTTTTATGAATTGATTTATATTTTCATTATTAGAAAAACATTTTGCGGAGAGAAAAATGGCAGCTTGATGATTGACACCAGCACTGAAGTGAATGAAAAGTCCATGCAGACCATGTTTAACCATTTGCGCCATTTGAGTGATATCAGGTAAACCTTTCCTGTTTTGGTTTTATCTTACATTTGCAAATACTAGCTTATTAACACTGAGGGCACACATTTCTGATCATTCATTCATCGATTCCAGCTACATGTTTCAATGTCTCTGATGGAAAGTACTTATGTTTCTCCTGCTAGGATGGACCAGCACCTCAGACTGACGTTCCTGTTCCAGGAGTCTGCCTGCGACTTCATTGGTCTGTTCAGTCAGCGCCACTCCAGAATGCTGGACTTTCTAATAGAGCTGGAAAGGAGAGCTGGCAAACTAGAAGAGATGAAGTTCGGGTCTGATATCTCCAGTGTGGCAGGCAGTACAGTGGGGGCGACAGGAGGGGCTCTGACCATAGCAGGCCTATGTCTTGCCCCTGTGACTGTTGGCCTGTCACTATGGCTCACCATCGCAGGGCTTGGACTGGGTGTGACCAGTGGGGTCAACGGTTTAACCACCGGTGTCACAGAGATAATGTTTAACAGATACCACAGCAAGGAAGCCAATACAGTCTTTCAACATTTCATAGAAGACATGCAAATACTCCGGGGGAGTCTGGAGAAGGTGGCCAGCAGAATTCTTCCTGTTGTGGGGTTTAACAGTGCAGCACTAGTGGTTGGGAAGAATATAGTTATAGGTGGTGCGAGTACAATAAAGAAGATCAATGACATGGTAAAAAATTACTCTGCAATAGAGGTCTTAAAGGGGAAAGGCGTGGTTATGGGTGCAGGCAAGGTGGGACTCGGAGAGGGCAAAATACTTGCTGCAGATTTACCTGACATTGGGCTGTTGGCCAAAGGCACTCCACTCGCCCTATCTAAGACATTAAGGCGATGTAATGTTGTCATTAATGCCCTATTCATTGGCCTGGACATCATCACTATCTGTAAAGACAGTTTCAGTCTCGTCAAAGGCAGCAAGAGTGAGCACTCCCAGCTCATTCGAGCTAGAGCGGCACTGTGGCGCACAGAGATGGACTCATGTCAGAGAATCCATGACTCACTGTGCCGAGGCATCCATAGGTTCAGAAAGAGTGAGAGAATCCTCGAGAAACCATTTTACCTTGTGAAGGAGTTAGAAAGTCTAGAGCTGCTTGTGGGACTCATGGAGCAGCCTGGGAAGATGATGGGAACTCTTGGGCAGCCTGAGGATGATATTGAAACTCTGGGGCAGCCTATGGAGCAGATGAGAGTCCTGGGGTAGCCTATGGATGCGATAGAAAAAATGATTTGACCTATTAGCAAAAATATTCAAGCTCTATTAAGTATTTGAATTTCACCAAGCTGGCATTGCCATTGGTTAATTCACTGTGTAATTGGTTAATTAATTGCTTTTTCATGAAAAATCCCTGTCTCTAGGTTTTGCGACTGGACCTGGCATTCGAGCATGGTACTGTTGCTGTTAGCAAATGTATGGGCTGAGAAGAACATTTGTAAGTAGAAATTTAGAAAATTAAGAAGTCAGGACACCTGCCGTTTGGACTACATCACTTCCTGTAAGACTTAAATGCTTAACATGGACATTTTAAAAGATTACTGTGCATGGTTTTAAAAATGGATAAGTGTTATGATAAATTACTTAGACTTGAGAATAGAAGAGAACAGATTTTTGTATTTAATGTATTTAAGATTATTATACATTTTATTAAACTTCCCCTTTATCTGGGCGGTATTCTTGTTGTGGAATAGTCAGATCTAAATATTATAAATATATTATAAAGAACAAACATATCTCTCTGACATGTAGAATATGGAATCCCTATCTTTATGCAACATTACAAGTTGTACCAACTGTTCTACGTCAGATTCTATAACTTGTCACTGTATATTGATGTAGTGTAACAATTTAAAAAAATTCTAAAGAGTTTAATCCACGTTATATTGTTGAGAAAATCTAATTGGCCTACGTAGTTATTTCAGCATGGTTATTCTACTTCTGAATTGTATAGGCATGTACTGCGCTCTAGTGTATTTTACTCATGTGACATGTCTTGCTGTTATAGATTGTTACTCACTTCAATTAAGATATGTGCAGATAAAAGTGCATTATTGTCTACTTTAGCAATATTTAAATATCCATACAGAGTTTAATTACAGAACTCCAGAGATTTTCTGTAAACAGCCTCACCTCTTACAGGACACTACTGTAGCCCTACAACTATTTCGATTCACAACGTTCTAATTTTAAAATGCTAAAATATCTGGAATACACCTGCTATGATTTAGCAGATTAACTTGTGCAGAAATCTATTAACCAGATCGATCTTTTCAATATGGTGTCATTTTCATAGCTTAAGTGCTTTGTAAGACCAGGTGTGGCCAACATTTTGATGTACACTAAACGGACAGTTTATTAGGTACACCCATCTAGTATACGTTCCGGATAGCCTCAGACAGCAATATTGATGTGTACGCTGATTCGGGTGAGTTTATTAGCAAGTGCATTGGTGATGTTGTACCCATAGCAACTATTAAAACCTTCCCAAACCAGAAACCGTGGATTGATGGCAGCATTCGCGCAAAACTGAAAGCGCGAACCACTGCTTTTAATCAGGGTAAGGCGACCGGAAACATGACTGAATACAAACAGTGTAGCTATTCCCTCCGCAATGCAATCAAACAAGCGACGCGTCAATATAGAGACAAAGTAGAGTCGCAATTCAACGGCTTAGACACGAGAGGTATGTGGCAGGGTCTACAGTCAATCACAGACTACAAAAAGAAAACCAGCCCCATCGCGGACCACGATGTCTTGCTCCCAGACAAACTAAACAACTTCTTTGCTCGCTTTGAGGACAATACAGTGCCACCGACACGGCCCACTATCAAAACCTGCGGGCTCTCCTTCACCGCAGCCAATGTGAGTAAAACATTTAAATGTGTTAACCCTCGCAAGGCTGCCGGCCCAGATGGCATCCCTGGCCGAGTCCTCAGAGCATGCGCAGACCCGCTGGCTGGTGTGTTTACGGACATATTTAATCAATCCTTATCCTGCTGTTCCGACATGCTTCAAGAGGGCCACCATTGTTCCTGTTCCAAAGAAAGCTAAGGTAACTGAGCTAAATGACTAACGCCCCATAGCACTCACTTCCGTCATCATGAAGTGCTTTGAGAGACTAGTCAAGGATCATATCAACTCCATCCTACCAGACATCCTAGACCCACTCCAATTTGCTTACCGTCTCAATAGGTCCACAGAGACGCAATCACACTGCCCTAACCCATCTGGACAAGAGGAATACCTATGTAAGAATGCTGTCCATCGACTACAGCTCAGCATTTAACACTATAGTACCCTCCAAACTCGTCTTTAAGCTTGAGACACTAGGTCTTGACCCCGCCCTGTGCAACTGGGTCCTGAACTTCCTGACGGGCCGGCCCCAGGTGGTGAGGGTAGGAAACAACATCTCCACCCCGCTGATCCTCAACACTAGGGCCCCACAAGGGTGCGTTCTCAGTCCTCTCCTGTACTCGCTGTTCACCCATGACTGCGTGGCCAAGCATGCCTCCAACTCAATCATCAAGTTTGCAGACGACACAACAGTGGTAGGCTTGATTACCAACAACGACGAGACGGCCTACAGGGAGGAGGTGAGGGCCCTCGGAGTGTGGTGTCAGGAAAATAACCTCTCACTCAATGTCAACAAAACAAAGGAGATGATCGTGGACTTCAGGAAACAGCAGAGGGAGCACCCCCCTATCCACATCGACGGGACAGTAGTGGAGAAGGTGGAAACAGCGCCTCTTCAACCTCAGGAGGCTGAAGAAATTCGGCTTGTCACCAAAAACACTCACAAACTTCTACAGATGCACAATCGAGAGCATCCTGTCTGGCTGTATCACCACAACCATAAGGCTCTCCAGAGAGTAGTGAGGACTGCACAACGCATCACCGGGGGTAAACTACCTGCCCTCCAGGACATCTACACCACCCGATGTCACAGGAAGGCCAAAAATATCATCAAGGACAACAACCACCCGAGCCACTGCCTGTTCACCCCGCTATCATCCAGAAGGCGAGGTTAGTACAGGTGCATCAAAGCTGGGACCGAGAGACTGAAAAACAGCTTCTATCTCAAGGCCATCAGACTGTTAAACAGCCATCACTAACATTGAGTGGCTGCTGCCAACATACTGATTCAAATCTCTAGCCACTTTAAATAATTGAAAATTGGATGTAACAAATGTATCACTAGCCACTTTAAACAATGCTTTATATAATGTTTACATATCCTACATTACTCATATCATATGTATATACTGTACTCTATACCATCTACTGCATCTTGCATATGCCGTTCAGCCATCGACTCAAATCTCTAGCCACTTTAATAATTAAAAATTGGATGTAATAAATGTATCTGTAACGCCCAGGCCCGAGATTACAGGCTGGAGCGTTTTGGTTTTGTCTTGGTGTAGGGTTTGTTTGTTCTAGGTGTCATAGTTCTATGTTGGGTAATGGTTCCCAATTAGAGGCAGCTGTGTGTCGTTGTCTCTAATTGGGAACCATATTTAGGTTGGTAGGTTTCACTCTGGGTTTGTGGGTTATTGTAAGTTCATAGCTGTGTTTGTCTAGTCAGTTATGTTCTTTGTTACGTTCTCCGTTTATTGTCTCGTTCCGTCTCGTTCCGTCTCGTTCCGTCTCGTTCCGCCTCGTTCCGCCTGCCTCGTCTCCGCCTCGTTCCGCCTCGTTCCGCCTCGTTCCGCCTCGCTCCGCCTCGTTCCGCCTCGTTCCGTCTCGTCCCGTCTCGTTCCGTGTTTTCATTAAAACATGTATTCTGGCTACATCGCTGCGTCTTGGTCTGTCCCTTCGGAAGAGAAACGTGACAGTATCACTTGCCTCTTTAAAAGATGCCATTTATATCATGTTTACATATCCTACATTACTCATCTCATATGTATATACTGTACTCTATACCATCTACTGCATCTTGCCTATGCCGTTCGGCCATCGCTCATCCATATATTTAAATGTACATACTCCTATTCATTCCTTTAGACTTGTGTGTATAAGGTAGTTGTTGTGAAATTGTTAGATACTACTGCATGGTCGGAACTAGAAGCACAAGCATTTCGCTACACTCGCATTAACATCTGCTAACCATGAGTATGTGACAAATAAAATGTGATTTGATTTGATTTAGGACAGGGAATTCTACACGGTGTTGGAAACGCTCCACAGGGTTGTTGGTCGATATTGACGTAATGGCCTTACGCAGTTGCTGCAGATTGGACGGCAGTACATTCATGCAGCGAACAGCCTGTTCCATCTCATCCCAAATATGCTCTATTGGGTTGAGGTCTGGGGACTGTGCAGGCCACTCAAGTAAACTGAACTCGCTGTCATGTTCCAGGCAATGTTTTTCCACTCAGTTGTCCAGTGTTGATGATGGTGTGCCCATTGGAGCGGCTCCTTCTTGTTTGTAGCTGATAGGAGTGGAACCCGTTGTGGTCGTCTGCTGCAATAGCATATCCGTGACAAGGATCGATGAGTTGTCAGTTCCAAGATGCCGTTCTGCACACCACTGCGCCTCACCACTGCGCAGTTATTTGTCTGTTTGTGGCCTGCCTGTTACCTTGCACGATTCTTGTCATTCTCCTTCAACCTCTCTCATCAACAAGCTGTTTTCGCCCACAGGACTGCCGCGGACTGGATGTTTGTTATTTGTCACACCATTCTCAGTAAACCCTAGACAGTGTCATGAGTGAAAAGCCCAGGAGGGCGGACAATCCTAAATATACTGGATCTGGCGAGCCTGGTACCGACGATCATACCACGCTCAAAGTCGCTTAGGTCACTTGTTTTGTCCATTCTAACGTTCAATCAAACAGTAGCTGGAACCCTCGATGACTGTCTGTCTGCTTTATATAGCAAGCCGCGGCCACGTGATTCACTATGTGTAGGAGCGATCTTTTTTCATGAACGGGTGGTGTACCTAATAAACTGTCCAGTATGTACGTTACAGATGTAATTACAGAGTTGGGACAACAACAACAAAACTGCGACTACATTACAGTATTAAAACTTCAAGACAACAAATAATTATTTTATCTGAGAATGTAATTTGTCTATTGAAGATGTACAACAAAGATGTACTTCAGTACTTTTCCATCACCCATGATTTCTCTATGATCCCCTGTGCATATCACAGGACTTCTCATCAGTCAGGAGGGTCCTTGAGTTATTTTGAGTACACATTCCTACAGTCCACTGCTGTTCACTAAATAATTGCACAAAGAGCTTGAAGCTAACACTACTTTCAATCTCTAAGAATATAAAATCAATCTATTCATACTAAGAGGACATAATGAAATAAAACAGTATTATAAAAGAGTCATTTACAATCTATCAGAGTAAAGAAAATGTTAAAGGAAAGTATCACCTTTATTGTGTGAATTACTCCGATGATGGTACTAAAATACCAAATTCCTACACTAGTGGTGTCAAACTTTGCTTGACAGAAACGCCTGGGTATTTGCACTCTGATGATGTTTTTTAGTTTGTGAAAACAACTAACTACTTTCTTACTTTGTAAAATGTTTTATTTTCAATGAAAGACCCTTGGACAGCAATGGACTATGTGGCATGGTAATTAACATGATTGACAGCATAGAAGGGAGGGAAATCACATGGTTTACTGTAAAGGAAGTACAAGTCAGTGCAATAAAAAATATAAATTTGTCAAACCTTTGGCAGATGGGACAACTCATCACCTGAAGCCCTGAATTTGTATTGTAATATTTCCTTTGGACTTTACTTAAAGTTTGTAATTCTCATCTAATTTTCGATCGTTAGCCTAACTCTGGCTGACATGCATCTACACGCGTCTGTGCATTAAGGTATGTTTGTTTGGTCCTGCTTTATTTGAAGTGCATCTTATGAAGGCTTCATCAAACCTTCATATACATTAGGAAAGTATTCAGACCCCTAGACTTTTCCCACATTTTGTTACGTTACAGCCTTATTCTAAAATTGATTAAATATATATTTTTCCTCATCAATCTACACACAATACCCCATAATGACAAAGCAAAAACAGGCTTTTAGATATTTTTGCAAATGTATTAAAAATATCACATTCACATAATAAGTACTGTATTCAGATCCTTTACTCAGTCCTTTGTTGAAGCACCTTTGGCAGCGATTACGGCATCGAGTCTTCTTGGGTATGACGCTACAAGCTTGGCACACCTGTATTTAATCAATTTCAGAATAAGGATGTAACGTAACAAAATGTGGAAAAAGTAAAGTGGTTTGGATACTTTCCGAATGCTCTGTAGGCTTCATAAGCACTACATAGATGCTTCACAAATCATCTATAGGCTTATACCATGCTCTAGAAAGCTTCATACAGTGGCATAACTCTGTGACATAACCATACATTTATTTGTTCACATTTGTTAATCCTTTATAGAGCATGAAATACGGTTATAGATGAATGCTTTACGAAGGCTTCTTAAGACTTCAAATAAAGCGGAACCGCTTGTTTTTTAATTCCTTTTTTCTTGTTTTGGGATGATAAAGGTGTGTTTGGATACTTTTTTGTGGGTTTTGAGCATTGCTCTTCAAAACATCAGGAATAAAATTGACTAGTATATCCACAGATAGAGGACAAGACCAGCGAGAGACCAAAGATGCGGTAAGGAGCTGTTTATATTTCAGAACTGCATCTATTTTCAATACTGTTGCCAGCTCTTTTGAGGTGAAATATTATAAGGCGTAGATCAATTGAGTAAGATCCTATGTTCTTACAGAGAGAAAATTAGAGTTATTTGACCAATACAGTTGAAGTTGGAAGTTTACATACACCTTAGCCAAATACATGTAAACTCAGTTTTTCACAATTCCTGACATTTAATCAAAGTAAAAAATCCCTGTCTTAGGTCAGTTAGGATCACCACTTTATTTTAAGAATGTGAAATGTCAGAATAATAGTAGAGAATGATTTATTTCAGTTTTTATTTATTTAATCACATTCCCAGTGGGTCAGAAGTTTCCATACACTCAATTAGTATTTGGTAGCATTGCCTTTAAATTGTTTAACTTGGGTCAAACGTCTCAGGTAGCCTTCCACAAGCTTCCCACAATAAGTTGGGTGAATTTTGGCCCATTCTTCATGACAGAGCTGGTGCAACTGAGTCAGTTTTGTAGGCCTCCTTGCTTGCACACGCTTTTTTAGTTCTGCCCACACATTTTCTTTAGGATTGAGGTCAGGGCTTTATGATGGCCACTCCAATACCTTGACTTTGTTGTCCTTAAGCCATTTTGCCACAACTTTGGAAGTATGCTTAGGGTCACTGTCCATTTGGAAGACCCATTTTGCAACCAAGCTTTAACTTCCTGACTGATGTCTTGAGATGTTGCTTCAATATATCCACATAAATTTCCTTCCTCATGATGCCATCTATTTTGTGAAGTGCACCAGTCCCTCCTGCAGAAAAGCACCCCCACAACATGATGCTGCCACCCCCATGCTTCACGGTTGGGATGGTGTTCTTCGGCTTGCAAGCCTCCCCTTTTTACCTCCACACTTAAACATGGTCATTATGGCCAAACAGTTATATTTTTGTTTCATCAGAACCAGAGGACATTTCTCCAAAAAGTACGATCTTTGTCCCCATGTGCAGTTGCAAACCGTAGTCTGGCTTTTTTATGGCGGTTTTGGAGCAGTGGCTTCTTCCTTGCTGGGCGGCCTTTCAGGTTATGTCGATATAGGACTCGTTTTACTGTGGATATAGATACTTTTGTACCTGTTTCCTCCAGCATCTTCACAAAGGCCTTTGCTGTTGTTCTGGGATTGATTTGCACTTTTCGCATCAATTAGCCTAACATAAGCTTCTAAAGCCATGACATAATTTTCTGGAATGTTCCAAGCTGTTTAAAGGCACAGTCAACTTAGTGAATGTAAACTTCTGACCCACTGGAATTGTGATACAGTGAATTATAAGTGAAATAATCTGTCTGTAAACAATTGTTGGAAAAATTACTTGTGTCATGCACAACGTAGATGTCCTAACCGACTTGCCAAAACTATAGTTTGTTAACAAGACAATTTGTGGAGTGGTTGAAAAACTAGTTTTAATTACTCCAACCTAAGTGTATGTAAACTTTCGACTTCCAGCTGTACATCTCAGACACCCTCAGCTACATCCTCACAGTGGAGAAATTCAGTAAAAGGCATCCAAGTTGGATCCTGCTGAGAAAAGAGGAACAATCAAAGATGAAGAACATCAAGGACATGGCAGAAGGAATCGACCCCGAATTTGATAGTCATTAACTCTGAGGATAAGATAAAGACATTTCAAGAGTTCACAAACAAGTGTCTGACCCAAGTAACTGCAGACAATAGGCGTAAGGAGCTGGAGAAGGAGCTGGAAGACACTCTCAAGGGGCTGGAGGAGCTGGACTGCTTCATGGATGCTGTGGAGAGGCTGGTGGTCACCTCTCTGTTTGTATTTGCTGATGAAAACCGGTTGTGTTGCTGGAGGGAACCAGCAAGTGTCTGAGCTGTCATTACCTCCGCTAGAATGGCCTGTTCTCTCCTTATCCACTTTAAGAGGGACGCTTCAGCCTTATTTTCCCCATGCCTCCTCAATGTGGAGGTGCTGTATGTGTACCTGGAAAATGACATGCACATCTCTGAGCTGCTTTGTGAGACAATGGGATTGGGAAATGCGTAAATGGAAATCAGTTTAAATTGTTTACCACAATATTAAAATCAAATCAAAATACTTCAGTATGACACCATATACAGTACCAGTCAAAAGTCTGGACACACCTGCTCATTCAAGTGCTTTTCTTTATTTTTACTATTTTCTAAAATAAAAATAATATTGAAGACTTCAAAACTATGAAATAATTCCATATGTGTTATGTAGTAACCAAAGAAAGTGTTAAGCAAATCAAAATATATTTTATATTTGAGATTCTTCAAAGTAGCCACCCTATGCCTTGATGAAATATTTGCACACTCTTGGCATTCTCTCAACCAGCTGCATGAGGTAACCTGGAATGCATTTCAATAAACAGGTGTGCCTTGTTAAAAGTTAATTTGTGGAATTTCTTTCCTTCTTAATGCGTTTGAGCTAATCAGTTGTGTTGTGACAAGGTAGGGAGTGGTATACAGAAGATAGCCCTATTTGGTAAAATACCAAATACCATACCATATTATGGCAAGAACACCTCAAATAAGCAAAGAGAAACGACAGTCCATCATTACTTTAAGACATGAAGGTCAGTCAATCTAGCAAAATTCAAGAACTTTTAAAGTTTCTTCAAGTGCAGTTCAAGTGCAGCAAAAACCATCAAGCACGTTTGGTTTCGTCTGATGTGTCCAAATGGGAGATTTTTGGTTCCAACTGCTGTGTCTTTGTGAGACGCAGAATAGGTGAACGGATGATCTCCGCATGTGTGGTTCCCACCGTGAAGCATGGAGGAGGAGGTGTGATGGTGCTTTGCTGGTGACACTGTCTGTGATTTATTTAGAATTCAAGGCACACATAACCAGCATGGCTTCCACAGCATTCTACAGCAATACGCCATGCCATCTGGTTTGCACTTAGTGGGATTATCATTTGTTTTTCAACAGGACAATGACCCAACACACCTCTAGGCTGTGTAAGGGCTATTTGAACAAGAAGGAGAGTGATGGAGAGCTGCATCAGATGACCTGGCCTCCACAATCACCCGACCTCAACCCAATTGAGATGGTTTGGGATGAGTTGGACTACAGAGTGAAGGAAAAGCAGCCAACAAGTGCTCAGCATATGTGGAAACTCTTTCAAGACTGTTGGAAAAGCATTCCAGGTGAAGCTGGTTGAGAGAATGCCAAGAATGTGCAAAGCTGTCATCAAGGCAAAGGGTGGCTACTTTGAAGAATCTAAAACTTAAAATATATTGACACTTTTTTGGTTACTACATGATTACATATGTGTTATTTAATAGTTTTGATGTCTTCACTATTATTTTTATTTTACCTTTATTTAACTAAGCAAGTCAGTTAAGAACAAATTCTTATTGTCAATGATGGCCTAGGAACAGTGGGTTAACTGCCTTGTTCAGGGGCAGAAGACAGATAGTAAAAATAAAGAAAAACCCTTGAATGAGTAGGTGTGAACAAACCTTTGACTGGTAATGTACATTTTTCTAAAATATGGTTTCACACAAAATGTATCTTAGTATAGTATTATCAAATGTATTACCTCATAAATCATGTAAGTGCTCTGAAAGAGATTTAACCATGTTGCATATATGCACCCTCTGTTGTTGCTGAAAATTGCTTTATAAATACAGCTTTCTATGTCTAATTGAGTTGACACCCCTGCTATACAGCAATGTTGAGTAATATTATTTGCGTGCATTTATTAGCAAAAGAAACTAGTTCCACTGAGTCTAACTTTCACCAAACTGACATTGCCATTAGTTAATTAATTGCTTTTCCTTAAAAAAGCCCTGTCTCTAGGTTTTTGCGGCTGGATACGAGCATGGTGTTGCGGTTGCTGTTAGCATGTGAAATGGAGAAAATGAAGCCTGGACACCTCTTCGACTGCAACATTTCCTGTGCATGGCTTATCCTTGTTTTTCTTTGTGTGGATTGGTTTATAAAATTGATCATTCTTATGATAAGAAGTTACTCAGATTTATGAATTAAAGATCAACTTTTTTTTATTAATATGCATTTAAGATAATTACAACTAGATTCAAACTGACCTTTTATGGGCTGCGTTCAGCAGGGCACAACATTGTGGAACATTCTGATATAAATATAGTATGTAGAACAAACATGTGAATCTGACATGTAGAATATGGAATCACTACCTACAGTGCCTTCAGAAAGTATTCATACCTCTTGACTTTTTCCACATTTTGTTGTGTTACAGCCTGAATTCAAAATGGATTAAATAAATAAAAATCCCCACTCATCTACACACAATACCCCATAATGACAAAGTGAAAACATGTTTTTAGAAATGTTTGCAAATGTATTGAAAATTAAATACAGAAATCTCCATTACATAAGTTCTCACACCCCTTTCTATGACACTCCATAATTGAGCTCAGGTGCATCCAATTTCCTTTGATCATCCTTGAGATGTCGCTACAACTTGATTAGAGTGTACCTGTGGACAATCAATTGTTTGGACATGATTTAGAAACTAACACACCTGTTTATATAAAGGTCCCACAGTTGACAGTGCATGTCAGAGCAGAAACTATACCATTAAGTCCAAGAAACTGCCCGTAGATCGACGAGATAGAATTGTGATGAGGCATATATCTGGGAAAGGGTATAAAACAATTTCTAGAGTGTTGAAAGTTTCCAAGAGCACAGTGGTCTCCGTCATTGGGAAATTGAAAAAATATGGAACTACCCAGACTCCGTCCGACTAAACTGAGCAACCGGGCAAGAAGGACCTTGGTCAGGGAGGAGACCAAGAACCCAATGACCACTGACAGAACTACAGAGTTATTTGGCTGAGATGGGAGAACATGCGCGGAAGGACAACAGTCTCTACAGCACTTTACCAATCTGTGCTTTATGGGACATTGGCCAGATGGAAGCCATTCCTGAGAAAAAAAGGCACATGACAACACCCTTGGAGTTGGAAAAAGGAATGTGAAAGACTGAGATCATAAGGCGAAAGATTGTGTGGTCTGATGAGACAAAACTGTAACTATTTGGCCAATATGCAAAGCGCTATGTCTGGAGAAAACCAGGCACAGCTCATCACCTGTCTGACTACATCCCTACCGTGAAGTATGGTGGTGGCAGAATCATGCTATGGGGATGCTTTTTCAGCAGCAGAGACTGGTAGACTGGTAAGGATTCAGGGAACAATGAACAGGGCCAAATACAGCCAAATACAAAACATATCAAAGACGACTCAAAGATGTAATCTCCACCAAAGGTGCTTCTACAAAGTATTGACTCAGGGGTATGAATACTTACGTAAATGAGATATTTCTGCATTTCATTTTCAATGAAGGCGGCAGGTAGCCTAGTGGTTAGAGCATTGGGCCAGTAAGGTTGCTGGATCGAATCCCCGAGCTGACAAGGTAAAAATCTGTCTTTCTGCCCCTGAGAAAGGCAGTTAACCCACTATTCCCAGGGCACCGAAGACGAGGATGTAGATTATGGCAGCCCCCCGCACTTCTCTGATTCAGAGGGGTTGGGTTAAATGCAGAAGACACATTTCAGTTGCATGCATTCAGTTGTACAACTGACTAGGTATCCAATCCCCTTTCCCAAAATAATTTTAAAAAAAATGTTTTCACTTTGTCATTATGGGTTAGTGTATAGATGGGTAAAACAAATATATTTAATCCATTTTGAAGGCACTATCTGTAACAGTACTAGTTGTACTAACTGAATGTGGCTGTTCTAGGCCAGATTCTAGAACTTGTCACTGTACTCCAATGTTGATGTAGTGTAACAATTTGATTGTTTCAAAAGAGTTTCATCCCCATTATATTGTTGATCAAATCAAATACACAGTAAATTCAACATGGTAATTCCATGTCTGAATCTCCTGAACTATATTAGGTATGTACTGCCCTCTAGTGTCTTTTTGAATACTCACATGACATGTCTTGCTGCTATTGAGTGCTATTCATGGCAGTTAAGATACGTGCATTCATTTCAAGTTAAGTAATGTGTAAATATCCATAGAGTTCAAGTGCATGATTTATACAATTACTTTATCAAATAAATGTGAATAACATATTTGTAATTGTCTCGAGATTAGATTTAATCCATTGCACACAGGAATGCAGTGGTGTTGGCCAAAAATAAAACAAAGAACAGGGATGTATGAAGGCATTAACTGGGGTGTTATCTGTTATCATGAAATTGTGTGTATGCGTGCATGCTCGTGCGCATGTGTGTGCATGCCTGCGCCCCTGTGAGTGTCAGATCTTTTACTCCTTAGCTGGATTCCGGTGCCTTTTTGGTGGGCGCCAGGACACAGAGCACTTGTATGAGGAAGAAAGGAGATTATTGGAGCATACTAATATGATGAGCAGGGAAGTTCACAAGTTTCAGGGGCCTCCACATTGGGATGCTGCTATGTTCAGTTCTTACTGGGGTTGAGATTTGGATCAGTCTGAATACAAGGTTTGAGTCACTTCTATTACAACTCAATTGACTCAAGACAATGATATTCAATTTATAGATATGTTGGAAATGTGCCTATCATTCAAAAATGCACAGAAGTACAGTCAACTACAACATTTGTGGCACCCTTGATAATGCTGAGCAAAAAATACAAAAATAAATAATACAAATACTGATCTATATTATAGGTTTAAAAAAATGGCAAAGAATAAAAAAAATAATAATGTAACGATACGTG
Source organism: Brachymystax lenok tsinlingensis (assembly GCA_030435695.1). NCBI lineage: Eukaryota > Metazoa > Chordata > Actinopteri > Salmoniformes > Salmonidae > Brachymystax > Brachymystax lenok. The sequence continues at coordinate 20,979,813 of CM059812.1, read as the reverse complement.
TCAAAATTATTGGCACCTGTTTTCAATACTCTGGCACCCTTGCGAGGATAACGGCACTGAGCCTTTTTCTAAAATGTTTTATGAGTTTAGAGAAGACATTGGGAGGGATCCATACAGAATCTTTCCACATCGTTAATATCCTTCAGTCTGTGCCCTCTTCAATTTAAACCACAGGAGACTGAATTGGTCATTGCAAAATTTAGATTTTGTGGTCAATTAACCATTTATTTGGGGATTTTGATGTGTGCTTGTGGCTATTTTGTTGCCGGAAGATCCACTTGCGGCCACTTTTCGGCAGCCAGGTTTTGGGGAAAAAAATTCTGGTACTTGGTAGAGTTCAGTGGAAGCAAAACAGTCCCATAACAAAGACCCACCACCATATTTTACAGTAGATATTAGGTTATTTTCTGCATGTGCGTCCTTTCGAAGCAAAAGCCACCACTGGTTTGCTTGGCCAAAGAGCTCTATTTTCATGTCAACGGACCATAGCACTGGTTCCAATCCAAGGACCAAGGCCGTTTAGAAAACTCCAGGGATTTACATTTGTTTGTCGCTCTTGTTTGTCGCTCTTTTCGGCAACCCTTCTAAAGAGCCAATTGGCACGGAGGTGGTGTGTAATTGTAGATTTGGAGACTAGGTGACCCGAAGATGCAACCAATTTCTGTTATTCTCCAACTTTGAACTATCAAAAATAAAGAGTCGCACACTCCATATATAAACTCCCTGTAATGTATTGCGTATTTACCAACGTTTCAGCATCACTGTGCCTTCTTCAGGGTAATGTCATGAATACTTGAAGCAGGTTATGTAGACATACTGTGCAATTAATAGTTTATGGCATATTAAATATATTTTGCTATTGTTATCATATATAAACATAATTGAATAATGTACATAATATTATCATGAACATACATTATTGTTTAATTCAATTTCACATATTTAATTGTTTCGTATTTCATTTCATATTTGTTACAAGTAATCTTTTGGTTCAACCTTAATGCATAATAAGCATCATCAACAGGGGGAACATATTAGGTGTACGCTAATAAGCTGTAGAAATAATATATTAATTTACAAGACTTGTTCATAAAATGATTGTTCATAAGATGGGCCTGAGATCAAAGTCAATATTCAGACCACTAGGGGTCAATGTTTTTAGATAGGATATCCAGTAAGCCTCCCTTTGTAGTAGTAGGATCTCAATGTTACCTCCTCTCCTTGGTAGAGCAACATGCTCAATGCCTGTGTATTTAAGGGAGGAGATTGGATGGTTGGCTTCAACAAAGTGAACTGCTACTGGATAGTTAATGTTCTTACACCTGATTGAGCTGCGGTGTTCAGCTATGCGTTGTTTTAATTGTCTTTTCGTTTGTCCTACGTAGGCTTTTCCACATGAACAGGTGATGAGATAGATTGCTCCCTTGGTCTTGCATGAGATGATACCCCCAATAGGGATTTTCTACATATGTGGGTGTCTGAAGAAGGATGTTTTTATAGTGCTATTGCACTGTGAGCATGAGCCACATTTGTAGTTCCGATTTATAATAAGTGTCAAGAGTGTCTGAGTGGGCATGTCAGAGCTATCTCCAATATTGTAACCACGCTTATATACCACCAGTGGTGGTTCCTTGAAGAGGTGTGTGATTTTTTTGTCTGATTTGTTTCGTTTTTTTGTATTTTTTGCAGAATATGCCAGTGCTTTTTCAGGATTGCTTTCATTTTCTCCGAACTCTTGGTGTACTACTTTGGTTGAATTTTTTATAATTCCTCTCTTGGTTTTTGAGATATTTTCATCATTGCAGCATCAAGAGTTTTGTCCTTGTAGCCTCTCATTTTGAATTTATCTGTCATTCTTTTAGCATTGCTGTCAAAATCTGACTGATGGCCACAGATTCGTTTAACCCTGCATAACTGGCTATATGGTAGACCATTCTTGAGGGGAAGAGGATGCATACTATCCGCACATAACAAGGTATTGCGGTCTGTGGGCTTTGTGTATAAGTCTGTGTGTAATGCATCATTCTCTTTGATAATCCAAGTCCTGGTAGTTTATTTTTCTCTCATCAGTCTGCATGGTGAATTTGAGGTATTCAGAGCTCTCGTTTAGTAGAATCTGGAATTAATTTAGTTCCTGCTGACTTCCTTCCCAGAGCACAAAGACATCATCTATGTATCTCTTCCATAGGCGGATTTTAGGAAGTAGAGATGTGTGTCTGTTTTTTTTTTTAAGTAGTGCTTCCTCAAATTGTCCCACATACAGGTTTGCATAGTTAGGGGAAATGTGGGAGCACATGGATACACCCTGAATTTGAGGGAATGCCATTCATTGACTACAGATCAACTTTCAACACCATAGTACCCTCAAAGCTCATCAATAAGATAAGGACCCTGGGACTAAACACCTCCCTTTGCAACTGGATCTTGGACTTTCTTACGGCCACCCCAGGTGGTAATGGTAGGTAACAACACATCTGCAACGCTGATCCTCAACACAGGGGCCCCTCAGGGGTGCGCAGCCCCCTCCTGTACTCCCTGTTCACTCATGACTGCACAGCCAGGCACGACTCAAACACCATCATTACATTTGCCGATGACACAACAGTGGTAGGCCTGATCCCCGACAACAACGAGACAGCCTATAGGGAGCAGGTCAGAGACCTGGCCGTGTGGTGCCAGGACAACAACCTCTCCCTCAACGTGATCAAGACAAAGGACATTATTGTGGAGTACAGAAAAAAGAGGACCGAGCACGCCCCCATTCTCATCGACGGGGCTGCAGTGGAGCAGGTTGAGAGCTTCAAGTTCCTTGGTGTCCACATCACCAATAAACTAACGACAAAATGACAAAACCTATTCCCCCTCAGGAGACTGAAAAGATTTGGCATGGGTCCTCAGATCCTCAAAAGGTTCTACAGCTGCAACATCGAGAGCATCCTGACTGGTTGCATCACTGCCTGGTATGGCAACTGCTCGGCCTCTGACCGCAAGGCACTACAGAGGGTAGTGCGAGAGGCCAAGTACATCACTGGGGCCAAGCTTCCTGCCATCCAGGACCTCTATACCAGGCGGTGTCAGAGGAAGGCCCTGAAAATTGTCAAAGACTCCAGCCACCCTAGTCATAGACTGTTCTCTCTGCTACCAGGTACCGAAGCGCCAAGTCTAGGTCCAAGAGGCTTCTAAACAGCTTCTACCCTAAAACCCATAGGACTCCTGAACATCTAGTCAAATGTCTACCCAGACTATTCACATTGCCCCCCCTCCCCTCTCCACACCACTGCCACTCTCTGTTGTCATCTATTCATAGTCACTTTAATTAACTCTACCTACATGTACATACTACCTCAACTAACCGGTGCCCCCGCACACTCCGTACCGGCACCTCCCTGTATATATTGTTATTTTTTACTGCTCCTCTTTAATTATTTGTTACTTTTTTCTCTTATTCTTATCCGTATTTATTTTAACTGCACTGTCGGTTAGGGGCTGGTAAGTAAGCATTTCACTGTAAGGTCTACACCTGTTGTATTCGGCGCATGTGACTAATACAATTTCATTTTGAAGGAAAAAGACTGACTCAAAAACGAAGTAGTTATTGGATAATACCAGTTCAGTAAGTTGTAAGATGCAATCATTGGATGGAGTAAGGGTAGAGTCTCTCTCCAACTTTGGCCCTTGGGTTCTTATTTGTCTCCCGAACCATCTTCGTCACTGTGCGTAAGGACAAGATACGCTTGTGTCCAATACCAGGCAAGTTTACCACTGTTCCAATTGTTGCCGTAATTGTGGTAAGTAGTATATTTTTGTTTTTAGAAATATTTTGCACACATTGCCTGATTTATGAACGTCAACAACCATTTGTCTCTTTTTGTTTGTGAGTTCTTTGCCTTTTCCCATGGTGATGGATGACAAAGAGATTTTACATGCGTGTTACCAGTCGGGTGAGATGCATATGCGACAGCCGAAAGTCGGACACTAATCAAATCAAACCACATTTTATTTGTCACATACACATGGTTAGCAGATGTTAATGCGAGTGTAGCGAAGTGCTTGTGCGTCTAGTGCCGACCATGCAGTAGTATCTAACAAGTAATCTAACAATTTCACAACAACTACCTTATACACACACACAAGTGAAAAGGAATGAATACGAGTATGTACATATAAATATATGGATGAGCGATGGCTGACCGGCATAGGCAAGATGCAGTAGATGGTATAGAGTACAGTATATACATATGAGATGAGTAATGTAGGATATGTAAACATTATATAAATGGCATCGTTTAAAGTGGCTAGTGATACATTTATTACATCCACTTTTTAATTATTAAAGTGGCTAGAGATTTGAGTCGATGGCCGAACGGCATAGGCAAGATTCAGTAGATGGTATAGAGTACAGTGTATACATTTGATATGAGTAATGTTGGATATGTAAACATTATATACAACATTTTTAAAGTGGCTAGTGATACATTTGTTACATCCAATTTTTTATTATTTAAAGTGGCTAGAGATTTAAGTCAGTATGTTGGCAGCAGCCACTCAATGTTAGTGATGGCTGTTTAACAGTCTGATGGCCTTGAGATAGAAGCTGTTTTTCAGTCTCTCGGTCCCAGCTTTGATGCACCTGTACTGACCTCGCCTTCTGGATGATAGCGGGGTGAACAGGCAGTGGCTCGGGTGGTTGTTGTCCTTGATGATCTTTTTGGCCTTCCCGTTGACATCGGGTGGTGTAGGTGTCCTGGAGGGCAGGTAGTTTACCCCCGGTGATGCGTTGTGCAGTCCTCACTACCCTCTGGAGAGCCTTACGGTTGTGGGCGGAGCAGTTGCTGTACCAGGCGGTGATACAACCCGACAGGATGCTCTTGATTGTGCATCTGTAGAAGTTTTTGGTGACAAGCCAAATTTCTTCAGCCTCCTGAGGTTGAAGAGGCGCTGTTGCACCTTCTTCACCACGCTGTCTGTGTGGGTGAACCATTTCAGTTTGTCCGTGATGTGTACGCCGAGGAACTTAAAACTTTCCACCTTCTCCACTACTGTCCCGTCGATGTGGATAGGGGGGTGCTCCCTCTGCTGTTTCCTGAAGTCCACGATCATCTCCTTAGTTTTGTTGACATTGAGTGAGAGGTTATTTTCCTGACACCACACTCCGAGGGCCCACACCTCCTCCCTGTAGGCCCTCGTCGTTGTTGGTAATCAAGCCTAACACTGTAGTGTCGTCAGCAAACTTGATGATTGAGTTGGAGGCGTGCTTGGCCACGCAGTCATGGGTGAACAGGGAGTACAGGAGAGGGCTGAGAACCCACCCTTATGGGGCCCTAGTGTTGAGGATCAGCGGGGTGGAGATGTTGTTTCCTACCATCACCACCTGGGGCCGGCCCGTGAGGAAGTCCAGGACCCAGTTGCACAGGGCTGGGTCAAGACCTAGGGTCTCGAGCTTAATGACGAGTTTGGAGGGTACTATGGTGTTAAATGCTGAGCTGTAGTCGATGAACAGCATTCTTACATAGGTATTCCTCTTGTCCAAATGGGCTAGGGCAGTGTGCAGTGTGATTGCGTCGTCTGTGGACCTATTGGGACGGTAAGCAAATTGGAATGGGTCTAGGGTGTCCGGGTAGGATGGAGGTGATATGATCCTTGACTAGTCTCTCAAAGCACTTCATGATGATGGAAGTGAGTGCTACGGGGCGATAGTCATATGTCCGTAAACACACCAGCCAGCTGGCCTTGAATTGTGACTCTACTTTGTCTCTATACTGACGCTTAGCTTGTTTGATTGCCTTGCGGAGGGAATAGCTACACTGTTTGTATTCAGTCATGTTTCCGGTTGCCTTACCCTGGTTAAAAGCAGTGGTTCGCGCTTTCAGTTTTGCGCGAATGCTGCCATCAATCCGCGCGGTTTCTGGTTGGGGAAGGTTTTAATAGTTGCTATGGGTACAACATCCCCGATGCACTTGCTAATAAACTCGCTCACCGAATCAGCGTATACATCAATGTTGTCGTCGGATGCTGTCTGGAACATATCCCAGTCCACGTGCTCGAAGCAATCTTGAAGCGTGGAATCAGATTGGTCGGACCAGCGTTGAACAGACCTGAGCACGGGCGTTTCCTGTTTTAGTTTCTGTGGATCTCCAACAGTAAGGCTCAGATCAACATGGCAGTTTTGCCATTGTTTATCAAAGGTGTCTTTATAATGTCAGATTTTTTTTATCTAACTCTCATATCACACACTCACAAACTGAAATCATAATATATTATTATGTGTACACATTGTACAATCAATTAGTGAGAGAGGGCCTTAAATAGCACATGTATTTGTATATATCCACTGTACACATAAATCCCAGAATAATTGGTTCCTGTTTCAGTCATGTCTTTGGTCACATAGCTAGCTATTCACTGGCGTAAGTGGGGACACTTCAGGCTGAGGAGCACGTTTTACACATCCCCATGTGCTACATAGGCGCCAGTCTGACTATTTTTAGCCCAAGAATGCAACACACTTTGAAAGGCGGTGACCAACAATGGACATCAACTTGACAAAAGTGATCTGCTCGAATGCGCTCATTGAGACAAGCCTGATGCAAGACTTTGCACTCACACAGTCACACAGAGTATTTGCGCATGTGCATGGGTACAACTCACGCTGCTGCAATGAGGGTAGCTGCAGTACCACAACAGCAGAGAAGTTATGCCTCGCGCTTTAACGCCTCTGATTGTTGCGGAAATTGACCCACTACTACTGTTTACTTTACTCTACGTCATCTCACAGAGTCTACCTTTAAACGTAACCTAACCTATAACCTGACCCATCACCTTATGCATTACTGTCCCCAGTGGCAAGAAGTGACATCCCAAAAACCCACACATAAATGGCTCCTAACCTCCCACATATTGGCTACTTTCTGTCCCTAACACTAAAACTAAATAAAAACGAGAAAAGTGAATCTGAAAACCAACTGAAAATAAACTGAATTTCAAATAATATTAAAACAAATAGAAATACAAACGAATATAAAAACACAAAACTATAATAGCCTTGTTTTATACAGTCTTTTTTGCTTATCTTTATCAAGGCTGCAAATAATTAGAGGTGACTGTATAGTGTAGTTCTGTGTCAATAGTATCCCTTCATTATTCTCTCTCTGTGGCCTCTCACAGTGAAGCCCGAGACAAGGTCACCTTGGAGCGGCCATGATGGCACCAGCAGTCTTTTTGGAGGAGAGAGCGACAGGTCAACCAAACACAAAGCGCACTCTCTCTCAAGCTGCTCCTTTGGAGGAAAAAACAGAGAGAGGAAAAACCCTTCTTTCCCCTGAGGCCAGTGGAGAGGGGGATAGAGCGAAAGGAGTAGGGAGGGAGGAGGGGAGAAAAGAGAGGGAGGTCCTAATTCACTATAGAGTTGAGGGAAAAAGACGTCAGAAGCGTCAGCCGAGAAGGTTCAGCTTACGTAGAGCGTGAGGTTGACGTACTGGGGACTGCAGAGGAGAAGGAAAGAAAGGGGATATTTAACACTTTCAAGACCAGGTATAGTAATGTTGAGTTTTCTTGCATCAGATCATCAGACATTGATATGGTGTTTCAGTCCTCATGTTTTATTACCATTGACAGGACATTTTTTTGTGGTTCAAACTTGAAGGTCAAAAGACAAAAGAAAGGTGACTGTCATAAGCAGCTGTAATATTGTGAGAAATTTACATTTTAGTGACATTTCAAAACAAAAAGAAATATCATTCTGGATTAAATGGTACACATAATAGATTAGCTATTTTGGTAAATATCAAATATCCAAACCCGTCCTAAATTTCAAGAGGTTTGACCTCATCAATATAATTATGAAAAAGAACATGCGATGTCCACTGGTTCCAATTTGGAAAGAGGTCACAGAATCACAGAACACATCACATCAAACTTTGATGGGGCAATAGAAGTAGAATAGGGGTCACTAACACAAACACTTAACTCAGAGACCTTACCTATAGTATATTTCCCTAGAGCTTTAGCTGCTGGTTTGTGATGCTATCTGTCAGGATGCCCTTCAGTCACCTCCACTCATCCAGCTGATGCCCCAGCATGAGGATGGTGATGCAGAGAGAAATGACATCATCATGTGACTGCCCTCCCACTTGCACGTCCTCCCCTGGATGCTGTGGCAACATGAGACATGCTGGCCGGGCGTCTCTCCTGTCTGTCACGTCTGTCACGTGCCCCTTTTTCTCTATCCCTCTTTTTCGATCTCTCTCTCTCTGCTGCTGTGAGGAGAGGGGTGGGATACTGTATCAACTAAGCCTCTACTTCCTCCCTCATCCATTTCTCTTGCAATTCCCATCTCCCTCCCACCTCTCTGTCTCTCTTCCTATCCCCCTGCTCCTCTCCTCCTTTGCTGAGCTGAAGGTGAAGCCCTCAGCACACCCTCCCCTTGCCATACCCCTCCCCCAGCAGCCCTGGCTCAGCCAATCAGAGTGCACGGTGGGTGCAGGGCATAGCTGACCACCATTCCAGTGCAGCACTGCATTCACGACAGCCAGGCAGCTAGCAGAGAGAAGCTAGGAAAGCTAGCACCACAGCACTGAGACACAGACAAGACACTGTGTGTGTGCAACCCAGGCATAGCTTCTTCTTCACTGTTTTACTAGCACTTTTACCTCACAACTCTCATCAAGGGGGACTAGGGCAGCTCAGGCCTGCTTTTCCTCCACATTAGGATAAAGAAGGGAACAGTGAGGGACGAGCAAAAGCTTGGATATCGGTCGTTCTTTTCTCCCTTTTCTCTCACCTTCCTCCGTCCGTCAGTCGCTGACAGCCCTCGCATACGTGCAGGCAGGATGATAGCGGCACAGCTTCTGGCATATTACTTCACTGAGCTGAAGGATGACCAGGTTAAGAAGGTGAGTGACTACAACACTTTTACTGTACTCCTACCTCTAGAATGGGTCAGTTTTGTAAGAGTAGACGCTGCTGACAGCCATGGACACCGGTTGATGGTTGATGCGCCATGCATATCAATATGCCTCTGGGGCGTTTGATGAGGCTTGGGGAGGACGGAGCTTTGGGAGGGATGCCATGATGGACATATGATTTAATTATGATGAGTGGTTAGTCTTGTCTAGAGTAAGTATTGGAACAGGAGTGTGCAGTTTTTAATAAACGCACTGTGTGTCCTTGAGATTAGGATGTGCTGGGTGGGCTAGCTGGTGGTGGTCGTGATGCAGTGCATGCTAGCTCCCCTCTCATCGCTAAGGAGTGTTTCCGGGGCATCTGTTGCCGGGGCGTCTGAAGCAGACAGGTGTCTGTGAGCTAGGGGCAGCTGTGAAGGAAGCCGTGAGCACTTCCTCTCTCCTTCCCCCTCTTCTCTCTCTCTCTGACTCCTCCCTCGTCTCTCCCTCTCCATCGTCATGGAAACGGTTAAAGTGCCAAACCACACCTTGCCTCACCACCCTGCTCCCCTGACACTAGGCCTGTAACCAAATCAATTCCCTCGCTCATTCCCGTGGATAGGAGGGAACACGCCCGTTAGTTAGTGATAGACAGATGTTGACCTCAGATCAGAACAGAAACAAGGCACGACATGTAGATGTCAGAGAAGCATCAGAGCATCTAGTCGTCTCAGGACACACATTATACATTAATAAATCCATTGGTTTTGACTTGACCTGTGTGACATCCCCTAGAGACTGAGTAAAGACAGAGTGGCTCGTTCTCGGATGGAGTGTGGGATAGGATTTGTGATGTCATACGTGACGTGTAGTGCAGCATGTGCACGTGCCCCTAGTACTGTAGCTAGCTAATGTGTGATTCACCACAGCAGTGAAAATGTTCAGGCCCCTGGGAATAAACCCAGTTAACCATCACATTCCTGATTAAAACCAGTACGAGGGCTGATTCAGCAAAATATTATATGACGTCAATTATTATGACAGTATATTATACTACCACTATACTTATATTAGAATTCATTATGAGAATATTAAATTATGTTAATGATAAAAACATGTTGATGCTCCAAAAGTGTACTAATATTTATCATTGTGATGAAAACAGATGGTCTCTGATAGTGTGCATTACATAATGTTTGTAGCCTATACTACTACTTAATTACTAGCGTCGCACACATACTCGTCTATGTGAAGGCTGCACAATGCTATTTATATCAGGACAATCATTCTCCAGATATCGGCTCTACAGCAGTAATATTGTTCAGCTCAGTTCTTCTTTTTGGAGCCCCATAGCGACTGCTGAATACTAATGCCACTGCAAGAGATGATATAATAATCTGTGGATCCTATCCAATTGTTCCCTCTGGATTGTGTTCCATTGCACTCTGGAATAATATGACAACTTGCAATGTCTGTCTGTCTTCATGTTGCTAAGTACCTGCACTCCATCATTGGTTGAGTAATATACAGTATCATAACAATACATAATAGTTAGGGTCAGTAAAAACTCATGACCCTAATCCTTGCATATACTGTATCATGATGACATATCATCAGAATATATTGTATCCATTCTTTCCTGTGGTGGTCTATAGATCGACAAGTACCTTTACTCCATGCGTTTCTCTGATGAGACGCTGCATGACATCAAGTGTCGGTTCCGGCGGGAGCTGGAGAACGGGCTGGGCCGCGACACCAACACCACCGCGACCGTCAAGATGCTGCCCACCTTTGTCAGGTCCATCCCTGACGGATCAGGTAAATTGTCAAGTTAATACAGAGTAAACTTCAATACAATAGTGGTTCTGTGTGGCTCAGTTGGTTCACGAGCCTAAACGGGTCCCCGAAAATAATAATTTTCCTGCAATTCGGATGATATGTTACGAATTCAAATTCATATAATATGTTACGAATTTGAAAGTGCTTATCCCGTTCAATCTCTTTAATAAAGTACAGCAATATATACATTGGAAATAATCCACACTGATCATGTTAGCTGCCTCTCTGCATAACAAAATAATCATAGGATAATGGCATGGATCCCATTTGGACCTGCAGCTTGCATATCTACTGGCATGTCCTTTCAGGCTACTTCTATACAGTAAAAGCACCAAACTACCACTATTGGAGCTTTAACTCTACATAGAAAATACTGTTTATACTGTAAGCACTTTAAAGCACACTACACTCCCAGCTTATCTGTGCTGCAAAAATGTGCTGAGGTGTTTTAAATGGCCAGTGCCATTCTGTGACATTAGGCTTTTTGTGTGTACTGTGTGGTCCCTGTATTTGAACTTGGCAGGTCATATGGCCACCTAGCACCCTTGTTGTGAGCCCAGGAGCAAAGCAGTGCTCTCTGTGGCCACTAGAGTGTCTATGGGCTGTCAGTATGATTAGCTGTGCAATAGCAGTGCATGATAACATTTAATATCGCTGACGCTGATCATTCAACTGCTAGATACAGAGACACTGAGCTCATGCAAAAGGATGCAGGCGTCCACCGTTGGGGTAGTTGGGTTTATTGGGGACAGTTGGGGTTATTTTTTTCAGTTATACATTTTATATATACTATATAAAATGTATATGTTGTAGTTTAGTTTAACGTTATAGGTAAGATTTATAGTTTAAGACATAAAAAAAGAGGAGATGAGTTCACTGTCTGTTTCCTTGTTTGTTTACTGCTGATTGCCTTTCAACATCAGTAAAAATTCCCAGCCCTCGTAAATGAATTAGAGTATTGGGTTACAATAACAAATGTGATGTTGAATGTCAACAGGCATAAAGTTATTACTTTGGAGAAGAGGAGGGGAAATACTATATATAAAATGTTGCCTGATAATAAAATGTCACAAAGCTATTTTGAACTTGCTGATAGTAGAGGCCACTGATAGTAGAGCCCACTGCTGATAGTAGAGGCCACTGCTGAGAGTAAAGAGGAAATTGTCAAGAGGTTTACTCCAAACATCCAACCTATGCATAGACCAGGGTGGTCTTATTTGTTTGTAAACAGGGCGGCCTGTGGACAGTAAATGCCAAGGTCCAACACGTATCATAAAGCCAGTCTGCCTTGAGCAGTTCCCTGTCATCTCACATGTTATAAATAGCCATCATTTTCAGCCACTGGACATGAGAGGGTCCGGGAAGGGGGATTCAGTCAAAGTTCAAAGTTGAGGCTATGGTGACAGCTGACAACTGATATGTATCAAGTATGTGCGATGTGTGTAAAAGTATTCTCAACAATTTACTTAGTTACACAGGCCAATTACAAGCCATCAACAAGATAGCAACACATGCAATATATTTTATGTGATGGTATTCTTTTTAGAGTAAGGCACAATGAATATCAAGAGTGGAGAACACTTTTAACTGCAGGCCCTTTACTGTAAACTACAATCTAGATGGAACAGCAGCACTCTATAACAGTGTTATAACAGAACATTACCTAGTTAGCCTGAGGATAGAATTCTACTTTGCTTTAATGGCAGCTACAAATGGAGTCATCCTCTAGTCTGTAGGCCATCAGACACACCTCCATCCAATACAGCTCAGTGACATTTCATTCCAGACAGGTCAAGGGAACAGATTGTGATAATTCTCTGTGGTCAACACCAGACAGACGTAGTGCAATTATATCAGCTCAGTGTCTGGAGTATACAAACAGCATGGTGCCTGATCTATACAATCAATATAAACAGGCCTTTCTTTACCTTTTGAGGACAGAGTATGATTTTGTCTCCCCATAATGACATATAATCCTGATATATAGCACCTGGCAGGCAATCAATTCAGTTCACCTAAATGAATTCTGTACATAGTAACACGCTGCTTGAAAAACATTAGAAAATAGTTAATGTTATTGATGTATTTTTTTCTGCGTTATTTTATTTTCTCCAATCTGACAGAAAAGGGAGATTTCTTAGCTCTGGATCTGGGTGGCTCCAACTTCCGTATCCTGCGTGTGAAGGTGACACAAGACAAAAAGCAGCCGGTTCAGATGGAAAGCCTGGTCTACGAGACCCCTGAGGACATTATCCATGGGAGTGGGACGCAGGTCAACAACACCACAAAACACCACCAAAAAATAAACCAAAACACCCTTAAAAACACAACAAAACACACTCAAACACAACAAAAAATCCTCAAAACTCCCCAAACACTCCCAGACCATCGCCTATAGTCTCATTCACTCACATCAGAGGTTCTCTGGGTCAAACAATAAGGATCACTCTGTATAAAAGCAGTCACGCAATATTGTTGTATTGATCTGTTTGTCCTTTGAAGTGGATGTGACATCAAGACCCCCATCACTACACTGTTGACCTCTGTTAACTGTTGAAACTCCCTGAGAGAGGGCAGTTGGCAACTGTAACGTGATACCCACAACAATTCTGTAACGAGAGAGATCAATTGTGATTGGTTGAAACAAAAAAACATTCCATGCTGTAACCGATAGGCCTACAGAGTGGTCGTAGTAGAGGAACTGACTTGAAGAACTGCTGGCCACCATCATGATTCACCAATTCAAACCAGTTTAATTGTTAATTAGGGGTTTGTTAAGCCAATAGGGTTGGGTTGCTGCTACTGTTATTATGTGTAATTGTATAACTACGTGCTTCTGTCTCAATGCAAGTTATTTTTATGTCTGTAGCTCTTTGACCATGTCGCAGAATGCCTTGGTGACTTCATGGAGAAGCAAAAGATCAAGGATAAAAAACTCCCTGTAGGATTCACATTCTCCTTCCCATGTGCACAAACCAAACTGGATGAGGTAAGAGGTTCCAATAATGTATGCTTTTATAATGTTTTAATGCTTTATTTGAGATGTTGAGAAACCATAATAAATGGCATTATAAAATGTATTATATTTAAGTATAAGACAACTTTTAGGGTTTGAGTTTACACAGTTCTGTTGTAGAGTATATAACTGTGGGGGTGGTACCTGCCTGGGGGGACAAAATCCTAATTTAAAAAATGATGTCCACAAAGCCAACACTAGCTAACATTAGCTAATACAACCTAAGACTAGCTAAGACTAGCAATAGGTGGTCATAGGACAGATTTATTAAAGAAAGTGCTGTCTATTACAGGCCGTCTTAGTGACTTGGACAAAGAAGTTCAAAGTGAGTGGTGTAGAAGGCATGGATGTCGTGAAGCTTCTGAACAAGGCCATCAAGAAACGAGGGGGTGAGCTTTCTTATTTCTTAACCATAATTGAATTACCACGTGTGCCACTAGAAGAGATTTAGAAAACATATTGTATTTGTCAGGACTATGAAGCTGACATCATGGCAGTGGTCAATGACACAACCGGAACGATGATGACCTGTGGGTTCGACGATCAACGATGTGAAGTTGGTATCATCATAGGTGAGGATACACAGCATTCAATATAATTATGTTCGCAAACGCTCAAAAAGGGTTATTGATAAAAGGTGATAAAAGAACTGTGCAGCTTGCCAATGGCAAAGAATGGCCATGGCTTTGTAGACTCATGTTAATTCTAAATTCTACACAGAGGCACAGCTCTAGTAAAAATTAAGCAGATGACGATTTTGCAGCACAGTATTCTGCTGTGGCTTGCCGTAGTGCTCCAGACAGGTTATTTACTAGGCTGGGTGTACTTTCAGGTACTGGTACTAATGCCTGCTACATGGAGGAGCTGCGGCACATTGACCTGGTGGAGGGAGACGAGGGCAGGATGTGCATCAACACAGAGTGGGGGGCGTTCGGGGACGACGGGTCCTTGGAGGACCTCCGTACAGAGTTTGACCGGGAGATCGACCGAGGCTCCCTCAACCCTGGGAAACAGCTGTAAGTCAAGACTGCAGGGCCTGCATGGTACTCAGGACTGCTATGTGGAATATGTGTTTATGGTTGTTGCTATAACGGAGTTATAACCTAAAGCTAATTCCAGTGCAACTTGTCAGTTAAACTTCCATTGAATCAGGCACTTTTTGCAGCCTCAAAAGCTTCATAAAATCACTACAAGTGATAAATATATAGGGCTCCAGACCAGGGGCTTGCCACCCTCACCGCCAAGATAAAACAGAAAAGATTGTAGACATTGTTTAACCCAAGCAGGTATTTACAAAATCTCTGGGAAGAGTCATGTCACATAATAACAATAAATCCTCAGAGAACGTAAAGCTGTGTATTTGTTTACAAGCCCTAAAAATCAACTGACACTGTCTCTGTTGTGTTTTTGTCTGGGAAGGTTTGAGAAGATGGCCAGCGGGATGTTCATGGGAGAACTGGTCCGCCTCATCCTGGTCAAGATGGCCAAGGAGGGACTGCTGTTCGAGGGTCGGATAACCCCCGAGCTTCTGACAAAAGGGAAGATCGAAACTAAGCATGTTTCAGCCATTGAGAAGTAAGTCAACCATGGACAGTTTCTTCCAAGGAAAATATACACAACTCAATTGTTATTGTGGACTATATGACTTCCATTACATACAATGAAAAGTTATTTGAGGCTAAGTGAGCTGTAGAGCTCAAGCACTACATAAATGCTTGCCATTGACCTCTCTCTCCCCATGACAGGAGCAAGGAAGGCCTGACCAAATGCAAAGAGATTCTAACGAGGCTTGGGGTGGAGCCTTCTCAAGAGGACTGTGTTGCCGTGCAACACGTGTGCACCATCGTATCCTTCCGCTCTGCGAACCTCATTGCAGCTACACTGGGAGGTATCCTTACTCGGCTGAAGGACAACAAGGGAGTCGCCCGCCTGCGCACCACTGTGGGCATTGATGGGTCGATGTACAAGATGCACCCTCAGTGAGTACTCAATCCTACTGGAGGTAGATAGGACCTCCTCTGTGCAAGAACACAAAAAGAGAACAGGAAGGAATTTCAAAATAGGTCACAGGTGTCAAAGAATATGCTGGTCTCTACCACAAGTGATGATGCAATAACTTATCAAGATTGACATTTCCCCAAGTACTAGGCTTCGGTACAGAAATCCAAACAGCTTGTAATCTCTTCCATCCATCCGCCCTTCTCCTCTCTTTGCAGATATGCCCGGCGTCTCCACAAGACGGTGCGGCGTTTGGTGCCCGACTCTGACGTCCGTTTCCTGCTGTCCGAGAGCGGAAGTGCCAAGGGTGCTGCCATGGTGACGGCAGTGGCGTACCGTCTGGCCGACCAGACGCGCCAGATCGCCCAGACACTGGCCGAGTTCCGTCTGAGCAAAGCCCAGCTGCTGGAGGTGAAGAAGAGGATGAGGACGGAGATCGAGAACGGCCTTGGGAAAAAGACCCACGACTCGGCCACCGTCAAGATGCTGCCCACCTACGTGCGCAGCACGCCTGACGGAACAGGTGACCAACAGGAGGGGGTTGTGGAAGGATGGATGGATAGCAGGAAGGATTTAAAGGAGGAATTAATATATCTTCTCACCACTATTCCGAGTTGGCGGGAATCAGTTCCATCTGAATTGTAGTCGATTCAGGAATTCAATTACACCTCCATAGAGGAATTCCTTGTTCAACTGTTAGGGAATAAAATGAGACTGACCTCTACAAAAGTTTAAAAACTTTTCATAATTGGTCTACTTTTTGTACTTTTTGTATAATCCTTGGGCATTTGCATGTTAGAATCCCTTCATTTTTACGGAACTGTCACCCAATATCCCTGCCTAATCTGAACAGCAAACAGATTAAAGTCACCGACCTCAAGCAATTCACACAGGTAGAACTATGAGAATCAACATTTGAAGCATGAGAATATCTTATGGTAGTTTGTATGATATTGTAATATCATTAGCTAATTAGCCAGTCCTCATGTTACAGAAAATGGGGATTTCCTGGCTCTGGATCTGGGAGGGACAAACTTCCGGGTGCTGCTGGTTAAGATCCGTAGTGGGAAAAGGCGCACAGTGGAGATGCACAACAAAATCTACGCCATTCCCATCGAAGTCATGCAGGGCACGGGAGAGGAGGTACAGCAATGGCTGAAATTACTAAATGTCATTAGCCAAAAGCCATTAGATTCGATCTCAATTCATGAACTATGATTCATCCATTTTCAAATGTCCAAATATGTACTTAAGTAATTTTTCCATCCATAAATTGAGTCTAATTTACTTCTGTCTGCACTGAAATAAATACAGTCAGCATCAAGCCAATTAATCATTAAATTCATAATTTAATGAATGCAGTCAGCATATGATTAAAGCTGTTTTTTCCCACCATTTCCTCCAGCTCTTTGACCACATTGTGTACTGCATCTCTGACTTCCTGGACTACATGGGCATGAAGAGCGCCCGTCTGCCTCTGGGCTTCACCTTTTCCTTCCCCTGCCACCAGAAGAGCCTGGATGCGGTGAGTAGTTTATCTGCTGGCTAACATCTACCTTGGATGAGAACCCAAAATATATCCTGTCACGCAAGATCCTCCAAAAATGTAATCACTCTCACTGACAATTATGATCAACATTTGCATTTCACAGTATATTTCATTGATCGTTCTCAGAGCGACAGTCATGTCTGCTATAACTATAAAATATGTGGATGCACCGAATATCAAGTTAACGTATTTAGGTGATCGTAGAGCTGGGACGATAAACCGAAAATTATTGACACCGACCACTTATCGAAGGCATTTTGCTGATATCATTAATTACAATAAGTAGCCTATACTAGAGAAATGTGAAGTTTGAAATTAAATAAGTTTGCTAATATGGGTGATTGTTAATGGGACAATTGATGGCTACAACAATAAATCTTCTTTGTTTAAAGTGTAATAAAAAAAACGGTGGTGTGCATTGTTATAAACGTATTGTTCTATTTAGCGTTACCGCATAAATTAGCGCAATTTATCACAAAATTGATTTTTGGCCATATTGTCTAGCTCTAGGTGATCGTAGGGTAACCCAAAAGGGCCTTTTCTGTTTTTCAGGGTATCCTTGTGAACTGGACCAAAGGCTTCAAATGCACAGACTGTGAGGGTGAAGACGTGGTGGAGCTTCTCCGGGAGGGCATCAAGAGGAAAGAGGTGAGGTTGGACACCACGCCTTATGTCACACCACTATGATAATATGTAACACCTCCCCACAATATAACTCCATAGAGTAGAATCAAATAACTGGTGTGGAACCAGTTGCCAACAATTTTTCAGTGAAAATCACTACTGGCTCATTGATTTGTCGCTGGATGACATTTTGCCGTTTCAATGACGAGTCACAGCACCAATTTGCCCTGCACAGCTGCGGTCCCTGACATAGCGTTTTCGCCACCTCTCCCACCGCACACCCCCTCCCCGTGTGCTTCTCTGCCTGTGTGTGCACCATTGCAGTGACTTTTGTTGCACAGACAGCTTCTCCCATTGTTTGTGGCAGAAAAGTTTGAGTGGGAAAAGTCGCTAAATGCTTTCAAAACCATAGAAACCCTTCGTGGCAAAACTCCCCAAAGGCAGCCTGAAAATTAGCTGAATTTGTTGCTAGGCCCTTTTACTAATAAAAGTCACTGGAGGGGTCTGAAAACTCACTAAATATAGCAACAATATCGCCAAATTGGCAATACTGTGTGGAACTCTCATTACACTCATGCACCATAACTGAACTGCCACTACACTGTCTCAGTCACCATCAACATTAACAGCCCATGATCTCATTCATAACACCATTTATCAACAATAAATCACTCTATGCGGTTGGAAATACTGATACCATCCCAGGTAATAACGTATACATTTATTAAGCAATGCAAAATGACGGCCCACAATATTTTTAAAACAATAGCATATCATGCTAAGTTACCATTAGGTGCATATTTTAGTAGCATATGCTATGTCTCCATTGGCAACTTTCAGCAGTGTTATACTCAATGTGCTTCAGTCATTCTGGACTTGTTGTTCTGAGGGGTTCTCAGCCCAAATCACACACCAACATGTTTCTCAGTATATTTTTTATCAATTTCACCCTTTTAGATGGAGGATGGAGTAAGTATTAGTTGAATGTCAATGAGTAAATTCATTCGGGGAAAAAACAAAACAGGTAAAACGGAGCCGCAATGCCAGTCTTGAATACCTGTCCCTAGGCAAGACAATGACTAGAGCCTGGTTTAAATGATGGACTATTTTGGCATAGAGGAAGTATATCACTACCTACGTCACTACTTTATTGGCTTGAATAAAATACTAAATATTGGCTAGCAAGATGGAGATCACTTTGGTTATTTTTAAGGAGTGCATTTCGCAAGTGTCTGTTTTGCATCAACTACCTTAACTAAAACCACTGCAAAGGTTTTTCCTGCAAGCTTTGGTTTTGAATTGCAACGTTCTGGCATGACTGCCTCGTGATTTGTGGGAGAGCCAAGATAATATATTTTTTTTATCGACGTACTGTAGGTAGTGACGTAGTTCATCTATAACATAAGAGTCCATTACTGAAAACAGTCCATAGTCACTGTGTTGCCTAGGGTTGGATTTCTGAGACTACCGCAATGCAGAGGTGTGAAGATTGTTGAAATAGCATGTTATTAACATGAGAACATTGTAATAAACAAGA
This sequence comes from Brachymystax lenok tsinlingensis, assembly GCA_030435695.1. Lineage (NCBI taxonomy): Eukaryota > Metazoa > Chordata > Actinopteri > Salmoniformes > Salmonidae > Brachymystax > Brachymystax lenok. The sequence continues at coordinate 20,960,371 of CM059812.1, read as the reverse complement.
ATGCAAAAATGACTGTAAATCTTTACAGGCAAAGTATAAGGCAAATTAACTTGAGTGTTTGTTGTGACCATTTTTGTGCCCCGAATTGTGAGTTTATATTTCTAGCAGCAACAAAATATCAGGATCTTTACAAATGGGAATATGATATCTCTTTGTCAATTGTGTGTGTGTATATGTGTGTGTGTGTATGCCTGTCTGTCTCCTGTCTGAGCTTCTGCATAATAATGAGTGTGTGGAGGGTCAGTGGGCTGCATTGTTCTTGGAGTGCTATTTGAAAGGTTGCCATGTCTGATATCATCTTTCAGTTGAACCAGCCATTCACTAACATTTCCAGGGGAGAAAAGTGGTTCATTCATTGAAAAACAACCATTTGTACACACAAACACTCACACTGAAAATAATATTTGAAATGTACTCAATCAATTTACAGTTTGTGTGTTCACGTTTTTTGCTTTATGACATGATGCATGACTCTAAAGGGAGGTTTGTTTTCTGGTTGTGACAGTAAATTAAGGTGACGAATGAGGTTACTATTTAAAGCATTGGGTGAAGATGTATAGTTCAACTCACTCAAATGTACTGTTCAACTCATAATGTTGTTTGTGTGTATGTGTAGGAGTTTGACCTGGATGTGGTAGCTGTGGTGAACGACACTGTTGGAACAATGATGACGTGTGCATATGAAGAGCCCACCTGTGAGGTTGGACTTATTGCAGGTATACAGGCCACTACTTAATTTAATCAACACTTACAGTACAAAATTGTTTTTTCGATCAATTGCTAAGTAAGTTGATGAAATTGGATACAAAGCTAATGGCTAAAACTTTTATACCAAATTGTATATAATTTACTGTAATGTACATTGTAATAAGTAGTATATCCGCATTACATATAATACTGTACAGATTTATAGACCTGGGATGTCACGTGCATTATAGACCTAAGACCTGGGATGTCACGTGCATTCTAACAGGCACGGGCAGTAACGCGTGTTACATGGAGGAGATGAGGAACATAGAGACGGTGGAGGGGAACGAGGGACGCATGTGCGTCAACATGGAGTGGGGTGCCTTCGGGGACAACGGGTGCCTGGACGATATCAGGACGCAGTACGACCGCGCCGTGGACGAGAACTCACTCAACGAGGGCAAACAGAGGTGACAACTGAACTAGTAAATGGCTCTCTGAGCACAGGATAGGTTGAAATGTGTTTTTCTGGTTGTTGTTTTTTTGGCCTAAGTGTTTTGTTAATGGCCTAAGTATGAATCTGTACTTTATTTGAACCAGAATCCTTTATTGACTCTAAAATACTTTCATGTTGTCCATAATAAAATGGTGCTTGGTTTTGATTGTTGGTGTGTTAGACTAAGAGTCATCGATGGCCTACTGTACTAAGCTCCCTGAGGAGAGATGGGCCTAAGTAAATAACTAAGTTATATGCCTCAAATTTTGGGTATGTTTCACTCCATGTCTCAGGTATGAGAAGATGTGTAGCGGCATGTACCTGGGAGAAATTGTGAGGAACATCCTGATTGACCTGACCAAGCGGGGCTTCCTGTTCCGTGGAAAGATCTCTGAGACGCTGAAGACCAGAGGCATCTTTGAGACCAAGTTCCTGTCCCAGATAGAGAGGTAGGGAACATGTGATTAAATACAAAATATCTCGCTGTACTTAAATTTGACCCTATTAACTAAGGATATGTGCCTGGGGGTGTGCATAACTATCCTGTTGTAATTTGGGATGTCCAACACTTAATACAATTACAAATTGTTCACAACAATGGCATCTACATTGTTACAAACACATAAGAATATGATACAGACACCTTTATGAGACTGTAACCAATATTAGGCCTACCTGTATGCAGAAGTAGCTATTCAGAATCCAGTGACCCAATGGCTCTTGATTGACCTTTAATCCTTTCTTTCCCCAGCGATCGCCTGGCCTTGCTGCAGGTCAGGGCCATCCTACAGCAGCTGGGTCTGGACAGCACATGTGACGACAGTATCATCGTCAAGGAGGTATGCAGCACCGTGTCCCGCCGTGCAGCTCAGATCTGCGGAGCCGGAATGGCCGGCGTGGTGGACAAGATTCGTGAGAACAGAGGGCTGGACCACCTGGACGTCACTGTGGGGGTGGACGGAACACTCTACAAACTGCACCCACAGTGAGTGATGGAGGGACAGAAAGAGAGGGAAGGAGACGGAAAAAAGGAGAGCCAGTGTTAGCTCATAGCAAACTAAATCCAAAGCTTCCTATAAATGTTGGAAAATAAAAGCATGTCCATAATGACGTGTGATATTAATGTCAGAGGATAAGGAAATTTCCCATCTGCTACATCTGGTCTACTTAGATATCATAGAAATAGAACTCTGAGTACAACTGTAATGAATCTGCATCATCAATTCAGTGATTTGTCCAATGAGAGACAATTATCCTTATACTCGTCTGACTATGTGTGCCCGTCTCCCTGTCTCTCCAGCTTTTCCCGGATCTTCCACCAGACAGTGAAGGAGCTCGCCCCCAAGTGTAACGTCAACTTTCTGTTGTCGGAGGATGGGAGCGGCAAGGGTGCAGCCCTCATCACAGCCGTGGGCTGTCGCCAGAGAGAGCAAGAGGCGCTGCAAGCGTAATGAGCCGCCCCTCCCGTTACCTTGACAACGCCCTGCTACTCCAACTTTTCTTACACCCACCGCACAGCCCTTCTCTCCATCTCCCCATAGCCCCGACCCGGCAGCCGTGACTCCACCTCTGCCCCACCAGGCCACTCACAGCCGGAGACATGTCCGCATGCATAGGGAATTAAAAATACTAGAATATTTCACCTTTATTTATTTATGTTTGTACATTTTCCTCGATAGCTTGTTGGCTTAAGTATCTGATAAATATAGTGCAAAATGTGTGTATTGCATAACAAAAGTTGGATTTTGCACCAAACCAAAAAGTTTTCTGTACTTTCTACTGGATATGAGAGTTACAAGAGTAGTAGTATTTTTATGGAGCTCTCAATTGAACATTTAATCCAATGAATGAAACTAACAACTCCTTTATAGTGATTACACTCTTTAGATATCTTTTACAAAAAGGCCTCTGTGCTTATAGGGTGGAAAGCAAGAGTCACGGCTGTAAAAAGACATAATTTTATGCACCACCTACAGTACATACATCCCCCACACAGTTAAAGTGTTCTACATTGTTGCTACATAAATGTTAATTACTACTATACTTTAGGTGTTGTGTTTTGTGTTCAATCCCACATATACCTACGCATTGTGTGCACAAAGAATAAATGTTCATTGGGTCCTAAGATAAGAGTGGCTACTCTGAGCGCTTCGGTGTGTACTTGTGACTGAATGTCTCTGTGAGTCCTACTGTAACATGACCTGTAGCTTTACATGTCCAAAGCTGTAAGGAGACTGCATGCCTTATTCTGAGACAAATGGAGGGTCCTGGATCCTTTTATTTTATATATCAAAATAGATTTGTGTTTCAAACTGTGACAAGTGAATTCATTAAATTATATTTTGTTGTGCAGTAAATACTGGAGATGTCTCTTTCTTAGAATTTCACTGTACAGGTGGAGCTGATTCTACAATAACCTTCAAGACATGACAAAAGACAACTCCAAAGATGGATGGGCAGTTTCAAATCTAAATAGACTGAATTCTTCAACTAAAAGGTTCTTCCTTGTTGTCTATCACCAAAGAAAAAGCTGAATTAATTCAAGTTAAACATGGTATTTAAAATTGCATATAAAACTTAGTTTAGGTAAAGCAGTGGTTGTCAAATGGTTTTGCCTCGGGACACAAATTGAACAAGGTTGTCACATTTGCGATCCAATATTAGCATCGCCAAAATACAATCTGGAAAACTATTTGTAATGCTATATTGATAGTAAATGTACCAATTATCACCTGGGAACAACAGTCCCACCTTTTTCATTGTCAATCATTCCGTGTTGCCTTTATTCTTGATGAAGAATGTTAAGCTCACCGATTTGAGACCTCTAAATTAACTAAATCCGCTAAATAGCGCTGCTAATAACTATATTGAAAATACTGTGATTGAAAAATAGTTCAGATGTTAAATTATTAAAACATATAGGTTCATTATCATTTCTACACACGTTCTACCTGGTTTTAGTCGTTTAGTTCAGACTGGAGCATTTTTCATTTACAAATAATAATTTAAAAAAAATACTCAGACACTTGCGAACCATTCAAAACCTCGGTCGCGACCAGACAGTTGAGAATCGCTGAGCTAAAGCATTACAATTATGCACTACATGTAGCTAACCATCCATATGCATACAGATCTGTGTGTGATTCTGCACAAAGTCTGTGCAGTCACTGGCACTGTGCTTGCAGCAGAAATATTGGAGGAATACGCGCTAATTCTAGCTGTTAGATATTTGTTTACAGAAAGGCATGCACATTAATATACGCTTATTATTATCGCTGCACAACGCAGATATGTAAATAAGAGAATAGTTGTCGATAGACGAATACCAAATGGGTCGAAGACCAATGAAAGAAGACTGCTAGCCAGGAAGCTAGCTAGCTAACGTTAGTTTGTAGCTAGCTTGCCATTTTCAACCAGTGGCCAGCTAGTCAAGTTAGCAATGCTAATTGGACCCTGGTAGGTGTCAGCTTTGGTTATTATAATTTATTTTAATGTCAATAAATTTCTACAAACCACATGCTTGTAGTTGTTCATGCAAATGCACATCGAAGATGTTTGTGTGCTCACGAGACTGAATTCGTAAAGAAGAACGTCAACATACATGACATTAGCATGATAGCTAGCTAGCATATGGTAGCATTTACTGTGACACTTTGACAGTTATTTGCCTGTCTGGTTGCATAGATATTTTTGTCTGAAATGGGTCTATTGACATAGCTATGTCTTACGAAATATAATATCAGGATGCATTACATTTATATCATCGACATTATTGCAATTCACACATACCGCTCCTTCCACTGTCACTCAACCACACAAAAAGGGCTTTAGTTAGCTATCCAGATAATTCTTCCCCAAAATGATTAGCATGCGCTGTTTGTTGTCTGTCCCACGCGCCCACTTATTCCCGCCCTTATAAATCACTTGTCATGGTCAGTCAGGCATGTTACCTGTGGTCATTTAGTACAGGCCACAGCCACCTACTAATTATTTTCTATTAAATGTAATTTTGTACCTGTGAGATGAAAACAAAATATTGTACGGATTTAGCTAGATCAGTTCTGTTATGTTACAGCACATACAATACTCTGTTGAACACCATTTTATATTTTCTTCCAGCAGGGTTGCACTGAGAGCTTGAGGTGACAGACTGCATGGTTAGGGGGAGCCCTGCAAGACTGCCAAGGAAACTCACTGACCAAGGCAGGTGCATCACTCAGGTAACCTATTATACCTGCAGACACAGTGGATACAACTTCATTACCTCTAAGCAGCCCGATGAGTGGCCCGCAGTGGCCCATGCTCCGTACCCCCTTCCCTCCCTGCCTTCCCTCCCCTTCAAGCTGATTCAGAGCCGACAGACACTCCCGGCACCACCTCCCCACCCACCCCGTCCCTCATCCTTAGGCCATGGCTGCGGGCACGGAGACGGTGCACTACATCCACCTGCACAACTCCAGCCAGTCTGTTCTGGAGGCTTTACGGACGCAGCGGCGTGAAGGCCTCTTCTGCGACGTGACGGTGCGCATCCACGACGCCTCGCTGCGTGCCCACGCCTGCGTGCTGGCCGCTGGCAGTCCCTTCTTCCAGGACAAGCTGCTGCTGGGCCACTCTGAGATCTCGGTGCCCGCCGCTGGTCCCTGCTGAGACAGTGAAGCAGCTGGTGGATTTTATGTACAGCGGCTCGCTAGTGGTGGTGCAGTCACAGGCCCTCTGCATCCTCACTGCCGCCAGCATCCTGCAGATTAAGACGGTCATCGACGAGTGCACCCAGATCATCTCCCAGAGGAAGGTGGCTGCTGCAGCAGCGGCCGCAGCAAGTGGAGGTGGCGGTGGAGGAGGAGGGGGGATGACAGGTGGGGTCCTGCCCAAGCAGGAGGAGCGGGGAGGGGGTAAAGGGAGGGACAGCGGTGGTGGTTGTATTGGTGGTGGTGGTGGCGGAGTCAGCAGTGGTGGGGGTTACCAGAGCTTCTCGAACTTCGCCTTGGGGGACTGCGGAGCGAGCAACATGGTCACAGGCCTGGGCGGAGCTAACTTGAGCGTTAATGTTAGTCAGAGTGGCCCAGGAGGCGCCCTGGAGCAGGCTAACCCAGTGGGGCTGATGGCTCTAGCTGACATGGGCAGCCCCGGGGCCCTGTGTGGGGCTGATGGGCTGAGCTCAGGGGCCGGCGGAGTCCTCATGAAGAACTCAAGTTGCACCCAGGATGTGAGGTACAAGCTGAGAGACCTGCTAGCAGCAACCGCTAACGGTGCCAATGCCGGAAGCTCAGGAAATCTCTCGGTCGGCTGCAGCTCTGGTGTCAGCAGCGTGGACAGCATTGGCCAGGACAGTATCCGCAGCAACGTGGCTGACCTCTCGGAGGAGCTCGTGGGGATGGACAGATTCTGCGAGGTGGAGGAGATGGATGGACATCACAGAGGGAGAGACTTGGACAGGGACAGAGGGGCAGGAGGACACAGCCGCAAGCAGAGGCAGCCACTCAGGCTTCAGGTAAGATCCCCATGGTTACAGTTGTAAGGCAGGTAGATATGCAGCCAGACATCCTAAAGTGAATAAAGCAGGACTTCTAGACGGCGGTTACCTTCATTGTGTCATTGCTGGGAATTAAGATATAGATCTGAACGTGTCAGAAATAAACATAATTGAAAGGAAGTTGCTGTCCAGAAGTCTTATATTAGGCTATCCTCCTAGTTAATGTTCCATGGACTGATTAAACAGTGAATACCCCTTCTATGGGTCATTAAACATGTTAAGTCTTGGATGTAGTGCCAGCTAGCACCTCTTTTTAGTTGTTGTTACATTATACCTAAGCCAATTATGTATACTCTTAGAAAAAACTGTTCCAAAAGGGTTCTTCGGCTGTCCACATAGGAGAGCCCTTTTTAGTTCCAGGTAGAACCCTTTTGGGTTCTAAATAGCACCTTTTTTTCTTCATTTGTACATTGAGAATTTGATATCTAAGCAATAAGGGGGTGTGGTATATGGCCAATAGTCCACAGTTAAGGGCTGTTCTTATGCACGACGTAACACGTAGTGCCTGGATACATCCCTTAGCCGTGGTATATTGGCCATATACAGTGGGGCAAAAAAGTATTTAGTCAGCCACCAATTGTGCAAGTTCTCCAACTTAAAAAGATGAGAGAGGCCTGTAATTTTCATCATAGGTACACTTCAAATATGACAGACGAAAGGAGAAAAAGAAATCCAGAAAATCACATTGTAGGATTTTTAATTTATTTATTTGCAAATTATGGTGGAAAATAAGTATTTGGTCAATAACAAAAGTTTATCTCAATACTTTGTTATATACCCTTTGTTGGCAATGACAGAGGTCAAACGTTTTCTGTAAGTCTTCACAAGGTTTTCACACACTGTTGCTGGTATTTTGGCCCATTCCTCCATGCAGATCTCCTCTAGAGCAGTGATGTTTTGGGGCTGTCGCTGGGCAACACGGACTTTCAACTCCCTCCAAAGATTTTCTATGGGGTTGAGATCTGGAGACTGGCTAGGCCACTCCAGGACCTTGAAATGCTTCTTCTGAAGCCACTCCTTCGTTCGGGCGGTGTGTTTGGGATCATTGTCATGCTGAAAGACCCAGCCACGTTTCATCTTCAATGCCCTTGCTGATGGAAGGAGGTTTTCACTCAAAATCTCACGATACATGGCCCCATTCATTCTTTCCTTTACACGGATCAGTCGTCCTGGTCCCTTTGCAGAAAAACAGCCCCAAAGCATGATGTTTCCACCCCCATGCTTCACAGTAGGTATGGTGTTCTTTGGATGCAACTCAGCATTCTTTGTCCTCCAAACACGTGGAGTTGAGTTTTTACCAAAAAGGTCTGTTTTGGTTTCATCTGACCATATGACATTCTCCCAATCCTCATCTGGATCATCCAAATGCTCTCTAGCAAACTTCAGACGGGCCTGAACATGTACTGGCTTAAGCAGGGGGACACGTCTGGCACTGCAGGATTTGAGTCCCTGGCGGCGTAGTGTGTTACTGATGGTAGGCTTTGTTAATTTGGTCCCAGCTCTCTGCAGGTCATTCACTAGGTCCCCCCATGTGGTTCTGGGATTTTTGCTCACCGTTCTTGTGATCATTTTGACCCCACGGGTGAGATCTTGCGTGGAGCCCCAGATCGAGGAAGATTATCAGTGGTCTTGTATGTCTTCCATTTCCTAATAATTGCTCCCACAGTTGATTTCTTCAAACCAAGCTGCTTACCTATTGCAGATTCAGTCTTCCCAACCTGGTGCAGGTCTACAATTTTGTTTCTGGTGTCCTTTGACAGCTCTTTGGTCTTGGCCATAGTGGAGTTTGGAGTGTGACTGTTTGAGGTTGTGGACAGGTGTCTTTTATACTGATAACAAGTTCAAACAGGTGCCATTAATACAGGAAACGAGTGGAGGACAGAGGAGCCTCTTAAAGAAGAAGTTACAGGTCTGTGAGAGCCAGAAATCTTGCTTGTTTGTATGTGACCAAATACTTATTTTCCACCATAATTTGCAAATAAATTCATTAAAAATCCTACAATGTGATTTTCTGGATTTTTTTTCCTCATTTTGTCTGTCATAGTTGGAGTGTACCTAGGATGAAAATTACAGGCCTCTCATCTTTTTAAGTGAGAAAACTTGCACAATTGGTGGCTGACTAAATACTTTTTTGTCCTACTGTACTACAAACCCCCATGGTACCTTATTGCTATTATGAACTGGTTACCAACATAATTAGAACAGTAAACAAGTCTTTTTTTGTCATACCCATGGTATATGGTCTGATATACCACGGCTTTCAGCCAATCAGCATTCAGGGCTTGAACGACCCGGTTTACAATTGTCTTTTTACTGTCTTCACATTCCTGACCATACCCCACAGTTTGAAGCACCAATTTTAGACTCTATACTCTAATTGACTATATATTTTTCTTTACCTTCTCTTAGGTTCTTGTAGGAGAGGAAGTGGTGGTGAAGGATGAAGGAGTGCAGGAGCCGGATGGAGGGGTCTTCAGCTTGGAGGAGGGAAGACGAGTTGAAGGGCAGGAGGGCACACAGGAATCCATGGCAACCTTCGGCCAGGTGAGTCTTGTCTTGTCCTAGACATCAACTTGTTGTTGGAGCATGGTGCTGGCAAAAAACACCAGGGTTGTGGGTTCAAACCCCGTATGGGCTGCATGTTCTGAATCTGTAAATTGCTTTGGATAAAAGTGTCTATACTCATTCTTTCATCATTATCACAGTTTTAGAGACTTTTCAAGGTTATGTATTAGGGTCAATTAGGTTAGGTAATACTCATAAGTGAATTTTGTCTCTCTGTCTTACAGGAGGGTGTGTTCTATGATGAGGCTGGAGTTTTCTCCCCCGAGGCTTTCTGGCCCCAGAACGAGCCGGCTCAGGCCATGTCCTTCAACCCCAGAGGAAGAGGAAACAAGCCACTGTCTCCCCCTACCTCCTCACAGTCCATCAACAACCAGGTCAGTTACAAATGTAAACATATTTTTAAAATAGTCATTGCAACAATTTGTAAACTTTAATCATGAAACTCGTTGGTGGCCAATTCCTGTTTCCTTTTCAGCTACTTTTTCAGTACCCAGTCAGCCAATCACAGCCATCAGCCTCATTCTTTGTGGGCGTAGCGATGGTGATTGACAGCATGGCAGGAACGGAGCACAGCCAACAGGCTCCGCCCCCGGCACCAATGACCCCTGTTCTGTCAACCTGTGGCACGCCAGGCCCCTCCCCTTCCTCCCAGGGATCTGAGACGTCCTTCGACTGTACTCACTGTGGGAAATCGTTACGTTCCAGGAAGAACTACAGCAAGCACATGTTCATACACTCCGGTAAGCCACCACTTTCTATATATACTAGTTACTATCACTTCCTTTAAAACATTTACTGTTCATGATTGTTGTATACACATGTTAAAACTCCACATAACAGATAGTCCTACTCTGATACCCATGTCATACTAACAGATCCTATTTTCTGTTGTGTGTGCCTCAGGGCAAAAGCCTCATCAGTGCAGCATCTGCTGGCGCTCCTTCTCCTTGCGCGACTACCTCCTCAAGCACATGGTGGTGCACACGGGCGTGCGCGCCTTCCAGTGTTCTGTGTGCGGCAAGCGCTTCACACAGAAGAGCTCACTCAACGTGCACATGCGTACGCACCGGGCCGAGCGCACCTTCCAGTGCACCGTGTGCCACCGGGCCTTCACCCACCGCACCCTGCTGGAGCGCCACGCCCTGCAACACACCCACCACGGGGCCACCCAGGGCCAAGGGCAGGGACAGAGCCTCCAGCAGACCCCCAAACACAGCCCTCCAGCCCTGGCAGGGCCCTCGGGCATGTGCGGCTCAGCTGGGATGGGCGGCACCATGGCCAACATGCCCAGCCACGGGCCGCCCTCCTAGAAGGAGAGAGAGGGGGAGGAGGGCCCAATCCCAAACTGATCCGTCACCCCTATCCTGTAGCCCTTTTCTGATCTGAGAGGATTGCTAGGTATGAGCAACATGGTGGATGCTCCATTTAGACCTATTTGAAGCTGGATGGGGTTTGTGCCATATTTCTCACACATATGAAGCCCTTACAGATATGCAAGAGGGAGTTGCCAGTGATGGAAAAAGGGGCGATAACTGGTTTGGGATTGGGGAAGAAAAGGAGAGGAAAAGGGAGAGAGAGGCAGAAAGCTGTTGGAGACTAATTGCAGGAGATTGAAGGGAGGAAATGTAGGAGGGCTGAGAAAGAGAGAGACAGAAAAGGGGGAAGGAGAGAGAAAGCAAAAAAGGAGAACAAGCCACGGCTAGAAAAAGATTGCAGGGTGATAAACCGATGAAGAAGAGAGCGGATTAATCTATGAGAGTTACCATCATACATCAAGACGACATAGGAACACTCTTACATGCAGGAGGCACTGGACGACCCAGGATCATATACCTCGAGACAGGAAATGAATTAAGGACACAACTTTTATTTTGAAATGTGACAAACGTTTCAGCATGTTTTACACACCTCAAAGAATACCTCGGTGGTCCAAAGACAGGCATTATGCTACACATGTTTAATAGCTACATCAAACAGCAAAACAGTGGGAACTAAAGCTACCTGAAATCCCTTCCTTTTCAAACCTTAGTAAAAAATGTTTTGCATAATATTCCTTTACATTGTCGATTTGAGTTTATTAGTCGCTCATTTGTGATTTATTGATGACGAAAACAATAAGGCAATTAATTTTAAAAAGTGAAAAAGGATCTTTCAACTATAAGTGACACTTTTTGGGATAAATGAGAAAATCGGTACTTTTATCACATGTGTATGTGGGGTTATTACATTTGAAGTCGGAAGTTTACATACACCTTAGCCAAATACATTTAAACTCAGTTTTTCACAATTCCTGACGTTTAATCCTGGTAAGAATTCCGTTTTAGGTCAGTTAGGATCACCACTTTATTTTAAGAATGTGAAATGTCAGAATAATAGTAGAGAGAACGATTTATTTCAGCTTTTATTTCTTTCATCACATTCCCAGTGGGTCAGAAGTTTACATACACTCAATTAGTATTTGGTATCATTGCCTTTAAATTGTTTAACTTGGGTCAAACGTCTCAGGTAGCCTTCCACAAGCTTCCCACAATAAGTTGGGTGAATTTTGGCCCATTCCTCCTGACAGAGCTGGTGTAACTGAGTCAGGTTTGTAGGCCTCTTTGCTCGCACACGCTTTTTCAGTTCTGCCCTCAAATTTTCTATAGGATTGAGGTCAGGGCTTTGTGATGGCCACTCCAATACCTTGACTTTGTTGTCCTTAAGCCGTTTTGCCACAACTTTGGAAGAATGCTTGGGGTCATTGTCCATTTGGAAGACCCATTTGCGACCAAGCTTTAACTTCCTGACTGATGTCTTGAGATGTTGCTTCAATATAACCACCAAATTTTCCTTCCTCATGACGCCATCTATTTTGTGAAGTGCACCAGTCCCTCCTGCAGCAAAGCACCCCCACAACATGATGCTGCCACCCCGTGCTTCACGGTTGGGATGGTGTTCTTCGGCTTGCAAGCCTCTCCCTTTTTCCTCCAAACATAACGATGGTCATTATGGCCAAACAGTTCTATTTTTGTTTCATCAGACCAGAGGACGTTTCTCCAAAAGTACGATCTTTGTCCCCATGTGCAGTTGCAAACCGTAGTCTGGCTTTTTTTTTAATGGTGGTTTGGAGCAGTGGCTTCTTCCTTGCTGAGCGGCCTTTCAGGTTATGTCGATATAGGACTTGTTTTACTGTGGATATAGATACTTTTGTACCTGTTTACTCCAGCATCTTCACAAGATGTTTGCTGTTGTTCTGGGATTGATTTGCACTTTTCGCACCAAAGTACGCTCATCTCCAGGAGACAGAACGCGTCTCCTTCCTAAGCGGTATGACGGCTGCGTGGTCCCATGGTGTTTATACTTGCGTACTGTTGTTTGTACAGATGAACGTGGTACCTTCAGGCATTTGGAAATTGCTCCCAAGGATGAACCAGACTTGTGGAGGTCTACAATTTTTTTTCTGAGATCTTGGCTGATTTCTTTTGATATTCCCATGATGTCAAACAAAGAGGCACTAAGTTTCAAGGTAGGCCTTGAAATACATCCACAGGTACACCTCCAATTGACTCAAATGATGTCAATTAGCCTATCAGAAGCGTCTAAAGCCATTACATCATTTTCTGGAATTTTCCAAGCTGTTTAAAGGCACAGTCAACTTAGTGTACAGTCGTGGCCAAAAGTTTTGAGAATGACACAAATATTAATTTCCACAAAGTTTGCTGCTTCAATGTCTTTAGATATGTTTGTCAGATGTTACTATGGAATACTGAAGTATAATTACAAGCATTTCATAAGTGTCAAAGGCTTTTATTGACAATTACATGAAGTTGATGCAAAGAGTCAATATTTGCAGTGTTGACCCTTCTTTTTCAAGACCTCTGCAATCCGCCCTGGCATGCTGTCAATTAACTTCTGGGCCACATCCTGACTGATGGCAGCCCATTCTTACATAATCAATGCTTGGAGTTTGTCAGAATTTGTGGGTTTTTGTTTGTCCACCCGCCTCTTGAGGATTGACCACAAGTTCTCAATGGGATTAAGGTCTGGGGAGTTTCCTGGCCATGGACCCAAAATATTGATGTTTTGTTCCCCGAGCCACTTAGTTAGCACTTTTGCCTTATGGCAAGGTGCTCCATCATGCTGGAAAAGGCATTGTTCATCACCAAACTGGTTGGGAGAAGTTGCTCTCGGAGGATGTGTTGGTACCATTCTTTATTCATGGCTGAGAAGCATCCCCACACATGAATGGTCTCAGGATGCTTTACTGTTGGCATGACATAGGACTGATGGTAGCACTCACCTTGTCTTCTCCGTACAAGCTTTTTTCCGGATGCCCCAAACAATCGGAAAGGGGATTCATCAGAGAAAATTACTTTACCCCAGTCCTCAGCAGTCCAATCCCTGTACCTTTTGCAGAATATCAGTCTGTCCCTGATGTTTTTCCTGGAGAGAAGTGGCTTCTTTGCTGCCCTTCTTGACACCAGGCCATCCTCCAAAAGTCCTCGCCTCACTGTGCGTGCAGATGCACTCACACCTGCCTGCTGCCATTCCTGAGCAAGCTCTGTACTGGTGGTGCCCCGATCCCACAGCTGAATCAACTTTAGGAGACGGTCCTGGCGCTTTCTGGACTTTCTTGGGCGCCCTGAAGCCTTCTTCACAACAATTGAACCGCTCTCTTTGAAGTTCTTGATGATCCGATAAATGTTTGATTTAGGTGCAATCTTACTGGCAGCAATATCCTTGCCTGTGAAGCCCTTTTTGTGCAAAGCAATGATGACGGCAGGTAACCGTGGTTGACAGAGGAAGAACAATGATTCCAAGCACCACCCTCCTTTTGAAGCTTCCAGTCTGTTATTCGAACTCAATCAGCATGACAGAGTGATCTCCAGCCTTGTCCTCGTCAACACTCACACCTGTGTTAACGAGAGAATCACTGACATGATGTCAGCTCGTCCTTTTGTGGCAGGGCTGAAATGCAGTGGAAATGTTTTGGGGGGATTCAGTTCATTTGTATGGCAAAGAGGGACTTAATTGCAATTCATCTGATCACTCTTTATGACATTCTGGAGTATATGCAAATTGCCATCATACAAACTGAGGCAGCAGACTTTGTGAAAATGTATATTTGTGTCATTCTCAAAACTTTTGGCCACGACTGTATGTAAACTTCTGACCCACTGGAATTGTGATACAGTGAATTATAAGTGAATTAATCTGTCTGTAAACAACTGTTGGAAAAATTACTTGTGTCGTGCACAAAGTAGATGTCCTAACCTACTTGCCAAAAGTATAGTTTGTTAACAAGAAATTTGTGGAGTGGTTGAAAAATTTGTTTTAATGATTCCAAGCTAAGTGTATGTAAACTTCCGACTTCAACTGTATGTGTTCTTTTGGGGCACTTGCCAATGAATGGGAGGGTTTGTTGCTGAGAACTATAACATTTTTCTCCAACGGCTTCATTTAATACTTTAAAATGTTTTTATTGTAACTAAATAAATCATGAGGAAATCACCCAGAGTGGATTTGATTACCACGTTAATATTTATTACAATTGACAATGATTACTATGCACAATACATTTTTGCACATTGTGTAATTTAATTCAGCTTTATATGTTGTCCTACCCTAGATATTTGCCCTTAGAAATATATATTTGCCCTAAGATTACCAATGTATATCATTGAGAACATAAAATGTTTTGTTTTTTGTTTCCAACTTCCCACCTTAAAGGTGATTTTAGATATGCAGTATATAGACCATACTAGACATAAAGGCCAACTGAGCCAGTGAGACCAGCAAAACCCCTTTAAGATCCCTTCTGGTCCTCACTATAAACTTTAACATAAAATGTCCCCTCACAATGAAGAAATATTCTGCTTGATCATGATGATCTCATTGAGCTACGCACTGTTCTGATGATTCACTAATCTCTATAATGGAATCTGTTAAAGCCCTGTTAATAGGAAGTTGACATGATTTATAGATCAGTTAAATCTGTGCTGCATATAGTTCAGGCCGACCCTTGTGAACAAACAGGTGATTAGGCTGTTCCAGAGATTTTTGTATCCTCAGCAACTCAAATGTTTCTAGTAAATTTTGTCTGAGGTGGACCTGTGTACAGTACTGTATTATGTGTGCTTAAAGCCATGTCAGAAGAATGCATCCCATTATTGTAATGATGTACTGTGTTTTGCCTTTTTTATTTAGCTTTCTTTGAGTAAAGGGGATGATAAATGTTATTTCTTTATTTGTTTTGCAAATTTGAGTACAACTGCAAGTCAAATATGTCATAAGAAAATATGTCATTTTATAAAGCACCAATCATGCTATGTATACCACGTTTTATGTATGGAAAAGCTAAAAGGCATGATATAACTTTTTATGAAAAATTACATGAATTTTAAAACATGATTTTAAAAATTTCTTTCTCCAAATAAAGTCTTATGGCTACAAGCCAACTTGTTGTCCTACAGTTGATGGGGGGGTAAAACAAGCATATGTATTCTTATCAAAATACTTTTGAATCTCTTCTTAGTTTTAGGTTTGGTTTTATCCCATACTAAAAACAAGTAATACATTTTGTTGTTGACCAATTTCACAGTTTTCTGTTAAGTCTACATCCCCTCGATCCTAACCAATTTATATGAAAGACAATATAAAAATCTTGCTTTTCTTAAACGCTATAGATAATCTGTTTCTTTCCAGATCGAGACTTTGAAGGTCTGGCTGGTAGTGCCGGAACTCTGGCCAGAGGGCATCTGTTACTCAACAACATCTGTTCCTGTTATTCTCTTTTTTTCCCAGCATGCCGAGGGACACACAGGCTCTCCCAAGGGTGGCCTTTTGTGTGGCCCCATTGTCAATTCCATCATTGTCTACTGCTGAAGTCTGTTCCCATGATGCCACGAGGCAGGCTATAGTAGTATACCCGCCTTTAGAGGCCAACCTTAGGGGTGACAATTTACAGTTACTTTATTGTGTCCCAACTTTTTGGGGCTAAAAACAAATATTATTTTCTTCGCTGGGCAACTAAGGAATCAAATGTGTAGAAAATACAAAAATGTTAAAGACTCGTAAATGGGTAATTCCATGGTGAAATTCTAAAATCTTATTTTTGAAGAATTTGACTACAGATATCATCAAGTATTATTGTAGATGTATTATAAACCATGTTCAACAAGAAAAACATTTGGATAAGTTACATTGACTGTGTGTTTGTCTGTTTTCTGAACTGAACATTCATCAATAGGATGTTTTAAAGCATTAGTTTGCATTTATCACATTTTTTCATCGGATTAGAAATCGGAGTAGTACATCTAGCGTGGGGACATTGTTTTTTTATGAATAGCCCCCGTTGGTCTCCACGGAAACACTTTCAACTCCTGGCAGTGACCAACAGCATCGGCATAGAATAGCCCACCATGGGGTAGCCAGGGGAAGACAACAGATGTTACTGATTAACTTTCCTCACAGAACCCAAAGAACGGCTAGGCATGGGCTCACAAACCACAGTCACACACAAAAAAAGTTGTACTTTCAATTATATTTATTCATTAAAAAACAGTCACAGAGGCAGTAACAATAATAAAATGTTGTACAATCCCTCTTACTTTAAATAACATTTCTTTAAAAACAAATTCCTTGACCTGAAGTGCCTTTGCAAATATCAGCATTAAAAATGTACTTAAATAATCATAACAAACATAGCAAATGTACAATATAATTAAAAAATAAAAATCATACAAAATTATTAAATTAAATCATACTTATTTTTTTTATCATACAACTTATTTTTTAATTTTTTACAAATGGACAAAATCCGTATCGAAGCAAAAAAAGATTTTAAGACAAAGTTTTAATCTCCAAAACCTATCAATACAATGTCATAAATGGTTCGGAGGGCTTTGAAACAACACACTTCAGTTTTACACAGTGATATAGTATACGTAGTACAGTCCTCACAGGTCTAGAGATTGGATCAGAATCCATGTTAACAGCCTTGTGAAGGACAGGCCAGTATGGCCAAACATCCACCGTTTGATGCAGTTCATGTGCTCAGCAACGGCTTGTGGGGCTAAAGAAAAGGGCTGGGTGCAAATGTTGCAAAAACTTCAAACCTACGTTTCTGTTACAACCGAAACCGAAGACATCGTACATCACCTCTATCGTGACGGTTTGTCCATTTTTCGATCTCGTTATAAAAATCTTCGCTTGAGGTCGCTTTGAAAGGTAAAAAAAGATTTGCCCCACCGATTCCTATCCCACAGGCCTCCACTGCCTGCACTTATTTTCCAGTAGAGAACCAGCTCACTCTGAATATCAGTTAAACGCCTCAGTATCAGCAGCAGTCTCAAGGCCGGACACCTCCCCCTAGGGTTTAAGAGCAGCATTTAAAGGAGTATAAAAACTCTCCCATTGAGCAAATGAGCAACGGACAGCCTATTGGTGGCTTGCGTTACACCTACGGAGACAAGAAAGAAACAAAATGGACATTAGTTGTTGTTTACAAAGCTCTTAGGGAAATGCAGTGACTTTATCAAACAATTATAAATGAGGTAAAGTGAAGAGAGGTATCCCAAACTCACCTCAGTTGCAATTATACATTCATCCTTCTCCTCCGACATGACAAACACGGATTTGTACTTGGTGTCTGCACATGCAGACATTTCTGGAAGTTTAATTTCATTTCTTGAAGTTTCCGATGCGTCACTGATGGAAGATAGACAAAGATCCATATTAGTCATCTGACATTCAAATTGTATTTTTTTGTTCATGTTATATGATTACATCTATTATCTTATTGAGTGTTCATTAACCTTTTTAAATGTTTGCTGCGTTTATTTCTGCACTCCTCATACTCAAAACTCGAGTCCAGAGCTTGGCATTTCTCTTCGCAAGCCGAGGCCTCCAGGCTCAGCATTGACTCTTTGGCCGCCTGCTCATACTTCACCTCATGCACGAGGTTATAGTCCCCTGGCAGGTGGCGACTCTTGTAGCTGCTCCGACATGACGGCGATGGTCCGTCCATGTCGGCATCGCTTCCGAAGTCCATTTTCTTGTTGATGTTCTTGACGCCTGGCTGTGGCCCGAGCCCTACGACACTTACCGACAGGTCCTTATCACTCCGGTGACAATTATTGGTCAGGTTGTTTATTGTCTCGCCTTCGCCGACAGTGGCGTCGCCCTGGCTACCATGCTGCATCTTGTTGCGGACGCAGCCAACCAGCACTGCACACCCTGCTAGCAGAAGCAGCACCAGAGCTGTCCCAGACCCCACCGCCATCCAGGGGATCTCCAAGCCTCGGATAGCTACATGGTCCGGGAGCAGGAACTGGCAGTTGCGGCCACCGTAACCAGGCACGCAGGCGCACACGTAGCGGTTGTTCCTCTCGTGGCAGGTGGCGCTGTTGTGGCACGGGTTGTGCTCGCAGCGGCTTATGGGAGAACTGCAGTTGCGGCCTGTGTAGCCCGGGGGGCAGGTGCAGGTGTAGCCGTCAAGACCCTCCTGGCATGTACCACCATTTTGGCATGGGTAGATGGAGCACTCATTGCCGGTGTGGTCGCAGTTCATGCCTGTGAAGCCATCAGGACACTGGCACAGGTAGGAGTTGACGAGATCCACACAGCGGGCACCTAGTGTGAGAGACAGAGCGATTGGGAATTAATGGGTGGTCAATAGTGTGGGGGCAGGCTGTAGTCTGAAAGGTAACTGTTTAAATTTAAAAAGTTGACAAATTGAGATCTGAAACCACATCTGTGTAAGTTGTTCAATTAGCCCTTACCATTGGAGCATGGACTGGAGGTGCAGTGGTCAATCTTCTTCTCACAGTTGAAGCCAGCGTAGCCGGTGGGGCACTGGCAGAAGTATCCGCCATCAGGGTTGTCGGCACAGCGGCCTCCGTTGAAGCAGGGACCATCGGCGCAAGTCATGGCGCTCAGCTCGCAGGTGTTGCCGTAGAAACCAGGAGGGCAAGCACAGGCATGTGTGTTCTCCATATCCTTTGAGAAAAAGATTGAAGCATAAGCTTAACAAATACATTCCTCCAAAATGCATTAGATCACCATCACAACAACAGTGCTATTCATGATTGCCCACATCTTCCTAATCCTAGTTGTAATTGAGTGTACATTTTAAGACAATGATGTAATTGTACAGTACTTACAGTGCAGCTTCCTCCATTTCGACAGGGGTTCAGGGTGCATTCGTTGACCTCAATCTCACAAGCATCCCCAGTGAAGCCCGGTCTGCAGGAACAGGTGTAGCTCCCCTGGCCAGTGTTGCTACAAGTGGCTCCATTCATACAGGGCTTGTGGTGAGTGCAGTAGTTCAGATCTGGAGGAGGACAAACAGCACATGTGGATTAGTCCATTAGTCCCAATGGAACATATGGCAGAACAACAGCAGCAGCCCAGCTAATGTCTTTCTGTCACTCTCACACTTTTTTCTTACACTTTTTCACAATTTCTCTCACAACACTATCTCTTTGTCTCTGTTTGTGTCATCTCTCTGAATCCCCCTCCCACTCTCTCTCTTCCTCCCTCTCTTTCCCCTCCCTCTCTCTCTCTCCAGTGGGACTCACCTTGGTTACAGAAAAGGCCTCCCCACCCCTCCTGACAGTTGCACTGCCACGGCTGCTGGCAGGTCCCATGGAGGCAGCCTGGGTAACGGATGCACTCATCACAGTACCGCCCTTTGAAACCCACTCTGCACCTGTCACACAATAATTACAACACATTGGTTAGAAACCCACTCAAGTTTCTCTTTATGTCACAGATTATTTCTGAAAATATTAACAGAGGACGTGTTTCAATACGTGAAAATTGTAGTTTTTTATCTAACTCACTTGCACTCCCCAGGCTTCTCACATAAGCCGTGTTCGTCGTCACATCCTGGAAGGCAGAGAGCTACAAATGGAGACAAACACAAGGTAAGAACCATGGCAAAATAAAAACACTTCTTACACATATGCTCTTTGTTTAGTTTGGCTTTGAGCAACAACAAAAAACATATTGCTTAAATATGAACAAATTAATTAAAAGGGGGGGGGCAACTAAACCCATTAGCTGTTTTACCAACAAAAAAAACACTCTCCTTATCAAGGTGAAAGAATATTTCGCTTAACATAGTGCATAGAGACAATGGGAGGGTGCACACAGCAAACTCTCTCTCGCTCTCCCTCTTTCAGTACAGGCCCCTTTTTTCATCGCTGTGGGTCAAAACTCTTTTATTCATTCTGTGCACACAACTCCCCTTAATGTCTCGGATTGGGGCAGATAAGAGTGGACAGCTGGTGAGTATGTTGCCAGTGCGTGACAGCTGCTCCATTGTCTACTCTCTCCCGGCAGCTGCCCACTTCAAACAATACATCACCCGCCTCAGCCAATCAGCGGCCAACCAACTCCAAGAGTAACGAATCGGACGTAGCATGTAAATTTATGGCACGCGTGAGATTATTCCGAAAACTTTCCTCCGCCCGATTTGAATAAATAAAGTGGTCGTGTTTGTGGGAGCGTGGTGTTTCCGTACAAATTGCCTCAATTTTTAAATGTCTATAGCCACGCCACCTAACATAAAAATTATATTAATCTAAAACACGTCTATTCATCTACCATAATAATGTTATTTGACATGACCCAAAAAGTGTCTATACGTAAAACATGAATAACAATGTTATATCATATTTAGTAAAATATTTCCCCCAAAACACCTGAACACCAAGTTTCACTTACGTTCTGTGCAGTAATGTCCTTTCCACCCGGCGTCACAGACAATCTCTCCGCGCTCTCCACAGGTGAAGTGGCCGAAGGCGTCGTCTCGTGGGCGGCAGAAGACCGAGCAGCCATCGCCATAGTAGTGCTCATCACAGACAAAGCGGTAGGAATACTTCAACTCGGTTCTTCCTCCAGTATGCAGGTCCTGAGACCAGTCATCTCCCACCGTCAGATGTCTCTGAGTGGTCATTGTGCTGATAACACGGTCTGGGTTTTCTGCAGGTGGAAATAAGAACGGAACTTTAGCAAAATGTGTGTAAATGTAAGTTGTAATTGACTAGATCACACCACGTAAAGCCAAACAACTGTACGGCAGTGTATTTTGATCCTACCTATCGAAAGATCGTCTTTGGAGTCGGTGTGCAGAGCTTCAATGATCAGCGAGAACGTCCCCTGAGGACATAAACAAATAGCATCATAAGACAGGTGGCCAACGGAGATGGGGAAAGAGATAGGCCCATCTAACATGTTCTCTAAACTAGAAGATAAAATAACATTTCGAGACGATAATACAGACATATACAAGACTAATATTTTTATGTATACGTTTAGTCATTAATAGACCACTCTATGTAAATTAACCAACTTGTACGCACGATTTTTAAAGACCTCGTGACTAGAGGTTTTTATGAATTACTTGTTTATGAATTAACCCAAGGCAGAGTACTCACCGGCCATGTGAAACCGAAGTTAATTCTGATGGGATTGGTGAATGAACTGTCAGACATGGCTTCCGGAACTTGGAAAGAGTTTGACCCAAGAACAGGCGTTATAGCGCCGCCGTAGTTGCAAGGTGGCTCTGGTGATGCGTTTGGCTGATAATGTTTCAGACAGATTCTGAAAAACGTTTTACATTCACACTGTTGCTGATAAACCGACATCAATCCTCCCTTGCAGCAGTTCATGTTGCCCTGAACCCCTTTCTTGTTCAAAAACTCCTGCAACTTCAGTTCGAAAACTCCTGAACAAAAACCCTGTTGAAATAATTGTATTTATTACACAATCATTAACATAGGCTATGTGATGTAAAATCTTGAAATTGTTATCAATTGAATAGTACGGTAATTGTGTTATGAAGTTGTCTTACCTTGCATATCAAGACGAACATAACCGCAACAGTCAGAAGAATAGCGCGCCCCATATTAAATAAATACAAATAAATAAATAGAAAAAAGTCTTGGAGCGACTCAGCTCAATTTAAGCTCAATGTGCCTCCTTTCAAATCATGTTATGTGAATGAATCATTGAGCACGTTTCTTCTCTTACGAGGTCTTCTCATCAGTTTCTGGTGTCAGCCACGCCGATTTCATTCATGTCCAAGAAACAAAAAGATAATCCAAAATAGATATTGGAACTGCCCTGAACTGTCCTCAGAATTCCGTTACAATGCGATAAATCCCACTCCAAAAATGTAAAAATAAACAATTGACACAGTTCGTTCCCTGATGAAACGAAGAGGGCAACAAATGTATGAAATTGCTTTTGTGTGACGTGGTCTATCCCAAGGAAAGATTTGTCACTGATCCAACATACTTCCCCGCCACCTTCTTCCTTCTTCCCTCAACATGAATTGTGCGTCTGTCTTGAGTGAAGGCCGCCTACCGCCAGTTTTATATGGGCCGGCGCATGCTAGGGTAATAAGATGCAAATGAGCTACCCCTCCCAATCTGGCTCAGGGGATCACAATGGATACCTCTCCAAGCCCCATCGTCTCAAATCACAAGCTAGTATTGGGTCAGAAAATGGAAAATGGAGGAATGTCAAAGTATTCCAGCAAACTGCATGGGACTGTCTCAGCAACCTGTCCTGGAATGACACTTTTCACAACATTAGAGATTGAAAAATGTAGCACGTAATAACAAAACAGAATAGCCAATTTATTTATTCCAGTTTAAACCAGATTTCAGTTATAACTATATATCAGTATTTCACAGCAATGTATTTTACAAGTCTGCCTACACTTGGTGTTTAAGCTTATTTATGAATATAGATGGGTAGTTAAATTGTATATATTTATGTTAGGAAAGAAAACAAGATTTATGTTAAGAAACATTTTCAGGGAGAGGTCTGAAAAAGCTAAAATATGTGGCGTGCCATGCGTAGTGTATTTGTCAAACCCTGACTCAGTTGATTGTGCTGCATAACTCCACCCTCTTCAAACCTTTTGGCATTTCTAGTTGTGGGAAAATCTAATGCTTTGAATTAAGGATTGAGTAATGAAAACATTCTCTGGCAAGGGTGTGTGGTGAGGTAAATTAGAAAAAAACATTTGTATGGGCACAGAGTTTTTCATTCACTTTTCCTTTTTCCTTCTGTGGAGTGAAGAAAAGGTGTGTGTGTGTGTGTGTGTGCGTGCACGTGTGTGTGTGCGTGCACGTGTGTGTGTCTGTGTGTGCGTATGTGTGAGAGAGAGAAAAGTAGAGAGACATCCGCGTGGCCGTCCTGAGGGCACTTTGTTATTGTGTGCTGAAGGAATAAGTTTGCTCTCCCTCTCTCTGTGCGCTCAGCTGTATGGTAATTCCGCAGCACCTGCTCTCCCCTTAATATACAGTGAGCGAGCTTCCTTTGGCGCGCGCCGCTATCCTCACACAATTACAATGTACCCAACATTTAGAAGAACGAGCCCCATCCTGAAAAAAACTCAAACAGGAGGTCAAATATATATTTGGGGTTTCCCTCTTTGCTCGCATATTCAATGAATGCTCTCTTTCTGTGTTTTTTTTTTATTTAACCAAACTTAGGGGCAGACTATTATTCAAGTAGGCCTACTTTTGTGTAAAGAGAGGCAGAATGGGGGTGGGGTATAGGGGTCTATCTTAATTAGGTCGTTCATTATAAGTGTGATTTTCTTTTGGATAATAGGCATGGCCTGAGGTCCATAGTTACCATACACAGATACATTGCGTCACTGCTAAGATATGCAAGTCGAGGTTCGGGCTTGTTTAAATTCCCCTTTATCGAACAGCCAGAGTTGTTGTTGTACCTGTTTTCTATCCCTATTGACAACACAAACAGCCTATAGACAGAACGAATACATCGGTGTTGTTTGTGATGAGTTGTGCTGTGATTACGCAAATCATTCACATTTATTTCACAGTAGAAAGGGCGTTGTTTTTGCATTAAAGTCTCTGAATAACTTTTCTAGTAGAGTTCATTCAGTTTGGGTTTGTCTTTTCTTCTCGGTGGCAATGACCCAGAAACAGCGAGATGCGTCTAACCATTGCCCAACATTTTTCCATATGGAACCCTTTGGTCAAATAAACACCGCAGTAGTTATACATGAGAAACTGCTTTCTCCATTGCACAAAACCCACCCCTATTGGCTTCTCTCAGCATACATATTTTTATTCGTGTGCTGCCAACCCACTCAGATTTGAGTTTGGCAAAATGCCCCCTTCTCTACTTTCCTACCTTAATTCCTTTCCAAAAATGATGGCTACGGGGGTGACTGTTTAACTAAAGTGCTACTGTAGGGGGCTGTTGTAGTTTAACTCCTGCCCACCAGTAGCTGCTGCTAACAAAAAGGGTGACTTGAGGTCTGACTATTCATCCATTCTCTGCGCTTCAATTTTCATTGATTCTGAATGCACGGGTAGCCCTTGGGGATTCTCCGTGAAGGGAGACACGCCTTCAGACGCGGCCAGACCCTTACAAGCCATCTGCCACTACCCAAACGTCGTTTTTTCCACCTCCCCCTCCCTCCTCCCCATCTTCCCTCAAGCGCACGGGTCTATACGCCAGTGTCCACTGGCTGGCTCTGTCTACATTGAACTGGAAGCATGTTAAAGAACCTGTAACGGTATGGCTATGCTGGGCCATATGGCGAGGGGAAGCCAGAAGTTTTCGTCCCCGAAGAGTAGACACCACATGGTAGCTCGTGGGAACGTAAACACGGCGCGCATCACACGATATCGATCATATGAAGTGGTGTGGATAAGATGATTAGCTTGAATGGGGGGTTGGTGACTGTTACCAAGTGATCAATCGACTTACTATTGATTATTTATGAGCATTCAGACTGTTTCCACTATTCATCTAGGCTACTTATCCGTTCTACCAAAATCGGCAATTTTCTTTTCCAAACCCTCATCCAGGCTATAGCTTCTGTCTCCTGAAAATAACACTTTGTATGGTCATTTTTCAGCACAAAGAAGATTGGCGACTGAAGGTCAACTTTATATTTGTCTTATCAGGGCTGAGATAGGCCTAATAACAGCAACTAATCTTCCCTGGTCGGGGTTCTCTCCATTTCCATCATTTCTGACCCGCCTGTTTACCTGCTGAAATCCTTGGACTCTGCAGGAGCAGTGCGGCCTTTGTGTCCAGATCAGTTTACTATGGCCAGCTGCTTGAAGGGGGGCACAGGCCAATCCATGTGTGCCCCCTAGTCGTGCTGCTGTCACATTTGCATATGTTGTGGCTGAGGACGTGCTGGGCTTAAATTTGGGGAGAGTGCCGCAATAATTACGCGGTGGCCCCTGAAGGCGCCCCCGCGCGTGTGTGTGGCGCGAGTGGGATGTGTGAGAGTGTGTGCGACAGAGAGAGAAAGAGGGAGAGGGACAGAGGAGGGAAGGGGGGGAGAAGGCGTCGAAGTTTTAAAGGAGCAGTGGCCTGTCGCGTGCCAATGTTTATCAAAACACATCTGCCACGTTCCCCCGGGTAACGCCCATGCGTTGGTGCATCACAACATATGCTGTCCCTATGCATAAATCGATAATTCAACATCTGATCATTTGTATGACACATATCCACACACAACAAATACTCATGGTGATATGTGATAGAATCAGTGCATAATCAATATAGATACAGTGAAGTGAAGTACATGGAGTAGAAAGTCGTTTTTGATACCCCGCAACTCTTTAGTGTCGATAACTCCAACCATGACATGGAAATAGGGGCTTATTAATTATTGAATCGTTTTAGTTTAGTTCTAATAGGAATTACCCCATGCATGATCTTTATTGCTTATGAAAAACGATGTGGGAAGTATGGCCGTAGTTTCGTAAAGACGATCATTTGTAGTACCTCCGAGATTTTTTAAAATTCTTTCTCAATTCTGAACCAGTGCAATCTGGATGGAATTGTCTGCCACAATCTATGAATAGAGAGACCTTGTGAATGGGAAAGTGACACCTCTCTCTCTCTCTATTTCTCCCGTCGCTCTCTATCTCTGTCCACGACATCTGCCCAGCCATGAACAGATGTAGGCACCTGCGTTGTCGGTCCACATATGCACACATGTCCCTTTCAACCTCTCTGGGACCCGGACCAATCACAATGGGATAGACCAAGGGTGTGGTAACCAAATACTCCTTATCCCCCCAGGACACATGCTCTGTTAGAGGCATTGTCACAAGCAATATCATGTGGCCAGGCCAAACAATCTGTTCTAAGACTGTTAATTTGAGAGATGGGGGTTTGTATCTATGTATTAAAGGGGCTATATAGAGTTTCTTGTTGTTGTTGGGAGTTGAAGTAGTAACACCAAGTTGTTTGATTTTCCCATGTTTTAGAGACAGGAATAGAAAAGCATAAAGAGAGAAGCAATGGTGCCATATTCAGCCTAGTTTATCATGCGATCGCCTAAGTGGCCGTTTGGGTGATTCTGGAGTGGCCAAGCCAGTGGCAGCAGCAGGCAGGTGTTAGTTGTGGTTCAGTAGAGGAGGCTGATGAGAACAACAAGGAACAGGGCGGGAGCAGGTTAAAGACAGAGGAGGGTTTTGTTCTATGAGGATGAGCGGGAAAAGTAGCCTGAAATCCCACTGGCAGTCCTAGATAATAGGGATAATAGCCCTGTCCCTATCCCTCAGCTGCTGCTGGACAGAGGATCCACACACACCTGTTGTCTTGTCGTCCCCATTGTGTGTGGCTAGCTAGCTAGCGAAAGCCCTACACCTCAGGAATGCTCCAGCCCCATCCCTGCTGCACCACGACCATTAGCCTCTGTCCCAAGAGGGAGGAGGAGAGCTTGGGTGGAAGGTGGAGGGAGGTGAGGGTAAGCTAGGCTACGTGGTGCGGAAACCAGCAGGGGGGCTATAGAAGGGGTGTGTGGTGAGGGGGGCCGGTTTAGAAGCAGTGTCCTCTTCATAAGGGGTTCCCTCCAGGGTCTGTCCGGAGACCCCTGTCCTAAATCACTGCCCCCAGGGGAAAGGCCCTCCTTTGTGAGGAGATGGGCCTGCAAGCTGGGATGCCAGCTGCCACCTCTGTAGCGTCACAGTCTCCACTATGACAATGCTTCTCTCTCTGGTCACACTGACCAGGCCAGCAAGGCCCATTAAATAAAGGACTTGGAGGGACTCCTAAAAGGGCTGCAGGGCCACAACATGTTTTTTGGCTAAACATTAATGATGACAAACTACCATGTGGGTTATGGTGTATGACATAATAACCTCTAGTGATATCGATTCTCTCTCTGTGGTGAATAAAATGGAGTGTCTGTAAAGACAGATGAGTCATGATTTGGATGTTATTACATCATGAGATAATCAATAAAAAAATGCTATAAAGTGGTTTCTGGAAGCTGTACTGATCTATAGGGCTGTATTGGCTGTTGTCTTGTTGCTTTCATTGAATTGAATGGAGTTAATTGATAAAGGAAAACATTGCAGTTTGTTGGTAATGTAACCATTACAACCCTTGAGAAAAGCACAGAACATTTACTTTCGGTCAAAACTATATTTTGGAAGGATGTTGTGTTTCCAAAAAAGCATCCTCTGATTTGAGCCTTTGAGACTAACAGCTGGTGAAGAAACAATGAAAACAAAAGTAGTAAAGCGTATTGCATCCATTAAATTATAAGATGAAATCATGAGTGTACCATAAGTCTTCCTCACTACAATATTAGGCGTTATATAGCCTAAACGTGAAAGTAATATAAAGTACAGCAGATCTCCAATCATGCTCATATAAGCATTTGTGTATGATATTCCCATCCATAGCTAAGGGAGTTTGTCCCCCCATTGTATGGAGCTCTAATGGTGATTCTAATGATGCCTTGTCCATCTTTGATAAAAAACAGCACGCCCCTCATTAAAGACCCAGGGATGGTTCTCATGGCCCTCTCCCCCGTCCCCGGAGCTGGGTGGACAGCAGGCGCTGGAGTCGAGACAACACCGTGGCA
Organism: Brachymystax lenok tsinlingensis; assembly: GCA_030435695.1. Classification (NCBI taxonomy): domain Eukaryota; kingdom Metazoa; phylum Chordata; class Actinopteri; order Salmoniformes; family Salmonidae; genus Brachymystax; species Brachymystax lenok. Next base: position 20,932,216 of record CM059812.1, on the reverse strand, counting down.
CACGCCTGTTGACCGAGCCACAAAGCAAAGCGTGTGACACTCACCCCCAACCCCAACCCCGCCCTGGCCCCATTGTCCCCCAGGGTCCTGCAGCACAGGCACAGACAAGCCCCCATCCCCCTGCGCCACCTTACCCTCTATCCTAAACTCATACCCCTTTTCCTTTAGAATCAATTTTACCAATCAGCTGATTCCTAGCTCTCCCACCACCAGGAATATTAAGACACACCCTCCATCCACCTCCTCTCTTTTCTCTCCCCCCCTCCACCTATTCTAGTAGCCCACCCTACCCCACCCCACCCTACCCGACCGACCCTGGGAACATCAGCTGCTAAGGTGGAAATCCATCATTGTGTGTAAGAAGGTTCCCCCTCTGCACATTGCACAGTCATTACCATTCACCAGGGTTGGGGCTCTAATTCACTGATTCACATGCAGACAGTATTTCTTGGGAGGGTGGGGCCGGGCCTGGGATAGCTGGCTGAGGATGTAGATGGGGCAGGTTGGGTGATGGGGATGGAGCTGGTGGGGGGGTACAGAGGGGTTTACGGCTGCCGGGGTCAGGCCTGTCCTGGGAAAGTTGGATTTTTCATTTAAGTCACACATGTTGTGGCCTTCTGGTGGCTGCGTGAATGCCTCACGCTGACAGATGGCCGCGGCCCATAACTATAGAGTCCGAGCGCCCGGTCCCCGAGGGATACAGAGAGAGATGGAGAGAGGGAGCGAAAAGGAGAGGGAGAGAATGCGTCGCTCAACTGATCCCATCAAAAAGAGAGAGAGAGGGTAGAGCACGAGGGAGGGATAAAGATAGGAAAGGACGGCAGAAAGGAGGGAGGGGGTTGGGGGGGAAGAGCCCCAGAGCCCCTTAATCCCAATCCCTAAAATTGAGTAAATATATTTGCCAGCTCTGCAAACCTTAAAAGGGCGCCTGGCGCTCCCTAAAGGTTCTGATTAGGTGTCTAGTCTATCAGCTTGTGGGTCTTTGGGAAGATTGTTTGTCCACGGGTAGAATAGTGGCTTTGATGATGGTGTTCACAGAGGATAGGTTTATAGTACCATCTAGTAGAACTGGGGTGCTGGCTGGTCATCGGTCCTCATTGTGTGATGCTACCTTTTGTCTTTTCACCATGACTCTTCGTTAATCCTATTAATGAAACAAAGTCATCGCCTGGTTAAAGATCCCACGATTCTGATTTGCATATTTTAGGAATCTTCTTTGAATAAAGAGTTAAAATATCACTGACAATGAAGCCCTGAGATGCCCGTCACCATATATACATATATTGTGGAAATGAATAACAAGGGCTTCCTCTACAACTATAATATAATAGATTGAGAATGGATTTTCAATCTACTATAGTTCTTACGTTACAGGATTTTGTAAAGCAGTATATCATTCCCTGTACTCCCACTTGGTCTCACTCCTCTCTGCTGGTCTGTGCATACTCTCAGTCCCACTCACTTCTGCTGTGGCTCTACATGCAGTTTTCTGTTAATTTAAGAAATATGTTCAACTTTGAATAGAATATAAATGTCACATCTACTCCTGCCACACCCCCTAGTGGTCATCCAGTATCTGCTTTACCTGCAGCTATTCCCTCAGTACACTCTTTCTCTCTCTCCCCCTCCCTTTCTGTTTGTGTGTGATGGTGTGGTTGGAGACAGGTGTGCTGGAGTCAGAGCAAATCCCTTCAAGCTGCAACTCGTTCCATATCAAGACCTCTACAAATACTCAGCCTGCCTATTCTACTCTGCCAGATCTTAATCTCGGCTCAGTCAGTCATTAGCCTAGCCTTTAGTTACTACTCAAGATCCTGTTGCGCTGTTGTGCCTGTTTCCCTGCCTTACACCGTTTAATCCTCTCATTACAGTTACCTCTTTGGCTCCTGTTCCACATCTCACCACCCAACCACCTTGCTTTGGATTTCACTCCCTACCACTACATTGGATTCCCCTCTGGACCTGGTTACCCTGTTCAACTCAGCCAACTCCAACCTCCCTCTACACTTCTGGTTTTCCTGCTACTCATCCAAGTTACCCTGGTTCAGCACTCCTTATCTCTCTGTTTACAATAAACATTTGGTTCATTATCCCTGCTTCCTCATCTGAGTCCGCGCTTGGGTTCCCCCCTCTCGCACCGCGTGACAGTAAATAGTCTAGTGATAGAAATCAAAATGTTCTATCAATTCTGCAGCTAATACTCCAGTCATGATTCCACATCCCTGCCATTCTGCTAGGTCTAAGGTCTACCAAGTGGGCACTATGCTGCAGTATGCCTGTGTTATGGTTCAAACTGATGTGGGCGTCCTCATTTACTTCATGTAAGGATAATGCAACTTGTTTGGTTTGTTGGGCTACACATTCTTCTTATGTTGTTGCTAAAATTGAACAAAAAAAATAAATTAATATTCAGTGGACCATATCCTTAAATAGATAAACAAAAAATGTGTAGACCTACATTCGTCTAGATATTCACCATATTTACTTGTGTAAATGACAAAGTGGATCACATTATTTACTACAGGGGATCAGATTTTCAAATGATCTTAGTTTGTTTCACTTTGAACGCCCTGGGACACGCACCGCACCTGATGTGGCGCGCAGTAAGCCTCTTACAACCATTAATACACCAGATGCAGAGGATGCCAATCAAGAGAACATACGGCGTGGAGAAATTTAACGGCAGTCTTGCGTTTACAGTATGCTACACAAGTTCAGCTGTAGATTACCTGAATTGTTATTTCTCTAAATTTCTATGACTTACTGACAGAAACGGACAGTCAGGTGCGTGCTTGTTCTATAAACGTTGGGAAGTGAACCAACATATGGGATATCAAGGTGCAGAGACCCAGACGGCTCTGGCTTTATTGAAGCGTTATTCCCCGTGAATTAGGACAGTTATTCGACGGCACAATGCTTCCACAAGAGCCGGTACCGACACGGTGGGGCAAGACCAGAGACTTTCCTCTTTTCAAAGCGCCGGCGGTCGGGCTCCGTACCTGAGCACAAGGTGAACTGCGTCCTCGTCGGAGATGGAGCGGTGGGGAAGACAAGTCTGATCGTCAGCTACACCACAAATTAATATCCGACAGAATACATTCCAACAGCTTTCGATAACTTTGCAAGTAATTTGTGAGAGAAGTCAGAAAACCTGAACGTGATTTATTGTTACTTTGGCTGCTTTTGTCACAGGTTTTACTCATTAATTGATTTATCCAAATGTTGCATTTTATAAATTGTTTTCTTGTTTTTGTTTGTTGCTTTTGTGTGTGTATATTAGATCTCTCTGAATCAATAATAGGATACTATTTGATATAATTTAATGGCGCAAAGTAAACGTCACTGATGCATAGTGCCATGACAGGTAGGCATTGAACAGGTGTCTTAATGCTCTCACCATCATTAACACATTTGTGTACACTCTTCTTCTTCTCAGCTATCGTTGTGGTGGACGGAAAACCTGTGAGACTGCAACTCTGATATGGCTGGTGAGTCAAAGTTTTGTTTTTGAATCCAACACTAAATGAGTGTTAGTAACCTATAGACACATTAACAAGGATATCCTATTGTAGTGGTAGAGCTAACACATTATTCTTTCTTCACATGCTCTGCTCAAAATCATAGAAAAGGAGGATGACGCTATTAACGTGAGCCGTTCTCTATCAGAGGTCAGTAGTTTGTTTAGATTCCACAGCTTCACTTATCCCAACATAGGTTGCCTCCACATTCTACCCTGTGTCTTGGTTGCCCCCTATAGGGATTCCCCTGCACTCCCTCCTCTCTGATCCTGTGTCAGTAGTAATCACCCCCTGGCAGAATATCTCTCCTAGTCGTTGCCTCCCCCTTGATCCTCAGACTTATATCGCCCCCAGTAGGAGGTTCCTGTCTGTGCCCCCAGAATCTATACCTTCTTACGTTCTCTCTGGCTCTCTGTGCTTTATCGCCCCCTTTTGGACGACTCTCATAGACCTTCCAAATCAACTCTTCCCCTTCTCCTTAGTAGGCACCTTTGTAGATCTGAAAGGATTGGATAGGTATAATAATCAATATGCCCTGAACTCAGAGAGAGAAATGGATGTATTAGTGGACCATATTGCTAACCATCCAGTAGTCTTTTCAGAATCAGATCTACATGGTATGCCATAAGGTCAGGGATAAGAATCAATTTGGGATTGGGTATCTCTGATCCTTCCACTTCCTCAACTTGAGACTTTTCCCTTCCTGTCTCCTATAGGACGAGCTGGACCGGATCCGCCCTCTATGCTACCACAATGCCGACGTCTTCCTGCTCTGCTACAGCATGGTGCGCCCCTCCACCTTCCGCAACGCCACCGACAGCTGGGTGCCCGAGATCCGCCGTCACTGCCCAGAGGCTCCCATGGTCCTGGTGGGGACCCAGGACCTGAGGGAAGAAGTCCAGGTGCTGGTCCAGCTGGCCAGGAATCAGGAGCGGCCCGTGGGCAATGAGGAGGCCCAGCAGCTGGCGCAGGATATCAGGGCCGTGTCGAGTGCCCGGGTCTGATCCAGAAGAAACTGAAGGAGGTGTTTGACCAGGCCATCTTAGCCAGCATCCAGCTGGCGGAGAACGTTCAGCAGAAGCAGAGCCTGAGGAAGAAGACCCCGCATAAGATCAAGAGTCTCTCTGAGACTTGGTGGAAGAAGCTGAGCTGTGTTGTTGTGGCAGGAGAGTGTGTGGGACGAGAGTTTGACTGAACCCCCAAGCAGCTGTTTAGGATTTGACATTTTTCTAAGCTTGTGTTTAGTCTTCAGTTTTTTTCACTCCATATATAATAGCACTCAGGAAAACAGACCTAGATCAATAATGTTGGATTTAAAAAAAAAAAAATGTATTATCCAAAGACTAACTAATATCTAAACAGGAGAAGCTCTAGAAAGAATGATCATTGCTGGCAAGATCATGAATGAAATGCAGTTTCAGTGTTAGTGATACCTTCTGTTAGCTATGGGTAGGACAATGTTTTGTGTTTCAAGGCCTTGACGAGGGCACAACAAGTCTGAATTAAGTGATTGGATTTGAGTTAGCAAATCCAATAGCTGGGGAGACTACTAATGAAATGACTGACTTCACAATGATCTCTGTGTCATTCTGTGTTAACCCCCATCAAGGGCCAAAGGTCACCATTGGAGAATGTTGTGGAGGATTACGAGAAACCAGCCAGTAGAAACTGTAATGCCAAACCATAAACTTACTTTGTGTCTGCCATTTTGACAAAGTCTCTCAATGTTAGTTACTAACCTATATCAGATCATGTACAATGATTTCTCTTTCAAGTTCAAGTAGTCCAAAACACTGTTCCTGTATCAGTTGTTGACATTGCTGGACATCCCAACCAAACACAGCTAAAGGATACTGTCGCTTCCCAGTCAGATTGACTAATCTGCAGATCAGTTGGTATGACTTTCCCCCCTGGTCAGGTCTGTCGTGGTGATGAATTGTAGTGGTTCTCCGGTGGAGGCCGTACGCAACTTTCTAATAGGACGAGACCGGACCACCTGGATTGGATTAGCTGGGCATATGGTGGCTGACCCAGTCGCCTGAATGCCATCACACCTTAGCCCTGCTCTGAAGTCAACCAAGACCGTCTACCTAGGAAGACTAAGCAATTATTTTTGTTATAAATTAAATGTTTATCTGCAATATATTACATAAGTAATAACTCCCATATTCTGTAGTATTCTTGATGTTTTATTGTTGTGCTGTCCCTATTGACTTACTGGGGGAGGAGAGGACAGGTGTGTGAACTCACTTAACCCTGTCACCAAGAGTTGAACAGCTTGAGAACGTTGACATGCTGGTGTGGTTAACATGTGAGGCATTTGGCAGGGACAGCTGGCAGCTTCAAATTCCTATTCACTCATCCATTAGTTGTCTGTTCCAAATATATCAAATATTCTTTGATTTGTAATTTATAAGAAAATCGTATATGTCCATAATATAAACACTATTCAATTTTGAGCGAGTTTGTGGAGAGAAAACACTGCCATCTTCTATTGTCAGGACTGACATTTGCTGCCACTAGAGGTCCCTAAAGCATTACAAATGCTGAGCTGCAGTTCATGCTCCACAAAGCCTCAAGTTGACTAAGGTCAGCACATTTCTATCACCTCACATATCTTATCAGTGGCAGATATCTATTTATTCTGTTTAAAGGCCTGAGTTTAGAGAAGACATTACATTGTGTCTCAGATCTTCATACTATCTGAATTTCAAGACATCAATGCATCATTCAGTAGCCTAATCCGTATAATATAGATATTTATTGCACTGTACTGTAGGTCGACAAACCTATTCCACAAATATGTAGCACAAATACATAATGGCTCCAAACAGCAGACTATAGTATTCTAGATGTACTATTGAGTGCCTCTGCCTAGAAGCAACAGGCTGTTTTTAGAGGACCTGGCTGCTCTTGCGAAGGGGGCTATTTCCGTCCCCCCTCTTAGCTGTGCTCTTCAACTGGGCATATTAGCTCTGACTAGCATTAAACACCTAAGTCAAAGACCACAGCTCTGGCTCTGTTCTGCCATCCTGTGGCTCAGCAGCTCCGCTCAGAGCAACCACTGCATTTATGGACAGACACAACTCACTGTTGACGCTGCAATTCTCCCTCTATTTTACCCAGCTTCAACCATTCAAGCTATTGCATACTGCTGCACCACTCCCACTCCCCCACACCTTATCCCAGAGCCCACCCCTTTTCCAAGACACGTTTTTCAGACACTGTCAATTAGGGAGGGGTCCTTCTCTGCTGGCAAAGGAACGCGTGGGCGGCTATATTTAACGTCCAAAGCCCCCCCCCCCTTCAGTCCCAGGCGGCTGGTGGTGTTCCTGAAGGCACCTATTTTGGCCCTATTGCGTTTTGAAATACCAGGTGACTTTAAATAGAGTGGGAAGATGTCTGGAGGGTGGAATTCTCAAGTAGAATGTGCTTTGGCTCTGATTGAAGGACTCACTGTTGTATGCAGTTGCTTGTCACTGTCAGTTTTACTTTGTAATTCATGTATTACTCTTAACAGGGATTCGGTTTTATTGACTTCAGACACTCACACGCACACACAGAAAAATATAGCCACACTCATAAGGATTTAAAGAAGTGTTTCTGTCTCTTTTAAACAATCAAAAAGAGAACCATCACGCTCTCCCAAAACGCACAAATTCTATTTGTTTGTCTCTTTTAAACATCCATGTGCAAGCACACACACACTCTCTCCATCAGCTGCCGGAGGTGGGTATGTGACAGGTTGGTATTTATAGCCAGTGCTAAACCCTTTGTCAGGAGATCTGCATTCTAAGAGGCCCATTGTCTGAACCTAATGATGTATTATGTAACAGAATTCACTCATCATACATAACATCTGAAATGTCCTGTCTAGTCTGTCATTGTGTCAGGCTGACGACTTAATACAAAGCCTTGTAAGCGCTGTGGTGGTCACCTCACTGGGATCATACAGTACTCCGTATCCTACACTGGGACACATGGGTCATAGAGGACGATAACGTCAGAAGTATTCTAGAGAGAGAATATGATCTGGTATGTGATTCTAACGTTTCACTGAACCTTTCTGTTACCGTAGAGCGCAGATGACCTTACCGAAGAAGAAGTCATTTAACTAAAAGAGAAAAGTGACATAATGGAGTGTCTCAGAGTATCACAATACCTCACTAACGAATCAATATGGTAGTAAATTAGAGTACTTTCGGAAGTTTACATGCACCTTAGCCAAATACATTTAAACTCAGTTTTTCTGATTTAATCCTAGTAAAAATTCCCTGTCTTAGGTCAGTTAGGATCACCACTATCTTAAGAATGTGAAATGTCAGAATAATAGTAGAGAGTGATTTATTTCAGCTTTTATTTCTTTCATCACATTTCCAGTGGGTCAGAAGTTTACATACACTCAATTAGTATTTGGTAGCATTGCCTTTAAATTGTTTAACTTTGGTTAAATGTTTTGGATAGCTGTCCACAAGCTTCCCACAATAAATTGGGTGAATTTTGGCCCATTCCTCCTGACAGAGCTGGTGTAACTGAGTCAGGTTTGTAGGCCTCCTTGCTCGCACACGCTTTTTCAGTTCTGCCCACAAATGTTTTATAGGATTGAGATCAGGGCTTTGTGATGGCCACTCCAATACCTTGACTTTGTTGTCCTTAAGCCATTTTGCCACAACTTTGGAAGTATTCTTGGGGTCATTGTCCATTTGGAAGACCCAATTGCAACCAAGCTTTAACTTCCTGACTGATGTCTTGAGATGTTGCTTCAATATATCCAGATACTTTTCCTTCCCCATGCTGCCATCTATTTTGTGAAGTGCACCAGACCCTCCTGCAGCAAAGCACCCCCACAACATGATGCTGCCACCCCCGTGCTTCACGGTTGGGAAGTGTTCTTCGGCTTGCAAGCCTCCCCCTTTTTCCTCCAAACATAACGATGGTCATTATGGCCAAACAGTTATATTTTTGTTTCATCATACCAGAGGACATTTCTAAAAGAAGTAAGATCTTTGTCCCCATGTGCAGTTGGCTTTTTTATGGCGGTTTTGGAGCAGTGGCCTCTTCCTTGCTGAACAGCCTTTCAGGTTATGTCGATATAGGACTCGTTTTACTGTGGATATATACTTTTGTACCTGTTTCCTCCAGCATCTTCACAAGGTCCTTTGCTGTTGTTCTGGGATTGATTTGCACTTTTCGCACCAAAGTTCGTTCATCTCTTGGAGACAGAACGCGTCTCCTTCCTGAGCGGTATGACGGCTGCGTGGTCCCATGGTGTTTATACTTGCGTACTATTGTTTGTACAGATGAACGTGGTACCTTCAGGAGTTTGGAAACTGCTCCCAAGGATGAACCAGACTTGTGGAGGTCTACAATTTTTTTCTGAGGTCTTGGCTGATTTCTTTTGATTTTCCTTTAATGTCAAGCAAAGAGGCACTGAGTTTGAAGGTAGGCCTTGAAATACATCCACAGGTACACCTCAAATTGACTCAAATGATGTCAATTAGCCTATCAGAAGCGTCTAAAGCCATGACATCATTTTCTGGAATTTTCCAAGCTGAGTCGTTAAAGGCACAGTCAACTTAGTGTATGTAAACTTCTGACCCACTGGAATTGTGATACAGTGAATTATAAGTGAAATAATCTGTAAACAATTGTTGGGAAAATTACTTGTGTCATGCACAAAGTAGATGTCTTAACCAACTTGCCAAAACTATAGTTTGTTAACAATAAATTTGTGGAGTGGTTGAAAAACGAGTTTTAATGACTCCAACCTAAGTGTACGTAAACTTCCGACTTCAACTGTAGTTGAATTTCTCACATTGATGAAGGTTGGTGGGACTATCCATAGATTATCCATAGTAGCAGGATACTATCCATAGATTATCCATAGTAGCAGGATACTATCCATAGATTATCCATAGTAGCAAGATACTATCCATAGATTATCCATAGTAGCAGGATAATATCCATAGATTATTCATAGTAGCAGTATACTATCCATAGATTATTCATATTAGCAAGATACTATCCATAGATTATCCATATTAGCAAGATACTATCCATAGATTATCCATAGTAGCAGGATACTATCCATAGATTATCCATAGTAGCAGGATACTTTCCATAGATTATCCATAGTAGCAGGATACTATCTATAGAGTATCCATAGTAGCAGGATACTATCCATAGATTACTGTACTCTCTCTTAACCCTGGTGCCAATGCTGGACAGTGACATCAGATAGACCTCAGAGCAGCAGTGTAGAAAGGGCTATAGGTTGAAATACCCTAAATTAAGAGTGAAATCTAATTAAAACCAATCATGTACAGTGAGGGAAAAAAGTATTTGATCCCCTGCTGTATTTGTATGTTTGCCCACTGACAAAGAAATGATCAGTCTATAATTTTAATGGTAGGTTTATTTGAACAGTGAGAGACAGAATAACAACCAAAAAATCCTGAAAAAACGCATGTGAAAAATGTTAGAAATTGATTTGCATTTTAATGAGGGAAATAAGTATTTGACCCCCTCTCAATCAGAAAGATTTCTGGCTCCCAGGTGTCTTTTATACAGGTAACGAGCTGAGATTAGGAGCACACTCTTAAAGGGAGTGCTCCTAATCTCAGTTTGTTACCTGTATAAAAGTCACCTGTCCACAGAAGCAATCAATCAATCAGATTCCAAACTCTCCACCATGGCCAAGACCAAAGAGCTCTCCAAGGATGTCAGGGACAAGATTGTAGACCTACACAAGGCTGGAATGGGCTACAAGACCATCGCCAAGCAGCTTGGTGAGAAGGTGACAACAGTTGCTGCGATTATTCGCAAATGGAAGAAACACAAAAGAACTGTCAATCCCCCTCGGCCTGGGGCTCCATGCAAGATCTCACCTCGTGGAGTTGCAATGATCATGAGAATGGTGAGGAATCTGCCCAGAACTACACGGGAGGATCTTGTCAATGATCTCAAGGCAGCTGGAACCATAGTCACCAAGAAAACAATTGGTAACACACTACGCCGTGAAGGACTGAAATCCTGGAGCGCCCACAAGGTCTCCCTGCTCAAGAAAGCACATATACATCCCCGTCTGAAGTTTGCCAATGAACATCTGAATGATTCAGAGGACATCTGGGTGAAAGTGTTGTGGTCAAATGAGACCAAAATGGAGCTCTTTGGCATCAACTCAACTCGCCGTGTTTGGAGGAGGAGGAATGCTGTCTATGACCCCAAGAACACCATCCCCACCGTCAAACACGGAGGTGGAAACATTATGCTTTGGGGGTGTTTTTCTGCTAAGGGGACAGGACAACTTCACCGCATCAAAGGGACGATGGACGGGGCCATGTACCGTCAAATCTTGGGTGAGAACCTCCTTCCCTCAGCCAGGGCATTGAAAATGGGTCGTAGATGGGCATGACAATGATTCAAAACACACGGCCAAGGCAACAAAGGAGTGGCTCAAGAAGAAGCACATTAAGGTCCTGGAGTGGCCTAGCCAGTCTCCAGACCTTAATCCCATAGAAAATCTGTGGAGGGAGCTGAAGGTTCGAGTTGCCAAACGTCAGCCTCGAAACCTTAATGATTTGGAGAAGATCTGCAAAGAGGAGTGGGACAAAATCCCTCCTGAGATGTGTGCTAACCTGGTGGCCAACTACAAGAAACGTCTGACCTCTGTGATTGCCAACAAGGGTTTTGCCACCAAGTACTAAGTCATGTTTTGCAGAGGGGTCAAATACTTATTTCCCTCATGAAAATGCAATTCCATTTATAACATTTTTCACATGCGTTTTTCTGGATTTTTTTGTTGTTATTCTGTCTCTCAATGTTCAAATAAACCTACCATTAAAATTAAAGACCGATAATTTCTTTGTCAGTGGGCAAATGTACAAAATCAGCAGGGGATCAAAAACTATTTTCCCTCACTGTATAATATCACTGGTATTAATTGATCAAATTGTGTCCTTATAGGGGTCATGCAAAAATACATCACAGTGTTGTTGTTTTTTAAATGCCCATATAAACATAAACAAAAGCAAACAACTCCTCAACTATTTAAAAATTATTTTAATTCACAGCAATGCTTCAAAGTGGATGAAAATATATATCATTGTGCATGTTTTCAAATACAAATACAGTGTTCAAAAATGTAAACATCTGTTGAAATAAAACACAAACATGGTTATATATACTACTATATGATACATATATCACTTTTGGTCAAATATTATCTTATGCAAATCAAATCCACACATAAAAATAACTCAAAGCTTTGTTCAGAGAGCTCAAACAATTAATATCCTATATAAAACAATCAAATTAGTTTTGAATCAGTGTGTTCCAAACCCCTGAAACAGTACATCACGTCCTTACATTGTAGTTACAGTAAACCTATAGACAAATCATTAGTGTCTCTTATTCCTTTCTGAGAGATGGTTCTTGGAATGAACATATTCAGAAAGGAATGTTTTAGAGGACAATGAATACACAGACACTAGTCAAACCTGTCTGTGATATAAGCAACCAGCTCTTCAGTTTTCATGACTTGGTCATAACCTGACATATAACTTCTTATAAATAATGCAATGTTCAGGTAAAGAATGACTTGGTTGTTTTGCCAATCCACGATGACATAGGAGGGAAGTGTCACATGACCACCAATGGAACTTTGACCACTCTGAATAAAGATGACCGTAAGATAATGTCATTCTAATCTTCTTAACAGTGAGCTCTCTCTGCCCATACAACCACAACCAATCGCACACACTAAAGACTCCCCTCTGGCAGACACAAGGGAAGTCTCATCAGATTGTACACGCATTAGTCAATTAAAGCCACACCCATTTCAACACTCCAAAAAACTGCTGGTGTCCTACAACGTTCTCTCAAGGAACCATTCCTAAACTAAGATTTGGTGAAAGTGAAATGTAAAAGTATACATTATGAGTAAAAACATTCTGAGTGAATAGCACTATGAATAAGTATTGTAAAAAAATAGGAAAAGTATGTAAACTGAGCATTATTCACAACCCACAAGAACCAAGACTTCAAATACAACACTTCATTTCTGTCAAAATAGCCCTCCATTTAAATTACAGATACAGAACTTGGTACTGACATCACAATTCAGTATGAATAACCATTAAATAAGTCAATCTACGAAAAACCTGTCAAAGACAATGGTGATTGACATACTCTAAAAAGCGTATTTGGTAATGTAGCACATAAGGGCATTTCTTTACCGCGTTACATTGCAATTTCAGCCTGTCTACTACAATACGTGAGGCGGTGAGTGTTTGTGATTGTAAAATAAAAGACAACCCTAACTTAGAGGGCGAAGCTGCCAAGATGTAGCCTCGTACGAACCATCCTGATCTCGCGAGCTCACATTCTGTATCCTGTAGCGAAACAGAATGTGAGCTCGCGAGTTCAGGATGGTTCGTACGAGGCTAGCCAAGATGTAAAGAACAAAAAACATACAGGTGTGAGCGCAATAACTATGTCATACAATGTCTAATAGTATCTTTCTCGAACAATTTCCATGGTACTGTTGATAAGAGCTTTACTGAAAATATTAATAATACAATCCTCTGGAATGCATTCTAGATTTAGATTGAAATTTGCAACAAAATACAATAAAGCTAATGCAGGATATTAGCCCGCTAGCAGTTTCTTTCTCTGCAGCTCTATGCCACAACCCCTTGGCTATGGCTTTTAGTAGTTCGAAAATACTGTAATATCTAAAACAATAATTGTTTGGTCCTTTCATCTAGCTCAGGGGTCTTCAACCTTCAACCTTGCTCCCGAGTGGTGCAGCAGTCTCAGGCACTGCATCTCAGTGCAAGAGGCATCACAACAGTCCCTGGTTTGAATCCAGGCTGTATCACATCCGGACGTGACTGGGAGTCCCATAGGGCGGCGCACAATTGGCCCAGCGTTGTCCGGGTTTGACCGGGGGTAGGCCGTCATTGTAAATAACAATTTGTTCTTAACTGACTTGCCTAGTTAAAAAAACAAATAATAATCTTCCCCAGGGACCCCCGCCTAGGTAAACCAGGGACCCCCATCATAAGCTTGCTTTTCCCCCCCGCATGTCTTGTCTTATCATCAGGTGAATGGCAAGGAGAATTAATCAACATTTTTAAATGAATAGATTTGGTAGATAGTTTTTCATTATTTTGACCTCCCCCCCCATTATAATTGGAATAGGAAGTGTAAACTCTAACATAGCCTATTAGCTAGAAAGGTAACTCCACTAATGTTTTGGGGCCATGTGTTCACAAAAATGAGTGTCCAAGACAAGAAAGCTTACCAGCGGGTGCTTTGTCAAAGCCTACAGTATGTCAGATACTCCAGTGAGTGTAATTAGCTCCAATGAGAGTTATTAGCTCTAATGAGTGTAATTAGCTCTAATGAGTGTAACTAGCTCAATATTAGGAATAGAGAAATAAAGTTAAAAAGAAAAATATTATCCTATTTTCTACTGTAGCTTTTTGTGTATATATTATTGCGGACCCCCTGCAGTACTCCCGGTTGAATACCCCAGATCTAACTTTTGGATTTTATGCAGCTGCCTTTGTGATATAGCCTGAAATGACATAAGCAACACAGAATGTCAAAAACGCCACCAAACTAAAGCGAAGTGTAAAGACCATCATCATGCTTGGAATGTCTAATAATACAGTACAAACCATACTCTGTAGTCAGCAGCATAAAAATGTACAAACCAGTCCAATTTCTAGAAGCATAACTACATATCTTGCAATATTCTACTATGATTGTGTCATCCCTTGTGGAAGAAAAGTGGCCTACTGCCAACTCAGCGATCAACTTAACAAATCAACCATACCTTATGATTAGGGCCCTGAGTTCTTCCTTGTCAGGTTACGAGGCCAGGAAAACCTCAGGGCCCTAATTGGTGTCTAAACCAATCCAATTATTTTGTTCTGTTAACCAATCCTCAATAAGGAAACATGGTGTTAAAAATAGAACGTCAACGGTGGCGGAGGAATTACCCATGATCCTTGTGCTCTACCTCAACCGGGCAGAGAAGCAGCGCATGTACTCGGTCATCCAACGGTCATCCACCACGGCCAACTCCGACCGCCGTGTCTTCTCCAGGTCGGCAGACTGTGCCCTCCTGCGGTCCACGTTCCAACAGCGTTTATCCGACTCCCGTCTGGTCTGGACGCATGCGTCGGATGTGCGACTCTGTGGGGAGAGAGAGGTGCCCGGGAGGTTAGGGCAATGAGATAGGATAGGTGCTCGGCGCTCACTTCCGAAATACATACCACTCTTCTATTATTGATAGTTTCTGGGGGGGAGTGTTGGATGATGAGCTAAGCTTCTCTGGTATCCTTTCCATGAAGATGTGCCAAAAGACTCAAAATGCCCTCCTATTTCTACGCAGACGACACCATTCTGTATACTTCTGGCGCTTTTTTGGACACTGTGTTAACTAACCTCCAGACGAGCTTCAACGCCATACAACTCTCCTTCCGTGGCCTCTAACTGCTAAAACCAAATGCATGCTCTTCAACCGATCGCTGCCCTCACCTGCCCGCCTGTCCAGCATCACTACTCTGGATGGTTCTGACTTAGAATATGTGGACAACTACAAATACCTAGGTGTCTGGTTAGACTGTAAACTCTCCTTCCAGACTCACATTAAGCATCTCCAATCCAAAATTAAATCTAGAATCGGCTTCCTATTTCGCAACAAAGCATCCTTCACTCATGCTGCCAAACATACCCTCGTAAAACTGACTATCCTACCGATCCTCGACTTCGGCGATGTCATTTACAAAATAGCCTCCAACACTCTACTCAGCAAATTGGATGTAGTCTATCACAGTGCCATCCGTTTTGTCACCAAAGCCCCATATACTACCCATCACTGCGACCTGTATGCTCTCGTTGGCTGGCCCCCGCTTCATATTCGTCGCCAAACCCACTGGCTCCAGGCCATCTATAAGTCTATGCTAGGTAAAGCCCCGCCTTATCTCAGCTCACTGGTCACTATAGCAACACCCACCCGTAGCACTCGCTCCAGCAGGTATATTAAACTGGTCACCCCCAAAGCCAATTCCTCCTTCGGCCGCCTTTCCTTCCAGATCTCTGCTGCCAATGACTGGAACGAACTGCAAAAATCACTGAAGCTGGAGACTCATATCTCCCTCACTAGCTTTAAGCACCTGCTGTCAGAGCAGCTCACAGATCACTGCACCTGTACATAGCCCATCTGTAAATAATATTTTTTGCTCCTTTGCACCCCAGTATCTCTACTCGCACACTCATCTTCTGCACATCTATCACTCCAGTGTTTAATTGCTATATTGTAATTATCTCGCCACTATGGCCTATTTATTGCCTTACCTCCCTTATCCTTCCTCATTTGCACACACTGTATATAGACTTTTTCTATTGTATTATTGACCGTATGTTTGTGTATTCCATGTGTAACTCTGTGTTGCTGCTTGTGTCGCACTGCTTTGCTTTATCTTGGCCAGGTCGCAGTTGTAAATGAGAACTTGTTCTCAACTAGCCTACCTGGTTAAATAAAGGTGAAATAAAAATAAAAATCTATAAAAAATCTATTTTCCATTAAATAACTCGATCTTATTTGCAGAATAGATGTTTGACGCACAGTAAGCCTGCATTACATAAGCTACACAGCTTTCATCCAGTATTCCTATAATGTTAGCCTCTTTTGATCATTATACCCTGGCCTAAGAAACCAAATGCAAGTCTGGTACTGAAATAACATCAAGTGTAATGAAGTGCATTTTCCTAATCTCACATATGCCCAGCCTCTCTCACACACAGTCACACACACACACTCTTACCTCATTTGTAGACCTCCTAGCAGATGAAGCGTGTCTCTCTGCCCAGTCGAGCCGGGACGAAGGTCGTCTGTTCTCCTTCTCTGTGGTGATGGCTGGGGGCTGGCTCTTTGCTCTAGAGGGCTTCCTGACGGGCGCAGGCTTGATGTCGTCACAAGAATAGTCCCTTTGACTTGGTTCTGAGCGAGGGACACGATGGCGGTGGCGACGCTTAGGCTCAGCCTTCACCGGCTCCTCGTCTAATGACGCCTTGTCTGCTGGTCCCTCATCTGTTGGCGTTTCAGCCACTGGACCATTTTGTACTACTGCCCCGTTAACTGTCCCCTCATCTGGTTCGTTTAGGCCCCCGTTCTCTACTACAGACTCTTTGAATGAGCAGAAAGTGATGTAGTTTTATTATACACTATGCTGAGAAAAAAAGAAGAAACCCACACACTGCTTTTGATAGTATCACTGCTCTTTTGTCATAAGCTCTGACGAAGGCCGTGAGGCCGATACGTAAAGCTTTTTAAAGAGCAGTGATACTATCAAGAGCAGTGTGCTGGTTTCGTATTTTTTCCCATTTCATTCAACTGTTTTACCATGCACCTGCAAAAAAAGATAGCTCAGATGTGCGAGTGCCTTTTGAATTTTGAAAATTACACTATACCAAACATTAGGAACACCTTCTTAATATTGAGTTGCACCCCTTTTGCCCTCAGAACAGCCCCAAATCATTGGCGCATGGACTTTACAAGGTGTCGAAAGCGTTCACATGGATGCTGGCTCGTTCAAAGGCACTTAAGTCTTTTGCCTTTCCCATTCACTCTCTGAATGGCACACATACACAATACTAGTCTCAATTGTCTCAAGACTTAAAATCCTTCTTTAACCTGTCTTCATCTACACTGACTGAAGTGGATTTAACAAGTGACATCAATAAGGGATCATAGCGTTCACCTGGATTCATCTGGTCAGTCTATGTCATGGAAAGAACAGGTGTTCCTAATATTCTGTACACTCAGTGTATAGACCTAACAAGTTAAGACCTTTTTTATTTATGTATGTTTGTAGCTCAAAAGCATAGTCTTCTGCAGGCCTTATTACAATAGGATCAACATGCTGGTGTATAAAAGTTTTTGCAATAGTAGAAGATAGATACCTGTGGGTGGTAGTGCATCCAAGAGGGTAAACTCCTTGGCCTCCAATTCTGATTCCCCATTCACAGAAGGAGGATTCGGTTCCGGGCTCTCCCTTGATTCTGACTTCACTGGTGGTGTCAGAAGTTTGATGTCTAAAGGCGCAACTTTATTCCTCATCTTGGGGGTCGACCGCCCACTGGCACTGGAGTCTGACCCGGTCGAGGTATCCCACCCCTCCCAGAACCACAGAGGTTTGTGAGCGTGCTCCATCACCCGCCTAGTCAACCTGTACTTCACTGAGTCCTCGTAGCACTTGGAAAACGTCTCCCATTTCGGCTCTTTGAATTTCTTCATGTACTCCGTACGGATTTTCTTAGTCACCATGATTCCTGTTATTGCTTAGGTACAATTTTGATTAGCTCACAAACTATGGAGGAGAGGAGAAAAGAGAAGTGTTATTACATACATATCCCTACAATGCAACAGTAACTAGGCCTATGTTTCTATATTTGGTGTGGAATGTGTCATTGTAGGCTGCTGGTGACAGTCCCGCCACAGATCTAAAGCCTGTAGCAACGCAGAGCACCTGGGCCTTCTAGAATTACCTGTCAGCGTTCCCCTCCCTCGAATACAGTAACCCATGCTGTCTGATGACTATCTTATAGGCTGTGCCCCATAACGCCCATCTGACGCTATAAATATAGTCTATATGTAGTGATAGCGTCGTTATTACAACGTTATTTAGGCCTAGAATACTATAACAGAATAGATGGGGATAGTGTAGGCCGTATGTAGCCTAGTTATGTCGTTTATTAAGAGCATTTCCATTCATAAACCAGCCACGGCCTAAATTGTTTCCCCGACAAAAATCAGTTTTGTGGTTTATCTGCTGTTTTTGTTGCCCAAATACGGCGCAGCCGAGGCAGACATTGGTGACGCCAATACTGCCCTCTTTATCAAAACACTGTGCACGGGTCTATCGCTACAGAAATGTTATTGTTAGCCCACATACCAAAAGTTATTTATTAAATGTAAATACTTAAAGGCAATAGGGTGACGAAAAGATGCACAACTGGTGACGTCGACGTTTGCTTCTACCTGCGCACTATAGTGGTTGTAAACACGACCAGAACAGGTTATTACCAGTGCATATAAGCTTACCCCTCACCCGGACTTCATTGTGGAGTATTACAGAACATCATAATTTTCACTTCAAGTATTCCTCCATTATAATTGCCTGTTGTCGCGCATATTTCGGCATTGAATCGTCGTCAGAATGTAGCCCTCTCAACCCTGGCATTAAAGATGTTTTTCTATTAAAACCTATAGCAAGTGCAATGCGCATGCCCAGACAGCATGGTACCTGCGCGCGTCTCTTCCTAGGATGTGTTTTATTCTAAGGCGTGTAATTGCGTCATGTGTGTATTCTTTTTTTTTTTAAAGAAACAAGTATAGATGGATAATGCAAATTCTGTGGGGGGGGTTTTGAGCCTCAAAGGTATTTTTTCAGTTGTGAAATATCAAATGGTTAGCCTGCTCATGTGATTTAAAATCAATATCAATATTGGGTATTGCAGTCGTATGGCCAAATTTGGTGACAAAGAAGATCTGCTGTGAGCAAGGGTTTGCTGTGACAACCTCCTTGGTGGAAGAATGCAATGTCATTGTTAAGTATGAATCTAACACAGAAAAGAAAATCATTCCCTCTCAGTTCAATAAAATATAGGCAAATGTTTGTTAAATAAATAGTTAGAGAGAACTTCGTATTCGTATTTTAGGCACATTGATAATATTATTGTAAAATATAGTTAATATTACAAAGGTCTGCTCAATGATTCATAGCCTTATATCCATGACATTGTTTGTCTTGTCAGCGAAGTTTAGAACAATTTACTTAAACACTTGTCGACCTACTTGAGCTCATTGTTTGTCCTTCCAGTTCCAGGTAGTTATATTGGCCCTTGTTCTTCAAAACATTGAAAGGCATCCAAATTGAAAGTGTCTCATAATGTTTAGGCTATTTATGTTACTATGTGCCAAAAATGAATTAATCTTTGCCCTAATGGGTTTTTAATAGTTGCGCATCATAAAACGCACAAGTGTTGAGTGTTGATTGTGTTGTAAAGCACCTCAGAATAACAAAATAACAGAAACACGTTCGAAAATAGATGGTTTTTATTTCCTATGTGGATCTCTTGATGGTTAGTAGTTGATCATGTTTGGCTCGAGTACAGATGGCACGTACTTCTGAGCCATTATCGGGTAACCAGAGAAAACAACGTTGTGGTCACCCTCTGTCCCTCTTGCTTGTCCCCAAAACAGACTGTGCTCACCAAAAAATACCAAATGATGGACGATCAATAAATAACATTTATGTACATTTTACATTCACGTGTTGGTATTTTTTCCTCACACGTCGTGATGTTGACGTCATTCTCTCCGTTTTGCTGAGCTTTCGCTGTTACAATGTAACAGTTGTATAAAGTTGTCCCTTGATCGCAAGGCGGTGTGCCGTTGTTGCTTGGATCCTGAGCGAGATGTTGACAATGCATTTAGAAGCACTTGCGGTGGACAATGCTGGGGCCTGCCTCGTCGTATTCCTGCTTGGTGATCCACATTGCCTGGAAAGTGGACAGGGAAGCCAGGATAGAGCCACCGATCCAGACGGAGTATTTACGCTCAGGTGGGGCAATGATCTATGACAAGTGAGAAAAGCAGTATTAGATATTGGGTACCATAGCTAACACAATGACAATGAAACAATTATGCAGACCTATGGCATTTATTTAAACTATTTTACTGTGCGTAAAAGTATTGTTTATTTGTAATTACCTTGATCTTCATGGTGCTGGGAGCCAATGCAGTGATCTCCTTCTGCATACGGTCAGCAATACCAGGGTACATCGTGGTACCGCCGGAAAGCACATTGTTGGCGTACAGGTCCTTACGGATGTCAATGTCGCACTTCATGATGCTGTTGTAGGCAGTCTCATGAATACCAGCGGACTCCATACCTGTGCACGTATACAAATATCAATATTAATATTCAACCACTCTTTAGGACGAATATTTTATGTTGGATTATATTATAGGCCTATAACGGTAAATACGCACCAATGAAGGAAGGCTGGAAGAGGGTCTCTGGGCAACGGAAACGCTCATTACCGATGGTGATGACCTGACCGTCGGGAAGCTCGTAGCTCTTCTCCAGGGAGGAGGAGGAGGCGGCGGTGGCCATCTCGTTCTCGAAGTCCAGGGCGACATAGCACAGCTTCTCCTTAATGTCACGCACGATCTCACGCTCGGCTGAAATGAGACATTTCCGTTAATGCGTAAAAGTATCCCCGTGCGTCTTGCGCTTTTGTGGGTAAAAACGTTATAATACTTGAAATTGATCAAACAAGCATATCTGTGCAAAAACACAAAGTTCATGCTCACCGGTTGTGACGAAAGAGTAGCCACGCTCGGTCAGGATCTTCATGAGGTAGTCAGTCAGATCGCGACCAGCCAGATCCAGACGCATGATGGCGTGGGGGAGAGCGTAACCCTCATAGATGGGGACGTTGTGGGTCACACCATCACCGGAGTCCAGCACAATACCTAAACACAGAAAACACCACAATTCAGTAAAACGGACAACCCAAACAACAACAACTTGAAATACAAATAACGGGTTGTGCGCGGGAGAAAAAAGCATGCATGGGGCAAGTTCTTACCGGTGGTACGACCGGAAGCGTACAGGGACAGGACAGCCTGGATGGCCACATACATGGCGGGAACGTTGAAGGTCTCGAACATGATCTGTGTCATCTTCTCTCTGTTGGCCTTGGGGTTCAGGGGGGCCTCAGTGAGCAGGGTGGGGTGCTCCTCAGGGGCAACGCGCAGCTCGTTGTAGAAGGTGTGGTGCCAGATCTTCTCCATGTCGTCCCAATTAGTGATGATACCGTGCTCGATGGGGTACTTCAGGGTCAGGATACCCCTCTTGCTCTGAGCTTCATCTCCTACGTAGGAGTCCTTCTGACCCATACCCACCATCACACCCTGGAAGAGACAGAACAAGCCCATTGAGACACCCACAAGGACATGGCGCACACGCCTACCAACTACACATTATCATCTTGCGGTACACTACACCTTGGATACTAAAACGGCACGTCACACCTGACAAATTACACGTTAGCACTAGTAAACTATACCTAAATGCATTTTTGAACTTGAATTCGTATATATTTGCCAATATGCTTTTTACGCATATCTTTGTACTTTGGATATCATAGCAGGCTATATCATGAAACAAGGTATGGTTCCTTCATTCACATAACTATCCATACCTAGGAGTGGTGCTTTTACATACCTGGTGACGAGGGCGACCGACAATGGAGGGGAAGACAGCCCTGGGGGCGTCGTCACCGGCGAAGCCAGCCTTGACCAGGCCGGAGCCATTGTCGCACACAAGAGCGGTAGTCTCGTCGTCGTCACACATCTTGGTGGGTTCTGGGACAAGGTGCAAAAGGAACACACGTTTATCATACAGTATACTGTAAGTAGCCTACTTACTGCAAGATCTCTCTCTGACATTACGCACTTACATTCTGTGCGTAAAAACGATACTTTCGGATGTATTACTGATGCATCATGTATGCCCACTGAAGATTATCCACGCGTAACACATTTTCACCCAGAATTAATAACATTACACTGAGAGTTGACCAAGAATGACAAACAGACATATTAGGTTGCCTACACCAGTGTTTCAAAAGTGGGGTCCACAATGATTGTTCTTAACCCTTAGATCACAGGTGTCAAACTCATTCTACGGAAGGCCGAGTGTCTGCGGGGTTTCAAGCCTTCCTTGTACTTGATTGACGAATCAAGGTCAATAATTAGTAAAGAACTCCCCTCACCTTGTTGTCTAGGTCTTAATTAAAAGGAGAAAAAAACTAAAACCTGCAGACACTAGGCCCTCCATGGAACGAGTTTGACACCCCTGACTTAGATGCACTACAGTACTCGATCAATGATCAATTTTTTCAACTAAATTATTGTAGTCCCCCAAAAGATTGTATTCCCCAAAAATGCAATATTTAAGCTTTATACTGCATAATTATTTCACTACCCCATGGCCATGCACTGCAGACGTCATAGTGAAACTGATTGTATTACGAGTATTACAACAATAATGTTGGTAACCAGTTTATAAAAGCAAAAAGGCACCTCGGGGGTGTGTGGTATATAGCCAATATACCACAGCAAGGGGCTGTTCCAGGCACTCCAAGTTTTATAATGCCTAAGAACAGCCCTTACCCGTGGTCTATTGGCCACATACCACACCACCTCAGGTCTTATTGCTTAAATATGACACGGTAGTCTGACACGGTGGTCTCGGTAATTTTACCAAAGTGATCATGATAACGTTAGACTACGCATTACACATTGACCACAAGCATTTCAAACATCGTTCCATTGAGTCATTTTACATTACATATACGTTTTCTATCAATAAGGATTTCAGGTAACGCACTATAAACCTGTCGATCATCTGGTTAAATAGATCGACAATCAATACACATATTGGGTAACCTATCCGCTGTAATGCAGTCGTTTCAGGAACTTTTGATTCAATACAAAGTTGTGGATCTCTTTCTCTCGCTCTCAGCTGCTGACATAACAGGTTTAACAATATCCAGTAGACCTATTCAATATTTTGTCTTACATTATCTTCATATATCAAATGAACTACCAAAATGTAATTTGATTTTTTTTTTTATCTCAAAGACCAATTATAACTTATCAATTAAATCAACATACTTTTTTAAATGCACGCATTAGCCTACATTATGCAGGTAGACCAATGTATAAGATCAAATTAATTTCAATCCAATCTCTTCTCTTATTACAATAATCATTTGATAGCCAGGTTAAATCTGTTAAATTTACGAAAGTAGGCTAAGAGTTCTACTGTGCGGGTGATTGGCTGCCAAGTTTCACTGCCTGTCACAATACTGTGTAGATTATCTTTGATTTGTTTAATTCCTTATCCAGAGTCCATGATGTAATGTCCCAGAGAGAGAAACAAATCCATTCCTCGTATTGACCTCCTCGTGCAACAGCGTGGTCTAATATTCCACGGGCCCGTTCTCTTACCTGGTTTTCTTTTAGAAGAAGCTCAGTTACAGAACTTTACCACTGCTGGTTCCAGCTAAGGACTGACAGCAACCGCCGTCAACCTTATATACCCGACGCCATCCACCTTTTTTCGTCTCCTGACAACCATTAGGAATGTCCATCTATTCCACAGGAATTCTCCCGACCCCTTCGTCCATATTTGGTTCTTGGGACGGGTGCTCACCGGACACTCCCGTAGACGAGCGCTGAAGAGCTCAGGGTCGCACTTCGTAATGCGCAGGACGGTCCATATATGGAGAGGTAGTCCCGAATCCAAACTGTAGCGCTCGGCCCGTGTATGGAGAGCCAAGGGGTGTAATCCGATGGACTCCTGCATGGCATTTTGAACACAGGCGCGCTTCGACGCAGGACTACACACGTCCATATTCCTCGTTCCATGACAGCATGCAGTGCCAAATCATTCATTGATGCAAGGATATTGACTGTGGCTTTATTTTTTTCATCTCTTTGCAAATGACTTGCTTTCCCGAGCGCACCTCGTCAAGGTAGCCCATATTCTATTAATGTTATTTTATTGGTTTACGTTGATTCCTTTACAGCTAGAGCAGGTGCGATTTTATAAAGGGTTGTTTAATGTAACACTGCAAGTTATTAAACAGTGAATATATCAGTGTATTTGACCCGGTTCTTTGTCAAATGCATGTTATTTTAATTGATAAGAACATGTTAAGTATAGCATATTCTTTTTTTTTGGGGTCTCTCAAATGGTATTTCAAATATGTACGTGTAGCTGTTAGTCTAGTAATATTTTTTATACTTCAACTTTGAAACACATTCTGCCATTAAAATCTCAAACTTCATGAATTGAATTAACATTGACTTTATTCTGCAGCATCAACAATGACAAGTAGAGAGGGGGGGAAGTTGTGTCAAGTTTGAGATGGGGGTGTTTCTTGTGGTAGCTGGTCACTTGTAACTTCTGCATTTACTACAGTGGCCATGGTCTAGTTTCTCTGAACAGGGGGTAGGTGAAAGCAGATAGGACCCTAGCCATGCAGTCGAACAGCTGCAGCCAGCCACCAAGGCATGGACAATTCCTTTTTTGTAACCCCAAAGTAAAAAAAAAAAAATGTATCTGCCAATGTATCCAACTAAATGTACTTGTGGAAAGGTATTTTAGTACAAGAAAACAACATGTTTAAAATTGCATGTCATTATCTAACTTCCATTGGTCCCTATAATTTATTTGAGCTTTGTTAGGCATGTTATTGATGGGATAGCCTACTTCATATACCAATATTAAAATTTTTACATTTGCCATTTAACGGACACTCTTATCCAGAGCGACTTACAGTAGTGAGTGCATACATTTTCGTACTGGTCTCCCGTGGGAATCAAACCCACAACCCTGGCGTTGCAAGCGCCATGCGGGACCATTACTCAGGCTTGTAAATATAATCTCCATACCAACTAGACACAACACCCCTATCCATGGAGGCATTCTACAAGCCAGACAGGAAGTCCTGTGATAAAATATTCAGCAGAAGCCTGGCTTCCAAACCTGGAGCTCCGACACAAACTGTCAAAGATCTGGGAAAGTTTCTACCAAGTAGTTAGTCAGCATCCCTATGACAACTACTCAAAATAGTCAATCAAGACTATTGAGAAGGTTTGAAAAAGTATGCTTAGAAGCCAATCAAAAGCTATTGGCACACTTTCTTTGAGGGAGTTCTTTCAATCCCCCCCATATAGGGCTACTGAACTTTCAATCCCCCTTCCCCCATAAAGGCGGTGGCTGAAATTTATTGTGTATGTCCCTAATTTAACCTCCATTTTCTATTTTTAGGACAAGACACAGAGGCCATCTGCTTCTGCCATCAGTGAAAGTGGATCAGTTGCAGACTCCTCTAAGGGTTGGAGAGACACTTGAGGAGTCAGGCCCCGCTATTTAAACAAGAACCCAATACAGTTGGCAATGTAGGCTACAGCACCCAATGGCTTGCTGCAGAAATCCAATAGCCTATTATGGCATGTTAGTCAATGAGTGTGGCTTGTTGTTGAGATGGATGGCTAGTATAGGTATATTTTCCATGAGGTGTGTACTGTTTCATCTATCTGGTCCTAGCCTAACAGCTTCAGCTGAATCCATTACATTTACTCTCCTGACTTTTACTAAAGCAATTATCACAAGAGATTTAGGTGTATTGGAGATTCAGGATGTGTATCTACATATGTTGCCATTTCCCAGGTTCTTGAGGTAAGGAAATAAAACAATACATTTTGTTTTTCAAAAACCTAAAGCAGTCTTTTGTGAATGCCAAAATCAAAAGAATAGAACATTTACAGAAATATGATATTTATTTAGAAAATGCAACACGTTATCTTTTTGTCAAACAAACAGTAAAAATGGAAAGTGAAGAAAAAACCAAGTGCAACCTGGGAGACATAGTTGTGAAAGGGGTCAAGGGTCATCAGATCTGTGCTTGCAGATAATGTTCATAGTTGGCCCGCAGTACAAATTCAAAAGTGGGCTTTGATTTCAAAGCCTCCATCTCGTCCAGCTGAAGAAGGTCTTTGACGTCAGGAAGGTAGGTCTGTAGAGGAACACCTGGAAAACAACAAGAGAACACATTCTGAATAAGTTGGAAGGGTCAAAAAGAGGCACATAATAAACAGAGCAGTGACACTCAATACCATTTTTCAATATTTTGTAATTAATTTAAAAAAAATATGACAACAATTTAACAAATCTCCTAAATCTCTCTTAAGTAACTCTTGATATGTGTTGTTTACGAACAAATTAACTGATGAGAATACAGTGAAATCCTTTAGTCAGACACTGAGCCAAAATGGCTACTGCAGTGCTTACCTTCTTGTATGAGCTTGAGGAGGATCTTGACAAAGATACTGTCCTTGGCTGCCTCCAGAGGGTCATCGTTCCCATCAGCAGACAACCAGCTGTGAGCAACACAGCGGAAAGGAAGCTCAATGCAAACTTACAGTAATAACAATAATGCTTATTAATTCAATGCATTGACTATATAAAGCACATTGACAACAAACAAAATGTAAGTGTCAAACAGTGTATTTACACCTATCAAATCCTTTCAGATTTGGAATGAGGAAATGAGCAAGAAAGGGAGTAAGAGTGAGTTATTAGAACGATTAGGGCCATTGAGCGGTACTTACTCGTCTTTCTTGAGGGCCTTGCAGAAGATCTCACACTTGAGTCCCTCAATGTCCACAGCGTCCTCCTGCTACAAGAATATGGCCCATATCAGTGAACCCTGACAGACCTGATTAATCAACCCTGAGCTAATGATTCATGCTAGTGGAAGTAGAACTACCTCGTCTATGTACTCCAGTAGATCCAGAGCCTTCTTGAAGTCATACTCATTGGCTCGCCTGTTGTCATCACAAATATACAGCTGGTGAGAAAATAGAAAAATGAGGTCAGTCCATTGGTATTTGTAGGAGTTGTATTTTGGGGTTCAGTTGGTGACAGGGAGGATAGACGTGTGTGTTGTATTGTCATTGTGTGTCTGTGTGGTGGCAGGTATGTGGATTTATGTAGAGTTGCTGGTTGTGCGACTGCGTGTGTGGTCTACTTAAGCAATAAGGCATGAGGGGGTGTGGTATATGGCCAATATACCACAGCTATTATGCACGACGCAACACAGAGTGCCTGGATACAGCCCTTAGCCGTGGTATACTGGCCATATATCAAACCCAGAGGTGCCTTATAGCTATTAGAAAACTGGCCAACGTAATTAGAGCAGTAAAAATAAATGTTTTGTCATCCCCCTGGTATGCGGTCTGATATACCACGGCTGTCAGCCAATCAGCATTCAGGCCTCGAACCACCCAGTTTATAATGGTGCATTGATAAGGTTGTCTGTGTTGGGTTGTGTGGTAATGTGAGTGGTCCACTGATGTGTGGTCTTACATTAATGAGGTTGTGAGCGCTGAGCAGGGGCATGGTGTCTGGGTTCTGTTGTTTCTCTTCCAGCAGCTGTTTGGGCAGAGTCTCCTGGTGCAGCAGGAACCGCTCCTGCTCTACAATGTCTGTAGGATGACAAAGAAAACACTGGTGATATCCCTGCAGAACTCAACAATTAGACACCCCACAGTGAACAGAGGTTTCCTTGCTTCTTTTGCATCAAAGAGTGTCTGTTGTCTTAGGGATAAATACTAACAGTTTCAAGTTTAAGTTTAAAATACATGTTCATAGCTCCCATTGACAATAATGTATGATTTAAGTGAGAATTAAGCAGAAGTATCTCAAGTAGCCCCTTACCGTCTACTTGTTTCTTCAACACAGCCTCAGGCATGTCTGATGCCAGGGCAGTCAGTTTACTGAGAGCCAACAGGGTCTTCTTCTTCACAAAGTAGCGTGTCTCCATGTTGGCCTGGCCATACAGGGTTTTGTGGGCCTGGGGAGAGAGAGATGGTCAAATAAATATCACAAATGCAACACAAATGTTTCTTTAACATTGGAAACTACACAACTGCCAAACTACTGTGTGTCTTTTCATATGAAGCAGCATGTTCACAAGTTAGCTACTAAGGTCAACTGATGTGTGAGTGTGTGTGTGTGTTCTACTTACACTGCTGAAGTCGTGGACGTGGATGTGGTGCAGCCAGCTGAGGTGTTCGTGGGACTGCAGGAAGCTGGCCAGCTGCTGGTGCTGGGCGATGGGCTGGGAGAGCAGCTTGCCCCTCTTCCCCTTCTCCATGTACCAGCGGAACAGGAAGTCCGCAAAGTTCTACAGGAAGTGACATGGAAATTAAATGAAACACGCAGCATCTATGGAATCTTAGTCTTGGCTTGAGAATTAACAAAAAAAAATGTTATCCCATAATGGGTATCAATGTATGATTTACATGCGCAGTCTGAATAACATTTACAGTCTGAGTAACGGCAGGTAGGCTAGTAGTTAAGAACAGTGGGCCAGTAACCAAAAGATTGTTGGTTCCAATCCCCGAGCCGACTAGGTGAACATTTGTCTATGTGCCCTTGAGCAAGGCACTTAACCCTAATTGCTCCTGTAAGTCGCTCTGGATAAGAGAGTCTGCTAAATAATAAAAAATGTAACATGCACATATCCCTTGTTAGTGCCAGATTTGATAAAACACCAGTGATACAATTGGATCGTGTTCAGTACGGCACACAGTAGCAAAACCTTTTGCAACAACAACCAAAATCTGTGTTCTTATTGGACCAGTTCAAGTAGTACCTCCCCATTTCAAAATTTCTCCATCTAATGAACACCACCCTGGTTTTAGAGGATTAGTGTCTAACCTGGTCTGCGAATTTTCCCATGTAGTGCTGCAGTCTGTTCTGGTTGTCAGTCTGCTCACACATCTGGACCAAGATGTCAAAGTCACAGTACTTTTCTGCCAGTGCCGCCACCCACTGGTACTGACCCAGCTCCACTGGAACATAAAGAAAAGTTAACACCCTTAATATTATTTTAGTGTACAATAATACCTTTATAATGGATGCAATAGGCAGTCAGACGTATAACTTATGAAAAAATATCAGCTACATTTAGCTAAAGAAATGTGTAATTCCACTGAAAGGATTAAGATAAAAATTATTTTGTATTACAAAATGGCTGACCCGGTAACCAAATACTCAAGCCAAAATGTCCGCTCGGTATTTTGCGTTCAATCTCCACTCACACAGTGGTGCCAGCAGCTCAGAGCGGCGCTGAGTGTACTCCATCTCCAGGGTGTTGTAGCGGTCCTGCTGGCCCGGCCGGACCGGTCTCAGTGAGGTCAGCTGGGCAACGTAGCCTCCCAGGAGCACGTCCAGAAGCGCTGCCAGCTGCTCGTTCAGGCCATTGCGCAGCTCTGAGTCGGCATGAGGGTACACGTCACGCAGGATCACCTCGTGCTGGCGGGCGATGACAGTGCGCACTCCGCCCAGACCGCTAGAGGCTGCGGGGAGAGAAAGGGACAGGTTTGGGGATTAAGGGTGGATCTCAATTGTCTTACGTTTGGGAGACTTCTAAATTCTTCTCCTTCATCGCAGTGAAAGGGATCTAGCTTTTCACTTTCACCTATCCTGTCTTTTCAGATCAGTTGACATGAACAAAAGGAGACAAGGCGTTTCTTCAGACTACTACGAGTGTGTGTGTTCAACAGGGAATGTACCGGTCCATGGGATGTATTCTGGCTCAGCAGGGGTGCTCTCTGAGGCTCTGTACAGTGAGGCCTTGGTGTCTCTGTACTGACCAGCAGCCTGCAGCATGTCCTGGAATACAACACACAAACATACACAAATTACTGACTGTGCAATCACAAGAAATACAACCTCACATGCAACATGACATACATATATGAACAAAAATATAAAACACTAGAGGCAACTGTTTCAATGATTTTACTGAGTTACAGTTCATATAAGGAAATCAGTCAATTGAAATAAATTCAGTAGGCCCTAATCTATGGAATTCACATGATTGGGCAGGGGCCCAACCACTGGGGAGCCAGGCCCAGCAACTGGGGAGCCAAGCCCAGCACAAGGTGCCCCTGTGTAATGATCATGCTGTTTAATCATCTTTTTGATATGCCACACCTGTCAGGTGGATGGATTATCTGGGCGAAGAAATAATGCTCACTAACAGGAATGTAAACAAATTAAGAGAGAAATAAAGTTTTTGTGAGTATGGAACATTTCTGGGATCTTTTATTTCAGCTCATGGACCAACACTTTATATGTTGCGCTTATATTTTTGCTCAGTGTATATACAGTGCATTCGGAAAGTATTCTGACCCCTTGACTTTTCCCACATTTTGTTAGGTTACAGTCTTATTCAAAAATGTATTCAATATTTTTTTGTTCCACAATCTACACACAATATCCCATAATGACAAAGCGAAAACAGGTTAAGAAATGTTTGCAAATGTATGAAAAATGAAATACCTTATTTACATAAGTATTCAGACCCTTTGCTATGATACTTGAAATTGAGCTCAGGTGCATCCTGTTTCCATTGATCATCCTTGAGATGTTTCTACAACTTGATTGGAGTCCACCTGTGGTAAACTCAGTTGATTGGACATGATTTGGAAAGGCATACACCTGTCTATATAAAAGGTCCCACAGCAGACAGTGCATGTCAGAGCAAAAGCCAAGCCATGAAGTCGAAGGAACTGTCCGTAGCGCTCCGAGACAGGATTATGTCGAGGCATAGATCTGGGGAAGGGTACCAAAAAATGTCTGCAGCATTGAAGATCCTCAAGAACACAGTGGCCTCCATTTAAGAATGATGGAGGGAGTTTGGAACCACCAAGACTCTTCCTAGAGCTGGCCACCCAACCCAACTGAGCAATCAGGCCTTGGTCAGGGAGGTGACCAAGAACACGATGGTCACTCTGACAGAGCTCCAGAGTTCCTCTGTGGAGATGGGAGAACCTTCCAGAAAGACAACCATCTCTGCAGCACTCCACCAATCAGGCCTTTATGGTAGAGTGGCCAGATGGAAGCCATTCCTCAGTAAAAAGGCACATGACAGCCCACTTGGAGTTTGACAAAAGGAACCTAGAACTCTCAGACCATGAGAAACAAGATTCTCTGGTCAGATGAAACCAAGATTGAACTCTTTGGCCTGAATGCTAAACGTCACATCTGGAGGAAACGTGGCAGCATCATGCTGTGGGAATGTTTTCTGCGGCAGGGACTGGGAGACTATTCAGGATCGAAGGAACGGAGCAAAGTACAGAGAGATCCTTGATGAAGTCCTGAGTGCTCTGGAGCAAGTTCTCAGACTGGGGCGAAGGTTCACCTTCCAATAGGACAAAGACCCTAAGCACACAGCCAAGACAATGCAGGAGTGGCTTTGGAACAAGTCTCTGAATTCCCTTGAGTGGCCCAGCCAGAGCCCGGACTTGAACCCGATCCACCATCTCTGGAGAGACCTGAAAATATCTGTGCTCCCCATCCAACCTGAGAGCTTGAGAGGATCTGCAGAGAAGAATAGGAGAAACTCCCCAAACACAGGTGTGCCAAGCTTGTAGCGTCAAACCAAGAAGACTCAAGGCTGTTATCGCTGCCAACAGTGCTTCAACAAAGTACTGAGTAAAGGGTCTGAATACTTGTAAATGTGATATCAGTAGTTTTTTTATACATTTGCAAAAATGTATACAAACCTCTATTTGTCATTATGGGGTATTGTGTTTAGATTGATGAGGGGGAAAAAACAATTTTAATCAATTTTAGAATAACGCTGTAATGTAACAAATATTTAATTTGATTTGAAATGTGGAAAAAGTCAAGGGGTCGGAATACTTTCCGAATGCACTGTAGATTCACAGTATATATAAGCACACTATATAATCAAAAGGCAACCCGTACACATGCATGGGAGATACGTGACTAACAATATGGATGTGGATACAGAGAGCCTGCACTGACTGTGTTGTGTACCTTGATGATGGTGTTGACACTGAGCACCGCTTCAGCCCACTTCACAGAGTCCACAGGGTTCTCCTTCAGAGTCCTCTCCTCCTCTTCTAATAGACACTCAAAGACTGAGGAGATCTGAGACACCTAAACACACACATTCACACACACCTTAATAGCCTCACCTAAGGCATAAGACAGAAGCTTCCCACAATCCCAAAGATAACGTTCTGGCATTGACAAAATGATTTGATGATTTGAATTGGAATCTCAAATCATCTCAATTGTGTGAAGACCCCAACTCTGCTGGGGATATTATCTTGGTCATTGTCACCAGACCCCAACTCTGCTGGGGATATTATCTCGGTCATTGTCACCAGACCCCAACTCTGCTGGGGATATTATCTCGGTCATTGTCACCAGACCCCAACTCTGCTGGGGATATTATCTCGGTCATTGTCACCAGACCCCAACTCTGCTGGGGATATTATCTCGGTCATTGTCACCAGACCCCAACTCTGCTGGGGATATTATCTCGGTCATTATCACCTCTCTGAAGAAGACATCTGCGGCCGTGAGGCTGGTGGACACGGTTGCGTTGCTCTTCCTCAAGGCAATGAGGATGGCACGATTGACCAGCTCGCCGTGCTTGGCGTGGTGGTTCTTCAGCGTCATGGCCGCCTGTAGCTTCTCGGCGTGCTCGCACAGCAACAGGCGCGTCGCCATGGGAGACGAGCGCACCGCGGTCTGGCCCAGCCGGTCCAGGAGACCCACCTGTGGGGGAGGGGAGGTGGAGTGGGGGAGAGAGCAAGAAGAAGAGAGTAAAATACAGGGGTGGGGAGTAACGAGTTAAGGTTGTTGAACTCAGCCATGACATATCAATCTTTATTCATAGATCTGTGAGGAGACCTGTAATGAAGTCCGATCCCACGGTGACCCATAGGATTAGAATTATTCCGGATTAAACGGGATTGAAATGTATTTCTATGCAGGTGGCCCACAGGATTAGAATTATTCAGGATTATTCGGGACTGAAATATATTTCTATGCAGGTGGCCCACCTGTAGCAGGAAGTCCATGAAGCAGCCGTGGGCCTTCATCTTGTCCTCTAGCTGGTGGAGGATGATGAGGGAGGTCAGGGGGGAAGCCAGCACTCTCTAGACACGACAACACAGAAACAAGGTCACTTCTATGTGGAACAATATATTCAATCATTTTGATAGAAAAGAACTACAGGTTTCCATGTCTTCGCCTGTCTACATTTCTCTCCCTCTTTTCCTCCCTCCCTCCCACCGTCAGGGACAGACTCAGCCCAGCGGGGGTCTGAGGCCGGGTAGTCATCCACCAGGTCCAGGTTGATCCGGGTCACCACCAGGTCCAGCTCCCCGCCCACCTCCCCGTCTCCGTCCCCCTCCGGGGGGGAACAGCTCGTCTGTCATGGTCTGGGCCCCAACCAGGTCATTCCTGACAAACACAACAGTTACGTTCTAATCACAACATTATAAGGTAAACTCACTAGTAACCATGCTTATTGCTTAGATCATTTAATCAGGTAATTTCTGAAAACACATAAATAATTTTACATAATTACTTAGTAGTACTCATTTAAAAAGTGTACACACCCCATTCACTATGTCTACATGTACACTCTCTCACACTCCCTCCCTCTTCCTGTAAAAAAACTCAAAACAGAGCCCTGCGTCCTCATTTGGCAGCAACAGCTGCTCGAGCTTACCAACAACAGGGCAGATGCAATCACAGAGAGCAAGTAATTACACAGACCTAAATCCACATCGCCCTCAACACAGGGACATTTATTCAGGGGAGGAACAAACTAATTCCCTTGTTTTACGAAGGAGGTCTGTGTCACTGTCAATAAAACTCAAACTTCAGCAATTGGGGCCAACGTCACACGATCTTTCTGCAGACTTACCGGCAGAACTGCAGGAACGCTGCTTTTAGGAGTTTGGTTTTGTCCTCTTGCGCTATAGGCTCCATCCTAGTCGGAGTCTCCATAGCAGTTGCCTTGAAACAAAAAAAAGTGTGAATTCATAAATAATGTACGTTATAAAACAATGTGTACTCACCAATTATGTAAAAATAATGCTAGTTCACCAATTTAATGTCATCGCATTATTCACACAAGTCAAATGACCCAATTGGTGACCCAGTTCCATCTGACTCTACTCCCTACCTCAGGGCCGGCCCCAGCCAGGGAGAAGCAGAGGGAGTCCTCCATGGTCTCAGGCAGCATGGAGGCACTCTCCCTGGCCACCACGGCCACCAGACCACTGTTCTGGGAGAAGAACACTGGCAGGTTGGCACAGCAGCCCCCACCACGCAGACGGTCACCTGGAGAGATGAAGGAGGACGGTGGGAACAGAAACATGGGAGGCGAGTCAAGTCAAATTGACCATTCAGGAAAATGGATAATGAGCTAAAAAGACAAAAAGGTTGATGATATTATTATGATAACTATGAATTACTTAGAGCTGCTGTAGCCATCTATACCCTTCCCTCATCAATACCATTCAGTTTAAAACATTGGGTGCATGTCAACAGTCTAAAGGCTTCCTCTTCTTGTCAATTTCTTTTATTTTTAATTAAGAAAAGGAGATGAGGAAATGGGCCAACTTTAAACTATTGAGAGGCACCCAATATCCTCTAACCTTGAGTCCATTATCCATGTCTCTTACCAGGTGTGTTGAAGGGGATCTTCTCCTCAGGTAGACCTCCTCTGGCGGTACCGGTGGAACAGGCAAACACCAGCTCCTCGTTGTACAGGAAGGCAGCAGGGCTGGAGGCCCGTGGTAACACCAGCCTCATGGCCTGGAGAGCATCCTCACTCTGAGGGGAATAACACAACATATCAACCATTAGACAAATAAACGTCGCCATTTAAACTGAGGGAAAACCAATATGGTTGATAGAGCAAGTCTACTAATGGAACCGATTGCCACTTTCAAACTCATTTAAAAAAATGATACCTTTTTACCATTTTACCAAAATGATACATACACCATTTCAGTTGAAGCACCATTGGTGACCAGGGTTGAGTGAAGACTGACCTGGAAGGGGGGGTTGTACTTGGTGACCTCCACAGAGAGCTCCTCAGAGATGTTGTTGCCGTTGTCCAGCAGGGTGACCAGGCAGAAGTAGGCCAGGCAGGGGGAGTCTGAGGGGTGCCAGGCTGCCGCCAACACTACCAGGCCATCCCTGGAACACAAAATTATAGTCAGAAGTACGTAGAATCATAAAAGGTCGCAGTCGCCAGCTGACTGTTACATCAAATCATGTAGTGAGATAAATACACATCCAGAAACCTAGATGAGATCTCGACTTACTGGCTCAGCTGCATGTCCATGTAGGTAACGTTCACTCCCTCCTTGATTTCCTCATAGTTGCTCTCTGACCCCTGATAGATGGCGAGAGAAAAAAAAAAACAGGTCATGCCTTCAGGACAATCATCCAATCTACAGGTAACTGCCAAAATATAAGAAACACCAACTTAAGTGTCTTAATATGGTGTTGGGCCACCACGAGCCAGAACAGCTTCATTGCACCTTGGCATAGATTCTTCAAGTGTCTAGAACTCTATTGGAGGGATGCAATACAAAATTTCCACAATAAATTCCATAATTTTGTGTTTTGTTGACAGTGGTGGAAAACACTGTCTCAGGCATCGCTCCGGGATCTCACATAAGTGTACAATGGGGTTGAGATCTGGTGACTGACACACACACACACACTTTAAACCCGCTATGCTCCTTTGATACCCCTCTTTCAAAGTAACTGAGATCTCTTCTAGCCATGGTAGCCAAAATGGCTAAGCTTGATGATATGTTAACACAGGAAGCACATGCTTTGTGTCCCTCATTTACTCTAGTGTTTCCTTTATTTTGGCGGTTACCTGTACAACCAAGGGGGCGGTTCACCTCAAAGTAACGCACCATGATTTAACGCAACCTGACATAAAGTCACGCAACACAACATTCACGTAAAGTGTTGTTCTGCTTACCCAGATGGCGTCGGCGACACTCTCCGTCAGAGTGCGGCTGGAGTCCCAGCTGAGGACCTGGTGCTCGGTGACCTCATCCACCTCCCATTTACTGAGGCCACAGGAGGTCAGAGTATACAGGCAGCCCGTCTCTCCCACCCACAGAACACTGTGGAGCTATAGAGGGAGGAGACGGTATGTGAGCTGCTGTCATCATAATACCAATGAATGACTATATTTTGGGGGATTCATAGGACTCCACTAGAAGAAACGTGCATTGTTGTTGGTGAGCGGGGCGAGCATGCCAAAGAGGCTGGAGACGCGGCGTCCGATGCCGGAAAGCACACCCTGGCCCTGCTGTAGCGCCCTCTGCAGCAGCTTTCCGGAGGGGTCGGGCCCGAGACGCATCATCTGGCCCTTATAGGATGACACGATGAAACTACCCCCCTGAGGGAAGAGAGGGATGGTGGGATGAGAGCAAGTGGGATGAAATCAACAGCACTATGTTTAATCAGATAAATATGCTCAACATGTATCTGTGTGCTACCATTTTACACACAATTTGTTGGTAATTCTCAATCCACTAATAATGAGAACCTGCTCTATACGTCCTTTATCGGTGATTGAGGAGCAGCGTTGCATTCAAAACAAGAACAACGCATCCACAACATACCAACTTACCCTAACAGCCACAACAAAGTTGCAGAGGTTTTCGCCCATGTCGACCACAGTCTCAGTGTAATTCCCCTCGTGGGCCAAACTGGGCCAGAAACGGGCCGTT
Source organism: Brachymystax lenok tsinlingensis (assembly GCA_030435695.1). Taxonomy (NCBI): domain Eukaryota; kingdom Metazoa; phylum Chordata; class Actinopteri; order Salmoniformes; family Salmonidae; genus Brachymystax; species Brachymystax lenok. Next base: position 20,895,427 of record CM059812.1, on the reverse strand, counting down.
CCCTCCGGAGCCACCGCCATGACAGAGATAGACTGAGCATTCAAGACAAAGTCCCACAACAGTAAACAACCATGACTGATGGTAAGTTGATTGGAATTTCAGTTCATTTGTTCCTGATTATTAGCCTGAGTGCCAGCTTATTCAGTCAGGAACGCCGTGTCAAGACAACAACAAGTAGGCTAAAGCAGAACGAGACTGACACTCAGGCTAGCTGCTCATTCAGATACTGTAACAGCTACTGTAACAACATTAAGAGGTTGAATAGTTTAGTTTCCTGATACAGTCATGGATTACCTGAACAGTGGCAGTCTCCAGAGGGCTGTGAGATGATATGGAGATGAGATCAGCATAGTAGGCAAACTCACTAGTGGGCAGCTGGAGGCCCTTACATACTGACAACTAGGAGACAACAGACAAAACATTTTTAAATTATAGGACACACTGTATCAATGCGTGGCATATCTCATAATTATCAACCAGGGTTGTGTATCCAGTGTTGAAACAGAGTGACACAAAGAGGTAGGGTTCTACCTGGACAAAATGAGCACTCCGTTTCAAAGCGTTTTTCTACGGTGTGACCTACTGAACTGTACCTTTGCAACAGCAGTCTGGCAGATCTTCCAGATGATCAGTCTCTCTCCACACACCATCCAGGCCCAGCCACTCTCATCCACCTTCACAGAGATCTGGTCATCGGCTGAGGGACACAAAACACAGAACCCGTGGGAGAGGAGAACATCAGCCAGACTGCATTGATGGGGATGACCTGTACAATGCATTCTACAGCATGTATAACTCGCAGAGAGATAATGACAGGAAAGAGTCAATGACCCACCATCAGCCATTGTCAAAGCCTCCATGACTTTGACAGGTAGAGAAGAGCCAAACGTCTGGACATCGAAGTGGAGTGCTTCTGAAGTTGAGTAGCTCTGCACACGCGTGGGAGTTGATCTGGAAATGAGAGGGCGAGCAGTTTTTTAAATACACTCCACGAGTGAGTGACTGTGCCTCAAGAGACATTGTTGACAATGATGGAGCATGGACACTCACCTCGCTGCTAACGACGTCCTACGTGGGGAAAAGAGAAGCCCTGTAGGTGTACCGGCGAGACTCTTTCTACCAGTGACCCTTGAGGACTGCCTTCGGCCTGAACTAGGGGTGGGACGAGGGCTAAACATCGTAGCTATGCCCCAAAATGCTCAATATTCATTCAACTCCAGACAGCTCTTCTTATTTTGCGCGCACAATATGAAACTTCAGGCGCATGAAATATACGTCATGAAATCCAAAATCAGATTCGCAGTACATAGTTGGTCCACTAGATCGTGCCATTGAATACATTTGTTTGAACGCTCTTTTTTTTTACGAATAACGTTGTCATTTATGAATAATCCCTTCAATTAAAATTACACTATTACTGATTGTAAATGGATTGTCTTTTGCAAGTAGCTAGTTGTAGTGTTTTGGTTGGCAGTAAACAGAACACAATATATATTTCTGGCCATCACATTCAGGCAAGACGAGTCGATCGGTCGATGACTCCAAGATGAGAGCGAGCTGCTATTTGATGGACGGGGTGGACATGCATGATGATGGGGTTGTTACGAAAGGCAGCGGGATATTTGTGATAAAAACCAATCACATTGCAGAAATATAATCTCCTTAATAGCTGCAACTGACAACGAAGAATATCAGCACGATATGCAGTGAGTGGCCATGATGATGATGTTGTTGATTATATGTTTTTCGCTAAACCCGCTTAAAGTTCGAAGGGCCTAGTTTAGCTAACTTTAGCTGCGGGCTAGTTTGCTAATGACAGGACTGCAATACTATTTGCTTAAGCTGTTTGGTGCGAACTTTTACCAGCGCATTTGTTGCTCACTTGTACGGACATGTCATTCACGATTCTCCCAAGTTTGCATGGCGACCCTTGCTAACACTGGCTAGCAGTTTTATTGAATGGTTGTTGTGTTGGCAAGTGTTAGCTAGCCATATAGCACAGTTTTCTCTTCTCCAACAGCACTGGAGTGAGTTACTCATGGGTCTATGTAATTCCAGGAAGCTATAAATGTAGCTCTAGTTTCTATCAGTGTTTAATGAGTTAACTAACATATGTAAATGCAATACAGTAAGTTACAGCAGCTAAACAACGTCTTAATGCAGGTAAAGCCTTTGCTTTTGCCCAGGCTGTTATACTGTTTTGTCTTTTCCCAGGTTATGAAGCGGGTACGCACGGAGCAGATCCAGTACACTGTAGCTCAGTATCTGAAGCGGAGGCAGTATGTGGATACAGAAAGTTCCCTGAAGGGTGCGAAACTGTCCCAGTCCGCAGAGGAGATGGCTGCCAACCTCACAGGTGAGGCTTTGAATTGGCAGCTGGCCGGTATCTTCTGCAAAGATCAATGACCATATCAAGTTAAACTAGTATCACAGATTTAATGGATGAATGATGCCAACTATTTTTGCAGACATGATTCAGCAAATCTCACTTATTGAGAAGCTCAAGCAAAATCTTTCAGTTTAGGATGAGTAGTAACAGGTGATTACTCATGGATCTAATCTTATTAATTGTCTCTCTTTCTTTGAGCAGTGCAGACAGAGTCGGGGTGTGCAAACATTGTCTCTGCTGCCCCTTGCCAAGCTGACCCTCAACAGTACGAGACCCAATTTTCCAGACTACGCAATTTTCTCTCCGGTACTTCACAATTGCGTAGAGACTGATGATATGTACGCTGCTATGCAACATTATACTAGCTTACCACTTAGTATGAAGCAATGTATTGTAAATTCTATGCTAGTTATTGTGGGCATAGGATCGTGGCCTTACTCTTTGTTTATTTTCTCCGGTCCAGAAGCGACATTGCCATGGGGCCAGGAGGTGAGCTGCGTCCTGTACCCGCTCTTCGTTTATCTCCACCTGGACATGGTGCGCTGCAGCCTGAAGGGGGCGGTGGACAGCTTCTACAGCCGCTTCCACGGCCTCTTCCTGGGGGACGCCGAGCAGCGCTCCACCGTGGAGCAGCTTCGCCACGTCCTCACCCAGCAGGATGTCAACGCCAACCCTAAGCTCCTGGCTTTCCTCGACCACAAGTACGTGGTGAACCTGAGTGAGCCGGCCTACAGTTACTTGTTACGCTATCTGCAGAGCGAAGACAACAGTACCCTCTGCAGGGCACTCAGCACCCACGTTCAGGTAGAGGTCACCTCCTCACCACGCACCGACTACCAGCTGTACGGGACGACGGGTGCGGGAGTCACCGGGGCCGCCACCACGGCCCCCAACTCTACCTCCTCGTGGTCGGGAGCGGATGGCCCTGAGCGAGGGGAGGCGGCGGGGGTGGAGGTCCCCACAGGGATCCCGCAGAGCGAGGCGGCCCTGGAGGCACTGCAGGACTGCATTAAGAAGGTGCGTGAGGGGCCGCCATCACTCACCACCGTGTGCTTCTACGCCTTCCAGCACACGGAGCAGCTGCTGAACACGGCAGAGGTGTCGGCCAATAGCAAGCTGCTGGCTGCCGGGTTCGACAGTTCGGCCATCAAGCTATGGAGCCTTAGGGCCAGGAAACTGAAGGCCAGGCCACACCAGGCCGACGTGTCACACATCCGCTTAGCATGCGACGTGCTGGAAGAGGAGGTGAGAGGATTTTCTTTGGTTAGGATTTTTACAGAAATAGTCAGTTTTAAGATAAATGGCATGGCGGTTGTTGGTATCTCTGCCGACAAGTATGGGAAACTTTACATATCTAGGCGTTCCCCCTGTATTCAGGCAGATGAAGAGGACGGCTCGGGCAGCGAGATCAAGACCCTGCGCGGCCACAGCGGTCCTGTGTTCCGCACGGCCTTCCTGACAGACAGCTCGGGCCTGTTGTCCTGCTCAGAGGACACATCCATTCGCTACTGGGACCTAGGCAGCTTCACCAACACGGCCCTCTACCAGGGCCACGCCTACCCCGTCTGGGACGTGGACGTCAGCCCCTGCAGCCTCTACTTCGCCAGCAGCTCCCACGACCGCACTGCCCGCCTCTGGACCTTCTCCAGGACCTACCCCCTGAGACTCTACGCCGGGCACCTAGCGGACGTGGACTGTGTCAAGTTCCACCCCAACTCAAACTACCTAGCCACAGGCTCCACGGATAAAACTGTCCGCCTCTGGAGCACCCAGCAGGGGGCGTCAGTGCGCCTGTTCACAGGCCACCGCGGCCCTGTGTTGTCCGTAGCCTTCGCGCCCAATGGGAAGTACCTGGCGTCGGCGGGCGAGGACCAGCGGGTGAAGCTGTGGGACCTGGCCTCAGGGGCTCTGGTCAAGGACCTGAGGGGCCACACGGACAGTGTCACCAGCCTGTCGTTCAGCCCCGACAGCAGCCTGGTGGCCTCCTCTTCCATGGACAACTCAGTCAGGGTGTGGGACATCCGAAACTCCCACGGGACGACCCACGCGGATGGCTCGTCCAGCGAGCTGGTGGGGCTCTACACGGGCAACACCAGCAACGTGCTCAACGTCCAGTTCATGGCCTGTAACTTGCTGCTGGTGACGGGAACAGCGCAGGAGAAACATGGACAGTAGCCATTTTTTGTTTTGTCTGGCCTGTCTGTTTGTTTAGTTTTGTTTAAAATACTGTTGTGTCTGGAGGGTCTCATCTCAGACATGGTCACCATGGAGACATACATGTTTTCTTCCCTAAGCCAATCACAGAGAGGTTTAATTTCAGGTCAAAATGTCACTTGCTAAAATTGCCCACTGGAGGTTGTTTTTAACAAGATCTCGAGTTGAATAAGAGATGTTAATCTGAACATACTGCAAAAAATGACTTGGTTTTATTTTGATGCTTATCCACAATGCCAAAATGAGAAGTGACATGGAAGAGGGTAAATTCATTGGAAATAACTTTTTGATTTATGGCATTTTCACTGGGAACTACCTGATGGGTCCTACTAGTGAGACCTCATAACGTTTCAGGCTTCCCAAATATTTCCAATAATTTCACATCAAAGTAGAATGTTAGCTTGGCATGGTTCCGGATGAGGATTGCATTTTGAAGTGCCTTGAGGGTCAACACCTGTTTTATTTGGTCACACACAAAATTCTAATTGATCTAAAAAATTAGTCGCTGGCTATTCGATTACTTTAGTTGTTTAAAATCAGTATCTCCCCAGAATTTGTCCTCATACAGTTGTTAAACGTTATCACCGCTAACTGAGAATGTTGGTATGCTATGAAATGCGGAACTGCGACCAATATAAGAGTAATCACAGGGAAAGAATGACGGCTGTACTTTGTTTCTTACCATTCTGTAGTGGCATTATTTGTAATATGCTGAGAAGTATAAATATATTTTTGTAGTCTCTGACTGGCTGTACCTGGTATTTCTATTTCAAGAGAGATGGCACCCTGTTGCATGTTTTTCTTTGTGGGTGAAAATGAATTGATACGGTTAAGAGTCAGATTGGGACTTGAGTGTTTTATATTGCTTCATATCTATAATAGTAAAGATAAAACAAATGGATACTCTATTCAGTTGACAGACATTTTTCTGTTCATATCTTTTTAAATGGTCTTTTAATAACTTTCTCCACACATTGATCTGAAACTTGATCTTGTGCTGTTCCACTTCAAATATGCATAACATGTTAGCAGTGACGACAAATCTGTCACTACCTAAAACCTGACATTCTAGAACACATTCTATAGTGAACTCCTATATCAGAGAGCGAGCAGTAACAGCCAGTTGGGCAGGGAAAGTGGGTGAGGTAAGGTGTGTTTCCCTGGGAATGAACAAACCAGTTTATGTCAGAAGGGTGTGTACCTATCTACCCACCTGCTTGACAGGCTTATCACTCTGTCCAAACTACATACACATGAAAGAAACGGGACTTGCAAAACACCCAACGCCCCGCTCTCTCTCCCAGTCTCTGTCACTGCTCACAAACGAGGGACATCTCTCCCCCACACACACACACACAGGCCTTCTCCATCTCTCCCTAGTTTCCCCTTTAGTCTGAGCCCTCAAGATGCCCGCCAAGTCGATCAGCACCCAAGCGGATGGGAAGACGTTTGAGCAGCTGAGGCAGGAGTGTCTACAGAAGAAGAAACTGTTTGAGGACCCAGACTTTCCTGCCTGCGACTCATCCCTCTACTACAGCCAGAGCGTGCCCATCAACTTTGAATGGAAGAGACCTGGGGTATGTAAGATACAGTACAAATGGTCTACTCCGAGGGAGCTAATGTGACTGAAAGAATACAGTGGTAATTACAGTGTAATTAGAACACTTGTAGTTGATCGTTGAGAGTGAATGGCCTGGATGGGGTCTCTGTTTAGGTAGATTGTGCTAATTTGTTCTGAAGGCAAGACACTTTGCAATGTTAAAGTATAGAAGACTAATCTCTATATTTACCTTATTCACATATCAAACCTCAAGACCTAGCCTGTTCTGTCTGTTGAGGACGAGCTTTTGTCCAACCATCCCAATACTTTTATCTGGCTAATATCTAATTCCCTTTCTGCAGGGTTTGTCTTGAAACTTTAAAATGTCCTATGTACACAAATGAAGCTGGAGATACTGTACGTGCCTGTCTCACGTGTAGGGCACAGTCTTCTGGAATGTAGCCTTGAAGCATGCATTGAATGGTTTCTCTCTGACGTTGCTGGGAGTGGTGGTTGACAGGTTATGTGCTCAGAGAGGTTAGCTAATCTTAAGAGCTTACGCTAATCAGTTTTCACTCATTATATGTCCACAGAAACATTCACCCTGTGCATTTCAATACATACCGCTGACCACAACGCCATTGAGATGAAGTGCCTTGCCAAGGTTGATACTGCAATGTTTAACTATTAAGATCTGTGATCAACTATTAAAACAAGCAAACCTCTAAGAAAACCATCTCTGTAACATTAGTGACTAAAATGGGAAAGATCCAACTAAAATCCTATTTATGATCCTTAAGCATTTCTCTCTTCGGTGATCCTTGTGAATGAATACCTGTACCGTCTCTCTGTGTTTCTGCGTCCCAGTGACTGGGGACTTTGACAGATTTTTTTTTTTTAAGACGCCAGGAATGTGAACACGCCTTCCCGACGCGGCGGAGTCACTCCAAACCCCATCTCCATTTTAAACCTGTTTCTCCACTGTCACTAAGCCTCTTATACCTGCTCCTATTCTTTCACAGGAACTTTGCGAGAATCCCGAATTCATAGTCGGTGGGGCTGACAGGACAGACATATGTCAAGGAGCACTAGGTTTGTATACATAGTCCTTCTTATATGATACGAATCGTATATCATACATCGATATCCAAACACTAGAAATAACAATGAGATATGTCTGGGGACCACAAGAAAGCAGATTGCGGGCCTGATGTGGCCCCCGGGCCTTGAGTTTAAGACTTAGACTCTAGCATTACATACGACAGCTAAGATGGGAGGTTATGTCCGTGGCTTTCAGTGTGTAGGTCCTGACTCATCACGTCTGTCTGTGTCACCCAGGGGACTGCTGGCTCCTGGCAGCCATTGCTTCTCTGACCCTCCATAAGGAGACCCTGGCTAGAGTGGTGCCCAACGATCAAGGCTTTGACCGCAGCTACGCTGGCATCTTCCACTTCCAGGTAGACTCACCCACTACACAGCTATCAACTGCCCATCACATTGATTGACAGAACATTTCATCTGATCTATATGACAATATTACATTATTCACAGAATGTTTGAGTCTTAAATGTTAATTGTTACATAGTACTTACTCTATTGACATCAGTGATTACACAATTCTTTAGTTGAAGGAAGTAATCCGTAAGTATGTCTCTCCCCTCAGTTCTGGCAGCACAACAGATGGCTGGACGTGGTGGTGGATGACCGACTGCCTGCTGTGAGGAACCGCCTGGTGCTGCTCCACTCTGCCTCCAACAACGAGTTTTGGAGTGCACTGCTGGAGAAGGCCTATGCCAAGTATGTGTAACTTGTCAACTTTGAAAAGTACAGGTATAACATTTATGCAAACTAAAATAGGTGTTTTGTACACGTTTGCTTGATAGTGTGTAGTTCATGTAAAACATGAGTATTGGATGATTGTAACCAATTTTTCACCAAATGCATGCAGACACTAGCTGCAAAGCTTGGGTTAATTTTCAAATGCCTGCTATTTGACGCTCGTTGTATCCCTAGTTAACCCATTCCAATCCTTGTCCTGTCAGGTTGAACGGGAGCTATGAGTCCCTGAAGGGAGGCTCTACCCTGGAGGCCATGGAGGACTTCACCGGCGGCGTTGGGGAGACGTACGAGACCAAAAGCGCTCCAACCGACCTCTTCAACATCATGAAGAAGGCCTACGACAGAGGCTCAATGATGGGCTGCTCTATAGATGTAAGGGCCTCCTAAACCAGGTTAAATGGAAGACCATTATGCATGGGGTGCTTAGACACCAGGTCCCGTATTTCCAAAGCGTCTCAGAATAGGAGTGCTGGTCAGATATAGGATCAGTTTTTGTTTTTTTAATCACAATGAATAAGATAATATAGACAGGATGGACCTGATCCTAGATCTGCACTCCTACTACTATGAGACACTTTGTGAGTAAGGATCCAGGTCTGAGAGACAGTCCTGGTCTTTGGTGACAGATTGTGATTTTCTTTCCTCTCTCCAGATCACCAGCTCTGCTGAGTCAGAGGCCCAGACAGCTTCAGGACTGGTGAAGGGACACGCCTACTCCATCACAGGCCTTGAGGAGGTTAACTACAGAGGAAAAAAGGTCAAGCTGATCCGGATCAGGAACCCTTGGGGACAGGTGGAATGGAATGGTGCCTGGAGTGACGAGTGAGTGCAGTTCATTTCCATCAGGCGTTGCTGTGATGAGTAGGAATAAAAACCAGCATACACTATGCATTATGGGAAAGTGGTCATTCTGTTATCTGTTTTCTCTCTTACAGGTCTAGGGAGTGGAATGTGATCGACAGTTCTGAGAAAAAACGCATTTTTCAGAACTCCATGGATGATGGTGAATTCTGGTTAGTAACAACAGCGAGTTTAAGTTTTACATCTGGCACTACATCCCGCATGTTACCGGACAAGGTCTGGGTCCACTCCTGTATACAGTGAAGATGGTTGCTTGTTTCAGGATGGAGTTTGAGGACTTCAAGGCCAACTACGACAAGATAGAGATCTGCAACCTGACGCCGGACTCTCTGACGGACGACACCAAGCGGAAGTGGGAGGTGAACATGTTCGAGGGCAACTGGATCCGTGGGTCCACCGCAGGCGGCTGCAGGAACTTCATAGGTGAGAGGACACGGTTGCAGACAGAAATGTAATAAATAGACTTGACTTAATTCCCTATTATACATAAGAGATTAACATATATATTCTACACAGTACATTTCTATCTGAACGTCTGAGCTTTGTAATGTGACAGTCAGCTTGGTTCTTACAAAGTTTGATGACCCAGATAAAAGGAATGCCAATTGTATCTTTATGATGAATCCACTGTGCCAGAAGGGACCAACCCTGATTCTGGAATGCCAGATAGTGTTATATAGGCTTTTGTTCCAGCCCAGCAATAAAACAACCATTTAAACCTGTTTTCCCCCAGATACATTTTGGACCAACCCTCAGTTCAAGCTGACTCTGCTGCATGCTGACGATAATAATGATAAGTGCAGCGTGGTCATCGCTCTGATGCAGAAGAACCGCCGCGCGCTGAGGAAAGAGGGACTTGACCTGCAAACCATCGGCTTTGCTCTTTACGAGGTTAGAAAGACCAGGCAAAGACCATATGCACAAACAATAGGAATACATTGGTTTTCAATTTCCTAGTACATGCTACCTATAGTAACAGTTATTGCGGTTAATCAAAGTTACTCGTTCGGTATTTGAAGGGTCTTTTAAAAGCACGTCCCTCCCTCTCTCTTCTCCCGCAGGCCCCTGCAGATGAAGACCACCTGGGGAAAGACTTCTTCCGGTACAATGGGTCCAAGGCTCGCAGTAAGACCTACATCAACGTGAGGGAGATCTCCGAGCGCTTCACCTTGCCCCCAGGGAACTACCTGCTGGTGCCCACCACCTTCCAGCCCCACGACGAGGCCGACTTCATCATACGCATCTTCTCTGAGAAGGCAGCCGGAACCATGTATGATATTTACGTTTGGGAGTATTGTCTGTGAATCAGTATTAGTTTCAAGCAGATAGTTGTTTATGAGAAAGGTTGAATGAAAGCCCTTGATGGCTGTAGCCAATCCACACTAAGATTTGTTTGACTTTTAATATTGCATGTAGCCTAAATTGTCATTCAATGTAAGATTTGCTGGACAAGTTGTTTGTGATTAGAAAGCTAATCACAGGATGTTGTCATCAACAGGGAGATGGGAAACACAGTAGATGCTGATTTGCCAGATGTAAGTACTCTGCTATTGAATACCACAAAACTGCAATGCTGAGACGCTCTTGACTTCCTGTTGATGATGTATTGTGATGTATCTCTCAGCCCCCAATGCCCAGTCTACCAGAGGAGGAGACGGATGAAGAGAAGGGACTGAGGAGGATGTTTGAAAAGATTGCTGGTTCGGTAAGAAAATACTAATATTATAAGAAATTAGGAGAGCTGTTTCTTCTAAACTGGCAATGTCACTGACTCCGATACTATAAGCGTGTCGAAAGGAATACAGTAATGTCGTATCCCCTGGCCGTAAGACTGTTAAATGGCTAACTACGGCTCTCCCTCTTATAATATCCCTCTCCCACAGACTATCCACACACACATTCACTGTCACTCTTACTCACACGCACACACACTCGCATACAGCCTCACTCACACACTCATTATTGATGCAACACACTTACACCCACACACCCCCTCACACCTATGCTGCTGCTAAAATTATTATTGATTAGATGTATTACTACCATTTACGCTGTGGTTAATTGATTATTGATTTCCATTAGTATCTATCTATTTCTGCTACTGGTCACTGTTACTCCTGTTTACATGTGTGTATATATTACCATTAGTACTGTATATTACCATAAGTATTTATATATTCCTGCTACCAGGCACTTTTCAGCCCTGTTTACATCTAAATGCTACAACCAGTCACTTTTTATGTATAAACCCACCTCAAGCACTCCAGTACCCCTGCACATTGAATAAGGTACTGGCACTGACCTGAAACAGCTCTTAATGTAAGAATTTCACTGTACTGTTTTACACCGGTTGTGTCTTGTGGCAAATCAACTTTGAAAGGTGTCCATTCAACACCTTATTGGTCATATCCAGAATATCATATTTTGTCTATTGTGTCTTCTCCTTAGGACCAGGCCATCTCTGCCAAGGAGCTTCAGCAGGTGTTGAATGGAGTACTTAGCAGGAGTAAGCAGCCCTCCTCTAAAAAGTCACATCCATTGTGTTTTATTACAACTCAGACGTTAGCATAAAGAGCAATTCACACATCCACACGCACATTGTTTGACTCTTTAAAGCTAAATTACTTGCACACTCTGGGTCTGTGATGTTATACTTTCATGGATTACAGATTTTATAATATCATGATTATTTTAGGGATTTGTTATGATGTTCCTCTCTCTTCCTTTAGGGAGAGAAATCAACTTTGACGGTGTGAGCCTCAACACCTGCCACAGCATCATCAACCTGATGGATGTATCCCTCACCTGTCCTCAACGTCTATAATGAGGCTTTGGAAAATGCATTACTGTGATCAATATTGGATTCATGCTTTTACCATATACACTATATATACAAAAGTATGTGGACACTCCTTCAAATTAGGGGGATTTAGCTATTTCAGCCACACTGTTTCAGACCGGTGTATAAAATAAAGCACACAGTCATGCAATCTCCATAGACAAACATTGGAAGTAGAATGGCCTTACTGAAGAGCTCAATGACTTTCAACACGGCACTGTCATAGGATGCCCCCTTTCCAACAAGTCAGTTTGTCAAATGTCTGCCCTGCTAGAGCTGCCCTGGTCAACTGTAAGTGCTGTTATTGTGACGTGGAAACGTCTAGGATCAACAACGGCTCAGCCGGGAAGTGGTAGGTAGGCCACACAAGCTCACAGAATGGGACCGCCGAGTGCTGAAGCGTGTAAAAAATTGTCTGTCCTCTGTTGCAACACTCACTACTGAGTTCCAAACTGCTTATGGAAGCAACGTCAGCACAATAACTGTTTGTCTGGAATTTCATGAAATTAATTTCCATGGCCGAGCAGCCGCACACAAGCCAAAGATCACCATGCGCAATGCCAAGCTTTGGCTGAAGTGATGTAAAGCTCACCACCATTGGACTCTGGAGCAGTGGAAACAAGCTTTCTAGAGTGATGAATCACGCTTCACCATCTGGCAGTCTGATGGATGAATCTGGGTTTGGCGGATGCCAGGAGAACACTACCTGACGGAATGCATAGTGCCAACTGTAAAGTTTGGTGGAAGAGGAATAATGGTCTGGGGCTGTTTTTCATGGTTCGGGCTTAGTTCCAGTGAAGAGAGATCTTAACACTACAGCCTACAATGACATTTTGAACAATTCTGTTTCCAACTTTGTGTGAACAGTTTGGGGAAGGACCTTTCCTGTTTCAGCATGACAATGCCCCTGTGCACAAAGCGAGGTCCATACAGAAATGTTTTGTCAGTCGTGTGGAAGAACTTGACTGGTCTGCACAGAACCCTGACCTCAACCCGATCGAACACCTTTGGGATGAATTGGAACGCCGACTGCGAGCCAGGACTAATCGGCCAACATCAGTGCCCGAACACACTAATGCTCTTGTAGCTGAATGGAAGCAAGACCCTGCAGCAATGTTCCAACATCGAGTGGAAAGCCTTCCCATAAGAGTGGAGGCTGTTATAGCAGCAAAGGGGGGACCAACTCTATATTAATGCCCATGATTTTGGAATGAGATGTTTGACGAGCATACTTTTGGTCATGTAGGTTATTTGCCTTGACAGATCAATCCAGGTTGACAATTCAGGGCAGCTTGAGTTTCAGGAGTTCAAGGTCTTCTGGGAAAAGATGAAGAAATGGATTGTAAGTACAGCATGACTACATGTTGCTGTCAGTTACAATATCATATACATTGTTATACAATAGCCTACGACGTCAATTTAATATTGAACATGTGTGTGTGGAGTGAAGGTGATAACGATGTCTATGGTGTTGGTTGCAGATGCTCTTCATTTCTTATGACACGGACCGGTCAGGGAAGATGTCATCCTATGAGCTCCGCATAGCTCTGAACGCAGCAGGTGAGAGACTACCGCGTGGTACATAGGGTTAGAACAGAATGCCTGCATAGAAGGTCATATCTCAATGGTAGAATGCTAGTGTTGAATCCTGTCTTTGATCTTGAAGGTCTCTTTCTCTGTAAGTACTCCCACGCTTTCTCAAGAAGACATTTCAGGGGGCCAGAAAGGCAAAAGCAAAGGAGTGAATCAGAGCCTAACTAGTAACATTATGTCTCCACCATCCAAGGCATGCATCTGAACACTAAGCTCCTCCAGTTGCTTGGCTTGAGGTTCGCTGATGAGAACTACGACATCGACTTTGATGACTACCTCACCTGCATCGTCCGCCTGGAAAATATGTTCAGTGAGTACCAAGGGACTGTACCACCTTATGGGATATAGCTGATCAAATAACTTGTATTTTCATGGAACAAGTAAACACTCAGATGTTTAGTTCTTTGGAGTTGTTGGACATACCCAATGTTATATTGGTTGTTGACAAAAAATATATATTTGTCCTCCCCCAGGAGTGTTCCAAGCATTGGACAAAAGCAAGACAGGCCAGGTCAACATGAACATACTGCAGGTATAATAAACATTGTATAATATGAACATTACATTTTGTATAATATGTTTCCACTGTAAAGTCCATCCGGTGTGATGTGCCCACCAAGACATGATTTGCTTTTGATTATGAAATAACTTTTTTATATTTCAGTTCCTCCTGCTTTCCATGAACGTCTGAAGAGGATCCAGCAGAAGAACAAAGTAAAATACCGGGCTTGGGATGCAATATGTGTTGCTTGCAAATACACTAATCTGGAGTCGTTCCGGCTGGGAACGAGGTTAGCGAATACACTAGTTATTATCTATGCATAAAACACATGCTATATAGCCATGTTTTAATGTTTTATGCCTTTGTCTCTCTTGAACTCACCCAATAGAGACATTTTGTTTTGGATCTTATGCCCCTTGTATTTGACAATAAGGAGAATGTGTTAAATTCTGTTTACAGAATTGCTTCAAAAATAAATAATGCACTGATCAAGTTTTAAACGTTTCATTATGTTGACACCCTGTATCAGTTGATTTCTCAGTTTTGTATTAAACAAAATGTAAATATATTATGAAAATGTAATGCCTGTGTCTGAGCTTTAGATTTGTCCGTAAATATTTAAATGTAGAATACTTTAGCTCTGAATGCTAAGAAGAAATTAAACAAATTGCCCTACTTAAATAAGCAAATATTTATGGTGGATCTCCAATGAGTCGATATTGATTTTGGGCTCTGATATCACACGCTGCAAGATTCGAGCTACAAGTAGCAGTGGCTCAAAGCAGCCTGAAATATTTCCAGTCAAACATTCACGCTTGCCAGAGTTGAAATATCTAGCCAACAGTTAGAATTGAATATCATTGCTTGTGAACTTCCGAGCTGTAGCGATTTGACAATGTGGCTTTGATTAAAGGCAAGTACAAAAGTATACCAACAGTAGTAATCACTCCTTCTCTAGAGTCTACACGTTTTGGGTGATGCGAAATAAAGTAATCTCACTGGCTTCTTTGGCGAGCTCTCATTGGCTATTGCTCATCTCACACTACAAAAGCTTTGTAGATTTTGTGCCAATAAAATAAAACAGGCTGTATCACAACCAATTGCCCCAGCGACGTCCGGGTTTGGCCGGTGTAGGCCGTCATTGTAAATAATAATTTGTTCTTATCTGACTTACCTTGTTAAATAAAGGTTACACAAAATTTTGGGACGTCTTGAGCTGAGTGATGCTGTGATCGAATCCTGTTGTTCATTATCGATTAGTTTGTTCGTCTGGGCTATACCAACTGAAGAAGGGGAACACGTATTAGGGAAAGGGGGGATACCTAGTCAGTTGTACAACTGAATGCATTCCGCCGTCATCCGCGCCCGGGGAACAGTGGGTTAACTGCCTTGCTCAGGTGTCGTTTTATTATTCAGGAAAGTGTCACGACCTAAACCTCAGAACGTACTTGTTAACAAAATTAAGGAAGTTTCATTAAAAATTATTCACAAATGTAAATTTACAAACAACACATTTTCTTAGCTTACAAAAATAATTTGAACTATATTTTAAGACCATTAAATACTCTGTTAGAAAGAAAAAAAAGCTGTTAGAATTATAATTCTGTCTGCCCCTTAAGGTAGTGTTAATTTTGTCACCTATTTTTAATTTAGTCTTAGTCTTGTGCCAAATGTCCTTGTTTAGTTTTAGTCATATTTAGTCATTCACATATCTTTTTTTGTTAGTCAAGTTTTAGTCGACTAAAAGTCTTTTCATTTTAGTCTAGTTTTAGTCAAAAAAGAACTCAATATATTTTAGTCAAGTTTTAGTAAAAAAATGTTAGTCTTTTTTTTTTAAATAACACATTATTACTGAGATTATTTCTGATAAACATTTCAGTAAAAAAGTGTTTCACATATCTCAAATATTGGTTAAATGTCATAATTACTTGACAAAATACACTTGTTGAATGATTTTTGTTGAATGCAACTGTTAAATGTGTCTGGTTTTCAATTTCTGATTTAGGCGACACATTTACAAATGATGAACCTGTTCTGAAGAGTATTTTATTTTAACCAACACAATTCAAAAGCTGGAGCCCAACAGACTCCGACTGACAAGTTACAAAGGTTTTTAAAACTCTTTTGGTTGCCTTGTGTCTCATGTTTCTGTTCAAAGCAGAAATAAAATAAATATACCCAGAAAAACGGAAAAGAATAGGCCTACTTTACTGTGGGTCTAAAATACAACCTATTTACAGTCTAGGTTGATCTTGAGAAATAACAAATAAGATTTAACAAGGCTTTAACAAGGCTCAACAATTAACAGTTCTGCTGTTACTACAGCTGCTGATACTAAAGCTTACTACAGCTGCTGAAACTTCAACTTTAGGAATGAATTAAACAATCAAGTTCAAAGGCAATATTTGCAACAGTAAGCAAAATCCATTACAAGGTAGTGCTAGAAAAAAAAAATTGTGTGCTGTTTAATTGAGGGTTATTTAAAGTAAAAAAATAACTATAACCAAACTTTAACCAGAGCAGTATGCAGTTATCACTCTAGACTTTGTTAAGTTTTAGAAAAGCACTTCTTTCTAATGTAACTCTTGCTCTGTTGGCGGACCACTTGAAAGGTCTCCAGTTAAACTAAAGACCCGCTCTGCAAACGCTTCGGAAGCTGGCATTGCCAGAAGGTCTAATGCCAGAGGTTTCAGCAGTGGATACATGGTGGAGCTTTGAGAAGACCAGAAATCCATGCCGGATTCTTCTGGGTTTGCATGGGACAGGGATTCTTTGAATTTTTGGACCTCTTGTCTGATGGAGGCCTTGGAGGTCTTTGGCTTTGATAATGGCCGATGGGCACTAAAAAACCTGAATCTAGGCCGCTTTTGCAGAGGCGCCTCTGAGACCTCTGCATTTCCAATGTCCTCATCATCTGTCACCTCTTCCTGGTATGGTACACTGCGAGTGATGTACTCTTCAGCTTTACTGAGGAGATTCTGTATGTCGTCATTATCATTGTCAATCAGGGTCTCTGCTGATACACTAGCGTCAACAAAACAAGCAGCTGCAGCAAGAGGAGAGAACTTGCTTGCCGACACATCCAGAAAACAGCTGAAGCGTAAATCCATGTTTGCAGACATCTTCTGTGCCAGTGTAGCTACATCCCTGTAGCTCCTGGCATGAGCAAGGGAGAAGTCTGAAAGGTGGCTCCTCAAGTCCAGTAGTGCAGGGACAACCAGGGAGAAACAACACGTGTCACTTTCAAGCACCTTTGTGTGTTCTGCAAACGGAAGGAGCAAATCTTTGAGGATGGCCACCTTCTGCCATTCACTGGGCAGTAGGCAGTCCCAGCCCATGGTGTCAGCCACTGATGTCACATGGTACTTTACTTCGAGTAAACGAGACAACATCAAAAAAGAACTGGACCATCTGGTTTCACAGTCTTTGATGAGAATGAGTCCACATTGTTCCAGCAACCGTTCTGTGGCAACAGATGATTTGCGAAACTGTCTCACCAGATGCCGGACCTTGTCCAGTAGACGTTTGATTGCTTGTTCCTTCTTGACCATGTTGACGACAAGCTGAAGGGTATGGACCACACATGGGGTCCTCTCCAAGGTTCCATATCTGATAGAAGGTTTAACACAAAACAACAATTATTTTCATTAATCCTACAATAACTATTAATCTATACAATAGCACTTTATCACTACATGAAATTAATTAAACATATTTATTTCAGATTCTTTTTAGATTCAATATCAAATATCTATTACAGTGAATAAGCTCTCTATAATAACAAACATCATTCACAGACTGACCTTTCGTCTGCCTCTTCCTCTTCATCACTATCTTTGGAATCGTTCTCATCAGAACTGGTGTCCTCTTCTTCGACGCGAAATGCAGAAACCATGTTGCTTCCATTATCAGTTATTATCATGATAATTTTTTCATTTGGGATCCCCCATTCTTCTGTGCACTCCTCCACGAGAGTGACAATATAATTAACAGTGTGTGGGTGAACCATTTGCTTTAGGTTTAGTAGTATGTGTTCAGCTTTACTGTCCTGAACATTGAAATAGCAAGCACTGACAGCCAAGAAGGAGGCTGTGAGCCCCTTTTTAGTCCATATGTCAATGCCAATGGTTACTTTGCGGGCCATAGCCAGTCTGTTTTTGAATTTGACCTTTTCAGCTAGGTACATTTGGTCCACTAGATTTGTAATTTTGTTTTTTTTTGGCACAGTCAGTCTTTTATCTATTTTCTCCATCATGTTGATGAATTCCTCATCTTCTACTGTCCGTGGAGGGTGGGCTGTCCGGGCTACCCATTTAGCTATAGCCTCCTCTTTAATGCGTTGTTCCTGGGAGTCTGGCTTGTACTTGATGTGAGAAAAGAGTGCACCTGACATAGATGGCCTCTCCTCTTTCCTGGCTGGTTGCTTGACCACATCTGGAATCTATGGTAAGAATAAATACAATGAGGCCTCATTAAATGCAATAATATCAGGAACACAAGTGTTATAGTGGAAATAAATAACTTAATGAAAAACCTAAGATCAAAACTGTAGGTGGATATATCTTTTTTTATATATTATGTAAATGACCAACTGAATGCAAGTTATACATGGTATTGCACACACCATTATTGATGATATTTGGAGCAATATTACATGTAATTGTTCAACTTGATTCCCTTACATATAAATTTGCTTTTATGCCTAATTACGTTGATTATGATGTGATTGTGACAGGGGCGCGGGAAGAGGTTTCAGGTTGGGAGTGCTGAGTTTTTTCAGTCACCACTTTTGAATAAGAAACAATATCAAGACTATAAAACTTGTCAAAACTCCGCGAATCACAACAAGTGTATCACACTTAAACAGCGCATACACTCGAACTTGACTGCACATCACATTTTTGACTTTATTGATACTGCTTTTCATTGTACTTGAAATGCGACCAAATATCGAGCTTCTTCCTTCGACCTAGCATGTCGTCGTCGCTCGTCACTCGTGTTCGCTGTGGGTGCTGTGTTCTGCAGTTTCGTGTTGCAACCACAGGCTGGCAGCAACAAGGGTATGAAACCTGTACTTGAGCAACAGCGCGCGAACTCATTCGGAATATTTTAAAGGCGTAACAGCTGATGAAAAAGCAGAGACGATTGTAGACGAAAATGAAGAGAGATTTTATCTTAGTTTTTATTTTATGCAAAACATTTTCGTCTCGTCTTTTTTCGTCAACAATAATGCATGTTAATTTAGTCTTAGTCAGCGTTTTTGAACAGCGGTGCAGTCTCGTCATCGTCTCGTCTTAGTCATGGAAAAAAAGGTCGTTGACGAACATATTTCGTCTCGTCTCGTCTGACGAAATTAACACTACCTTAAGGTCCTTGTGCAATGTGGTATTGTACCCCTTAGCCCAATTGTCCTTTGTATATTATTAATATATACTTGTGTTCTCCCATGTGCTTTCTGTATTGATGTGTTGTTAATTAAAAAAATAACTGCCTTTCTCAGGGGCAGAACGACAGATTTTTACCTTGTCAGCTCGGGGATTCGATCCAGCAACCTTTCGGTTACTGGCCCAACGCTCCTACCCGACAGGCTACTTCCATTCCAGTTGCTTGGTTTTCAATGAACAATTATTTCATACAGAGAATACATACTTTGACAACATAATATATTAAAACAAGTTCAAGAATGTATAGCAATCTGATACATTGTATGAAGTGAACAAACTTACACCCCTTTTGTCCTGTGAAATGGTTTGTTCCAAAAATGGTAGAAGCAGCGTGTGAGGAAGGAGTCCGCGTGGATAAACAACATTGAATTTTTTTTTTATCCCCGTAAATGACACTATTTTAGCGCGAGATAAACTGTCACAAACGTTTTTGTAAAAATACTTTGAACGTGTGTTCACAGCGGTCCAATTGAACTATGGTAAGCACACTTTCAGCTTCCAACGTTGTTTAAGCTTTGCATTCTATCTATGTCGACAGACAGGTAATTTAGGATAGGTAGCTAACTTACTAACGTTACATAAATAATGCCAACTGTTGTGCTTGTCAATGTCTACTAAACCAAATATGTTAGCTAGTTAATAGGTTGTTTCAAGTTTGGGTGAGATTGATCGTTTTAGCAATAGCCAACCAACTAGCTTGTGTGTTGGTTGTTAGCTAGTTAAGCTAAGTTAGCTAACATTAGTCCATGAACAACATCAATTTACATTTCAGAACAGCTTTTCATTTCTGTGTACTGCCTAACCCTCGTGTACAAAGGGCTTGTGATGAACAGTGACCACTCAACACAGATCACTGACATATTGCTGCATCTGAGCCTGATACAGTTGACCCTAAGACTATGTAACAAGTTACATGTCTTTTCTAGCCTAATAAAAGGAAGAAGGCATTTATTGACAAGAAGAAAGCGGTGACCTTCCACCTGGTCCACAGAAGTCAGAGGGACCCCCTCGCTGCTGACGAGAAAGCACCGCAGCATGTCCTCCTACCCGCACAAAAGGTAATCAAATCAGATCACATTTTATTTCACATACACATGGTTAGCAGATGTTAATGCGAGTGTAGCGAAATGCTTGTGCTTCTAGTTTCGACCATGCAGTAGTATCTAACAAGTAATCTAACAATTTCACAACAACTACTTTATACACACAAGTGTAAAGGAATGAATAAGAATATGTACATATAAATATATGGATGAGCGATGGCTGACCGTCATAGGCAAGATGCAGTAGATGGTATAGAGTACAGTATATACATATGAGATGAGTAATGTAGGATATGTAAACACTATATAAAGTGGCATTGTTTAAAGTGGCTAGTGATACATTTATTACTTCCAATTTTTAATTATTAAAGTGGCTAGTGACATCGGGTGGTGTAGGTGTCCTGGAGGTCAGGTAGTTTACCCCCGGTGATGCGTTGTGCAGACCTCACTACCCTCTGGAGAGCCTTACGTACCATGTGGTGATACAGCCCGACAGGATGCTCTCGATTGTGCATCTGTAGAAGTTTGAGTGTTTTTGGTGACAAGCCAAATTTCTTCAGCCTCCTGAGGTTGAAGAGGCGCTGTTGCGCCTTCTTCACCACGCTGTCTGTGTGGGTGGACCATTTCAGTTTGTCCGTGATGTGTACGCTGAGTAACTTAAAACTTTCCACCTTCTCCACTACTGTCCTGTTGATGTGGATAGGGGGGTGCTCCCACTGCTGTTTCCTGAAGTCCACGATCATCTCCTTTGTTTTGTTGACGTTGAGTGAGAGGTTATTTTCCTGACAACACACTCCGAGGGCCCTCTCCTCCTCCCTGTAGGCCGTCTCGTCGTTGTTGGTAATCAAGCCTACCACTGTTGTGTCGTCTGCAAATTTGATGATTGAGTTGGAGGTGTGCTTGGCCACGCAGTCATGGGTGAACAGGGAGTACAGGAGAGGACTGAGAACGCACCCTTGTGGGGCCCCAGTGTTGAGGATCAGCGGGGTGGAGATGTTGTTTCCTACCCTCACCACCTGGGGCGGCCCGTCGGGAAGTCCAGGACCCAGTTGCACAGGGGGGGGTCAGAGCTTAATGACGGGTTTGGAGGGTACTATGGTGTTAAATGCTGAGCTGTAGTCGATGGACACCATTCTTACATAGGTATTCCTCTTGTCCAGATGGGTTAGGGCAGTGTGATTGCGTCGTCTGTGGCCCTATTGGGACAGTAAGCAAATTGGAGTGGGTCTAGGGTGTCCGGTAGGATGGAGGTGATATGATCCTTGACTAGTCTCTCAAAGCACTTCATGATGACGGAAGTGAGTGCTACGGGACCATAGTCATTTAGCTCAGTTACCTTAGCTTTCTTGGGAACAGGGACAATGGTGGCCCTCTTGAAGCATGTGGGAACAGCAGACTGGGAACATGTTATTACAGTGGTTCCCAACCTTTTCCGGTTGCTGAGTATGGTTACATGCACAAAATAATGATTGTTGTGGATAGTCAGATTAATATAATAGTTTGATTAAAACATATATAAATGTTTTGTAAGAAGGAAATTTCCCCTAATAATCCTGTTTTACATGGACACATCTGTAAAGGATACCTGTTGGCGCTCTCATACATGCTTAAAATCCCTAATCAAAATAAACGTTATACCACAGTGAACATGTTATTTTTGGGAAGCATATTTGATTCTGAGTTCGGACAAAAAAACGACTTCTAAAACGCATACGTTTAGTTGTTCCTAACTCATCTCACTCGTGCTAAGAGGGAGGCTCGCTCCGCTGGTGCTAACACATGCGCAGATCAGAGACACCGCTGGAACGCCGGTTTTAAGTTGTTTACATGTCCTAGTAATTTGAAAGATTGCTCAGAAAAGCAAGTGTTTTAATCGGCTTATGCTTCGATTATGACCTTACGCCGATTTAAGATAAACATAGTAAGCTGTTTACATGAGTATTGCATAGAAAACGTACTCGCTGTACCATCAACTGAATTTTTCTCTGCCCGGAGTACTGCTGAAGTACCCACTCGTGTGCATTTTACCAGTAGGCCTATAGTCTCATGAGTCTTCTACATGCTTCTCATGCTTCTACATCTGCATTGCTTGCTGTTTTTTTGGCTGGGTTTCTGTATAAGCACTTTGTGACATCTGCTGATGTAGAAAGGCTTTATAAATATATTTGATTGATCTAGTACCCCTGGTTGGTAACCACTGTGTTAGTACATTACCAGACTTTACTAAGGTATTTAGTGTTGCAATGGAAGAAATGGTCACAGTTTTCATCAAAAGACATCCATTGGTTACAATATATAGGCTACTCATCCTAGTAGAATAGTTAAACTTCAAGTCAAAAACATATTTGTTTTAGATATTCATTGGCCAAGGACAACCAAGATATTTGGTGCCTAAAATCCTACTTTATGTGCACAATTGTATGTTTTGTCTCATGGTCCGTAACCACATAATCTACTGTCTGTTCAGGTGGAGGTGGAGAAGCAGCGAGAGGAGCAGAGGGAGTTTGGGGTGTTTTTTGACGACGACTACAACTATCTGCAGCACCTGAGAGAAACGGCTCGGCCCGTAGAGTGGGCTTCATCCGGTAAATCACAGAGAGGCAAACGTACCCATGACCTCCAGGATGGGGATGATGATGATGACGACGAGGAGGAGGAGGAAAAGGCTACTCCTGTAAGTTTAGCAGGAGGTCCAGTGGTTGTTACTGAGTGGAACGGTTGTGTAAATGTTGGGGCTGTATATTGGACCAAACCGCTGATGGTGTAAATACAAGGGGAAATTATCTGGTCCTTTGCTAACAATGTAGCTAGCTGGAGTAGTTTTTAGAGGCTTGCATTTGTGAGATCAAATTTCCCCAGTTGTGACATGTCAACACATGACAGTGGCTTTTGTAGTGTATTTTAGGTTGTGGTAGGAGTGACTGTAGGATGGGGTAAGGGGGCAACATTAGCTATCATGACTACATTTCTGTTAGTAACCACTACACATTTTATAGCAACACTGAGTGGGGTAGACAGTATCTTTGAGGTAATTGTGATAAATGGAAGTATTAAACCTATTATGCTTTTGTAACTTCAGCAGACCGTCTCCTTCAACTTGCCCTCCTCTGTGTTTGCGTCAGAGTTTGAGGAGGAGGTGGGAATGTTGAACAAAGCTGCCCCCATCTCAGGTAAGAAGGCCTCAGTCAGTAATAAAACCAAACGCCAGGTCAGTATTCTAAATCAGTGAATTTGTCCAAGTTTTTAATTCTTGTCCCTCCTCTCATGCTTTGTCTCAAAGGACCCAGGCTGGACATGGACCCAGACATCGTAGCTGCTCTCGATGAGGACTTTGACTTTGACAATCCAGACAACATGCTGGATGACGACTTCATTTTGAAGGCCAATGATGTCAAAGGAGCTGTTGGCGTGGGGTAAGAATATAAACTTTATTTCAGTTTTATTTATTTTTAGCAACCCATAGTCCCATTCGTTTGGGCTATACCAATCAAGTTACAATTGTTGAGAGGATTGCTTTTTGTGGTTTCAGTTTCTTACTGAGAGCTGGTTAACATAAAGCTGTGCTCTCCCAAGTCTCTTTGTGCTGTTGGAAACCTCTCTCTCGCTCATTGCAGTGATGACGATGAAGAGTGGGAGGATGCAGATGAAGAGGAGAGCGACTCTGAGGGGTACGTTGACTCTGAGGGCGGTGTCTCTGGTGATGAGGACGGCGAGGGGCGCCCCCGGGAGTTCATGTTCATGGACGAGGAGACGAAAACTCGCTTCACAGAATACTCCATGACCTCGTCAGTCATGAGGAGGAACGAACAGCTCACGCTGTTGGACGACCGCTTTGAGAAGGTCAGTGAGCCCTGGACATCCTTTTGGGGTTTGGACCTGGGTTGCATTTTGTGACCTTTGGTAAAAGATAAACTGTGAGTGACTGGCTGATCTAACAGCATGAACACTCAGGTAGGGCTGTAGCGGTCACAAAATGTAGTCAGTCGGTGATTGTCAAGAAAATAACTGTCGGTCTCACGGTAATTGACCGTTAATTAACATAAACACATTTAGCATCTCCTGGCTTCCACGTTTTAAGAAGTCTAATACACGTTGGGCTATATGTTTTTGATTTTTAAAACATTGTACGGCTGCATGATGAGACTCTAGTGATGATTTTAAATAAGTTGCTTGAAAATTTCACGGCGGCATCCCCTTTGGCTGTAATGCACCCTAAAAAAATCCATACCTT
Organism: Brachymystax lenok tsinlingensis; assembly: GCA_030435695.1. Taxonomy (NCBI): domain Eukaryota; kingdom Metazoa; phylum Chordata; class Actinopteri; order Salmoniformes; family Salmonidae; genus Brachymystax; species Brachymystax lenok. The sequence continues at coordinate 20,870,932 of CM059812.1, read as the reverse complement.
TTGCAGCCTGGTGTGCTGTGTTGTGCCCTTCTCCCAGAGTGCGCTGCGCAAGCCGAAGCGTCTCTCACTCACACGGCTCTCCGTCACGTGACCGGGTCTTGTTCACAGGCTACAAGTTAAGACAGACGCGGGCGTCCTTATCCAATTCCGAAGTGCATATTGAAGATATTGGAGGAACTGTCCACATTTACTTTTTGTCAGCCAAGAAGATGAGTAGGCCTAACGAACAGCAAAAGCACTAGCCTATGTCAGTCAACTATCCCCCATAGTACAAAAGTCAACCTATTCTGTGCGAGAAATAAATATTCCAAACATAGTCTGGGACAGTTGTGGGATGCAATGGATCCCAAATGAATACAACCACAAGCATTAATGTATGTAATATGGCTGAAGCAGCACATCAGAACATTTAGCTTAAGATGTTGATAAACTATTTGTCTATTTCTTCACATTATATGCGCGAATGTTCCATTAGCGGAAAACACCATTATCAAAAGTGACCACAAATACGATTATGCATGTAGTGCTTTTATGATAAAGGTTCATTTTTATGGTGAAAATTATCTTCCCCAAACGTGAAACTCTTGCGCTGCTTATGTATGCACGTTAGGCTCTACACCCCTTGTAAAGTGGATTAATGTGCTTCATTTTAAGAAGTTATTTGGCCACCTTAATTGCGATACAAACCTTATTAAAACATATAGGCCGATGGGCTAGGCTACATGAGGTGTGCGACTATGATTCGAGCAAGTCGCAAACAATTTATTTTTTCTTATGCTTGGGCATCATTCACAAGTCATAGTATTGCTAATATTGTCACCCATCAGACTATTCTTGATTTAGTCTTGTCTTTACATATACTAAATATAAATATAATATTATTTATTTAGATTTGACCATTATCACGCACCTGTATCGAAACACAGGCAGCGTGAAAGAATACATGTCATCTATGCACTTAAATAGTGAATGGAGGACGTTTTTCCCCATGGTTTATTTTCATGCCAGCCAGGTAGGCTATACTCCTGTTGTAAAGAGAAGCAATGTGCTTAATATTAGGAAAGTTGAGAAATAAATATAGTAGGCCTAGCCTATAGAAGCTGATGGGATCCTCTTTTTATTAGTGGCCATCACTCTGTTTTCTCCTGCAATTGCATAGCCTGTAGAAATGTTGTGTAACATGAGCTCATGGGCTCTCATTTAGTGTTTGATTAGATTTTCGAATACATTTGCATTGATGTCAGAGTGATTAGAGGGACCATAGAGTGCTGAGTACCAGGCAGTTTGCAAGTTTGGTAGGCTACTAATCACCAGCAGCAGCATCCGCTTGGAGATGCCTAATTACCGTGACTAAACGGTCATGTGGAATTTGACTGCCTTCATGACTTGTGACCACCGGTGTGGCGGTAATACGGTCACCGCAACAGCCCTACACTCAGGTGCTGAACTTATGATATTCATTTAATTCAAACAATTATTTAAATGAATATCGTTTTCAGAACTTGTTTCTTTCTGTCTCCCATAGTTTTTCGAACAGTTTGATGATGATGAGATTGGGGCCCTGGACAACGCTGAGCTGGAAGGGCATATCGAGCCAGACAGTGCTCGCCTGGAGGAGGTCATCAAAGACTACTTCAAACAGAAGGAGTTAGAGTGAGTGTGTGACTCTATAGCCATAGCAATACTCTTAGATAAAGACAGAAGTGGAAGTCCTCATTGGACACAATGGATTACCACAAGCAAGTCTTTGCGTGTATGTGTGTTTTAACTATAGATAATGACAGTAATTGAATCAACTGTATTCTTTCAGCTACCAGAGGCCTGATGCCCTGGGTCCTAAAGAGCTGCCAGTGGTGAGGGAGGAGGAGGAGGATGAAGAGGAACAGGAGCAGGAGATGGAGACCATTGTCCTGACGGCACCAGCAGAGAAGTGGGACTGTGAAACCATTATCAGTAAGTTAGTCTACTAAACGTGTTGCTATTGTTTGTTCAGTAACTATCACTTTAAGATGACCATTGTAGTACATGCCTGATTACATAATTCTGTTCTGATGACATACGAATTGGCTAGATCCTTATTACCGTAATTACTGAATATTTCTTTTTTTAATGAATATTGAAATTCTTTCTTTACTTTCCAAGGTACCTATTCAAATTTGTATAACCATCCAAAAATCATCAAAGATCCACCAAAGGTAAGATATGTTTTCCTCTGTTGGTTGAAGATAACAAAGAAATACATTGCCGTGTAGTAAGTTGCATGTCTAACATTTTGTGAGGGTTTTAGCTCGTCTTCCTACCCAACATTAGCTACTAAGTTGTGAATTCAAGGCATCAGCCCTGGGCCATTGTTGCTGTTGATATGAGATGCTACACAGTACTGACCGATTAGTGTATTTCTGTGTTCTCTTCTCAGGCAAAGCCCATCCGAGTGTCTACCAGGACAGGCATTCCTCTGGACGTCCTTCCCGGGAGGGGCCCGACAGCCAAGCAGGCGGAGCGCATGGAGCGTATCAACGACTCAGACCTGCCCCGAGTCGCCACACAGCCCCGACCTCGAGAGGAGAGCAAGGAGGAGCGGAAAGCCAGGAAACAGGCCATCAAAGAGGAGCGCAAGGTGGGTTACTATACTCATGACTAATAGCTCTGTCTCCTCCTCCCTACTGGGTGTTCATGTTGAGAATTTATTTATTGTTGGCTTGGTAACAAAATGGTTGAAAAAGCTCCTGTATGTATACATATATAAAGAGACCACTGCAATATTATCAGTTTCTCTGGTTTTACTATTCATAGGTATGTGTTTGGGTAAAATGAATTTTTATTTTATTTTATTCTATAAACTACTGACATTTCTCGCAAATTCCAAATAAAGATATTGTAATTTAGAGCATTTATTTGCAGAAAATGACAACTGGTCAAAATATCAAAAAAGATGCAGTGTTGTCAGACCTTGACTAATGTTGGGGCGGCAGGTAGCCTAGTTGTTAGAGCATTGGACTAGTAACCGAAAGGTTTACCCAAACACATACCTATAAATAGTAACCGAAAGGTTGCTAGATCGTATCCCCGAGCTGACAAGATAAAAATCTGTCGTTCTGCCCCTGAACAAAGCAGTTAACCTACTGTTCCTAGGCCGTTATTTGAAAATAAGAATATGTTTTTATCCCTGTTACGGATCCAATCCCGTGAACGGGTTCAATTTTGACAACATCCGGTGAAATGCAGAGCGCCAAATTCAAATGACAAAAATACTAATTTCAAACATTCATGAAAATACAAATGCTGCACACCCTTCAAAAGCTTAGACTCTTGTTAATCTAACAGCATTGTCAGGTTTCAAAAAGGCTTTACGGCAAAAGCAGAACATTTGATTGTCTGAGGACAGCGCCCCACTCAAACTCAATTAGCATAATAACATAACCAGCAGAAGTGTCATAACTCAAAAATAGCATAAAATAAATTGCTTACCTTTGATCTTCCTCTGATGGCATACCCAAGCGTCCAGGTTACACAATAAAAGGTTATTTTGTTCGATAAAGTTCCTCTTTATATCCATATAGCTCCGTTTGGTTGGCGCATTTTGTTCAGTAATCCAGCTGCCCAAAGGCTTTCATCCATGCAGACAAACGATATCCCAAAAGTACCCTTAAAGTTTGGCGAAAAAAGTCTAACTGCATTTGTAATCAATACTCAGATACCCTAAAATGAATATAAACGATAATATTTCAGACGGAATATAACCTGCTGAAGAGAAAAAGAACTGAGGGCGCATTCCCTGTTACGCGCAAAATCCAAAACAGTACACTTGACGTGAACTCAGGAACAAGTGGTCTTACTCCCTTGATTTTCATGATTTAAACGTCCAAACCTTTTTCTAAAGACTGTTGACATCTAGTGGAAGCCATAGGAACTGCAACTTGGGGGTTAAACTATGAGTCTTTGAATAGCTGGGTTTTTGCCTGCCATATCAGTTCTGTTATACTCACATACATTATTTTAACAGTTTTAGAAACTTCAGAGTGTTTTCCATCCAAAGCTATTATATGCATATCCTAGCTTCTGGGCCTGAGTAACAGGCAGTTTACTTTTGGCACGTTTTTCATCCGAACTTCAAAATACTGCCCCCTAGCCCTAAGAAGTTAACTGACTTGTCTAGTTAAATAAATGTAAAAAAAAAAAAAAAATGTAAAGAAAATAAGTTCATAATCATTTTTAAACAACACAATACTAATGTTTTAACTTAGGAAGAGTTCAGAAATCAATATTTGGTGGAATAACCCTGATTTTTCAATCACAACTTTCATGCGTCTTGGCATGCCCTCCACCAGTCTTTCACATTGATGTTGAGTGACTTTATGCCACTCCTGGTGCATAAATTGAAGCAGCTCGGCTTTGTTTGGTGGCTTGTGACCATCCATCTTCCTCTTGATCACATTCCAGAGGTTTTCAATGGGGTTCAGGTCTGGAGATTAGGCTGGCCATGATAGGGTCTTGATCTGGTGGTCCTCCATCCACAACTTGATTGACCTGGCTGTGTGGCATGGAGCATTGTCCTGCTGGAAAAACCAATCCTCAGAGTTGGGGAACATTGTCAGAGCAGAAGGAAGCAAGTTTTCTTCCAGGACAACCTTGTACGTGGCTTGATTCATGCGTCCTTCACAAAGACACATCTGCCAGATTCCAGCCTTATATATGGTGGAGTCCATGGAACTGCAGTCCATGTCTGTGGAACTTGTTCAGTTTGTCTGTTGTTAAATCTTGTTATGTTCATACAAATATTTACACATGTTAGGTTTGCTGAAAATAAACGCAGTTGACAGTGAGTGGACGTTTTTTTTGTTTTGCTGAGATATATATATATATGAACAAAAGGGGGGTCAAAATCAAAAGTAACAGTCAGTATCTGGTGTAGCCACCAGCTGCATTAAGTACTGTCCGTCTTGCCTCCCTGTAGTGCTGTCTTAGGCGTCTCACAGTACGGACATTGCAATTTATTGCCCTGGCCACATCTGCAGTCCTCATGCCTCCTTGCAGCATGCCTAAGGCACGTTCACGCAGATGAGCAGGGACCCTGGGCATCTTTCTTTTGTCAGTAGAAAGGCCTCTTTAGTGTCCTAAGTTTTCATAATTGTGACCTTAATTGCCTACCGTCTGTGTCTTAAAAACCGTTCCACAAGTGCATGTTCATTAACTTCTTAGGGAGCGGCAGCATAGGTGACGGTTTTGTAGTCTGGCGTGCCCAAAGTAAAATGTCTGCCACTCAGTCCCAGAAAATAGGATATGCACATAATTAGTACTATTGGATAGGAAACACTGAAGTTTCTACAAGTGTTAAAATAATGTATGTGAGTATAACAGAACTGATATAGCAGGCGAAAACCAGAGGAAAATCCATCTAGATTTGCAGTTTTTTTTTGTAAATGACCTTCTTCTCCAGGGTGCCTATTCATTTGTATTTTACCTAGGACTGAGACTGCAGTACTTATGGCTTCCACTAGATGTCAGCAGTCTTTATACAGAGCCTGGAAGCGATTAGCAGTGAGCAGAACGGATAGGAACAGGAACTAGTCGAGGTAGCTCAGATGTCAACAAGATTTTACGGGCGCGAGACCGAGTGCGCGCCCCACTGTATTTTCCTTTCATAACGTTTAGGTTACCATCCGAGTGAAATATTATCGCTAATATTCATAAAAGGATAGCTAAGGATGCATTATAAATTATCTATGATTTGTTTAGGAAAAGTTTATAGGTATATTTGAACGCGTTCTCTTCACGGTTCAATGGGTGATTCGACATTGGATTTTCTGATCATAACGCGTCAACCAAACAGAGATTTATGGATATAATAAATGACTTTTTCTAACAAAAGAACCATTGGATGTCTTCGCTGGACACTTGGGAAGCCCTCAGCAGAAGTTCTTCGAAAGATAAGAGATTCATTTTAGCTGTGATATTGGTTTTGTGTGACCCGCGCTGGATATGAAGCAGAGCTTTTGATGACTATGCAACACTTGTATATTGATGAATGTTTAATAATTCAACTTTTGGATTTTGAATTTGGCGCCTTACATTTCACCGGTTAGTGTCGGGAGTGGCCCGCTAGCGCGCCGCTACTCCCTAAGTAGTTAATTGTTTATGGGGAAAGCATGGGAAACAGTGTTTAACCCCTTTACAAGGAAGATCTGTGAAGTTATTTGGATTTTTACGAATGATCTTTGAAAGACAGGGTCCTGAAAAAGGGATGTTTATTTTTTTGCTGAGTTTATATACATTTTCTTGTAAGTGTCATCTATGAATACGGTTCAAGTATTTCGATATCTTGTAGAATGCTTTTTGTCCTTCACCATTGACACCATATTGCTTGAATGGTTCTACAGGAGCGAAGAACAGAAAAAAAGGCCAACAAAGAAGCTTTCAAACAGGAAAAGGTCTATCAAGAGAAACAAATGTTGAACCTGCGTTCCAACGTCCAGGGTCTAAAGCTGTCTTAGCTGCCCAGATGGAAGATGGATTGGGACTGACTTTCTGCTCATCCTCTTAGCTGGATTACTGATGGACAACAACCCTGCAACCACCATTTTGCAGAGGACCCCAACACAAGAGGACTATGGGCTGTGTGACCTTTTTTTTGTGAAGTGTTCAGAGATTGATGTAGCCTGGTCCCAGATCTGTTTGTGCTCTCCCTAACTCCTATGGTCATTCTCACGCCAACTCCTATCATCGTGACAGTAAGTCTGCAAGACTGCACAAACAGATCTGGGACCAGGCTAATTCAGAAGTTTTATAGATCAACTGTTCTGAAGTTGGCATGTCAATCATCAGAGTGCAGTTCACTAACCCTTCTTACCTTATACAATAAAGCTAAAGATTCTTCCTGGGGGCTTTTTGTTGAGAAAAATTACAGAAAATAAAAGTCCTTGGATATCTTTAGTAAATGCTGAGTCTGTTTTATTTTACAGTTGTGTGTGTGACATTCATTTGGTTATTCAATTATATTTCAATGCCCAACCACCCAAAATATTTTTTACAGCCTGAGTAAAGTTTACTGAAGATTAGTTCAGTCCACAGATTTGGACTTGTGATAGATTTACAGAAATGTCCCAGGGACTATAAAAACAGAAATACAACAAAATACAATAATACAGGAAATAACATTAGTGTGGCCTGAAGCTTTGGTAGACATTGAAAGAAATTATGCAATTTCAGTGGTTGTAAAATGTCGTGGGTGATATTTGCTTTGCATCTCACAGCCTAGTCGGTTAGCTTGGATACATAATATTTGGTGCATTGCATCCAAGGGCAAACAAAATGTATTTTACAGTGCTAAATCTTTAGTGCCGTTGATCCACAAAGTCATATTGTCATAGATGAGTGGTTGACGTAAATAAAGCTGGTCCTAAATCCAGTCTGACAGGTTGGCCAGTGTTGTCAGAGATCCCTATTGTTGTCCTTTAAATGGCTCAGTTGGAAAGGGTGGTACAGGTGTATAACTGCCTGCTGTCTTGGAGGCTTTGAGAACTTTGTCACTGACTGTTCTGAGTCATCCCGAGTGGCACAGCGGTCTAAGGCACGGCATCTCAGTGCTAGAGGCGTCACTACAGACCCTGGTTCGATTCCAGGCTGTATCACAACCGGCTGTGATTGGCAGTCCCCTTGGGTGGTGCACAATTGGCCCAGCGTCGTCCGGGTTAGGGTTTGCCTTGTTAAAAAAAGTTAAAGTAAAATGTACAAAACTTCATAAACATTTCACTACCTACATTTTTTAAATGTAACTTTTAACTAGGCAAGTTGGTTAAGAACAAATTTCTTATTTACAATGACGACCTACCAAAAGGCAAAAGGCCTCCTGCAGGGACGAGGGCTGGGATTAAAAATACAAAATAAAATAAAAATGTAGGACAAAACTCATATCATGACAAGAGAGACACCGCAACACTACATAAAGAGAGACCTAAGACGACAACATAGCATGGTAGCAACACAACATGACAACATGGTAGCAACACAACATGGCAGCAGCGAAACATTACCCAGACATTATTGGGCACAGACAATAGCACAAACGGCAAGAAGGTAGAGACAATATACATCACGCGAAGTAGCCACAACTCAGTATGCGTGTCCATGATTGAGTCTTTGAAGAGCTACACCAATGAAGACATGATTGAAAATCAGTTAGGCACGACAGTGTATCAGTGTACCTAGGTAAACCAGTTCTGTGAAGTCAAATGTCATTGTTCTTAGTCCATCCAGTGAAAGAGTTCAGAGGTTCTCAGGTGGGGCCGTAGCCCACCACTACATCTCCTGCACTCATCTCCAACTCCACCTCTCGTGGAGGGATGTGTTGTCTGTCATAGCCAGAAGCTGATTCATCTGAGTCATCCCCATGCAGCAGCACAGAGCGTCTGCTGTCTGATAAGCCCTCCCTCACCTGCCCAGAACTAAAGGGGTTAGCCGAAAATCCAAGGTAAGTGGTTGGACTCTCAACCGGTTCCTCCTCCTCTTCTGAAGTTTCCAACAGGCTCTGGGATGTGGTGGTAGCTGGTTCTATGCCACTGATGTGCGCTATGATCTCGTATTGCAGGTCCATTATATTCTTGTCATTTGACAAGATTGAAGCCTGTAAAACAATAATACATTGTCAATTTGAGATTAGTCAGCTCAGAGGGTGTATGGTTACTGTTTTGGACCAGAAAAGAAACCGATAACGTTTACTGTCCTAGCAACAAGCAAAAGCATCGGATAGGATGAACTGGTCCCTGAGGGGAAAATAGTCTACGACACACAGCACTGCTGTATACATAATGTTTTACACATTCTACATAATGCATACATTGCACGTTACCCGCAATACACATTATGCGCTTACCAACGTTTTTGGAAAATTGGACAAGTTTCTTTTCCGCATGCTTCTCTTGCAGAGCCTTATTGTCACAAAGACTACAAAGACCACAATGCCAATGATGATCAATGGCAAAAGCATGAGCAAAGATGATTCCAGTGAAATTGTTTCTGCAGATAGATAAACATATCAGTCACTGAATCATTTAACTAGCATACTATGTCATTGTAAGTTAACTTTCCATAGCCACTATTCATTTTGACTATAATAATTCATCAGAACTGCAATAATTCATAAAAACAAAACAGCAGAATTAAATACTTGGACCAGAATTAACAATACAATGTAATGTCAACAAAGGTAGTGTACTTACTGTCTTCATAGCCACAGATGGGTCCTTTTCTGTTGAACATAAGTCGGTGGCCCATTGCATCCCCCTCCAGAATAACACAGTACTCCTCCTTGTTCTCCAGGACTGGGAAGTGATGAAGACAGACTTTGTATTCTATCTGGCACTCAAATGTGTGATTAGTCTGCAGACAGAAGTAAGAATATGCAATTAGTAAACAATCTAAATGTCAATATTGTCGTTAAGTATCCATAGATGTCAACGTTAGGTCATCATTACTAATGCACTGAGCAAAGTAATTAAATGGATATGACCAGTGTGTACCCTCTCCATGTATACTGTAGATTCTAACCAATTAAGGGCAATTTTCATCATACTTACATTTTCATAGGTTACTTGGTAAAGGAAGCGTTTGTCATCTTCACCCATGCGAGACTCTTTCAGTTCTGTGTACAGGTGGTAAGGGTTGTCGAAGCTCACTATGACATTCATATCCCTCATTGACACGTTTACAGCAGGGATATCCAACTTGCCTGAGATCAAATGAAAATGCTATTAGAGTAGAGTTAGAGCAAAAGCCTGCAGTAATGAATATACTGACCTGGAGGAGGACTACCTCAATTTAGTGACCTGGAGGAGGACTACCTCAATATACTGACCTGGAGGAAGACTACCTAAATATACTGACTTGGAAGACTACCTCAATATAGTGACCTGGAAGAGGACTACCTCAATATACTGACCAGGAGGAGGACTCCCTCAATATACTAACCTATAGGAGGACTACCTCAATATACTGACCAGGAGGAGGACTCCCTCAATATACTGACCTGGAGGAGGACTACCTCAATATACTGACCTGGAGGAGGACTACCTCAATATACTGACCTGGAGGAGGACTCCCTCAATATACTGACCTGGAGGAGGACTCCCTCAATATACTGGCTTGGAGGAGGACTCCATCAATATACTGGCCTGGAGGAGGACTACCTCAATATACTGGCCTGGAGGAGGGTTCCCTCAATATACTGGCCTGGAGGAGGACTGACTACCTCAATATACTGACCTGTAGGAGGACTACCTCAATATACTGACGTGGAGGTGGACTACCTCAATATACTGACCTGGAGGAGGACTACCTCAATTTAGTGACCTGGAGGAGGACTACCTCAATATACTGACCTGGAGGAGGACTACCTAAATATACTGACTTGGAGGAGGACTACCTCAATTTAGTGACCTGGAGGAGGACTAACTCAATATACTGACCTGGAGGAGTACTACCTCAATTTAGTGACCTGGAGGAGGACTACCTCAATATACTGACCTGGAGGAGGACTAACGCAATATACTGACCTGGAGGAGGACTACCTCAATATACTGACCTGTAGGAGGACTACCTCAATATACTGACCTGGAGGTGGACTACCTCAATATACTGACCTGGAGGAGGACTAATTCAATATACTGACCTGGAGGAGGACTCCCTCAATATACTGACCTGGAGGAGGACTACCTCAATATACTGACCTGGAGGACTGACTACCTCAATATACTGACCTGGAGGAGGACTACCTCAATATGCTGACCTGGAGGAGGACTACCTCAATATACTGACCTGGAGGAGGACTACCTCAATATGCTGACCTGGAGGAGGACTACCTCAATATACTGACCTGGAGGAGGACTACCTCAATATACTGACCTGTAGGAAGACTACCTCAATATACTGACCTGGAGGACTACCTCAATATACTGACCTGGACGAGGACTAACTCAATATACTGACCTGGAGGAGGACTACCTCAATATACTGACCTGTAGGAGGACTACCTCAATATACTGACCTGGAGCTGGACTACCTCAATATACTGACCTGGAGGAGGACTAATTCAATATACTGACCTGGAGGAGGACTCCCTCAATATACTGACCTGGAGGAGGACTACCTCAATATACTGACCTGGAGGACGACTACCTCAATATACTGACCTGGAGGAGGACTACCTCAATATGCTGACCTGGAGGAGGACTACCTCAATATACTGACCTGGAGGAGGACTACCTCAATATGCTGACCTGGAGGAGGACTACCTCAATATACTGACCTGGAGGAGGACTACCTCAATATACTGACCTGTAGGAAGACTACCTCAATATACTGACCTGGAGGACTACCTCAATATACTGACCTGGAGGAGGACTACCTCAATATACTGACCTGGAGGAGGACTGCCTCAATATACTGACCTGGAGGAGGAGTCCCTCAATATACTGGCCTGGAAGAGAACTCTCACAATATACTGACATGGAGGAGGACTCCCTCAATATACTGACCTGGAGGAGGACTACCTCAATATACTGACCTGGAGGAGGACTACCTCAATATACTGACCTGGAGGAGGACTACCTCAATATACTGACCTGAAGGAGGACTACCTAAATATACTGACTTGGAGGAGGACTACCTCAATTTAGTGACCTGGAGGAGGACTAACTCAATATACTGACCTGGAGGAGGACTACCTCAATTTAGTGACCTGGAGGAGGACTACCTCAATATACTGACCTGGAGGAGGACTAACGCAATATACTGACCTGGAGGAGGACTACCTCAATATACTGACCTGTAGGAGGACTACCTCAATATACTGACCTGGAGGTGGACTACCTCAATACACTGACCTGGAGGAGGACTACCTCAATATACTGACCTGGAGGACGACTACCTCAATATACTGACCTGGAGGAGGACTACCTCAATATGCTGACCTGGAGGAGGACTACCTCAATATACTGACCTGGAGGAGGACTACCTCAATATGCTGACTTGGAGGAGGACTACCTCAATTTAGTGACCTGGAGGAGGACTACCTCAATATACTGACCTGGAGGAGGACTAACGCAATATACTGACCTGGAGGAGGACTACCTCAATATACTGACCTGTAGGAGGACTACCTCAATATACTGACCTGGAGGTGGACTACCTCAATATACTGACCTGGAGGAGGACTAATTCAATATACTGACCTGGAGGAGGACTCCCTCAATATACTGACCTGGAGGAGGACTACCTCAATATACTGACCTGGAGGACGACTACCTCAATATGCTGACCTGGAGGAGGACTACCTCAATATACTGACCTGGAGGAGGACTACCTCAATTTAGTGACCTGGAGGAGGACTAACTCAATATACTGACTTGGAGGAGGACTACCTCAATTTAGTGACCTGGAGGAGGACTACCTCAATATACTGACCTGGAGGAGGACTAACGCAATATACTGACCTGGAGGAGGACTACCTCAATATACTGACCTGTAGGAGGACTACCTCAATATACTGACCTGGAGGTGGACTACCTCAATATACTGACCTGGAGGAGGACTAATTCAATATACTGACCTGGAGGAGGACTCCCTCAATATACTGACCTGGAGGAGGACTACCTCAATATACTGACCTGGAGGACGACTACCTCAATATACTGACCTGGAGGAGGACTACCTCAATATGCTGACCTGGAGGAGGACTACCTCAATATACTGACCTGGAGGAGGACTACCTCAATATGCTGACCTGGAGGAGGACTACCTCAATATACTGACCTGGAGGAGGACTACCTCAATATACTGACCTGTAGGAAGACTACCTCAATATACTGACCTGGAGGACTACCTCAATATACTGACCTGGAGGAGGACTACCTCAATATACTGACCTGGAGGAGGACTGCCTCAATATACTGACCTGGAGGAGGAGTCCCTCAATATACTGACCTGGAGGAGGACTACCTCAATATACTGACCTGGAGGACGACTACCTCAATATACTGACCTGGAGGAGGACTACCTCAATATGCTGACCTGGAGGAGGACTACCTCAATATACTGACCTGGAGGAGGACTACCTCAATATGCTGACCTGGAGGAGGACTACCTCAATATACTGACCTGGAGGAGGACTACCTCAATATACTGACCTGTAGGAAGACTACCTCAATATACTGACCTGGAGGACTACCTCAATATACTGACCTGGACGAGGACTAACTCAATATACTGACCTGGAGGAGGACTACCTCAATATACTGACCTGTAGGAGGACTACCTCAATATACTGACCTGGAGGTGGACTACCTCAATATACTGACCTGGAGGAGGACTAATTCAATATACTGACCTGGAGGAGGACTCCCTCAATATACTGACCTGGAGGAGGACTACCTCAATATACTGACCTGGAGGACGACTACCTCAATATGCTGACCTGGAGGAGGACTACCTCAATATACTGACCTGGAGGAGGACTACCTCAATTTAGTGACCTGGAGGAGGACTAACTCAATATACTGACCTGGAGGAGGACTACCTCAATTTAGTGACCTGGAGGAGGACTACCTCAATATACTGACCTGGAGGAGGACTAACGCAATATACTGACCTGGAGGAGGACTACCTCAATATACTGACCTGTAGGAGGACTACCTCAATATACTGACCTGGAGGTGGACTACCTCAATATACTGACCTGGAGGAGGACTAATTCAATATACTGACCTGGAGGAGGACTCCCTCAATATACTGACCTGGAGGAGGACTACCTCAATATACTGACCTGGAGGACGACTACCTCAATATACTGACCTGGAGGAGGACTACCTCAATATGCTGACCTGGAGGAGGACTACCTCAATATACTGACCTGGAGGAGGACTACCTCAATATGCTGACCTGGAGGAGGACTACCTCAATATACTGACCTGGAGGAGGACTACCTCAATATACTGACCTGTAGGAAGACTACCTCAATATACTGACCTGGAGGACTACCTCAATATACTGACCTGGAGGAGGACTACCTCAATATACTGACCTGGAGGAGGACTGCCTCAATATACTGACCTGGAGGAGGAGTCCCTCAATATACTGGCCTGGAAGAGAACTCTCACAATATACTGACATGGAGGAGGACTCCCTCAATATACTGACCTGGAGGAGGACTACCTCAATATACTGACCTGGAGGAGGACTACCTCAATTTTGTCATATGTACAGTACCAGTCAAAGTTTGGACACACCTACTCATTAAAGGGTTTTTCTTTATTTGTAAAATGTTCTACATCTTAGAATAATAGTGAAGATATCAAAACTATGAAATAACACATATGGAATCATGTAGTAACCAAAAAAAGTGTTCAACAAATCAAAATATATGTTATATTTGAGATTCAAAATAGCCACCCTTTGCCTTGATGACAGCTTTGCACACTATTGAAGGAGTAGGTGTGTCTAAACTTTTGTACTTGTACTGCACCTCTCTGTTGCTTGGATGGATGTCATTTTTATGTCACACAAAGAAATCATGTTTCTCTACAATGTAGAAAAATATTGGTATGTTTTCAATGACCACTTTGAAAACCCACTTTTGAAAACATTGTACTTACAGTGGATGTCAGCTGTAAGGTATCTATTAAATGTGAATATCAAGGACTTCTGAGATGCTGATTCCTTCGATTCCTTCGTTTCATCAATGGTCGTTATCTTCACAAAGTAGCGATCCAGTTCTTTAGCATTCCACATCAAGGGGGAGAGGTCATAATGATGCTGTTTGGTGGAATGATTCCGAAAACTAATACAAAAAACAGGGAGCATTAGATACATTTAACAGAAAGACGGCACTCAACCAACAAACAGAGTTATTAACTGTTAATAGATAATGTGTAATAGTTGAATAAGCAGATAGCTCTGTTAGGAGGTATCTGATGCCCATAACATACGCATGCTATTATTTTCAATCAGTTATATACACTGAACAAAAATATAAATGCAACATGCAACAATTTCAAAGATTTTACTGTGTTACAGTTCATATAAGGAAATCACTGGAATTTACTGAGTTACAGTTCATATAATACATTCTTTGGGCCCTAATCTATAGATTTCACATGACTGGGAATACAGATATGGTCACAGATACCTTTAAAAAAAGTAGGGGCGTGGATCAGAAAAACAGTCAGTATCTGGTGTGACCACCATTTGCCTCATGCAGTTCGACACATCTTCTTTGTATAGAGTTGATCAGGCGGTTGACTATGGCCTATGGAATGTTGTCCCACTACTCCTCAATTGCTGTGCGAAGTTGCTGGAAATTGGCAGGAACTGGAACATGCGGTCATACACGTCGATCCAGAGCACCAATGGGTGACATGTCTGGTGAGTATGCAGGCTAGGAAGAACTGGGACATTTTCAGCTTCCAGGAATTGTGTACAGATCCTTGCGACATGGGGCTGTGCATTATCATGCTGAAACATGAGGTGATGGCGGCGGATCAATGGCACGATAATGGGCCTCAGGATCTTGTAACAGTATCTATCGATAAAATGCAATTGTGTTTGTTGTCCGTAGCTTATGACTGCCCATACCATAACTCCACCATCACCATTGGGCACTCTGTTCACAACGTTGACATCAGCAAATCGCTTGCCCACTCGACGCAATACATGCTGTCTGCCATCTGCCCAGTACAGTTGAAACCGGGATTCATCCGTGAAGAGCACACTTCTCCAGTGTGCCAGTGGCCATCGACGCGAAGCATTTGCCCACTGAAGTCAGTTACGACGCCGTACTTCAGTCAGGTCAAAACCCTGGTGAGAACGACGAGCACGCAGATGATCTTTCTTGAGACGTTTTCTGACAATTTGTGCAGAAATTCTTCAGTTGTGCAAACCCACTGTTTTCATCAGCTGTCCAGGTGGCCAGTCTCAGACGATCCTGCAGGTGAAGAAGCCGGATTTGGAGGTCCTGGGCTGGCGTGTTTACACATGGTCTGCGGTTGTGAGGCCGGTTGGAAGTACTGCGAAATTCTCTAAAACTATGTCGGAGGCTGCTTATGGTAGAAAAATAACATTCAATTCTCTGGCAACAGCTCTGTTGGACATTCCTGTAGTCACATTCTAATTGCACACTCCTTCAGAACTTGAGACATCTGTGGCATTGTGTTGTGTGACAAAACTGCACATTCTAGAGTGGCCTTTTCTTGCCCCCAGTACAAGGTGCACCTGTGTAATGATCATCCTGTTTAATCACCTTCTTGATATGCCACACCTGTCAGGTGGATGGATTATCTTGGCAAAGGAGATATGCTCACTAACAGTGACGTTAACAAATTTGTGCACAACATTTTAGAGAAATAAACTTTCTTTAGTGCGTATGGAAAATTTCTGGGATCTTTTATTTCAGCTCATGTAACATGGGACCAACACTTTACATGTTGCATTTATATTTTTGTTCAGTATAGTTAGATAAACTAATATTTCATCAACAATTAAAGCATGATATTACAAACATGAATAAACATTCAGGGCCGGTTTCCCAGACACAGACTAAGCCTAGTCCCGGACTAAAAATATATTTGAATCTCCATTGTAACATGCTTCTTTGTTCATGACTAGATTTAATCTGTGTCCGGGACACTGTCCCTAATTGTTCTTTCAAAGTGTATATCAGGGGAAGTTATTGGGAGGAGCTATAGGAGGACGGGCTCATCATAATGGCTGGAATGGAGTTCTGGAACGGAGTCAAACATGTTCTTTATGTGTGTTTGGTACTATTCCATTTATTCCATTCAAGCCATTACAATGCACCCATCTTCCTATAGTTCTTCCCACCAGCCTCCTACCATGGTTTATATGTCATATGTAAGCCATTATGAAGAGTCATCCAACATCGAGTCAGCAGTAGCCTGTAGTAGCTACTACTCATTAGAATACCAGCAAAGCTCACCTGTGATCACCAGTTATTGTCAAATTGAAGTGAGGTTGACGAAGCAGTTCACTGTGGTTCCAATCAACAGTTGTCCGAAAGTTGTTGCAGCTCACTGTCACATTTTCTGGAGGAGGAACTGTCCAGGAAAACAAGACATTCCATTTAGTTAGTAGACTTATGAAGGCAAGGTGAAGAGCCTGTCATGCAGGTAGTCTCAGTGTTTACGACTTGAGGCTTTGCTCATGAGGGTTAGTACCAAGTGAACCTTCACCAGAGTACATGGACTAGACTGGTTGTTCATGGCAACAGCTTTGGAGCAAAGGCTAAACAGTTCCACCTGTCTTGGTAAAGTGATGAATTCAATCATAGGTGTTAGATATTACTGTATTACTGCATGGTTGGAACTAGAAACACAAGCATTTCACTACACTCGCATTAACATCTGCTAACCATGTGTATGTGACAAATAACATTTGATTTGATGATTTGATTTAATTTCAAAACAATATGTGATCTAAACTTTGAAGATGGAATGTATGCAGTATATGCTTGTTAATGCTCCTGAGATGATGCAACCTGTTTCCTCTGTAACCACCCCCATGGATGAGCTAAATTAGGCGATCCTCCATTGGTGTCATCTAGACTCCAGAACAAATCATTATTTTTCTCATTGAAAATATAAATAAATTTGCACAATGAGCTCTTGTCTCTCAAATTACATCATTGCAGTTGTTGGTTAGCTAGCTAGCAAATTTTAGCATGGGCATGACATCAGTCAAAACATCCCTTACGAAAAAAGATTGCAGTCAGAGTGCACTATAACTATAACTGCAGTACACTGTGGTATAATTAAGCATTAAGGAGTTAGGGGGTGTGGTATATGGCCAATATACCATGGCTAAGGGCTGTTCTTATGCACAACCGAGTTCCTGGACACAGCCCTTAGCCGTGGTATATTGGCCATACATCACAAACTCCAGAGGTGCCTTATTGCTATTATAAACTGTTTACCAACGTAACTAGACCAGTAAAAATACATGTTTTGTAATATCTGTGGTATTTTATTTATTTATTTATTTTACCTTTATTTAACCAGGTAGGCTAGTTGAGAACAAGTTCTCATTTACAACTGCGACCTGGCCAAGATAAAGCACAGCAGTTTGATACATACAACAACAAAGAGTTACACATTGAATACACAGACATACAGCCAATAACACAGTAGGAAAAATAAATAAAAAATATAAAATAAGTCTATATACAGTGAGTGCAAATGAGGTAAGAATAAGGGAGGTAGGGCAACACAGGCCACGGTGGCGAGGTAATTACAATATAGCAATTAAACACGGATGGTAGATGTGCAAAAGATAAATGTGCAAGTTACTGGGGTGCAAAAGAGCAAGATAAATAAATACAGTATGGAATGAGGTAGTAGGATGGGCTGTTTACAGATGGGCTATGTGCAGGTGCAGAGATCTGTGAGCTGCACTGACAGCTGGTGCTTAAAGCTAGTGAGGGAGATATGAGTCTCCAGCTTCAGTGATTTTTGTAGTTCGTTCCAGTCATTGGCAGCAGAGAACTGGAAGGAAAGGCGGCCAAAGAAGGAATTGGATTTTGGGGTGACCGGTGAGATATACCCGCTGGAGCGCGTGCTGCGTGTTGGTGCTGCTATGGTGACCAGTGAGCTGAGATAAGGCGGGGCTTTACCTAGCAAAGACTTATAGCTGACCTGGAGCCAGTGGGTCTGGCGACGAGTATGAAGCGAGAGCCAGCCAACGAGAGCATACAAGGTCGCAGTAGTGGGTAGTATATGGGGATTTGGTGACAAAACGGATGACACTGTGATAGACTGCATCCAATTTGTTGAGTAGTGTTGGAGGCTATTTTATAAATTACATGGCCGAAGTCGAGGATCGGTAGAATGGTCAGTTTTACGAGGGTATGTTTGGCAGCATGAGCGAAGGATGCTTTGTTGCGAAATAGGAAACCGATTCTAGATTTAATTTTGGATTGGAGATATTTAATGTGAGTCTGGAAGGAGAGTTTACAGTCTAGCCAGACACCTAGGTATTTGTAGTCCACATATTCTAAGTCAGAACCGTCCAGAGTAGTGATGCTGGAGGGGTGTGCAGGTGCGGGCAGTGATCGGTTGAAAAGCATGCATTTAGTTTTACTTGCATTTAAGAGCAGTTGGAGGCCACGGAAGGAGAGTTGTATGGCATTGAAGCTCGTCTGGAGGTTAGTTAACACAGTGTCCAAAGAAGGGCCAGAAGTATGCAGTCGGATAAACCACGTCTGTAAGCCAATCAGCATTCAGGGCTCGAACCACCCAGTTTATAATTGCAGTTACCCGAGTGCAAATACTACTTCCAAAATAACACAGTTTTTTTACTGCAGTAATTTTGCAGTGTAACTGCAGATACAGTGCAGTATAACTGCAGTACACTGCTATTCTGCAATTACTGGGTCCAAAATACCACAGTTGACTGCAGTTACTGAACATTTCCTGCAATCTTTTTTTCTAAGGGATGGTATCAATAACAAGATAAAACCAACTGAAACGCGCCACCTACGATTCCCCAAATGGCAGCTTCTTGTAATTGTTGCTAACTATCTGACTTTCTGCCCCAATCAATAACATCACGAAAATGAAACATCACGAAAATGATGCGCGCCCACCGATGGGGGCGGAAGCCGTGATTTGATATGATTGTGTTTGTTTTCAATAAACATTTGAAGGATGTATATAGTTTATGTTGTCAACAATCTATATTGTTTTGCGCCGTAGTTGTGCAAGCGTCGGGTTTGTTGCTAAACAACCAACCCCTCTATACACACGAAATCAAATGAAATAATTTGTTAATCAAAGTGTTACTGAGCAACACTAACTTCCTCATGTCAGCGCCTTGGGCAATTCCTGTTAGACAACTATATGTTCAACCAAACGACACATTACAACTCTCATCTCAACCAGAGATCATTGACTTATAATGTATTAGACACTGCTCCCTCCTTGATAATGTCAGGTAAATATTGGCAGCAATGAGGAAGCAAATAAGAGTGTTGCTTTGTCCAGGTGAGTTGGGCTACATTGTTGCCCGTCTGCATTCCTTCAGAATTACTGCAGTCTAAGCAAGCACCCAAGGAGATAACCAGTCCAGGGATTTACCACACACCACACCCGTGTTAAACCACCTTTGGTTTATTATGGTACCACGGAATCTGATGTTAACATTTTATTATAGTTTAGGTAAGCTAATGTAAGATCAAAGTACATTTATTTAGACCTAACAGCTATGTCCTAAGCAAATTGTTGCCTACCTACTGTCTGTTAGAATGAAATACAAGACTCGTTCGACAACCTGTGGTTTATAGTTAGAATTGAGGAGCGGGTGAGACATAATGAGGAGTTGACTGTAGAGTCCGTTTATTGTAAGGGCAGGTTCAAACACATGCAGACTACTCAGAATTACTGCCCATTTTTATAAGATCATGTGGGGACATTTGGTGGTTAGGATACTGACAAAAGATGATGTGAGCTGATTTTGTACATAGTGTGCCGAATTACTACAAGTGGGCAAAACACCATGACTTAAAACTATAACCTACAGACATAACTGTTATTACAGTATTATTACACAGGTAAGCCCATTACCGCAAATCATCCCTTCCTATTTGTAATCAGAATAATAATAACCCACGTTGTTCTTCAATCAAAGCAATGTAGTTTTCATTCAGGTTAACCAACTTACCCAGTGTGGAAACCGCTGTGACCAAAACCATTAGGAATGCCAATGAACCACAAAAAGCCAACATCATGCCTTTTCTAATACAAATCCACGAAATGTAAGAAACCGAAAAAACAATTAGATAGACTTATTCTTAGATAAAACAAAATAAAAAAAAACAGCAATCTACATTTAACCTAAATTATAAGACATAACCGCAAAGCTAACATGTGTTATCAGACTAGTCTCGGTCGTTGACGTAACAGACGCAGTTTCTCTGGCAGTAAATGACACGGAGGCGTATTTCTTCACAGTTTCTTCGAATAGACACACCTCAATTTCCTCATCTCATTCTAATGCATTCTAAAGACTTCTGTAGAATATATGATTACCCTGGCAATTATTATTCAGTTAACTAAACTAAATATATCCTAAAAGGACTATATGTCCATCCAATCTGAGTTGAGTACCGGAAAAACGCGGACTTCACACCTTGACCTAAACCCAATCTATCTCCAGTTGCACGACATCAAAGGACAGATAAAAACATATCAGTAGCCTACCTTGACCAATGCCACCTCCTACTGCTGATTTGTGATAAACTTTACATAACAACAAAGAATTAACACAAGGAATTCACAATCAATGTTGTTCATTGCACCCTTGTGAAAGTGATATCAAATGCCCACCTTAGAAAACTTTTGACAATGCTAGGATTGTTGTACAGGCAACAGTGATCAAAATCAAATCAAATTTTATTTGTCACATACACATGGTTAGCAGATGTTAATGCGAGTGTAGCGAAATGCTTGTGCTTCTAGTTCCGACCATGCAGTAGTATCTAACAAGTAATCTAACAAATTCACAACAACTACCTTATACACACAAGAGTAAAGGAATGAATACAAGTATGTACATATAAATATATGGATGAGCGATGGCTGACCGGCATAGGCAAGATGCAGTAGATGGTATGGAGTACAGTATATACACATATATATATATGAGATGAGTAATGTAGGATATGTAAACATTATATAAATGGCATTGTTTAAAGTGGCTAGTGATACATTATTTCATCCAGTTATAATTATTAAAGTGGCTAGAGATTTGGGTCGATGGCCGAACGGCATAGGCAAGATACAGTAGATGGTTTAGAGTACAGTGTATACATTTGATATGAGTATGTCGAATACTTAAACATTATATACAAAATTGTTTAAAGTGGCTAGTGATACATTTGTTACATCCAATTCCTATGTTTAAAGTGGCTAGAGATTTAAGTCAGTATGTTGGCAGCAGCCACTCAATGTTAGTGATGGCTGTTTAACAGTCTGATGGCCTTGAGGTAGAAGCTGTTTTTCAGTCTCTCGGTCCCAGCTTTGATGCACCTGTACTGACCTCGCCTTCTGGATGATAGCGGGTGAACAGGCAGTGGCTCGGGTGGTTGTTGTCCTTGATGATCTTTTTGGCCTTCCTGTGACATCGGGTGGTGTAGGTGTCCTGGAGGGCAGGTAGGTTTCCCCCGGTGATGCGCTGTGCAGTCCTCACTACCCTATGGAGAGCCTTACGGTTGTGGGCTGAGCAGTTGCCGTACCAGGCGGTGATACAGCCCGACAGGATGCTCTCGATAGTGCATCTGTAAAAGTTTGTGAGTGATTTTGGTGACAAGCCGAATTTCTTCAGCCTCCTGAGGTTGAAGAGGCGCTGTTGCGCCTTCTTCACCACGCTGTCTGTGTGGGTGGACCAATTCAGTTTGTCCGTGATGTGTACACCGAGGAACTTAAAACTTTCCACCCTCTCCACTACTGTCCCCTCGATGTGGATAGGGGTGCTCCCTCTCCTGTTTCCTGAAGTCCACGATCATCTCCTTTGTTTTGCTGACATTGAGTGAGAGGTTATTTTCCTGACACCACACTCCGAGGGCCCTCACCTCCTCTCTGTAGGCCGTCTCGTCGTTGTTGGTAATCAAGCCTACCACTGTAGTGTCGCCAGCAAACTTGATGATTGAGTTGGATGCGTGCTTGGCCACGCAGTCATGGGTAAACAGGGAGTACAGGAGAGGGCTGAGAACGCACCCTTGTGGGGCCCCAGTGTTGAGGATCAGCGGAGTGGAGATGTTGTTTCCTACCCTCACCACCTGGGACCGGCCCGTCAGGAAGTCCAGGACCCAGTTGCACAGGGCTGGGTCGAGACCCAGGGTCTCGAGCTTAATGACGAGCTTGGAGGGAACTATGGTGTTAAATGCTGAGCTGTAGTCGATGAACAGCATTCTTACATAAGTATTCCTCTTGTCCAGATGGGTTAGGGCAGTATGCAGTGTGATTGCGATTGCGCTGCCTGTGGACCTATTGGGACGGTAAGCAAATTGGAGTGGGTCCAGGGTGTCTGGCAGGATGGAGGTGATATGATCCTTGACTAATCTCTCAAAGCACTTCATGATGACAGAAGTGAGTGCTACGGGCGATAGTCATTTAGCTCAGTCACCTTAGCTTTCTTGGGAACAGGAACAATGGTGGCCCTCTTGAAGCATGTGGGAACAGCAGACTGGGATAGGGACTGATTGAATATGTCCATGAACACACCAGCCAGCTGGTCTGCGCATTCTCTGAGGACACGGCCAGGGATGCCATCTGGGCCGGCAGCCTTGCGAGGGTTAACACATTTAAATGTTATTCTCACATCGGCTGGGGTAAAGGTGAGCCCGCAGGTTTTGGTAGCGGGCCGTGTCGGTGGCACTGCATTGTCCTCAAAGCGAGCAAAGAAGTTGTTTAGTTGGTCTGGGAGCAGGACGTCATGGTCCGTGACGGGTTTGGTTTTCTTTTTGTAGTCCGTGATTGACTGTAGACCCTGCCACATTCCTCTTGTGTCTGAGCCGTTGAATTGTGACTCTACTTTGTCTCTATATTGACGCTTAGCTTGTTTGATTGCCTTGCGGAGGGAATAGCTACACTGTTTGTATTCAGTCATGTTTCCGGTAGCCTTACCCTGGTTAAAAGCAGTGGTTCGCGCTTTCAGTTTTGCGCGAATGCTGCCATCAATCCACGGTTTCTGGTTGGGGAAGGTTTTAATATTTGCTATGGGTACAACATCACCAATGCACTTGCTAATAAACTCGCTCACCGAATCAGCGATACATCAATGTTGTTGTCAGATGCTATCCCGAACATATCCCAGTCCACGTGCTCGAAGCAATCTTGCAGCATGGAATCAGATTGGTCGGACCAGCGTTGAACAGACCTGAGAACGGGCGTTTCCTGTTTTAGTTTCTGTTTGTAGGCTGGGAGCAACAAAATGGAGTCATGGTCAGACTTGCCGAAAGGAGGGCGGAGAATAGCCTTGTATGCATCACGGAAGTTGGAATAACAGTGATCCAGGATTTTACCAGCCCGGGTGGCACATTCGATATGCTGGTAAAATTTCGGGAGCCTTGTTCTTAAATTAGCCTTATTAAAATCCCCAGCCACAATAAATGCAGCCTCAGGATATGTGGTTTCCAGTTTACATAGAGTCCGATGAATTTCTTTCAGTGCCGTCGATGTATCAGCTTGAGGGGGGATGTACACGGCTGTGATTATAATCGAGGAGAATTCTCTTGGTAGATAATGCGGTCTGCATTTGATTGTAATGAATTCTATGTCAGGTGAACAAAAGGTGACAGATGATATTGTGGCACATGGTCCAATAAGAGCTTCATATACTTTCTAGGCCTTTGTCTATCAAGGAAAATTATATACAGCTGGATTTCTGGTTGAGATGGAAGATAAATGAATGTCAAGGATTTACATCTAACAGTGATGCTCATGCATTTATTTTCTCCTTCAATATAAAAGGGACTCGACATGGTCCATCAGTGAGATTGTATTTCTATTGCTGAACCCTGCTCTCCTGGGGGATATTTATTGTTTTAAGTCCCTGTATTTATTACGTAATGCGGGGTTTAACTAGAACTGTAGTAAACTGGCCAAAATCATGATGTTGTTGGGCCTTTTGAGGTGTAGACCCTTTTTTTAGGTCCTTCTAGTGACTGTGTTTTAATATATAGTTCCTAGTTGGCACACTTTGCATAGGAACAAGCATGCACAATAGGTTGAATTTAAATGTACAACAATACTCAGTGATCCTTTATATGGCATCTTGTTGATAACAATTGTATCATTTATTTCAGTTAAATCTGTGGTAGGATTTTACACTGGATGTCAAGGTACTGTGGGTGTTTTTATGGTACAGCTATGACAAAGCATGTTTAGTACTGCACCATTAACACTGTGTGACTTCATGACAACCAAAAACTAAGGCTCTTATGAGATTACAGCTGCAGTTGATAAAAAGAGCTGAGAGAAAAATAACAACCCTCTCTCTGTATATGGAGTCTTGGGAATAGTTCTCGATAACACTTGGGACTGTGTGTAGAGTGTATCCAAATCCACACCGTTTAATGTGCTTTCCATAAGCGCTTTGGCACACGTGTACCTGATTGGATGTTATGCAGGCTATAATGATGATATACAGTACATACTATGTTACGAAATGACTGGGCTTTTACATGCCCTGTGGGATTTTCTCACAACAGCCAGCCATGATGGAAATGCTAATTTATTATCACATACAGTGAGGGAAAAAAGTATTTGATCCCCTGCTGATTTTGTACGTTTGCCCACTGACAAAGAAATGATCAGTCTATAATTTTAATGGTAGGTTTATTTGAACAGTGAGAGACAGAATAACAACAAAAAAAGCCAGAAAAACGCATGTGAAAAATGTTATAAATTGATTTGCATTTTAATGAGGGAAATAAGTATTTGACCCCTCTGCAAAACATGACTTAGTACTTGGTGGCAAAACCCTTGTTGGCAATCACAGAGGTCAGACGTTTCTTGTAGTTGGCCACCAGGTTTGCACACATCTCAGGAGGAATTTGTCCCACTCCTCTTTGCAGATCTTCTCCAAGTCATTAAGGTTTCGAGGCTGACGTTTGGCAACTCGAACCTTCAGCTCCCTCCACAGATTTTCTATGGGATTAAGGTCTGGAGACTGGCTAGGCCACTCCAGGACCTTAATGTGCTTCTTCTTGAGCCACTCCTGCCTTGGCTGTGTGTTTTGGGTCATTGTCATGCTGGAATACCCATCCACGACCCATTTTCAATGCCCTGGCTGAGGGAAGGAGGTTCTCACCCCGTCCATCGTCCCTTTGATGCAGTGAAGTTGTCCTGTCCCCCTTAGCAGAAAAACACCCCCAAAGCATAATGTTTCCACCTCCATGTTTGACGGTGGGGATGGTGTTCTTGGGGTCATAGGCAACATTCCCCTCCTCCAAACACGGCGAGTTGAGTTGATGCCAAATAGCTCAATTTTGGTCTCATCTGACCACAACACTTTCACCCAGTTGTCCTCTGAATCATTCAATGTTCATTGGCAAACTTCAGACGGGCATGTATATGTGCTTTCTTGAGCAGGGGGGCCTTGCGGGCGCTGCAGGATTTCAGTTCTTCATGGCGTAGTGTGTTACCAATTGTTTTCTTGGTGACTATGGTCCCAGCTGCCTTGAGATCATTGACAAGATCCTCCCGTGTAGTTCTGGGCTGATTCCTCACCATTCTCATGATCATTGCAACTCTACAAGGTGAGATCTTGCATGGAGCCCCAGGCCAAGGGAGATTGACAGTTCTTTTGTGTTTGTTCCATTTGCGAATAATTGCACCAACTGTTGTCACCTTCTCACCAAGCTGCTTGGCGATGGTCTTGTAGCCCATTCCAGCCTTGTGTAGGTCTACAATCTTGTCCCTGACATCCTTGGAGAGCTCTTTGGTCTTGGCCATGGTGGAGAGTTTGGAATCTGATTGATTGATTACTTCTGTGGACAGGTGTCTTTTATACAGGCAACAAGCTGAGATTAGGAGCATTCCCTTTAAGAGTGTGCTCCTAATCTCAGATCGTTACCTGTATAAAAGACACCTGGGAGCCAGAAATCTTTCTGATTGAGAGGGGGTCAAATACTTATTTCCCTCATTAAAATGCAAATCAATTTCTAACATTTTTCACATGCTTTTTTCTGGATTGTTTTGTTGTTATTCTGTCTCTCACTGTTCAAATAAACCTACCATTAAAATTATAGACTGATCATTTCTTTGTCAGTGGGCAAACGTACAAAATCAGCAGGGGATCAAATACTTTTTTCCCTCACTGTATAAATCCATACAAGTCTGCTTCCTTTATCACCTGTCCTTCCACTCCTTTCCACCTACCCTGTCGTTCAGTGAATCACACTCATATTAATGATTAACCTTGCCTGAGACCTGAAACTGCCATTAATGCCTAGGCTTAAAGCCCATCGGCCTAACACAGTCTTGTTTAGCCCATGAGACCCAGGTTCGGACCCAGTCGGTCACACCAAGCCCATAGCGAGAATGATATTCTATCACATTGGCCTATAATCCAGCTGTAGTGTTAACTAAGATGCTAGGATCACCTTAGAATGGGTTAATATGTCTGAACTATGCCTCCCTCTATGCTCTATTTTCTCTTTATTGCAGGGGAACCACTGCACCAGGCAGACTTTAATGGCACCCTATTCCCTATATAGTGCATTACTTTTGACCAGGGCCCTAGTTGTGCACTAGACAGACTGATCGTCCCACTCTGGACGACACGTGAGCTGTAATTACAGTCCCCTGCATGCCTCCCAAATTACAGTCCCCCGCATGCTCGGACAAATCCCAATCTACCTCCTGTTTCACATCCACAGGCCGATTGGAGACAGATGTTGGGCCTGACAGCTGGACCCACTGCAGTCGGCAGACATCATACATGGCTCAATCTGGACACAGGGAGAGTGGATGGAGATGGATGCAGAGAATAACTGAATAGCTGAACAGTGGGCAGCCATCGTTAATTAAGAGAAAGGGATATAATTATCTCTGTTTCTGCTGCACAGCTTTAGAGTATGCAGATAAATCCATGGAGAGCAGGACTGCAAAATAAGAGATTTCAGGCACACTGAAATCCCCTGTTCAAATCATTCCCAATATAATCCAAACTGTAATTTTTAGTCTCTGGGTTAAATAAGGGGGCAGAAAAGCTGAGGAAGATTGCTCTGTTTGTAAGAGCCCCTCTTTTCCAAGAAGAGGACGCTCAGCCTCAGACATAGACAGACAGTCAGACAACACACAATTTAGCATCAAAAGGCTAATGGGAAAAAATAAATACATGACTCTAGAATTAAGGGCACCGCAAGCAAATCTCCTGTAAAAGGTGTAGCGTAATGTCTTAAACATGTGGGTCTTTGGCTTTACAGTTAAAGAACATCTCTGAGCAAGTGAAGACGAACACAAGGGGCGTATGACAATACATGTCAGGATTTGGTCAAACAAAGCATAAATTGCAATGGTGTTAATACTTTGTTTTTCTGTCGTCTCAAATGCTTTTATATAACTAGTTGAAGCATTTCACTGGCAAATAGTGACATGGCTCTGTTTGACAAGGCATTCTGTGTGTAAATGGTTTTACACACAGAGCAGTAGAGACAGCAACAGGTTGACAATGTTTGGAGGTAAACGCTTATATGAAAGAGATATGATAATTGTTGAAACTTGAATTGAATGTTATCACATTGTGTTCTCTGATGACACAGTAAAAAAAATCGCACATATTGAGGCCACACAGACAGTACACAGGGACCTACATTTCAATGCCAAATGTTTCATCCAATACATTTCTTGATGACGCTAGTTGATGGTTGACAGCTGATGGTGTCCAACCTAAATAACAGATCAGCTTTTAACACCATTAATACCCTTTATAATGGATGAATTCCTGTAAACCTTATGTTTCCTTGTCCTAAATCCTGACCTTATTCTCTGTCCCACTGTTCTAATGCATCACTTCACAACTGGACATGTCCTGTTTGGCTGCTGTCTGTGTGATATTTGGCACTCCGTCACAACCTCAATCTCTGATCTGTCAGTGTGACCTCTTTAGCTCTGTCCGTCCTACGCCTGAAACCAAAGAGCAAACAGACTGTTTGAGTCAGGATTTTAGGTTCCTATCAAGGGTGTGTGTGCATCAAATCAAAATCAAATTGTATTTGTCCCATCTGCCGAATACAACAGTGAAATGCTTACTTACAAGCCCTTAACCAAAAAAAAAAAAAAAAAAAAAAAAAATTGAAATCTAACAAATAATTAAGGAGCAACAATAAAATAGCATTAGCGAGGCTATATACAGGGGGTTCCGGGTACAGAGTCAATGTGCTGAGGCACCGGTTAGTCGAGGTAATTGAGGTAATATGTACATGTACAGTTGAAGTCGGAAGTTTACATACACCTTAGCCAAATACATTTAAACTCAGTTTTTCACAATTCCTGACATTTAATACTAGTAAGAAATCCCTGTCTTAGGTCAGTTAGGATCACCACTTTATTTTAAGAATGTGAAATGTCAGAATAATAGTAGAGAGAACGATTTATTTCAGCTTTTATTTCTTTCATCACATTCCCAGTGGGTCAGAAGTTTACATACACTCAATTAGTATTTGGTAGCATTGCCTTTAAATTGTTTAACTTGGGTCAAACGTTTCGGGTAGCCTTCCACAAGCTTCCCACAATAAGTTGGGTGAATTTTGGCCCATTCCTCCTGACAGAGCTGGTGTCATGTTTGTAGGCCTCCTTGCTCGCACACGCTTTTTCAGTTCTGCCCACACATTTTCTATGGGATTGAGGTCAGGCCTTTGTGATGGCCACTCCAATACCTTGACTTTGTTGTCCTTAAGCCATTTTGCCACAACTTTGGAAGTATTCTTGGGGTCATTGTCCATTTGGAAGACCCATTTGTGACCAAGCTTTAACTTCCTGACTGATGTCTTGAGATGTTGCTTCAATATAGCCACATAATTTCCATCCTCATGATGCTATCTATTTTGTGAAGTGCACCAGTCCCTCCTGCAGCAAAGCACCCCCACAACATGACGCTGCCACCCCCCGTGCTTCACGGTTGGGATGGTGTTCTTTGGCTTGCAAGTCTCCCCCTTTTTCCTCCAAACAAAATGATGGTCATTATGGCCAAACAGTTCTATTTTTGTTTCATCAGACCAGAGGACATTTCTCCAAAAAGTACGATCTTTGTCCCCATGTGCAGTTGCAAACCATAGTCTGGCTTTTTTTTTATGGCGGTTTTGGAGCAGTGGCTTCTTTCTTGCTGAGCGGCCTTTCAGGTCGATATAGGACTTGTTTTACTGTGGATATAGATACTTATGTACCTGTTTCATCTTCACAATGTCCTTTGCTGTTGTTCTGGGATTGATTTGCACCAAAGTACGTTCATCTCTAGGAGACAGAACGCGTCTCCTTCCTGAGCGGTATGACGGCTGCAAGGTCCCATGGTGTTTATACTTGCGTACTACTGTTTGTACAGATGAACGTGGTACCTTCAGGCATTTGGAAATTTCTCCCAAGGATGAACCAGATTTGTCTGAACTTTACAATTATTTGTCTGAGGTCTTGGCTGATTTCTTTTGATTTTCCCATGATGTCAAGCAGAGGCACTGAGTTTGAAGGTAGGCCTTGAAATATATCCACAGGTACACCTCCAATTGACTCAAATGATGTCAATTAGCCTATCAGAAGCTTCTAAAGCCATGACATAATTTTCAGGAATTTTCCAAGCTGTTTAAAGGCACAGTCAACTTAGTGCATGTAAACTTCTGACCCACTGGAATTGTGATACAGTGAATTATAAGTGACATAATCTGTCTGTAAACAATTGTTTGAAAAATTACCTGTGTCATGCACAAAGTAGATGTCCTAACCGACTTGCCAAAACTTTAGTTTGTTAACAAGAAATGTGTGGAGTGGTTGAAAAACAAGTTTTAATGACTCCAACCTAAGTGTATGTAAACTTCCGACTTCAACTGTAGGTAGAGGTTGTCAGAGAAAAAATTGCAAGATTATGTTATAATACTTTTATTGCATCATGGTTGTTTTATTCAACAGAATAGAGGGTTCTTATAACTATTGTATATGTGTTCTACTGAGGATGGGGCCTCTGGGAGATAACACTGACAGGAGATTTACGATGTCTTTTGGTTGATAAAACCTAAAGAGCATTCCAGAGAATGAGTTAATGTTTCTGTTCTATATGGTACCAGAGAGAGATGGTTCCAGTTTGGAGTTGGAGGGCCAGACACTGGTCTATACAATGCAAACTGTTGACACAGCAGATGCTGTCTGCTATGTATTATAGGTATCTTTCATACAGATCTTAACCTTGTGACCTGTTCTATCTATCTGTTGTTCGTCATGTAGGTTGAAAGGGGTGTATCTTAGCTATAAAAGACCTTTGTACTTTTGTGTTGGCGCTCTCAACGGACCATCAGAGACGGTGGTGAATTCGTTGACAAGCCATTGCTATTGCAAAGCTCTTACTATTAAAGATGTAGTTTAAGTATAACTCTGACTTGTGTGATAAGTTTGTCTCTCCTCATTTGATAATAAAGAAATTAACCACCACAAGGTAAAGTGACTACGCATGGATAATAAACAGAGAGTAGCAGCAGCATAAAAACGGGGGGTGGGGTGGGGACAATGCAAATAGTCCGGGTAGACATTTTATTAACTGTTCAAGAGTCTTATGGCTTGGGGGTAGAAGCTGTTAAGAAGCCTTTTTGCCATAGACTTGGCGCTCCGGTACCTCTTGCCATGCGGTAGCAGAGAGAACAGTCTATGTTGCCGTGCGGTAGCAGAGAGAACAGTCTATGACTAGGGTGGCTGGAGTCCTTGGCAATTTTTTGGGGTCTTCCTCTGACACCGCCTGTTATTGAGGTCCTGGATGGCAGGAAGCTTGGCCCCAGTGATGTACTGGGCCGTACGCAGTACCCTCTGTAGTGCCTTGAACTCAGGGCCGTGCAGTTGCCATACCAGGCGGTGATGCAACCAGTCAGGATGCTCTCGATGGTGCAGCTGTAGAACCTTTTGAGGATCTGAGGACCCATGCCAAATCTTTTCAGTCTCCTAAGGGGGAACAGGTGTTGTCGTGCCCTCTTCACGACTGTCTTGGTGTATTTGGAAATCCAGGATCCAGTTGCAGAGGGAGGTGTTTAGTCCCAGGGTACTTAGCTTAGTGATGACCTTTGAGGGCACTATGGTGTTGAACGCTGAGCTGTAGTCAATGAATAGCATTCTCACGTAGGTGTTCCTTTTGTCCAGGTGGGAAAGGGCAGTGTGGCGTGTGATAGAGTCAACTTGGGATCATGATAGGGACTGCACCAAATGTTTGATGTATTATAATAATTGATAATGCTTATGTTGTATTATTATAAGACCCTCCCCCACTACATTTATAGGATCCTAGACTACAGATTAACAATATATAAATGCATTATAAGGTTTAATATTGTTCCACAGTTCTTTTATAGTCTCTGCCTCTTATAAAGAAACGGTCTGAGAGATGTGTGAGTTATTGCAGTCAAAACAGGGTGTCTGTGAGAAAGCTCCTCAAGGCTAAAAGAGATTCATAGACACAGAACCCTGCAGGGGAGTGAAAGATAAGAGACTAGTCAGACATACCACTATAAAGCAACTTGTGGAGTAGAAAATTACTGCTGAGCCCTTAGAAAACACTGGAACTATTGTATCTCCTGCAAGTTTGTAAAACTGTATGTGCATCACTAGGGGTTGACTGCAAGCATATTAAAAGCAACTTGGACTTTTCCTATTTTGCAGAACTCAGGCGAGACATCAGTTGTATCTTTGATGTTTGATCTTTGACTTCTGTCTACAGCTGTATTTTGATTAAAATTGTCATGATTTATAAATGCACATTTTGAGTATTCCTTATTTGTTAAGTAAATAACGGAGCCCAGAAAAGTGGAACCAATACGTGCAATAGAGGTTGCATCATCTGTGGATCTGTTGGGGCAGTATGCAAATTAGAGTGGGTCTAGGGTTTCTGGGATAATGGTGTTGATGTGAGACATGACCAGCCTTTCAAAGCCCTTCATGGCTACAGAAGTGAGTGCTACGGATCGGGAGTCATTTAGGCAGGTTACCTTGGTGTTCTTGGGCACAGGGACTATGGTGGTCTGCTTGACACATGTTGGTATTACAGACTGGGTCAGGGACAGGTTGAAAATGTCAGTGAAGACACTTGCCAGTTGGTCAGCGCGTGCTCGAGGTACACGTCCTGGTAATCCGTCTGGCCCTGTGGCCTTGTGAATGTTGACCTGTTTAAAGGTCTTATTCACATCGGCTATGGAGAGCGTGATCACACAGTTGTCCGGAACAGCTGATGTTCTCATGCATGCTTCAGTGTTGCTTGCCTCGAAGCGAACATAGAAGTTATTTAGCTCGTCTGGTAGGCTCGTGTCAGTGGGCAACTCGCGGCTATGCTTCCCTTTGTAGTCCGTAATAGTTTGCAGGCCCTGCGCATGCGTGTGTTTGTGTGCGTGTATGTGTGTGTGTGTGTGTAAAGTGTTCCCAAAACGAAAGCAAGGTTCCAGTGGCTCAATGACACAGGCGATGAGTCAGATACGTTAGATATATAAATAAATAAATGAATAGGCCTGAATATATTAAACAAAACCCTTTTCAACCCAGATAGGTCAATCAAGGCTAGAGTGTAGATCAGTGGTAGGACTGGGCAGGGCAGGGTCGGGCCTGCATTTATCATCTGTGTCATGAGGCATCAAATGTTTTCTCTTGGTTACTCAGATACAGAGATAGACAACCTCCTCCCCACTTCTCTGGTAATCCATGTATTCTTGCTGTTTAAACCACTATAATTGAGATGATCCCTGGATAATAACAGGTTGTTCATAGATCTACACGTAAAAAACTGTTTGTTTGAGTTGATTGAACTCAATTCCACTCATGAAAACTTACCGACTTCTAACAACCTGGTGGAGTCCCGCTCTTTATTACAATACAGTGCTGACAAAGGTTGACAGTACATGTGAGAAGACTTTACACACACACACACACACACACACACACACACACACACACACACACACACACACACACACACACACACACACACACACACACACACACACACACACACACACACACACACACACACACACACACACACACACACACACACACACACACACACACACACACACACACACACACACACACACACACACACACACACACACACACACACACACACACACACACACACACACACACACACACACACACACACACACACACACCAACACCAACACCAACACCCAGGGAGGGACATTCATCTCTCTTCCATGCAGTGTCTCTTCTCCATCTCTACCCAGAAACTGATGGGACTCTTAATCTCTTGACTGAAGGCGTGTTAAGGATTTAGACTGGGCCGTGCCGGTAGTAGACTTCCTGTTGATTTGCAAATCTGGGTGAAAGATCTGGCTCGGGACACAAAGTGCCATTTGATGTTGCCTTTAAAGAGCCCGGTGAAAAGAAGATGCGATTTGGGCCGTCCTTAATATCAGGCTTTCTGGATTGTGCCTGATTAGGTATGTCTCATTCCATTTTATGATCTCTTTTCTCCATCTCTGTCCAATTATTTGAATAATGCTAATAAAAGACGACCTGGTTGATGAACCTGATGCTGTCATTTAATCCAAGGAGAAGGTAAACAATGTCTTCGATGTTTAATCTTAAATATTGTCTCTTAGTCTAATGCAATACTTCAATCACAATGGATTAGGGTGAAGAGCACTCACTGTCATCAATGACAACAAGCATCCCACCATACCAGACCACATGGTTCACTCATCTCAAAGGTTTGTGCCATGTCATTATTTTAAGCTCATCCCATGTCTGTCTAGATCTGCTTAAGAATATATGAACTCCTCCTCTCATCTCTCTTTCCAGGAAATGTTTGTCACCCTCTAGCAGGCTATTCCTGAAAGTACATGTAAAACTTGCATGGCACACACATGCGCGCACACACACACACACATACATACACACACACTGTCACGCCTGCTCCCGCTCCCCCTCCCTGGCGCTCGAGGGCGCCAGGCTACCCGTCATCATACACACCTGTTACCAACATTACGCGCAGCGGCGCTCATTGGACTCACCTGGACTCCTTCACTTTGTTGATTACCCCCTGTATATCTGTCTGTTCCTTGGTTGTGTTCCCTGTGTCCACATTATTCGGTATTGTGTTTGTTATGTGTTCCTGTCCAGACGCTGTTCCTGTTCCGTTTCATGTCCGTCAGATAATAAACCTTCACTCCCGGTACCTGCTTCTCATCTCCTGCGTTGCTCCCTTTACACGCACACATACGCTCGCACGCGGCAGATAGCCGAGCACAGGGGTATTCAACTCTTACTCCACAAGGTCAACTCTTACCCTACCCAGACAACACATTTCACTGCACCGATCCGGTGTATGTGGCAATAAAACAACACCAAACTCGGTGGTCCAGCAGCAGCTGTGATCTAGATTTAATCTTATCGTCTGTATTGGAAGATATTCAATAATCCTGCCCAAGTAATTTCTACGTGGCTACTAGTCTAGACTCTCGATACAGCCACCAACCCCCCCCCCTTTCCATCACACCGATGTTGACTGACAACTGGGGACAACCATTGTCCCCTCCCTCCTTGCCTCTATTCTCTCCAAAAAGCAAACACTTGCTACCACAAATCCCCCAAAGAGGAGATTGCCCTTGGACTTTTAGCTCCACCGTCATTGGGCGGTTCCCTGGCCTGGATCCTGTTGAGCCCTGCATGTGCAGCCATGTGAGCAGCTGCTTAAAGCACACGACACCTCCCACCACACCCATGCCCCTCCCCTCGCCCCTCGCCCCCCCTCACCCTTACCCCTGGCTGCACTGCTTTCTCTGTCTAACTCTGTTCGGGCACCAAGGGACACACAGCTGGATCGCTATCGACCGAATCTCTCTCTCTCGTGCGCTAGCTTAGTAATTGGACGTGTTTGTCTTGAGTTCTGCTACTCAGTTTGATCCTTGTTTGCCTACCACGACACCACGGCAGCATGAGAACGCTACTGGACAGCAGCTGGATAAAGTTTGGGCCAGCCGGCAGAGGTTCCATTGATTGGGTGACTGGGTCACCTTCTCCCCCAATGGTGGAAAGACAGTTACAGGTAAGGGATCATCAGCTTGTTGTTACTGAGTGAGTCTGATTCAGTAGTAGTCTTTAGACTGCTGTGAGACCCAGAGATTTTTGATCGGCCCAGGAGGTAGGCAACCCGAGTCCTGGTGAGCTGCAGCAGATTTTGAATTTACTTTTTTGCTTGACACCTGGGAGTAGGTAGGTGGCATACTGGTTGAACAATCTAAATAGCAGACTGAAAATTATTCTGAAAAATACCTTTTTAGGTGGATTTTTATTTTATATTATCTTTTATTTTTCCTCACTGGAGGAGTGCTGTCCAAGGTACCTCAGCCAGCCTCCACATACTGTGGACTATACAGACTTTTGCAGGCTACACACTCTTGCTGTTGTTAGTTGAGTGCCTTAAAATAGTCTTGGATGTCATGACTATGACGAGTGCTTGTGAGTGCAGTTCATGTCAGGGCAATGGCAAAGGAAAGCTTTCGGGACTTTCAGCTGAGTGGAGTGATGTTGATGGGTCTTTAGTCAGTCATCCAGAGGAGGATCAGCATTATCTGAGCACTGAAACCGATTGGTCGGGTGAATTTGGGACACTGATTGTGTCAACAGGGGAATGTAACACTCAGGCAATATCAAATGGCATAAGCCCTATTGAGCCTCTGTAGGATATCTTGATTTCACAACCATGTATGTTCTATTTTGAGAAGATCAACACTGATTCAGTGGAACATTGCCGTTTTGTGGCAAAACCCATTACTGATTTTCAGATTTCATATCTTAAACATCGTCCTGAATGTATTTTACGGGAATCTTTTTTCCTGTCCTTTCAATGACAAGATTTATTAACCCTTTCCCCTCCAAAACCACCAGGGCTACAACTGGAATGAGCTGAACCTCGACCAGGAAGGGAGGTCGGAGCTGCTCCTCTACGTGGTCCTCCCCGTCGCCTCCCTCCTCATGCTGGGCCTCCTGGTACTCCTGGCCTACTGGAGGTGCTCCTCTCCAAAGCTCAGCCTGGCCCAAATCATGGCCCTGGACCGTCAGGATGCCGAGAGCACCGTGGAGTTCCTCTCCTCGCTCACCGGCCACGGCGAATGCCACACCAGCACCAGCTCTGACATGTCGGACAGTGTGTTCGTCATGGTCTACCTGCCGCCGCCTTACGAGGAGACGCTGACCAAGATCACACGCGCCGCCAGTCTCACCAGTCGGAAAGAGTCCATGAAGATAGAGGACCTGGAGGCCCGGCTGTGTCCTGAGATCAAGTCCAGTGGACGCTACGTGTGACTGGGGAACACTGGGACTGTCTCTCAAATGTCCCCCTATTCCCTATATAGCCCACATAGGGCTCTGATTAAAAGTAGTGCACTATGTAGGGAGTAGGGTATATGGTATAATTTCAGACTAGAACTAAGAGATTGCTTTTGAAGGGACTCCATTTAGCAAGCTCTTTAGAATAAGGGGATTTCAATGGACTATGTAAAAACATCAGACCTGAGTTCATCTTTTATGGGTACCAGCTTTCTACACAGATAAGTGTGCAATTGCATGAAAGCTGGAAGCTGGAAATTGCATTGACTGGCTGTCCAGGATACAGTACATTCTCTAGAGAGGACATACGCTGACTATGTACAAACCGTAGGTCACAGTGGGCAAATAAAACTCCTTCAATGACACAAAAAATAATATACAATTAATTTAATGAAACACATGATCCCCCATTCTTACTTCCACACATGGTATGAGCCATACCATGCTTTCAACCCTCCTTAACCTGTGTTGTTTTAGCTTGACATTCTTAAGTCTCCAAATAGGGAACAATGTGCAAAGTGCAAGAATGTTACAGAAGTCTTGTACATAATATTGTATGTTATTTGAATTGTGTTTATATGTAAGAAGGTACAGAGACCTAGCCTGTGCACCATGTCTTTGACAGGAGGGACAAGGAGGGGAATGTTAGCTAGACTGGTACCCAGACTTACAAAGACCTAGTACACGTTAATAATTCACTTCATTCCTTGGAATCACATCATGAATGTACTCCTAAAAACCTCAGACCTGATATGTTTTATAGACTACATAACAGATAAGCATTCTAATTTACAAGTAATATGTTTGTACATAGTGTTATATTGTTTTGAAATAAAGAATAAGAAAAACATCTTAGCATGGTTATGATTGAGAGTTCCGTCATGATCACTTACGCACCGAGGTTGCAAAGTTAGAATACCATGCTGCCCCACTATGGTACATCTTGGTCACATCATGTAGACTACTGTATGTAGAGGTGAGCTCTAATTTCCAAACACCTGCCTTACATTACAGCTATGGTCTTGCTGCGTTTCAAAGCAAGATTGTCAAGAAGTGTTAGAAATGTCCAGGGGTCCAACTAGATTTTTTTTCATTTACGGCCAAACAATCCTCAGAAGCAGCTACAGCATTTCACATTCTACTCTTTGTGCCATTTATTCCCGTAAATGATCAGTTTCAGATAGACTATTGATGGAAGCGTTTTTATTTAAAGGATATTTATTCACCAAATGTCAGAAATAAAAGTCATAAAAGACATGTCTTTAGAATAGAAAAGAAAGTCATGCAAAATACATAAAATAAACTATATTTTTCAAATAAAAGTTTACAGAGAAATTTGTTTGGTGCCAAAACATAGCCTCTGGTAAGCTATAAATACACATCCTGTATCCCAAAATAAGACATGCTATTAGACAGGCAACACATGTTGTCTGTTTGGGATCTGAGGTAGGCCTTGTTGTTATATCTGTAAATGTGTGTGCCTCCATACGTTTGGTTTGTGTGGATGTGATTTCTAGTATCCGCGCCTGCGACAATCCTCCATCCATAATTCTTTCCCTGTTTTTTTCTTACGGCCAAACAAACCGCAGAACCAGCTGCAACCCTTCTTCTTCTCCTTCTCCTTTTTATTATTTTCCATCGCCATCATTGCCATCCATCCCTTTATCCAGAAGGGTTCGGGTTCCTGTGAACAAACAGAGTTGGTGAGTCGAAACTACAGGCACCTTAATTGGGGAGGATGGCTCATAGTAATGGCTGGAATGGTGTCAATGGAATGGTATCGAACACATCAAACACACGGTTTCCATGTGTTTGATGCCATTCCAGTTACTCCATTCCAGACAATTATTAGCCCTCCTCCCCTCAGAAGCCTCCTGTAGTGGAAACAAACCTCAGGAAGCCATCACCATCAGCAACCTTTCAATGCTGAAGCTACAGCTCAGTACGGGACAGACAACATTCAAATTGACTGATATTATCAATGAGACAATACAGAATACAGTGTAGCTTACCTTCTCAAGTGGGGTAAAGAGTTCCTTCATTCTGTCAGCGCTGGCTTTCTCAATGCAAAGCTCCAGCTTGGTCTTGTCTAGGGGAAATGGAAATGTGACAAGATAGGACATTTGAATGGAAGGGAGGAGTTCAAGTTGTTATTTTCCAACTGGTTATCTGACTGTTACATGTAGCTGTTTACTCTACATCGGATTTTGTCATGAAATTGTGAATGAAAGAACATTGTGGAATACAAGTCATTTACAAGAGACTAGGCCAGATTCTGAATGTACCACACCAACAGTAGCAGTGTTCTACCTGTATCATCCGGGATGCTGGTCTCTCTCTTGACCGGGATGTTGATGCAGTACGGCCGGTCATCACCCTTCTTGGTGTCCTTGGCGAAGGTCAAGGTAGGCCTCAGGTGAGCCATGATCTCTCGGACCATAATATCGCAGACCAGCAGAGACAGTATGTCTCGGTATAGCTGGGCTTTAACCATTGGCGACTGATGGAAAGTCCTGAAGTACTTGCTCCTGATAGAGAATGAGACATCTTCTAAGAATTTGGCCATCTTGTCTGGCTCATCGTTGAGCTTCCTCAGAGTGCGTAAGAACAGTCTTTGGTTTTGGTATTTCAATGCCTCTTTTTGAACCTGGATATGTATGTGCTCTACCATATCATCG
This sequence comes from Brachymystax lenok tsinlingensis, assembly GCA_030435695.1. Classification (NCBI taxonomy): domain Eukaryota; kingdom Metazoa; phylum Chordata; class Actinopteri; order Salmoniformes; family Salmonidae; genus Brachymystax; species Brachymystax lenok. Next base: position 20,831,169 of record CM059812.1, on the reverse strand, counting down.
CAAAGTGGGACGTCTTCCCAAGAACCGTATTGCTGCTTGATTGTACATGAATCTGGGAAGACAGAGTCAAAGACTTTCCTGACAAGAATAACAGGAACAATATCAAGGTTTGTCACCTTTGGTTTGTTCCTCTCTGTCTCCTTCTGAGCCTGTTCTTGCACAGGCTTTACACAGTCCTTTGTGGTTGACTCGAAAACATCAGTCTGTGGGAACTGCTTCAAAAAGGCAGCCTGACTGATGTCGAGAGCAAGAGGATTATCAGGCATTGTGTTGCTTGATGTTACAACCTCTTCATCGTCGTCCCCAACAAAGTATTTGGGGTCGATCCAGACTACATCTCTGTTGGAGGAACGAGGCAGAGAAACACGATGGATGTATTCCAACTTGATGTGGTCATTCAGGGGGAACGCCTTCTTGAACAGTGACAGTTTCCCAACCCGGGACCCGTAGTGATTGTAGATGGTCTTCCTAAGGTCCTCGGGTAGGGCTACTGCAAAGAGCTTGCCCTCCATAGCCTCTTCGCAGCTCCTAGCTATTGGACACTTTGGGCCGAGGACTTGAAGCGGATAGGTGTCACTGATGCCCTTGTACACCATCAAGATCCCCTCACAGATAGCACTGGGGATGGTGGAGATGATCACCGTGTCCTTCATGGCAACCATTTTTTTAATCTTGATTGTCGTGCCAAACTGATGTATCATGGCACTCTGCATGTGCAAAACTGTCTGCCTCATGTTGCAGAGGGGGGGGCACAGATTTTCATCTACAGAAATACCTGGAATCTTCCTCAAGATGTTAAAAGCAACGGAAGCCATTTTAACGACCAGTAAGAGCAGAGCCTGTTGGTCAAGCTGTTTAGTACCGTGTCCGTTCATTGGATGAAGTTTTAGAATAAACTTCACTACAAAGTCACTGAATAGTTCTCCACTAATGATCAATCTAGCAGGTAGAGGACAGATGTTCACCATATCCTGACTAATCGGTCTCTCCTCTTCATTGGCAGCATAAACAACGGGCACGGTCTTAGCAATGCATAGACCTACGAGATGAACAATGTACCTTGTCAGGATGTGTGACCCGATTCCCAGTGCTCTCGCCAGCACGGGTTTTGGGCCTAGCACCTGCTCCAGGTTGTTGATGACAGCCTTAGCCACCTCATAAGCATCAATGGACTGCTGACCGTTAGACAGCTCCTCCTCCTCAGTGACCTCGACCCAGGGAATAGACTGCAGAAGAGCTTGGGCGTCGTTGATGATAGCAGGTGTCTCCAAATAGACTCCCCTCTGAAAGGCTTGGGGATTTACTTGAAGAAGCACCTGGGTGATGATATGCTTGACGGTGGAACCAAGTACCACAATCTGCTTCGGCATGATCTTGTATGCAGTCTTCATCGTGGTCTCAGTGTCTGCGAGGGCCGTTTGGAGTATGGGACATGTGCTAAGGTCAAGGGCCTCAACCTTCTCCTTCACATAGAAGAGAAAGTGAGGCATTTCAATGTCTTTACTACCTATCACATCTTGTAGTGTATTTCTTATTACATGTACAGGTATAGTACCACACTTAGAAAACAAAGTGCTATCTAGAACCTTAAAGGGTTCTTCTGCTGTCCCCATAGGAGAACCCTTTGAAGAACCCTTTTTGGTTGCAGGTAGAACCCTTTCTACAGAGGATTCTATATGGAACCGAAAAAGGTTCTACCTGGAACTAAAAAGGGTTCTTATGGGGACAGCCGAAGAACCCGTTTGGATCCCTTTTTTTTAACAGTGTAGTATACAACAAAATTCACAAATAAAGGATCCAGTCATACCTTGTCTACCTGGCTCTCCAGGACCTTCATGACATAAACTTCTGAAGATGAGGGAGGATAGGGGATCCGGTTTGCCACAAGGACCTCATCCTTCTTCTCCTGAGCTTCTTCATCTGCCACCTTGTCCAGCAGGCTGTCCATGACCTCCCTGACCTCTTGTGGAATCTCCACCTGGGTCTGGCTGAGGAACTCCACCTGGAGCATCTCATCTGACCTGATCTCAGGTTGGGCCTGTTTCTCTGAGAGCATATCTGCTGTGTCACCACTCATCAGAGCTGCAGAACCAAGAGGCTCATGGGAAGGAACCGATGGCTTGGCCTTGTCAGTCAGGAGCCGCTGCCCCTCCATGGTTACCTTCCGATGGAAGAGAGGAAGAAGACATTCATTAATTCTGTTCCTTTGTGAACTATAGGTGCAATAACAGGTAAATAAACAGTCTGTGGGTGGTAGCAAAGGTGTAGTATATTTCAATGGTGTACTATAGTTTAGGTAATGGAAAGGTATGAGTATACCTCTCCTGGAGACTGGTGACATTGGCTTGGTGTCACGCTCAGCTCTCTATGACCTTCCTGCTCGATCTCATGGAGTTTCTGGCAACCCTTCACCTTCAGCATCTGTACACACAGTAGGAGTTTAATATTAGCAGTGGAATCACACAGGACATTTTATGTTATGGCCATGACAATGCCATTTTGTTCAGGATATCACAGATTTATCATGGATGTAGTCAGCCCAAAACATATTAAATACTAAAGGAGAAAGTAGATGCTTATACACGAGAGCTATTGTATAATTAATGGCAAACTTACCTGCTCATCAAGGTAATAATCGACCCAAGAAGACCCTTGGATGGATGTAGAGTCATCCATATTTGCGCCAAGTTATCCCCACGGGACCAGTAAGCTAGAAATATTTTATTTACAGAAAACTCAACTAAAAACTTCAAACCTGCGCAAGAAATAAATCCTAAATAAGAACTAAACAATCAAGCAATGCAACCAACACGAGTGGTGTATTATAGCAGTCTGAATTCAGAATACATGTGTATAAATATAGAAGTATAGAATGCTCAAATATAGAACTTTAGAATCTTTGGCAAACAAAAGACATTGTGATGTCACCACTAGATGGCTCAAGTGAGCAAAGAAAATTACTGCGGCAAGGACAGCGCTAGAAAGTATTCTTCATTCTGAAATACCTAGTTGTCACAGTAGGCTATTTTGCGTGATAGAACAGCACTGCAAACGTGAAATATTAACAATAAATAAAAAATCTTAACCATATGGCATAATGTAATGTTGTATTACTCCCTAGTTTACAAACAAATAATTTACAATTTAAGTACAGTACTGAGACCCCATGTTTTTAAAATAGTCAATTATTTTTGTTTTATGAAACAATTTCTTTTCAATAAATGTTTTCTTTCACAAAATAACACACCCATGCAAATGAATGACAGGTCAATACTTTTATTCTTATCATACAAAATGATTTCCAACAACCACACAATACAGTAACACACATTAGTGCTCAATAAAACCTTGAATATGAATAGACAACAGATACAGTTCAAATCTATCACTAGCTGGTAGGGAATTGGTAATAAAACTTGCTGTCTTTATAAATTATATTTGTTTTTATATAATACGTAAGGAACCATAAGGAAAACATTTGTCATGGATGACTGGCTAGTAGGAACCAGAGCTAATTCAGTGTTCAGTCCTTTCCAATAGTTACTTAGATTTGAAAACATTAGCCGAACATAACACAATGTAAAGCTAACAATAAGTCATGTTAAATCCTTTAAATCAACATGTTATGGCCAAAGGCAGTACTAGAACAGTGGCTTGTCTCTGTTTCACAACTGGGGCCTTCCACTGGGCTCTGTTGAGAGAACAACACCTCCAGTAGGCAGTCAGTAGCACTGCAGGCAGAGGGCTCCTCTACTCCCAGACACAACAGCCTGTGGTAGCCAGCCTGTGGAACCCAGCACAGCACCCTGGAACACACACGCAGGCACGCACACACACACACACACGCAGGCACGCACAGTCGCAGGCACAGGCGTACACACAGGCAGAAACACACCGTGTGAGCTATATTAACATGGTATTTACTCTTAAGTATTCTTTAAACAAGTAAAAATGGAAGAGTGTACCAGTCGTAGATGTCGTCTGTCACGGGTTCAGGTTGCGTTTGGATCCACTGACCGATTGACCACATCTTGACCAGATTGCCTATAGCAACAGTCTCCCCTTTACCCTCTCCATTGCCCCCCTCAGCAGGCTCCTCAGGGACGTCCTCGTAGCACAGGAAGTAGCTGCACGAGAAACACACAGGCAGTCACACAGGCAGTGAGAGATGCCATCTGATCGACTGTTCTTAGGCCTGAATTTCAAAATGCATATTGTCATCGAATATCTCAGTTCAAAAGAGTCCCAAAGTTTTCTTGCCACTAATATTACAATTATCGTTTATTGGCCTGTTTTGCCTTACTTTAACCCTTTCTTTACCGCCCCCTCTCTCTCACACTCACTACTCTGTCTTGGTGGCTCTCTCTTTCCCTGCCACTGGCTTGTCCTCCTCTGGATGTCCCTCCATCTCGCCATTCGTTTCCTGCTGTAGGCTCTCTCTGGGTCTCTCCACATTCCAGCGCATGCGTTTGTACAGGCCAGTGTGGACCCCAGCCAGGTACGGGGCTAGACGACAGTACCTGTATATGGACAGCCCCACACTGTCTATCTGACACTTGCCAATGTAGAAATGGGAGACACTGGAATGGAGAGAGGGGGAGAATGATAGATACATAAATGGCAGGATGTAGGATTGTGGGATGAATGTCAGATGAATGAGAATAAGGGTTGACAAGTCCAAGAATCTGTCCTCCATATAGGTGGGTCATACTCCACAATGTTCCATTTGTGGATCTAAATACAGGTATTCAAGTAGGTGTTGGTACATATCGTCGCTGTCTGATGAAAACCTTGCAACTCAACTTGTGTTGAAAGCACTAACTCTTCTCAATGTAATCTGAATGTTTCATGACTCTAGGACCAAGAAAATGTACTCAAAACAGCTTCTGAAATTTCGAAATTGTATGTTTGTTAAAAATAGTCTAATATGAGAGTTCTCAATTTCCTGAAAAGTGTCTGTTTTGTTTTACCCGACAGCGGCGATATGAGTTTGTATATGCATCTGTGTGTTTGTGGTGGCTCACAGCCTTCAGATGTTATGGTGTAAGTACCAGAGGCTAGTGGGAAGAGCTATGACGATGGGCTCATTGTAATGGCTGGAATGGTATAAATGAAACGGTATCAAACACATCTACTCCATTCCAGCCATTACAATGAGCCTGTCCGCCTATAGCTCCTCCAACCAGCCTCTTATGGTAAGTACAGTACCTTGCTGGATCAGCCTCCTCCAGAGAGAGAAAGTCAAAAGAGGCATAGGTCAAGACCAACTGCTCCAGTCTCGCACACAGCTGCTGGGAGAAGTCTAACAACTGGACATAAGCACATAAATACAGACAGACAGTCAAATACACACACTTACTCAATACACACCACTCTCAGTTTACAGCATCTCTTGATCTTTCTCTACTAGCACTCAAACCTCTCATAAGTCTATATTCTTGGCCAGAGTTGATTCACAGAGACATTTAAGTTGGTTTGAAGTGTAGAACACATTTAATATCAATAAAGAGTGCAAAGGGATCACTGCCGCTACCTCACTTTCCAACCAAGGTGCATGAATTGAGGATAGAGCGGACACCGTCACTCAATAAAGAGTGACAGTTTTGTCCTACCCAGATTCAGATGAGTAGGGTTGAGTTTTGAGGCTCTTACTCGTGAGCGGATGTACATGGGTAGAGGCGTGCGCTGGGGCAGGGAGCTGCGAGCGGTCGACTCCAGGTAAGTGAAGTAGGGCTGACAGGTCCGCAGGAAAGTAGGCACCACGTGAGCAAAGTGTTCCTTCTGCAGATTGTCATGCCTGCAGACAACACACGGTTATGTCACAGGACAGGGCTTCATTATGCACTACTTTAACCCTTTTGATAAATAATAAACAATAACTTGAAACACCACAAGATGTAATTGTATAGTTTAGCTGCACTCTTCATTGACTCACCTAACATTATCTGACTACATTAAACAACTTTCCTAATTGACTCTAACGTTACCTGTATAAAAGGTGTGCCTGAAACTCATCCGCCTTATTCAGCAGGTACTGGAGTTGCCGCTCAATGGATCTGAGCTTCTGATGATGCATCATGTTGATATCCTGGCATGACGACATGGACTCCCAATCCGCATCCCCTGTGCTGTCCCTTTGGTCGCCACATGAGGGCGCCAAAGCACTATCTTCAACAAGCATCACGTCTGAGAAATTTCGGGAGTTTTATTAACAGTCAAATCAAATTCTATTGGTCACATACACATGGTTAGCAGATGCTATTGCGAGGGTAGCACGTTTTTAGTGTACATAATTATTAAGCTACCTATGCATTTTGACAGTAACTCACCTGTGTCTGGTGATGATTCAGGATTATTTTTCATCTCCCCCTGTTCCATGCTTTCTTTGTAGCTTCAATACAGCTAGAAGGAATTCACATTTTGAACTATAAAATGTAATAACATCTATATAAGAAGACTATGTCAAGATGTTACTATTCCCGCTCCTAAAATATACTGGAATGCAGCCCTAGGACAAGTGAACTGAAACAAAGTATGACTGTTGTCTGGCAAATATCGTGTAACTAATAAGGTGAAAGAAGTATCATACAAACTCATTCATAGAATCTACCCTGGAAAGACCTTTATTATACACAGATTCAAAATAGTTATTGACAACAAATGTGTATTTGTGAGCCAGAAACTCTTGACCATTTATTTTGGGACTGTTCTTATGTCAGAGGATTTGAGTGAGTTAGACGATTTTATTTTAAAATAAACGACAATTAATGTTAATCTGAGAGACTCTGATATGTTTTATTTTGAACCAAATGATATGGACCCTGATTTAACTCTCATTGTTCCTTTTTTTGTTTCGTGGTAGATTCTTTATCCATCAAATGAAGTGGGCAGAGAACAAACAAACCCCTCTCCACATTGTTTAAGATAGAATTGAAATATTATTTTGCTATTATCCGTAAGTGTAAAAACAAAAAAGCAATACGTACTATAAAACTGTTTGTATTTCTGTATTTGTGTTGTTCATAACAATAAAAAGAATAATAACCAAATGTTCCCTTTCGGTTGACACTTCGAAATCCTTCATCCTTCATTAGCTAGCTAGCTTTAGCTTGTTAGCTAGCTAGCAACTGCAATATAAGACACGGGTTTCTTGTGTTGTATTAACTGAACACTTTACAAGTTGTTATGAGGGTACTTAGCCAGTATTTTCATGAACCGAGGATAGTTAGCTATTAGCTAACTAAGTTACACCTACGCCACTTTCCCCACTCCTCTGAATCGTTGTAGAGCTCATGTGCGGCGCCTTGGACGTTCCCGTCCCACCGTCAGTCCAGAACTTGACAAGTACGGTTCTCAACCGGTCTCCGTGTCCAGCCTCCTCTCGTCCCCTTGGCTTCTATATCTGACGCTCGGCCCCGTCTCAACTGAATGTGTCAGTCTGCAGGCTAGCCTAGCGCGATAAATACTACTGTGAGCGCGTGAAGCAACCACTAGACTAGAGCAAGCGGATTCCTCTGCTGGCCGAAACATGCACAAAACCTCTTGACAATTATGTGGGTTTATTTATATACATAATTGGAGATAGACAAGATTTCTGCCAATGGAGACTAATAAATACATTCTTGCAAAATTACAAAAATGACCATATATCTTACACCGCTGTCATTGTCAAGCCAAATATTTGACCACACTGGTATGAAAAAAAAGTATGCTTTGATTTGTCAGTATTAGCATACATCCTAGTTACATGAATAAAGTTATTCTATCTCTATTATTCTAACTCTATCAATGTTCAGAAGTGAGTGTGCGGAGTGCAGACTGATGATGACAACCGCCTCTAGACTTCGATTGATGGCTCTTTCAGTTCTTGCCACCAGAGGGAAACTGGGAAAATTGATATATAAAACCCCACTGACTCAACGTGAATTGGGTTACATTACATTGTAAGATTTTTTTTTAATTTTTTTTGAGAGAGATTTCGTATGTGATCAGAAAATGTATTAATCTCCCGGCGTGGTCACTGTCCCCTGTTATAGTTTATTTTTTATGGTTGGAAAGGTGGGCATAAAAATGGAGGACTTAAGTGTAATTTAGTTCAATTTTTACCTATACCCCAGGCTGGGACCCTCCAAGCTAGTGTTGGAGAACAGGTGCTCCAGACAGACAACCATGATGGACCAAGGCTGCCAGCACTGGTGGACTGCACCAAGAAGAGCCCCCTAAATGTTAGAATGGCTTTGAGTTCTGTTGCAAAACGTTTTGAACAGTTCAGAGTGAAATACGTATCTGTTCAATTGGAACATTTTCAAAATGTTTTGCAAACCTCTCAGAGCGGACTGGTTGGCTCTAAGCAACACCCACTTCAATTGTGATTGGGCTTTTAATGTGATTAAGCCCTGCCCACTTCCAATTTTGGTCACCCTCTTAGAAGATCAAATCCCGAGCACCTGCCACATTCGTTTTGATTGGGTCTTTGGTCAGAAATTCTTTGCGTTAATTGGACATCTATTTTGATTGGTTCGTTGGCCAAGTGAAAAATGCTGTCATTCATATGCTAATGATGTATAGGCCTAAGACACGCTTGTCCATTTTTGGTCAGTGAATGTTGCTAAACGTTCTGTCTTGCTGAAGGCACCCCTGGTTGTATAAGGAAGCTTTGTTTTGAAATCTTTACGTGGTTGTAACTGAGAAACCAGTTGGTTGTAATCTAGTAGTATGACATGTTCTCAATCAGAATTTTTTTTTTAAAACGAGATAATGATGCATGGGTCATTTACTTGTTAGAACCAATAGCATTGGAATTCTGATTCTAATTCTAAGGTTAACCCTTATGTGACATGTCATTCAGTACCGTCATGTCTATTGTGAAAGAGGTTGTTTTTATGGTGATCTGATTTTGCTACTGTTGTTGTTTCTCTCAGAACTTCGTGCCAAAGCCTCCTCAAGGCCCCAGGCTGAGCCATCAGGCCAAGATGGCCAAGGCCCGAAAAGAACGCCAGAGAGGCCATTGAGTCCAGAAAGGCTAAGGAGGCCAATGCAGCGGCGAAAAAAACAAGCCGCCAAGTCGTTGGTGTGTTGGCGCTGCCTCCACCTCTTCTATCTCTGACGACCAGTTACAGTGAGTATTGATCACCACTTCCAAAATACCTGGATTTATTGATATAATTATAAAAGAACATACAATATGGTGGAAGGATCAACTAATGGTTTGACTCTTTCTGTAGGTGTCCTGCAAGCTATCAAGAAGGGCACTAAAGTGACTAAGGTGGAGACAACAGGTGGGTTTTGGTGACACAGTGGTTATTCAATCAAGTCATTACCGTGGTTACTAGCTTGTTTGGTGGTAATTCTGATTGTCTTCTGTTTCAGAGCCACCAGGCCCCTTGACACCTGAGGATGGGGTGAGAATGAACCCCTCTCCATCTGTTGATGACCCCCTGACCCCAGAGACCCCAGAGAGTGATGCCACCTCTCTGGCAGAACCACCCTGTGTGATGACACCTGAGAATGTAGAGGAGGCGTCCTCTCTAGAGGACTTCCTGAAGTCTCACCCGTGAGTCCTGCTCTGAACTGTGTTATGTGCAGTAGAAAAAAATACTAACCAAGCATTCTTGTTGTTTGTTTTTTCTTTTCCAGTCAGAGAAAGCTCATCAGGAAGTTCCTCAAACAAAAGGTAAGTCCCCCATTTCTACTTCTTTACCGACTCTAATCATGCCAACAACAACAAACAATGTGTAACTTAAAAACTAAGAGGAAATGCTGTCACTTAAAGTTGTTGTATTTCTTTCTAAGAATGTGACCATAAAGAATGTGACCATGTCCTATTCTAAGAATGTGACCATGTCCTATGCGGTCCTCCTGCCAGCGATAGCTCTGCTCAGGATCTCCAGTCCAGAGTCATTCCACTCCTCTTGCCGGGGGTCAGGGGTGCTGAAGATCGTCTCGGAGACGTTCCACCGGCGGAGCTCTGAGCCAAAGGGGAGGCTCTGGGGCTGGCAGCCCCCCACGCCCAATTCTGAGACAGACAAGGAGCTTCAGGGTATAGCAGACATGGCTGTGAGTAACATCCTGAGGAATGCCCAGGAGGACCTCTTCTCTGGTATGAATGACCTGGAGACCACCAATCCATGCATCACTCTGACCGAAGAGAGGCTCTCCAGCATCTTCTCAGTGCTGTTCAGGGACGCCTGTGAGAGAGCCCAGGAGGCCGCCAGACAGATCCACCGGATGAGGTCCGGAAGAGGCAACAACACCCGGAATGGGAGTAGCCCCGGGTCATCACAGGGATCGAGCAGGTCCAACATGCCAGAGTTGGCGTTAAACCTCTGTCAGCTGGCAGAGTGTGTGGATAATCAGCCACTATCTCTGGGACATCCAAGTGTGTCCTGCTCCAACAGAAGTGGCCTGCACCCCCTTCCAGAGAAGGGCTGGATGGAGGAGCATATTGTCTCAGCCCTAGGTCAGTTGTCCACCATAGAGGCAGACATGGGCGAGTTAGAGAACTTCACCAGACCTCTGCCACTGGCAAATGGAGACGACAGCTCATCCAATAGGTTGTCAGGGTTGTCCACTGCCTCATCTCCATCCATCTGCCGGTCTTCTCCAGATGTGAACTCAGAGGGAAGGGCCCACTACACCAGTAAGGCCCTGGAAACCCTCCAGGAGGGGGAGGACAACAGCTGGAGTCGCTCTGGGTCCTCACAGAGATCGAGATGGTTCAACCTCTGTAATCAGGCAGAGGAGATGGAGAGAGTTTATCTCCAGAGAGACACACTCCACTCCAGCGTCAGTGTGGGAGAACTGGGGTCAGTGAGGAGGGCCAAGGGAAGGGACGTAGATAAAGCCCTCAGCGAGGGGTCCCTCCCTGTCTTTGCCCTGCTCAGGGAGAGGCAAGGGGAGATTTGGCCGACCAGCACTTGGAATTCCCACCTTCAGCGAGGAGGATTTGTGGGACAGCGACTCTACCTGGTCTCATGGGGTTGGGGAGGGGGCAGAGCCTCGTGGGAGGTGGGCAGCTATGTTGGAGGGAGGCAGCTCCCTGATCCTGACCCCCCAGGCCTCCACCTCACTCACCGATCAGGACAAGAGGGCACTAGGTTAGTTATTATATAGTCTTGTCTCCTTTTACCCCATTGTTATTATTGTTATTGCCATTTACACTGTGACCAATATGTTTTGGGGTGAGGGTGCTGTCGATGGGGTGAGGAAGTATTTTTCTCCCCTCTGCTGACGAGTATTTTTCTCCGCTCATACAGGAGTAATAAAGGCCTAGTTCACTCATTTTGTGAGATAAAGAAAAATAATGCAGCACCCCCGATATATACCCCGATAAATAAATATATACAGTTGAAGTGAAGTTTACATCCTCTTAGGTTGAAGTCATTAAAACTTGTTTTTCAACCACTCCACAAATTTCTTGTTATCAAACTATAGTTTTGGCAAGTCGGTTAAGACATCTACTTTGCATGACACAATTGACATAATTTACTTTGGCGCAGAAAGTGCAAATCAATCCCAAAGGACCTTGTGAAGATGCTGGAGGAAACAGGTACAAAGGTATCTATATCCACAGTAAAACGAGTCCTATATTGATGTAACTTGAAAGGCCACTCAGCAAGGAAGAAGCCACTGCTCCAAAACCGCCATAAAAAAGCCAGACTACGGTTTGCAACTGCACATGGGGACAAAGGTCATACTTTTTTCCCCCTCTGGTCTGATGAAACAAAAATAGAGCTGTTTGGCAATAATGACCATCGTTTTGTTTGGAGGAAAAAGGGGGAGGCTTGCAAGCCAAAGAACACAATCCCAACCGTGAAGCACGGGGGTGGCAGCATCATGTTGTGGTGGTGCTTTGCTGCAGGAGGGACTGGTGCACTTCACAAAATAGATGGCATCATGAGGAAGGAAATTTATGTGGATATATTGAAGCAACATCTCAAGACATCAAAAAAGACAAAAACAAAGCATACATCCAAAGTTGTGGCAAAATGGCTTAAGGACAACAATGTCAAGGTATTGGAGTGGCCATCACAAAGCCCTGACCTCAACCCTATAGAACACTTGTGGGCAGAACTGAAAAAGTGTGTGTGAGCAAGGAGTCCTACAAACCTGACTCCGTTACACCAGCTCTGTCAGGAGGAATGGGCCACAATTCACCCAACTTATTGTGGGAAGATTGTGGAAGGCTACCCAAAACGTTTGAACCAAGTTAAACAATTTAAAGGCAATGCTACCAAATACAAATTGAGTGAATGTAAACTTCTGACCCACTGGGAATGTGATGAAAGAAAAAAAGCTGAAATAAATAATTCTCTCTATTATTCTAACATTTCACATTCTTAAAATAAAGTGGTGAGACTAACTGACCTAAGACAGGGATTTTTACTAGGATTAAATGTCAGGAATTGTAGAAAAACTGAGTTTAAATGTATTTGGCTAAGGTGTATGTGTCACGATCTCAGGCCTGGACGTGACAGTATGTAAACTTCCGACTTAAACTGTATTAAGTCAAAAGTTTGGACACACCACCATTCAAGGATTTTTCTTTATTTTTACTATTTTTTATATTGTAGAATAATAGGGAAGATGTCAAAATTATGAAATAACACATATGGAGTCATGTAGTATCCAAAAAAAGCGTTAAATAAATCTAAATATATTCTTCAACATAGCCAACCTTTGCCTTGATGACAGCTTTGCAAACTCTTGGAATTTTCTCAACCAGGTTCATGAGGTAGTCACCTGGAACACATTTCAATTATTTGGGGAATTTCTTTCCTTGAGCCAATCAGTTGTGTTGTAACAAGGTACAGTGGGGCAAAAAAGTATTTAGTCAGCCACCAATTGTGCAAGTTCTCCAACTTAAAAAGATGAGAGAGGCCTGTAATTTTCGTAATTGGTACACTTCAACTATGACAGACGAAATGAGAAAAAGAAATCCAGAAAATCACATTGTAGTATTTTTAATTTATTTATTTGCAAAATATGGTGGAAAATAAGTATTTGGTCAATAACAAAAGTTTATCTCAATACTTTGTTATATACCCTTTGTTGGCAATGACTGAGGTCAAACGTTTTCTGTAAGTCTTCACAAGGTTTTCACACACTGTTGCTGGTATTTTGGCCCATTCCTCCATGCAGATCTCCTCTAGAGCAGTGATGTTTTGGGGTTGTCGCTGGGCAACACAGACTTTCAACTCCCTCCAAAGATTTTCTATGGGGTTGAGATCTGGAGACTGGCTAGGCCACTCCAGGACCTTGAAATGCTTCTTCTGAAGCCACTCCTTCGTTGCCGGGCGGTGTGTTTGGGATCATTGTCATGCTGAAAGACCCAGCCACGTTTCATCTTCAATGCCCTTGCTGATGGAAGGAGGTTTTCACTCAAAATCTCACGATACATGGCCCCATTCATTCTTTCCTTTACACGGATCAGTCGTCCTGGTCCCTTTGCAGAAAAACAGCCCCAAAGCATGATGTTTCCACCCCCATGCGTCACAGTAGGTATGGTGTTCTTTGGATGCAACTCAGCATTCTTTGTCCTCCAAACACGACGAGTTGAGTTTTTACCAAAAAGTTCTATTTTGGTTTCATCTGACCATATGACATTCTCCCCAATCCTCATCTGGATCATCCAAATGCTCTCTAGCAAACTTCAGACGGGCTTGAACATGTACTGGCTTAAGCAGGGGGACACGTCTGGCACTGCAGGATTTGAGTCTCCTGGCGGCGTAGTGTGTTACTGATGGTAGGCTTTGTTACTTTGGTCCCAGCTCTCTGCAGGTCACTCACTAGGTCCCCCCGCGTGGTTCTGGGATTTTTGCTCACCGTTCTTGTGATCATTTTGACCCCACGGGGTGAGATCTTGCGTGGAGCCCCAGATCGAGGAAGATTATCAGTGGTCTTGTATGTCTTCCATTTCCTAATAATTGCTCCCACAGTTGATTTCTTCAAACCAAGCTGCTTACCTATTGCAGATTCAGTCTTCCCAACCTGGTGCAGGTCTACAATTTTGTTTCTGGTGTCCTTTGACAGCTCTTTGGTCTTGGCCATAGTGGAGTTTGGAGTGTGACTGTTTGAGGTTGTGGACAGGTGTCTTTATACTGATAACAAGTTCAAACAGGTGCCATTAATACAGGTAACGAGTGGAGGACAGAGGAGCCTCTTAAAGAAGAAGTTACAGGTCTGTGAGAGCCAGAAATCTTGCTTGTTTGTATGTGACCAAATACTTATTTTCCACCATAATTTGCAAATAAATTCATTAAAAATCCTACAATGTGATTTTCTGGATTTTTTTCCCTCATTTTGTCTGTCATAGTTGAAGTGTACCTATGATGAAAATTACAGGCCTCTCTCATCTTTTTAAGTGAGAGAACTTGCACAATTGGTGGCTGACTAAATACTTTTTTGCCCCACTGTAGATGTGGTATAAGCCCTATTTGGTAAAATACAGAGTCCATATTATGGCAAGAACAGCTCAAATAAGCAAAGCAAAACGACAGTCCATCATTACTTTAGGACATGAAGGTCAGTCAATCCGGAAAATTTCAAGAACTTTGAAAGTTTTTTCAAGTGAAGTCGCAAAAACCATCAAGCACTATGATGAAACTGGCTATTATTGGGTCCGCCACAGGAAAGGAAGACTCAGAGTTACCGCTGCTGCAGAGGATAAGTTCATTAGAGTTACCAGCCTCAGATTGCAGCCCAAATAAATGCTTCACAGAGTTCAAGTAACAGACACATCTCAACATCAACTGTTCAGAGGAGACTGTGTGAATCAGGCCTTCATGGTCGAATTGCTGCAAAGAAACCACTACTAAAGGACACCAATAAGAAGAACAGACTTGCTTGGGCCAAGAAACTGTCCTTTGGTCTGATGAGTCCAAATTTGAGATTTTTGGTTCCAACTGCCCTGTCTTTGTGAAACGCAGAGTAGGTGAACGGATGATCTCTGCATGTGTTTCCCACCGTGAAGCATGGAGGAAGAGGTGTGATGGTGTGGGGTGCTTTGCTGGTGACACTGTCAGTGATTTATTTAAAATTCTAGGCACACTTAACCAGCATGTCTACCACAGCATTCTGCAGTGATACGCCATCTCATCTGGTTTGTGCTTAGTGGGACTTGTTTTTCAACAGGACAATGACCCCAAAACATGCCTCCAGGCTGTGTGAGGGATATTTGACCAAGAAGGAGAGTGATGGAGTGTAGCATCAGATGACCTGGCCTCAACAATCACCTGACCTCAACCCAATTGGTTCGGGATGAGTTGGACTGCAGAGTGAAGGAAAAGCAGCCAACAAGTGCTCAGCATATGTGGGAACTCCTTCAAGACTGTTGGAAAAGCATTCCAGGGGACTACCTCATGAAGCTAGTTGAGAGAATGCCAAGAGTGTGCAAAGCTGTCATCAAGGCAAAGGGTGGCTACTTTGAACAATCTAAAATATTTTTTGATTTAGGTTACTACATGATTCAGGTTACTACATGTGTTATTTCATAGTTTTGATGTCTTCACTATTATTCTACAATGTAGAAAATAGTAAAAATAAAGAAAAATCCTTGAATGAGTAGATGTGTCCAAACTTTTGACTTGTACTGTATATATAGATATTGATTTATCAGGGGTGCTGCAGCACCCTCAGCACCCCTACTTCCTGCAGCTATGACTTGGCTGTTTTACCCTCTCCTTTTTTTCTTCTCTCTCCTGTTTTTTCTACTTTTCTGTAAAGTGTTTTGTGACATGTTGTGTGTGTGTGTGAAGCACCACTTTAAATAAATGTTGATTTGACTAGAGACCGTCTGCCAGGTCCTGACTGCCTGGATGGAACAGATGCTGAACAGGACCTGCAACGACGATTACTGTCACGACTTCCACCGACGGTGGCTCCTCTGCCTGTTCGGGCGGCGTTCGGCGGTCGTCGTCACCGGCCTATTAGCTGCCACCGATCCTCCTTTCCTTTCTGTTGATTGTTATTGTTTGCACCTGTTTTGTGTTTGTAATTCTAGGGCTATTTAAGCCGGTCAAGCCCGCCTCCTTTTGTGCGGGCTTGTTTCTCTGTTCATTTGGTGGACGTTTGTGCATGTATCATTTTGTTCCCTCGTCCTGTTTGAGCGCCTTGTTTGTTGTGCGCCTGCTGTGTGTTGGGCGTTTTATTCACACGCCGGATTAAAGAGGAACATTTGTCCCTACACCGTGCTCTCTGCGTCTGACTCCACACCCACCACTTCTAGCTGCTCGTGACAATTACAGGGCCAATGTCATCATCCAGAAAGGTCCATTTATAACCTGTTTTACCATTATGACCAGTATTAACCCTGTAATAACCATACAATAACCTGTGTAATAACCAGTGTATTACCATTATAGTAAATGTACTAGATACTGCATAGTGCTATACATGGATGTGGCTTCGAACCAGTTCAGAATATGAGTGTGTTTTATTAGGTTTAGATTCTGGTGCCAGGGACAGGTTCCCTGACACTTCATGTCCTTCTTCATCAGAGGAAAGAGAGGGGTTGGTTGCGAGTGTCATGACTGTCTTACACTCGGAGCCCTTCACCTCAACCAAGGCAGCACGGGCAGCTCCTTACAAAGACCCTGAAGGTCAACCCCTGTCAGGATGAAGATGACATAGTCCCCAGCACCTCCATGATTGAGGGCTCCCTGACGACCACTCAGGCAGCATGGGCAGCTCCTGTCCAGACCTTGGAAGAAGAAGTCGGGGGAGCTGATGTCTCTGAGGTGAGTACCAGCTCCCTGACCCCCACCAAGGCCAGGCAGGACCTCCTGGAGAAGATTCCCTCTCTCCTGCCGGGTGAGATCCTCATCGAAGAGGACATCCCCCTACGCAGCAGTCCCAGGGACACCATCATGAGCCCCCAGACCCTGAAGCTCATCCTCCAGGGGATAATGCCCCGACTGGAGGCCTCAGAGTCCCCCCAGGCCAGGAGGGCCAACGACCCCTTCAGGCTGATGAAGAATCTATTTTTGGAGGTCCAGCATTCCCTTAAGTATGCTGACATCTCTGTCCTCTTCAGCCTGGAGGAGAGCATCCAATTCAGGGGGGAAAATGCAATGAAGGCCATTGTGAAGGCTGCAGCTAAAAGGTTGTCCCTGCGCTCGGACTCCAACCGGGCTCAACTTCGCGCCGCACGCTATGGTGGCGAGGGAGCCATATGTTGCATGGCAGACACCATTGCACACGTCATAGACGACCACGCCCAGGACTGGAGTTCCGACGGCCATTTTGGAGCGAGGAGGAGCCGTGGTAGTGGGAGGTCACGCTCCTCCTCAAGCTCCTCAAAGAGTGATATCACCCTCACAGAGGAACTCTTGGCCCAGGGGAAAACCCTGAAAGAGAACCAAGAGGAGGTGGTTGCGATCGACGACAGCAGCTCCCTCTCCACAGATCTTGTGGACAGCACCTCCACACATGTTAGGAGACTACCATTAACCAGTAGGTTGTTAAGTTATTGAGGCTGTTTGATTGTGAGGCACCAACTCATATCTGTTTCTCTCTCTACTAAGAAGACAGTGAAGAACGTGGCAGTGAGGAAGTCAGTAGAGGGGAAGCGTGGTCGCAAGAAGACCCTGAAGAAGAACAAGGTGGCTCCCCTTGGTACTGAGTCCTCCCTAAGTCCTCCCTTCTGTCCACATGTCTATCTATCTTCAACAAAATTATATTATTTCACCACCATTATTTGACCACCATCCCCTAACATTATCACCATTGTAATGTTAGGGGAAGAGACTATGATGAAGTTATCAGGGTATTATTCATTAAACGGAAGTAACAGGGAGGAACTTCCTTGAACTAAAACAAATGTGTTTTTGTTTTCCATTGCAAAAGTTTATTTTACGGTTTGTCCTAATGATGTCATCCCCTGTTCTGTCACCTGTTCAGATACTGTGGCTGATGAGCCGGGAAAAAAACAGTCTCTCCTCCTGCGGATTACAGCTGCCGTGGCAAAACTATTTTGCTTCCCCTGCAAAAACATAAGCGGCAAAAAGTAGTTGTGTGGGTATACCCATTTAGTTGGCACTTCAGTGCACCTGCCTCCTCTACAAACCCAGAGTCAACAGAAGAGGGAGACAAACCCCCCTACTCACAACCCATTTGATGATTCCAACCATACCCCCACGCTATGCTGGCGAGGGAGCCATCTGTTGCATGGCGGACACTATCACACATGTCATAGATGACCATGCTGAGGATTGGAGCTCTGACGGCCATTTTGGAGCCAGGAGGAGCCGAGGTAGTGGGAGTTCCCACTCCTCAAGGAGTGACATCACCCTCACCAAAGGGCCAAGGAAGCGAACCAAGACGACGTGGCTGATGATGAACTGGCATGACAACCCCCCCCACCCCCATAACGAGCCATTACAAACCATGATGATTCCCCCCATAGCCCAGCCCAAACCTATTTAATTCAATAAATATGTTCTTGCATCTATTTTGAACCTCTTTTTTAGTTTTATTAGGCCTACTGTAGACTACAAATTCTTAAGTGAGATTTGATGTGTGTACTGCATCAATGTTATGAGTTCACTGTGCCATTCATTATAGTCAGTCTCGGCTTTAACACTCTGTATTGGTATTGACACAATAAGAGTTACATTTGAGTATTTTCTAATTTGGTCTTTCTGAGGAAATATATCTGCAATATACTGCAAATAATGTTATTCGAAAATGAAAAACACTTCTGGAAATTTACAAAGTAGAATAGATCATGTTCTTGCCTTTGACAGTTTAGAGCAGTATTGTACTGCATGTGCAAACACAGCCTACCACTGCCACGCATGACCTGACCAGGAAAACCTCTGATAAACTGTCACAAAGGCAAGAACATGATCTATACTACTTTGTACATTATACTACTTTGTACAGTATTTTTCATTCTAGATTAACATGATTAGCAGTATATTGAAGATGTATTCTCCATAATATACTCCAGCAAGCAATAGCCTGGAAACTGACCAAGGTAAAATAAAATAAACTCCTGCCCACAAGGAAATAGGATGAAAGACTTGATGATGTGTATGTAGGCTATGCTTATTTAGCCTGCTCATTACCGCTATCAGATGTAAGCAGGCTATTTCTGGTGTGCATTTTCATAGCCTTTGTGTGATGTTTTTCACCTATCATCAACTATGACCAGGTGCTCCTTTGCTTTTCCGTCTCAGTCTCCCTCTGGCAGTATCAAATTCTCTGTAAGCAAATCTCCCATTTGCATGCCCTGAGATTTGTTTAAGTTTTATTCAGCTATAGTTTGAGTTTCTGCTTATGTAAGGATAAGGAGGTCAGTAGGGAAAGGGGATACCTAGTCAGCTGCACAGCTGAATGCATTCAACCAAAAGGTGTCTACCGCATTTAACCCTACCCCTCTGAAGCAGTTGTTGTTGGGGGTTAACGGCCTTGCTCAAGGGCAGAACGGCATATTTTTCCACCTTGCCAACTTTGGAAGTCGAACCAGCAAGCTTTCAGTTACTGGCCCAACACTATTAACCGCTAGGCTACCTGCCGCTATCTCTCTCTCTCTCCCTCTCACACAAATGTCTTGTGCACAACACTGTACCTCAGTTCGTCTTTGGTACTATTGTTATGTATTGACCTAATGGCTTGTTGCTAAATGTAGGATAGTATGTATCCACTATAGTTATTAAATGTTTTACAGTCATATACTTTTTATTAAACTGTAACTGTACTCCACTTATCTTCTGGTTGTGATTGCATGGGCACATTTTTACTTGTAAGCAGAGTAGGACCAATAACAGTTGTTTTGTGTGTGGCTAAATTGCAAATGTGGGAGAGGGGAAAGAGATCAGCAACCGCGTTCAACATGAGAAATTGGAAATTACAAATCCATGGTCACATGATAGATTGGGCGCGCTCCTGCTACCTACCATACACGTTGTGCCAGCGCAACTGCGCGCAGCTCCATCAGAAAAAAAGTGTAGCCTCCCGCTCAAGCCATCATCGGCAATGCGCGGACAGACAAGGGATATTCCTCTGCCCTCCAAACCAAACGAAGAGCAAACAACAACGCTTTTACCGGTGACACCCTTCGGTCTTTCGGTACTTTGCTCGAGGGAAGCATAAGGTAGTCTCGTTTGAAAGAAGGCTTTTTTTGGCATGTGATACTGGGAGACTGACGCGTGTTCGTGTTTCACGGATGTTACTACGAAGACTGAGCTCGACATTTTTTCTGCCTCTGTAGCGTTTTATGTGAGCAATGGATCTGTATCGCTCTTCGGAGTCTGTTACGCGGATAGGGAGGGAGTCGTGCCGTTTGTTCCCGGTGTGCTCTAGCTGTTGATAGCTAGCCTCAAAAGAAAATAACAATCAAACAGTTTTGTATTATGCCTTTATCCCACTGACATTTTAAAGACACTCACCGGGAACGTTTTGCATTTGTTGAACGAACCATTAGTCGAACAACTAGACAAACATTTTGGGATCACCAGCTTCCTTGAGCAGTGGCGCGTTGAGGCGACACAATGGGATTATCTTTGACCATTGGCTGAGAATTGTTTTTAAAAGTTCCTTTATCTCAGAGAATATAGTGTTGAGTTTTTGGACAGAGCACATATTTGAGCAACAATTGGATGAATTTGTAATCTAGCTGCCTAAATTCGTGGAGAAGACCATTGTGAGCGCTCGCCGGACAATCGCATGTCTCCAGTTGGTCTGGTCTAGAACGGCATCATCACTGGGACACGACACAAAGAACAACGATGGCGAATGACTCGATTCAAGTAAGTTGTTACGTTGCTGTTACAGTGTAATAACAACGGTGCTACAATGTACGTTATCTATAGCTGGGTGTATCATCCATTCGACATCAATGGAATCAAACCCAATGCGGTGTTCTATTGTCAAATAATAATTTAACTGGATTTATGACGATGCATTACGCTCTTTATGCTCTGTATTTTGTCAAGACACTTGTGGTGTCCTGCATTGTCACCATGGCATGTTTCCTCATTGGTTCCTCATTGCAGCCAAATGCATATGCGAAGAGCTCCTGGCCGGGCGGGCACAATACTGGCCGGGTGTTTGACACACACAAACACACACATAAATAGACACACATCCCAGTGGACCTCACCAGTTCACAGAAGCATCTTGAGTCTGAGAAGAACCAATAGCAGTCACAAGGCTCCTAACCTTTTTGGAATGTACCCTTTTCAAGAGGGGGAAAAAAACATGTTTGTGGCGACAGTCATTATTGCCAACTCATTTCTGACAGCTTGAGTAATGCGTTTCGACTATAACAAGGACTTTGAAGAATATTACAAGAAGAATGTGAAATACGAAAAGGAAATTCACACCACTAAAATAGAAATTCACACCACTAAAGTGAGGACATTGAGCTGGGATAATTTTGTCATTTAGACTACTTTACTTGATGGTATCCTGATACAGTATTTGACTGAGTTGGTGCAATGACTGATGTTCTTTACAGTGGGGGTTATGAACAACTCAGCACAGGTGCCACCACCACTCACAAAGACACTGAAAATATCCTAACAGTGGGTATTGTTGTAGGCTGCAGAAGTTCCTCTTGCCTCTGCTCTAGTTTAGTGACAAGTCAGCAGTCAGCCCCCTTTTTACCTCAGCATTTACTTTGTGTGTGTCAGCAAGTCATGAACCCAGCTCTCTGTTTGTAGTAAAGTAAGGCAAGAAGTGTGTTGAATAAGGCATCCTGTTTAAATGCTGCTTCTTATCTGACTGTTGTTAAAGCTCTGTACTGGGTTAGTAAGTTACTTCACCCTTCTTTACGGACTAGCCTTGAGGATATGTTCGAGTCCCGCTGCTTGCTACATGGGTTTGCTGTACTATTTAACATTAATCTTTTATCAGACTCTTTTATCAGGGCTGATTTATTCATTCACGTTTTCAAACCCATTCCAATTTCTCTCGTTTGTTGGAACTTAAAACCTCTTCCCCCAAATAGGCCTAACTGACTTACGATTCCATACTTGGCACAGTAGCCAATTATATGTATAGCTACAGTACAAGATAATACTAGAAAGCAGTAGCAGGCAGGAGGGAGTCACCTCTCTCTCTCGGGGGCTGTTTTGCCCTCCCCATACCCTCGGCAGGTTCACACACAATGGAGGAGGGCACAGCTGAGAGAGGGCAAGCTTGGGGGACTGACTCAAGCCACGGTGACGAAGTGGGAACTCTGGTTTGGAGGCACAGACAGGGAGCCATTATCCCCTCAGCCAACACGTACACTGGTCTGGTGACTCGAACTGAAGGCCTCTGCTGGCCTGGCAGTTGATAAAGTCTGTCATAATCAGACTCCAATGTCTTCAGTGGTGGGGAGGTTTAGCTTCTTCACAGCACGCCTTTGTTCCCCACACACACAGGAAGACGGATACAAAACAAGCCGACTAGGAATCTGAACCAAAACAGCATCACACTTCCCCCTAAAGGTCAGGGGGGAACCAGAATGGAGTGGGGCACAGGGATGTTTCTAACTTAGCAACAGTAAGGGGGGGGGGCACAGGGCTGTTTCTAACTTAGCAACAATAAGGTGGGGGGCACAGGGATGTTTCTAATTTAGCAACAATAAGGTGGGGGCACAGGGATGTTTCTAACTTAAATGTATTGTAACTAGTGGGATGTTAGTTTGTGATAGTGGAAGTTTTAGAAAGGAGAACGTTGGATTAAATATCCCTGAACGTACATTCATCTATACTTTTTTTCAGTTTTGCATGTTCACACACACACTAAAGACATTCAGGGTAATGCATACGGATCGTTCACCTAAACAGCTGCATGACGTAATGAGACTGCTATGCACATGTCTCAGGCTTTCTCAGCAAGCCAAGGCCCTGTGGCCATGTAGGCAGACACACACTAGCTAATGCATTAGGCCGTCATTGTAACATAAGAACTTGTTCTCAACTGACTTGCCTAGTTAAATAAAAATAAATAAATAAACAACATGCTACCAGAGACAATGAGAGCCGTGCTGTTCACAATTGAGTTGCTTAAGCTACTTCTTTGATTATTTTTATTTTGTATTTAAGAGGAATAGGCCTTATGATCTAGAGATTTATAGGAGAATGGTATTTCCTTATTGACTCTTATCAGCAGAACATTTCTTGTTAACTGAGACAGTCCCACGCACAGGACTGTGTCCTTACTGGCTGTCACTGACTGCCCCCATTTGATGTCCCTATTGGCCGCCACTATCTTTGATCTTGGCTCTTGCTGGTCGACACAGTCCATGCACTGTTTTCTTACTGGCCACTGTCAGACAGTGTCTCCATGCGGTGTCCATGCTGGCTGTCTGTGTCCCACTCCCAGTAGCACAGTGTGGCTGTGTGAGTGTGATGGTGATGGGGGGCGGCGGGGGGGCTGTAAAGGGCATTATGCTGATGATGAGGTTCTGGCCATAGCAGCACAATGGCCCCTATTGTCCCGACTGCAGCCCCAGATCACATTCACCAATGCACTGTGTTTCCTCATCCTATCCTGGGTGGCCACACCCCTCACTAATAGCCACACCCTTACTAAGCAAGGCCCCACGGTGTGGTGTGGCATCATGGCTGTGTCTGTTTGTTTTGTGTGGGAGTTTGTGTGTTTATGTGTGTTTGTCAATGACACACAGGTCGGGGTGGAGTAATCACTTTTGTGTTGACATGCTTTCACATGTGAGTGTGTGTTTGAGTAGATGTGTGTGGTATGAGTGTGTGTTGTTTGTAGATGTGTTTGCCTATTTGGGCCAGCTGGTTTGCATAGGGAAGCCCTAGTTTTGTGTATGTACATGTGTGTCCAATGTCCATACACGTGCCCCTGCGTATTTTGTCCAATGTCTCTCCCTGCCATCCCCTGCGCAAACACCCTGCCGTTCTCATGACCTAATGACCTCGCCCCTCTGTTGCAGCCCCTCCCTCCCCAGTCCTCACCTCATCCACAGTTCACACCCTGCCATGACATCACCTCTCCACTTTCCTCTCTTCTTTCGTCTTTCTCTTATTCCATACACCGTGGCCAGACTTTGCCTCTGCCCCAGGGGCCTTGTCTGGCCCTGCCTGTGTGTGTGTCCACTCACAAGCAATGGAGCCTCTGATGGAACGTGGCCACGCACCAGCTGCTCTCCCCCTTCTCTTCTCTTTCGCTAACTCCACGTTTTTCCATGCTGAGTATGGCGGGATGGGGCCTCAGGATCTTATCACCCAATGGGGATAATTAGATAAGAGAAGTCTTTTTTATTGGAATAGATCAGGATTTGGGCAACTTCCCCAGAGTCAGATGAACTTGTGGATACCATTTTCAGGTCTCCCTCGGGCAGTTTGAAGGAAGTTGCTAACTAGCTTTAGCGCAATGACTAGAAGACTGTAGACTTCTAGTTATTGCGCTGACGCTAGTTAGCATTGGCCCGCGAAACTACCTCTAACTTTCTTCATAATGGTATCCACAAGTTCATCTGACTCTGGGAAAGTAGATAAATCCCAAACTATCCATTTAAGCACTTTTACAGCAGTTTGTCACTGTGTCGTTAGACATGTTCAGTGTTGGTTTTCCCACTGTTAGCCTATTTGTTTCACTTCAGGGCAGATAGTGTGACTGTATGTCCGATTTTATCTGCAAAGGTGCTGGATGTTAGTTACACTACTTCAGCAGAGTAAAGATAAAATCAAACACCTATATCCCGGAAGGGCTTTTTCATAACTGCTGTGGATTGTGAACATTGCATGGTAGGAGGGGTATTATTTATTGAAAGGAAATAAAGATTGAAATTGTGCTTGGGCTGTTCAGTCAGGACTGTAAATATTATTTTGAGTGTGTTTGTGTGTGTGTGTGTCACCTACTCTCAGTCTCCTGTCTACTGAGTGCGTCTACTCTTTGGCAATGAGGGTATAAATGACTAGGGAATAAGGCCTCTCTCTCTTTAAACAATCCTCTTATTTGAATCTACTACAGATCAGGTTACACAGATGACATTTCGAGAGAGAGGCTGGTTCCCCCAGTGTAAAAGAGCCCAGTGTTTGTTCTGTGGTTGAATGGAAAAATAATATACGAAGGCAAATATTGTAGAAAAACTTTTTTTGCATTCATTTCCTGTTGGTGTCAGTATTCTCTATAACTATTCGGATTCATTTCCTGTTCGAGTATCAGTATTCTCTATAACTATTCTGAAGAATTGAGTCCCACAGTATCACACAGGTGAATATCCACCTGCCTCTGAAATGGGCGTGGCTTGAGTCAATTGGGCGGACATTCGGGAGGCGCAGAGGACAGGAGACAGGTGTATCAAGTGTGTTACCTGGAGCTGTGCTGCCATGGCAACGGCTGTTGGGGGAGGATGAGCTCATAGTTTTATGCCTAGTCTACTCTGTGGTGTCTGACACATACACACACACACTCACACACACACACATCGCTACCTGGCCCATTTACAGCAGATAGAGGCCCCTTTGGGATGTCGTCCCATTCAGAGTCAATGGAGCAGTTAGTGGTTAAGGCGGGATGTGAAGCTACAGACTAAAACACTCTCAGAGATGGGAGACGAGGATAGAATGAGGTGGGAGACGAGGATAGAATGAGATGGGAGACGAGGATAGAATGAGGTGGGAGACGAGGATAGAATGAGGTGGGAGACGAGGATGGAATGAGGTGGGAGACGAGGATGGAATGAGATGGGAGACGAGGATGGAATGAGGTGGGAGACGAGGATGGAATGAGGTGGGAGACGAGGATGGAATGAGGTGGGAGACGAGGATGGAATGAGGTGGCAGACGAGGATGGAATGAGGTGGGAGACGAGGATGGAATGAGGTGGGGGACGTGGATGGAATGAGGTGGGAGACGAGGATGGAATGAGGTGGGGGACGAGGATGGAATGAGGTGGGGGACGTGGATGGAATGAGGTGGGAGACGAGGATGGAATGAGGTGGGAGACGAGGATGGAATGAGGTGGGGGACGAGGATGGAATGAGGTGGCGGACGAGGATGGAATGAGGGTGGAGACGAGGATGGAATGAGGGTGGAGACGAGGATGGAATGAGGTGGGGGACGAGGATGGAATGAGGTGGGGTACGTGGATGGAATGAGGTGGGAGACGAGGATGGAATGAGGTGGGGGACGAGGATGGAATGAGGGTGGGGGACGTGGATGGAATGAGGTGGGAGACGAGGATGGAATGAGGTGGGAGACGAGGATGGAATGAGGTGGGAGACGAGGATGGAATGAGGTGGGGGACGTGGATGGAATGAGGTGGCGGACGAGGATGGAATGAGGGTGGAGACGAGGATGGAATGAGGTGGGGGACGAGGATGGAATGAGGTTGGGGACGTGGATGGAATGAGGTGGGAGACGAGGATGGAATGAGGTGGGAGACGAGGATGGAATGAGGGTGGGGGACGAGGATGGAATGAGGTGGCGGACGAGGATGGAATGAGGGTGGAGACGAGGATGGAATGAGGTGGGAGACGAGGATGGAATGAGGTGGGGGACGAGGATGGAATGAGGTGGGAGACGAGGATGGAATGAGGTGGGAGACGAGGATGGAATGAGGTGGGAGACGAGGATGGAATGAGCTGGGGGACGAGGATGGAATGAGGTGGGGGACGAGGATGGAATGAGGTGGGGGACGAGGATGGAATGAGGTGGCGGACGAGGATGGAATGAGGTGGCGGACGAGGATGGAATGAGGTGGCAGACCAAAAAGGATAAGTTGCTTATGTAATGAGTCATGATGTAATGTTTTGATACATTTTATTACTTTACCACAGTTCTAAAGGGTTGTCAGTTGTGTGTAAAATCTATCATTGGAAATAACATGGAAGTGTGTCCATCCAGCCGTAACCTTCCCTAACTCTAATCCATCCAATGTAATGATTTGATAACATCCCGTCCCTGTAGCAATCCAACCATCACTTCATACACCCTGTCATATATTTTTGATTAGTAGAGAAATCCTCCCCACTCCCAACCCAAACCACATTTAACCCCCCGAAAACATGTTGATCTGTTCTCGACTCCTCCTTCTCATTCACTTCAACCATAATCTTCTTTTCCCATGCGATTATGTGTGTAATTGGTTTTGCCTGCCATCATACACATGCCCATCTCTCTACCACTCAATCTATAGATAGGATGAGTCTCAGCTGTCACACACACACAATCACAAAATACACAAACACACAAACTGTCACACACACATGCCTTGGTTAAAAGTGGCCATGACCCAGAACTAAACCTTGATGCTGTATGTATTGAATAAGGATTCAACAGGAAATTGAGTCAGAGAACCAGTGTCCTCATCCCATTAACAAGCATTGGTCTCAGACCCTAAAATAGACCAAACGTTGACCCAATCTCTTCCACGTCCTCTTACATGTTCCACTCTGGATGCGTCTGAAATGGCACCCTGGGCCTATTCCCTAAAGCGCACTGCTACGGTGCTATCTCAGATGAAGCCTTTGTTTTTTTTTTACTTCTTCGGGATCGGCAGCAGAGGTGACGGTTTTGGAGACTCTGGCGTGCCCAAAGTAAAATGCCTGCCACTCAGGGCCAGAAAATAGGATATGCACATAATTAGTACTATTGGATAGGAAACACTCTGAAGTTTCTAGAACTTTTAAGATAATGTCTGTGAGTATAACAGAACTGATACAGCAGGCGAAAACCCGAGGAATTTCTGTCCAGAAATATTTTTTTTGTGACATTTCCTCTTTTCCATAGACTTGCTATTGAGCTCCTAGATTGCAGTACCTATGGCTTCCACTGGATGTCAACAGTCTCTGGACAGTGTTTGGAGGCTTTAGCACTGAACAGAACCATACAGAAGAAGAATTACTGAAGGAAGTAGAAATGTCAACAAGATTTTCCGGGAACGTGAGCGTGCCCCACTTTATTTTCCTTTTATAATGTTTAGGTTATAATCCGGTTGAAATATTATAGTAAATATACATAAAAGGATACCTAAGGATACATTCAAAATGATGTTTGATTTGTTTGGAGAAATATGATAGGTATATTTGAACGCTTTCTCTTCACTGTACAACGGGTGACTCGACAGTGGATTTTCTGAACGTAACGCGCCAACCAAATGGAGATTTATGGATATAATAAATTACTTTTTCTAACAAAAGAACCATTGGATGTCTTCGTTGGACACTTGGGAAGCCCTCAGCAGAAGTTCTCCGAAAGGTAAGTGATTTATTTTAGCTCTTATATGGGTTTTGTGTGACCCGAGCTGGATATGAACTTATGCTAATGCATAAATATTGGAGGTGCTATCCTCAAACAATCAAATGTTGTGCTTTCGCCGCAAAGCCGCTTTGAAATCTGACAACGCTGTGATATTGCCAAGAATCAGAGCTTTTGATGACTATGCAACACTTGTATATTGATGAATGTTTAATAATTCAACTTTTGGATTTTGAATTTGGCGCCTTACATTTCACCGGGTAGTGTCGGGAGCGGCCCGCTAGCGCGCCGCTTCTCCCTTTAACAAGTCCAACTACTTTTATTAATCAATGTGTCACTCGAACCTCAGGGTCCATTCCTGCTGTGGTGTTGACTTGTCTCTGCAAGTCCTGGATTCAGTTAGCCACAGACCTGCTGAACTTGTCATGCAACCTGTAGCCTAACCTTAACGGTAACTGTTGTGACGCAATGTAAAGTATCGGCCCCCAGCCACCACAGTGCATTCTGAGCCATAAGCTTAATTGATCTTTAGTTCATAGGCTCTTTGTTCTACTAGGAGCTAAAAGGAGTCTGTCAACTAAGTTGAGCCATATGGAGGCTATTTTCTCGATCTGCCTAGTATTTGATAGCTCTCTTTTGCAAAGATATGTTCCATGTTAACTCTGATGAAATGTATCTCTTGACTCTCTCCCTGGCGTTCAGTCCATTGTGCTATAACAGCCTATAATGTAGCTGATGTAGTGCTGCTGTCACTGTGCTGTGCCGGTCGTTTTGAAGAGCTGTGTCTCCTGCACAGGGCTCATGCCTTCTGGCCCTGCTGTTTCACTCTCATGCTCTGACACACACCTACACCTACACACACACACACACACACACACACACACACACACACACACACACACACACACACACACACACACACACACACACACACACACACACACACACACTTGTATTCCCCCTGTGTGAGAGCTCTGCTATTCTCTGGCACAGTTGGGGCTCCCAGGCAGACAGGCAGTAGTTCTTTACAGTTGGCTGTTAGTCACGGTTCAGCAGCACCACGTTGCAGCCCGCCACTCTCCTGGAAACAAACCTCATATCTCTTACTGAATGCACGCCACACACACATGAATATGCCCGCCACACAAGGACTAGTCTTTTCTACTTGTGATCCAGCTATTATTGAGTCTTTAAACCAACACAAGGACCTGAGCCCAGTAGTCCAGCTGTGACCATGCAGAAAAGGTAAAAGGAAGTGGAGAGGGTCATTCTAGTTTAAAGTCCCATTTTAAGAGGTATTGTGAACACTAACACACACACCACTATCCAGAGTGCTGTGGGGTGCAGTGACTCGACAGAGGCGGAAGAGAGAGGAGTAGGTTAGTGTGTCCATCCCATACAGTATTCTCGATACATATACCATGATGTATTGTTTTGATGCATTAAAAAACAAACTTTACCACATAGTTCTAAAGGGTTGTCAGTTGTGTGTAAAATCTATCATTGGAAATAACATGGAAGTGTGTCCATCCAGCCGTAACCTTCCCTAACTCTAATCCATCCAACGTAATGATTTGATAACATCCCGTCCAACCATCACTTCATACACCCTGTCATCTATTTTTGATTAGTAGAGAAATCCTCCCCACTCCCAACCCAAACAACATTTAACCACACTGAAACATGTCGATCTGTTCTCGAATCCTTGTTCTCATTCCCTTCAACCATAATGTTCTTTTCCCATGCGATTATGTGTGTAATTGGTTTTGCCTGCCATCATACACATGCCCATCTCTCTACCTCTCAATCTATGGACAGGATGAGTCTCAGCTGACACACACACACACAGTCACACACAGTCATGCCAGTGGCCATGACCCATCACTAAACCTCGATGCTGTATTGAATAAGTATCCTGCAGGAAATTGACGCAGAGAACCAGTGTCCTCATCCTATTAACAAGCATTGGTTTTTGGCATGGAAATAAACCAATCTCTTCCACGCCCGCGTACATGTTCCAGAAATGGTTAGACTTTGCATGCGTCTGAAATAGCACCCTGTGCCCCCACAGTGAACTACAGGTGTCATTTCAGACGCAGCCTTTGTTTTTTTTTCTGGCTGAAAGCTAGAATTCTTATTTGCTACATCCGTTTTTGGACTTATAAATTAATGATATGTATCCCCAATGTTTTTTGAAGAATATAACTTATAAATGCCACATGAGCTTAGTTCAGAACCCAAAACATATAAGCCTGTTTTACTCCAATGTTTGTTGACAATGTAAATGTAAACAAACACTATATAACCTCCAAAACAACATGGTTTAAACTATAATTGTGATATCTTAGAAAAATCAGTCCTTGCATCCATAGCCCTGTCTATGAATTTGAGTGGTTACATTTCTCCAGGCCCATCCCTCAGCTTTCTACCAAAACAATTTGTTATTGTTTCAATTAAGGGTTCTAGCTTTAACTAATGTGTCACTGAACCTCAGGATCTGCTCCTGCTGTGGTGTTGACTTGTCTCTGCAAGTCCTGGTTTCACTTAGCCACAGACATCAGCCCAACCTTAAAGGGACATTTCAAAATTGTTCAACTTCTTATTCATCATCTCCTGCACCACCCGAACATCAACATATGTAACAATGGTGCGTTTCAATGTTTTGTTGTAGAAAAAGATATCAGAAGATAAGTGTTTCCAACCAGTTGGTTGATGATGTCATTGGAAACACTTATCTTCCTGTATTTTTTTTTACTACAAAACATAGAAATGCTCAATTTTCACATCTGTTGATGTTGGGGTGGTGCTGGAGATTATGAAGTTGAAAAATAAAATGTTTCCTTTGACGGTAACTGAACTGATGTGATGCATGTTTCTGCCCCCCAGCCCACACAGTGCATTTTGAGTCATAGGCCTAATTGATCTTGAGTTCATAGGCTCTTTGCTCTACTAGGAGCTAAAGGAATGAAGCCCACTTTTTTTCTTGTTATCATTATCATTATTTTAGCGATCCGCACTAGAATAGGTCCTAAATGTAATAAAAGTAGAGACTCAGAGCTACGAAATGGTACATCATACACTGCAGGTGAGGAACAATGGGAAAGTAACTATGCTTTGAAAGTTGATAAACTTGTAATCCCACTTTTGAGAAAATGGCCCTTTAAATGTTTTGCTACACCTACTGGAGAGCTCTTTGTCTACACCTATTCAGCATCGTTCACACCCTCTTAAGCCTTAGCCCCACCCATCTCTTTAAGGATTCACATGTGAGGCCATGTGTTTAACAGGGTGAGTAAGGTAGTAAACAACCAAAGCTTTGAAGACTAAAAGTGGTGAAAGTAGTAGACTACAATAAGGAAGAACTCCAGGTAAAAATACACTATCTAGTCCTCCTAGTCTGACTTTGGTGCAGGTCATGTTGTTCTTCACATTGGTATCTGGTAAACACACACTATATAAAATAAAATCAACGTTTATTTGTCGCATGCGCAGGATACAGAAGGTGTAAAACGGTACAGTGAAATGAGAGAAAATGATCAAATATGTTTATATGAAGAATGTATTGGTCTTCCAAATTAATTTCCAGGCAGACTACAGAGTTTCTCACTTGTTTGGTGCTGTGGTTGCCAGGCGAGCTCACTCATTCCACCCACACTGCCACTCAGCCAGGCAGGTACACAACTGACTGATTAGGCGCCGCCAAACATTACATCGATAGCTAAAATACCGGGCAAATGTAGATCCTATCCTGCCCGGCAGGATATTGATGTTTATAAATGGGTTTTGCCAGACCCAAATGGGGATCTAGTGGAAGGTAAACTCTGTTTACGCACCTTTTTATTTGTGAAATAGCTTTGACTCACCTTTTTTGTATTTTGTTAATTATCGTTTACCCACTTATTATTGCATTCCCAGCATTGATCAATGCTCAGAAGGCTTCTTGATCTGAGTTGTAATCATGCCTACCTCTGCGAACGAGTGGAATCATGTTCGCCTGCTCCCCCGGATTTGCCTTGTTAGCAGCGCATTCATTCACCACTCTGTCCAACGGGAAACTCCACCCACGACATCGGCCAAGAGGTGAAACTAACTACCTTAGCCCAGACTTACAGTGACAATTAGCAGAGAGATGTTGCTGACAGAGGGAATTTTTTAAAGATCCCTCGACCCCCTGCCGTGTCAACAGAAACCCTGACTCTCTGAGAATGAGTATAAAACTGGTAAATAGTTGCTGATATTTCAGTCAGATGTCTAGCTAACTAGGTACTCAAGGGCTCTGGGTATTAGCCAGTTAGCTAGCTAAAACTAGCTGGCTAGAAAGAGGAAGTTAGAAGCTAGTGTTGAACGGAGCCTGACCTCAGCAGGAGTAGTTGACTGAAAATAAGCTAGCTATAATCAAAAGATGGGCTACTATAAGTTCTCATAACACCTGATCGTCGAACATCTCATTTCAAAATCATGGGCATTAATATTGAGTTGGTCCCCATTTGCTGCTATAACAGCCTCCAGTCTTCTGGAAAGGCTTTCCACTAGATGCTGGAACATTGCTGCGCGTACTTGCCTCCATTCAGCCACAAGAGCATTAGTGAGGTTGGGCACAGATATTGAGCTTTTAGGCCTGGCTCGCAGTCGGCGTTCCAATTCATCCCAAAGGTGTTCAATGGGGTTGAGGTCAGGGCTCTTTGCAGGCCAGTCAAGTTCTTCCACACCGATCTCAACAAACCATTTCTGTATGGACCTCGCTTTGTGCATGGGGCATTGTCATGCTGAAACAGGAAAGTGCCTTCCCTAAACTCTTGCCACAAAGTTGGAAGCACTAGAATGTCATTCATTGTATGCTGTAGTGTTAGACTGTACATATACTTTTCTATTGTGTTATTGACTCTACGTTTGTTTATTCCATGGGTAACTCTGTTGTTATTTTTGTTGCACTGCTTTGCTTTATCTTGTCCAGGTTGCAGTTGTAAATAAGAACTTGTTCTCAACTGGCCTATCTGGTAAATAAAGGTGAAATAAAAAAAAATAACATGTTTGACATTGGAGAAGCTTCAATTAAAGATAACTCTTGGAGTTCTATTAGATAGATAGCTCTGAATCCATGATAGGTTGAAAAGCCATAACACATATGTTTTTTTCAACAACAGGTTATGGTCAATAATATCAAAGGCTGCACTGAAATCTAACTGTACAGCTCCCACAATCTTCTTATCAATTTATTTCAACCAATCAACCAGTCATTTGTGTCAGTGCAGTATATGTTGAGTGCCCTTCTCTATAAGCACGTTGAAAGTCTGTTGTTATTTGTTTACTGAGAAATAGCATTGTGTTTGGTCAAACACAATTTTTTCCAACAGTTTGCTAAGAGCTGGCAGCAAGCTTATAGGTCTGCTGTTAGAACCAGTAAAGGCCGCTTTACTGCTCTTGGGTAGCGGAATTACTGTGGCTTCTCTCCAGACTTGAGGACAAAGACTTTCCTCTAGGCTCAGATTTAACATATGACAGATAGGAGTGGCTATAGAGTCAGCTACCATCCTCAGTAGCTTTCCATCTAAGTTGTCAATGGCAGGAGGTTTGTCATTATTGATCGATAACAATAATTTTTCCACCTCTCCCACGCTAATTTGACAAAATTCAAACTTGCAATGCTTTTCTTTCATTACTTGTTTTTTAATGCATGAATACAATTGCTCACTGTTTGTTGTTGGCATTTCCTACCTAAGTTTGCCAACTTTGCCAATTAAATAATAATTAAAATAATTGGCAACATCAAATCTGATTCGATGAAAGATTGAGTTGAATTTGTCTTTCTGCCCATAATTTAATTTAAAGTACTCAAGTTTTTTTTCCATCATTATTTATATCATTGATCTTGGCTTCATAATAAAGTTTTCTTTTTGTTGAGTTTAGTCACATAATTTCTCTGTTTGCAGTAAGTTAGCCAGTCAGATGTGCAGACAGACTTATTAGCCACTCCTTTTGCCACATCTCTTTCAACCATAGTTTTTAAATTCCTCATCAATCCATGGAGCTTTAACAGTTCTAACAGTCAGTTTCTTAACAGGTGCATCGATAACAATACATTTTCCACCTCTCCCACACTAATTTTACAAAATTCAAACTTGCAAAGCTTTTCTTTCAAATAGCGCCTACAGTACTTGGTAGTGTGTTCCGGTGCTTCATCCATGACAGAACGGTTGATTGTCAAGGGCAATGAATTCCATTACCATGGCGTTAATGGATTTCGCCTTTGAGTTGTCGCGCTGACATTTTATTACTCTTTCAAATGACTCCTTGACTTGAACTTGTTTAGTTGTTGGAAGTGTGCGCTTAGTATTTTTCTGCTTTTGTTCTGTGTATCGCTGTATTTTTTGTGGTGTCATTACGTCCTCTACCTACGTTATATAGGTATGCACATCAGATTTGACATCGGTGTTAAACTAGACATCGGGCCGAAACCGATGTTGGCATTTTTAGCTAATATCGTCCGATTCTGATATGCTCACCGATATATCGTGCATCCCTAGTTTGGATGCGCCCGTGGAGCAGAGTCGAGCGGAGCACGGAATTTGCATTGAATAGGCCTACCTCAAGTAGCCTAGGCCTAGTGCTGGAACATTTTTGTTGGGAATTGGCTTGGACATTAGCCTACATTTACTGATACATGTATCTATCTAGTAACAACATCATATTTAGAGTTGAGTGTTTTGTGGTATGCTCTAAGTCAAATGAATTTATTGTGTTAGAGATTTCATGATGCTTGTATCTAAACCAGAGGTATCAAACATGAAAACAACCCAAAAAATCTTAATAAATTGTGCTTAAAAAAGCCCTACAAAGATACTCAAAGTGTATTTCTTAAATTTGAGGAAAGAACATTTAATGTAAGCACCGCATAAAATTTAGGAACACCAGAAAGACAAGATTTTTTTAATGGAAAAACTGTCACTCTGCACTGATTCCAGCAAAATATTTTGCCTAGACCCTGAAGAATGAGCTGCCTCATGCTAGCCAGCTGGAAAACAACAACATACGACACATTTTCAGTGTATTGGTATTTAGCTATGTTGTAATTGATTGTAGGGCTGTAGCCACTGAATTATGGTAGTTGTCACTTTGCCACTGGCGCAGCACTGCCTCTTGCTCCAAACATTGCCTCAGTTAACTGTCCTTGCTATCTGGGATCCTTGGGACGTCACTACCCCCATTGAATTTGAAATTTAAAATGGTTACGGTAAAGGTTAAGGTTCGTATTCGGTAAGGGTTATGGCTAGGGTAGGGATTAAGCGCAGAGATGTCCCAAGGATCCCGGATAGCACCAATTACTCTTAGGGCTGTGGCGGTCATGACATATTGTCAGCCGGCTATTGTCATGCAAATGTCAGCCGGTCTCACGGTAATTGACCGTTAATGTATGAATATGCGTGTTTTGAATTAATCATCACCTTAGAATGCGCTGTCCATTTTTTGTTGTGATAGGCTTAAAACAACATCAACAACGACCATGTATTACACTCCGTTTCAACTAGGGTTTAATATTTTCCCTGTATTTTGCAAATGTTCCATCCCGAGAATAAATCACTTTTCTCCCAGGTAACCTGGTATTTCCTGCCAAAACCGTAAGTGTCATTCAAAAGCATTATAAAGCATATACAGTTGAAGTCGGAAGTTTACATACACTTAGGTTGGAGTCATTAAAACTCGTTTTTCAACCACTCCACAAATTTCTTGTTAACAAACTATAGTTTTGGCAAGTTGGTAAGGACATCTACTTTGTGCATGACACAAGTAATTTTTCAAACAATTGTTTACAGACAGATTATTTCACTTATAATTCACTGTATCACAATTCCAGTGGGTCAGAAGTTTACATACACTAAGTTGACTGTGCCTTTAAACAGCTTGGAAAATTCCTGAATATTATGTCATGGGTTTAGAAACTTCTGATAGGCTAATTTACATAATTTGAGTCAATTGGAGGTGTACCTGTGGATGTAGTTCAAGGCCTACCTTCAAACTCAGTGCCTCTTTGCTTGACATCATGGGAAAATCAAAAGAAATCAGCCAAAAAATTGTAGACCTTCACAAGTCTGGTTCATCCTTGGGAGCAATTTCCAAATGCCTGAAGATACCACGTTCATCTGCACAAACAATTGTACGCAAGTATAAACACCATGGGGCCACGCAGCCGTCACACCGCTCAGGAAGGAGACGCGTTCTGTCTCCTAGAGATCAACGTACTTTGGTGTGAAAAGTGCAAATCAATCCCAGAACAACAGCAAAGGATATCCACACTAAAACGAGTCCTATATCGACATAACCTGAAAGGGCGCTCAGCAAGGATTAAAAAAGCCAGACTGCGCCATAAAAAAGCCAGGCTACGGTTTGCAACTGTCCTCGGGTCTGATGAAACAAAAATAGAACCGTTTGGCCTTAATGACCATCGTTATGTTTGGAAGAAAAAGAGGGAGGCTTGCAAGCCGGAGAACACCATCCCAACCGTGAAGCACGGGGGTTGCAGAATCATGTTGTGGGGGTGCTTTGCTGCAGGAGGGACTGGTGCACTTCACAAAATATGTGGATATATTGAAGCAACATCTCAAGACATCAGTCAGGAAGTTAAAGCTTGGTTGCAAATGGGTCTTCCAAATGGACAATGACCCCAAGCATACTTCCAAAGTTGTGGCAAAATGGCTTAACTACTTAGGGAGTGGTGAAATGCAAGGTGCCAAATTCAAAATCCAAAAGTTGAATTATTAAACATTCATCAATATACAAGTGTTGCATAGTCATCAAAAGCTCTGCTTCTAGGCAATATCACAGCGTTGTCAGATTTCAAAAAGGCTTCACGGCGAAAGCACAACATTTGATTGTTTGAGGGTAGCACCTCCAATATTTTTCTATTAGCATAAATTCATAAACCATCACGGTTCACACAAAACACATTTCACAGCGAAAACAAATCCCTTACCTTTTGAAGAACTTCTGCTGAGGGCTTCCCAAGTGTCCAACGAAGACAATCCATGGTTCTTTTGTCAGAAAAAGTCATTTATTATATCCATAAATCTCCATTTGGTTGGTGCGTTATGTTCAGAATATCCAACGTCGAATCGCCCATTGAAACGTGAAGAGAACGCGTTCAAATATACCTATAAACTTTTCCTAAACAAATCAAATACCAGTTAAAATGCATCCTTAGCTATCTTTTTATGAATATGAGCAATAATATTTCACTCGGATGGTCACCTAAACGTTATATAAGTAAAATAAAGTGGGGCGCACAGCCAGCCTTGCGCACGAGAAAACTTGTTGATATCTGAGCTACCTTGGCCATTTCCTGTACCTATTCTTCCTGCTTCCTCCAGTCTCTCTGAGGCTTTATATATAGACTGTTGACATATAGTGGAAGCCATAGGTACTGAAATCT
Source organism: Brachymystax lenok tsinlingensis (assembly GCA_030435695.1). NCBI lineage: Eukaryota > Metazoa > Chordata > Actinopteri > Salmoniformes > Salmonidae > Brachymystax > Brachymystax lenok. The sequence continues at coordinate 20,793,579 of CM059812.1, read as the reverse complement.
CGGAGCTGCTTGCCATAGAACTCAATAGAGAGACTGTCAAACAGAGCCAATGTGACAAAAAACAGTAATTCCGGATCGATTTTTCTCGGGTTTTCGCCTGCTATTTCTGTTCTGTTACACTCACAGACATAATGTTAACACTTTTAGAAGAGTGTTTTCTATCCAATAGTGCTAATTATGTGCATATCCTATTTTCTGGGCCTGAGTGGGAGACATTTTACTTTGGGCACGCCAGACTCTCCAAAACCGTCACCTCGGGAACCGCTCCCTAAGAAGTTTTAAGGACAACAAAGTCAAGGTATTGGAGTGGCCATCACAAAGCCCTCCTCGAATAGTCTATTGATATAAGAAAAGCTAAAAAAAAATATTGTTCAGCAAGCTTCTAGCTTTTCCTGCGTGGGACTCCCAAGATCTATATATAGGACTAGATATCAATCTAGAACAGGGTGATCTATTTTGGATGCAATTTGAATGGAGTTGATGGAGAGAGAGTGACTGTGAAAGAGAGCCCGCGCGTGCACTGAATTTAAAGCAACGATATTCAAAAGCCAGGTGGAGATAAATTAGACGCGCATTCAATCTCTATGTAGCCCGATTTTAGACCTCGCATATCAGCAGTTCAATTTCACGCCATGCTGTTCATGTAAATCATTTATTATAATTGACCTTTTTCTCACAGTTATCAATCCCGGGAAAAGGGAGTGGTTTTGGGTGGTAAATCTCAGTAACCTGGTTCCCGCCATTCAACTCCGGTTTCAACCTGCCGTTGAACTTATTTCTTCAAATTGATCATCACAGTGATGTGACTTTTAAAAACATGATAGATACTGTTTTGATTATAAGTGTTTGATGTGATTTTCGATTGCATTGCATTGAAGTCAGAGTGGTTAGAGGGACAATAAAGCCCTGTGTACTGGGCCTTTGGGCACTGATGGTCTTCAGCAAGTTGGATACAACCAAAGCATGTCCAGAATGCATAAGAGGAGATTACTGTGACTCAACGGTCACGTGAAATTTTACTGCGGTCATGACTGCCGGTGTGGCGGTAACACGGTCACCGCAACAGCGCTACTCTCACACAGCTAGTTAGCTGGCTAGATGGGGGCGGCGAAACGTGAATGAGTCCCTGGCAAATGACAACCCATACATCAAAATGTAGCTACGAAGCACTGCTTTGCAACCTGCTATGCTTATTGGTGTCTTTCTAAATGACAGAGCTTGAGAAATAGTCTTCACAAAGAGAAATAACACACTAGATTTCCAGGGCTTCGCTAAAGGGATTTAACGTCAACATTACCACAGAGTTGAACGTTCTTAGCACGTCACTTGCTTTCACATTACACTCCACGTAACAGTATATGGCTAGTGCGCATTTTGGCACTTTATTGAGCTCTACTCAGCTCTCAGCAGTAACAGTAAGTTCACAGTAGTTGACACTCCTCTCCGATTGGTGGTGTTGTATTGGGTGATAGTGTCCAGTCTTGCTGTAGCGCGACAAGGAAAGATAGGCTTATAGCCATGTAAAGAGGACCCTCTTCAGGACTAATGGTGAATGCAACAAAAAAAAAGTAGTTCTATGAAGGTTTTGTGTTAATTTCATCTGCATCTCATAACGGTCCTTTTTAGTGGATTAAACGGCAATACAAAAACATCTGTAAAAGGCTAATATCGGCTGACAATATCGGTCAACCAATAAATTGGTCATGCTCTAATATGTAGGTATCTTTGTTAGAAAGAATACTGTATTTCTCTTGATGGAGTGATGCTGAATGTAAAAAATGGCTCAACTTACCCCACTCTCCTTTAGGCTAATATGTAGTCGATGAACTAGACAGCGTGGTGAAGAAGGCGCAACTGCGCCTCTTCAACCTCAGGAGGCTGAAGAAATTTGGCTTGTCACCAAAATCACTCACAAACTTCTACAGATGCACAATCGAGAGCATCCTGTCGGGCTGTATCACCGCCTGGTACGGCAACTGCTCCGCCAACAACCGTAAGGCTCTCCAGAGGGTAGTGAGGACTGCACAACGCATCACCAGGGGTAAACTACCTGCTCTTCAGGACACCTACACCACCCGATGTCACAGGAAGGCCAAAAAGATCATCAAGGACAACAACCACCCGAGCCACTGCCTGTTCACCCCGCTATCATCCAGAAGGCGAGGTCAGTACAGGTGCATCAAAGCTGGGACCAAGACTGAAAAACAGCTTCTACCTCAAGGCCATCAGACTGTTAAACAGCCATCACTAACATTGAGTGGCTGCTGCCAACATACTGACTTAAATCTCTAGCCACTTTAAAAATAGGAATTGGATGTAACAAATGTATCACTAGCCACTTTAAACAATTTTGTATATAATGTTTACGTATCTGACATTACTCATATCAAATGTATACACTGTACTCTTAACCATCTACTGAATCTTGCCTATGCCGTTCGGCCATCGACTCAAATCTCTAGCCACTTTAATAATTATAATCAGATGAAATAAATGTATCACTAGCCACTTTAAACAATGCCATTTACATAATGTTTACATATCCTACATTACTCATCTCATATGTATATACTGTACTCCATACCATCTACTGCATCTTGCCTACGCCGGTCAGCCATCGCTCATCCATATATTTATATGTACATACTCGTGTTCATTCCTTTACACTTGTGTGTATATGGTAGTTGTTGTGAATTTGTTAGATTACTTGTTAGATACTACTGCATGGTCGGAAGTACAAGCACAAGCATTTCGCTACACTCGCATTAACATCTGCTAACCATGAGTATGTGACAAATCAAATCAAATTTGATTTAGATTTAGATTTGATTTGATATGTACAAAGATGTTGGAAAATTCTCTGAAGAGCCAAAAATAAATCAGAGAATTCTGGATCCTATTTTGACAGGTTGCACATCAAAATATATCATACATTTCCTGGATATTTTAGATGAAATAGCTGACTTTTTGAATCAGAGGCTACCATCCCAGTTGTCTTCCTTGGCATTGGGAAGAAATAGTCTAGAGCCCTGCTTTATCGCAATATGACTTTTTGTCCATATCGCCCATCTCTAACACACACGCACTTGTATTTTCCCCAGTGAGAGATCTCTGCTATCCTCTGGCACAGTGTGGGCTCCCAGGCAGGCAGGCAGGCAGTAGGTCTTCTCAGTTGGCTGGTAGTAACGGTTCAGCAGCACCGTGTTGCAGCCGGCCACTCTGCTGGAAACCAACCACCTCCTCTCTCTCCCTCCCCTGCTGGGTCATTGCGCTCCACAGCACCCTGGGTAGTGGTGTGTGTGTGCCCTCTGTTCAGTATAGGCCTACTCTGCCAGGGGAATCAACCCTGAGCCACCCTGGTAAAGCTTAGTGTGGTAATCCCCAGGATTCACACACATTATGCACGTACTGCACACACACACACACACACACACACACACACACACACACACAAGGACTCAGGCCTTTTCTACTTGTGATCCAGCTGTTATCGAGGAGTCTTCAAAACAACACATGGACCTGAGCCCAGTAGTCCAGCCGTGACCACACAGAAACACTGGAGAGGGTCATTCTAGTTACAGTACCACTTTAAGAGGTCTTGCTCGCACACACACCATTACCCAGAATGCTGTGGGGCGCAGCGACCCGAAAGTGGAGGAAGAGAGGTTAGTGTGTCCACCCCATACAGTATTCTTCATACAAATACCATTTCATTCAAGAAGTCTTACAGGAGTACACACACACACACACGGCACTCCCTCAGAGGGCAGACCCAAGGCTAACGCGGCCCAGTGCTCACTGCTCACCCTCCTTCCCTTAATCCCACTTTCCTTGGCTTCTCCAGCTTCAGACGGTTGTGTGTGTATCCTCTCTTATTCTGCTGCTGTGTTTATCAGCACGCCACCACTGGCCCTGTGTGTGTCTGAGAGCGAGTTCTGAACTTAGTAGACCTCAATAGACACCAAAGACAGACTTGTAGTTGGTGCAGTGTTGTACAGGACAACTGGTGTGTCTGGGCGTGATTGTAGCCTGCAGTGCTAACGAGAGAGAGAGAGAGAGAGAGAGAGAGAGAGAGAGAGAGAGAGAGAGAGAGAGAGAGAGAGAGAGAGAGAGAGAGAGAGAGAGAGAGAGAGAGAGAGAGAGAGAGAGAGAGAGAGAGAGAGAGAGAGAGAGAGAGAGAGAGAGAGAGAGAGAGAGAGAGAGAGAGAGAGAGAGAGAGAGAGAGAGAGAGAGAGAGAGAGAGAGAGAGAGAGAGAGAGAGAGAGAGAGAGAGAGAGAGAGAGAGAGAGAGAGAGAGAGAGAGAGAGAGAGAGAGAGAGAGAGAGAGAGAGAGAGAGAGAGAGAGAGAGAGAGATTTAAGATGGTGTGACTGTTGTACCTGTTGAGCTAAAAAAACCTGGATGGTCTTCAGAGATAGATGGGAGAGGTTGAGGTGAAATATACAGTCCGTGAAATGTATGTATAAGCTGGAAGCAGAAGCCTAAGTATTGTTGACCGTTAGTTTACTCCAAATAGGGGAGGGGTGGTAGGGTTAGGGGAAAATAAAGCTAACCAGTTCTGAGCAGCTGGTGGTGGTGATGTATTGCCTCACTTGCAGTGAACTCCTCCAGTGAAGTCCCACATCCCTCGCCTCCTCTCGCTCTATCAGGCTCTCTCTCTCTCTCCCACACACTCACACTGTCTAGCTAACACATGCTGAATTTAGTCTGATTCCTGCTCTCCTCTCCCACACCTCTCTCTCTCTCACACTCCCTTGCACATGGTGAATTAAGTTTAACAACCATTCTACCCATCTCTCTTTCCCTCTTCCCCCTCTCTCATTCTGTCTCATTGCCTTTGTCCCCGGGCTCCTTGCCAGAGTAAATCCTCCCTCTCTCTCTCTCTCTCTCTCCCTCTCTGCTGTCAGGCCAGGGTGTAGGGTTACTGTTCTGAAGCCTCCATGTTCCACTGCCCTGTCCTGTCCTCCCCCTCAGATGTACTGACAGCTTCGGTACAGCGGGAGAGGACAAGAGGCTTATGGTAAAGACACTGTCTGTCTTTCTATAGTCCTCCTTTTATCTCTGTGTGTCGTCCCAACCGTCCTTTTCTTCGACTGCCCTCTCAGTTACAGGGGTTTTCCAGAGCCATGTTTATCAGTATCACCTCACCAGCTCTCTTTCTCCGTTCTACCGAGTAGTGATCTCTTTCTCGGCTCTCTGTCTCTGTCTCTGTCTCTCTCTCTCTCTCTCTCTCTCTCTCTCTCTCTCTCTCTCTCTCTCTCTCTCTCTCTCTCTCTCTCTCTGGCTGTTTACAAGGCCTGGCACTCACACGCTTTTCTCACAGTCTCTTTCCTCTGGCCCAATCTCTCTCTGTCTCTCTCTCTGTCTCTCTCTGTCTATCTCGTGTCTGTTCAGAGGTTCTCCTGGCCTGTCACATAGAATGCCTCGTGGGGAGAAGGATGGCGTCTACCTCTGCTTCCCTTCCCAACCTTTAGTCACCTCTCTTCACCTGCTCTCAGCCTAGAGGGAGTAAAGGACAGGAGGATAGTAAACAACACACTGTGGCTCAGGAGACCGCGACCTGTAGAATATCAAAATAAAACTCTTTAGAAGTGGACCATATCGAAGGCAGTTATTTTGATGAAAGCAGCCGACTTCCCCACCTCCAGAAGTCTGTATTGTGCTTTCTCCTTTGTGACGGTACATCCTACTACAGTCCAGTGTACAGTAGCCTAGTATCCACAGGCGACAGAGCAAATCACGTAGAGGGTTGTAGTGAGCCTATCTGCACTCCTAGTAGATGTGATTGCCTGCTAAGCCTGATCCCTCCCAGGTCCTGCTGCTGTCACCACACAGCACAGTTTCATCTACAGTAGCACGCATAGATAAGACGCACAATAGAAGTTATCCTGTGGTTGTGGTTGCCTGCTAGGCTAGCCCTGATCCCTCCCAGGTCTTGCTGACGTCACCACACAGGCATCCCAGGAATCCACCCCTCCAGATGTTTCTACTATGACTCATGATTCAGAGAGGAGGAGGAGGAAGAAGGAGGGGGGATTACTCTGTTCAGTTCAGTGTAGGCTGGAGGATTAACTCTGGGCTTGTCATTCCAATTAGGAGCACTGTTCATCCCAGTTTCTTCCACTAGCAGACGCAGTAACACTGCAGCTAGCTCGCACTGGTTTATTCATAACTAGTCTCTATAATTTATCTCCCCCCTCTACTTAGTGCTTACACATCCTCACCTCGATACTCTGCATAGCCTACATTATATGCAGAGAGAGAGAGGGAGATTTAGTTTAGGTTCACACACTGACTTATTTATCTGGTACAGTGGGTGAATTACACACTTAGGCCTATATTAATTATGCTTATGAGAATTGTCTGTTCGTCGAGGTGAAATGCCGTGGGAACAGAAACATGCTGCGTTATGTAATTTGCATCAGCCGGTTATAACAAGTCATAATTCTTCTGTATTTAGGCCCTATGTGTTATTCTTCTACAATAGTGTATTGTTGTGGTTGAGAGGAGACATAGAGAGGGGAGTTGTGTGGCTCCCTCAGGGCCTTGTGGGCCAGACTAACAGAGGGAGAGAGCCATCCAGGTTTCAGTCTGTATGTTTACTCAGTAATAAAGTCAATGTTCGGTCGAGACAAACAACAGATGTAGAGTTCTGGAATAGAGTCCTCGACTAACCTGTACCCCCACACATTGACTCGGTACCGGTACCCCCTGTATATAGCCTCGTTATTGTTATGTACATTTCTTGTTACTTTTTGATTTGATTCAAAAAAATTTAAACTTTTGTTTATTTAGTAAATATATTCTTAACTCTTTCTTGAACTGCATTGTTCGTTAAGGGCTTGTAAGTACGCATTTCACGGTAAGGTCTACACCTGTTGCATTTGGTGCAAGTGACAAATACAATTTGATTTGATTAGAGTGAATATGGAACTCACCCATCGAGATCATCCCAATTCAGTCGGGTGTACTTGCCACACAATAGAAATCCATGTTTTAATATTGTCTGTCTTGACGAAAGACTGTTTAACCCTATCTAAAATGTATCCTTGATGCTGCTGTTCCCCCATTCTCTTCACTCTGACGTTACACACAATTTGTTTATTATTTGGGACTCAGCGTCTGCACGTGCTGTGTCTAGCTGTCCAGGAAATCTCAGGAGTGTGATGTTGAACTGAATTGGTTTTCTGTTGTAGAGCAGTACAGTAGTAGAGGATTGGGTCTCCTGATCTCCCCCAGTGTGTCAACGTGACCCGGACTCAGACAGAACACAGGACATATTTAATAGTCAGTCACTCCATTAAATCTTCATTAAAGTCAGGCCTCCCAAACGGCACACTGCACACACACACACACACACACACACACACACACACACACACACACACACACACACACACACACACACACACACACACAGACTGTGTGTCTGTCTGTGTCATTGTGCTTTTGGGTTGTCTTTGTCTGTGGTTAGGTCTTGCATGTCTGTGTTTATCAGTGTACAATATTTGATATTTGTGCAAGCATATAAAATTTATTTAAAATAATTACTTTATGCAGGACTTCTGCCAATGTCCATTTGGCATTGTGTGTGTGTGTGTGTGAGCGTGCGCGCACACACACATTGGGGTGTGAAAGGCCTGTGCATCCACTTGTGTTACTGCTCTGTTGGCTACACTAGTTTCACACCTCACAACTGCAGAGTGAATGCAGATTTCACAGGTGTCTAGTAGTGGGACACACAGCACGGTGCATGGTGTAATAGCATGTAAGGGCCCTCCAGGGAGAGATTCTACCCTAACGGCTGATCTAGGATCAGCTGTTACTACCTCAGGGCCATCTGTTATCATAAGGACTAAAATGACAAGACCTGTCTTGGAACAGAACTGAGGGCATATTTACTACATTGTGCAGCATACAGTGGCATAGGCCTGTTTCTGATTCTTCATGAACAGTGTTAATTCAACAAGACCGCCAACATGCCTTCACAGCAGGAAACCTTCCACCACATGTCCAACAAGTGTCAAGTTCAACTAGTCCCACCCTGTATTAGCCTACTGACCCCAGGCCTTGGGATGATTGACAGGTGTCTAGCCCACTCACTGACTCAGCATGGGAGAGAGACGGTGAGTGATGGACAGCCGTGGGCTCAGCTGGTGGTGTGTGTGTGTTATACTGTTGCAACTGCTGCCAAGGCCTTCAGTCTCTGTGGGCTTCTCTAGGGCTTGTTTTTCTCCATCTGTCCATCTCTCTCTCCCTTGCTCTTTCACTTGCGTGCACTCTCTCTCTCTCTCTCTCTCTCTCCCGCCTTGTCTCTCCCGTCTCTCTCTCCTCCCTCTATGCCACAGTAGGAGTTGTTCAGATGGTTCACTGTTTATGGATATGAGCCCCTTCACCACCAGACTTCGCTCTGTTTACATCCCAGGTGGGAATGTTTGTCCTTCAAACGTCTCTCCCCGCTCCTCCTCTCCACAGGCCTATCTCCCTCCCTCCCACTATAGGAAAGGAAATAGTACACAATAAAAGAACAATAACGAGGCTATATACAAGGAGTACCGGTACCGAGTCAATGTGCAGGGGTGCGAGGTAGTTGAGGTGATTGAGGTAATATGTATATGTAGGCAGGGGTTAAAGTGACTAGGCAATCAGGATAGATAATAAACAGAGTAGCAGCAATGAGTGTGAAAGTGTGTCTGTTTGAGTGTGTGTGTGTGGCGTCAATATGCTTGCGTGTGTATGTTTTGTAGCCATTTGATGAATTGTTCAGCGGTCTGATGACTTGGGGGTAGAAGCTGTTCAGGTGCCTTTTGGTCCCAGACTTGGCGCTCCGGTACCGCTTGCCTTGCGGTAGCAGAGAGAAGAGTGTTTGACAATCTTTAGGGCCTTCCTGTGACACCGCCTGGTATAGAGGTCCTGGATGGCAGGGAGCTCGGCCCCAGTGATGTTTTTCCTAAGAGTGTATGCCCTACCCTCTGTAGCGCCTTGCTGTCGGATGCCAAGCAGTGATGCAGCCAGTCAAGATGCTCTCAGTGGTGCAGCTGTAGAACTTTTTTAGGCTATGAGGACCCATGTCAAATCTTTTCAGCCTCCTGAGGGGGAAGAGGCGTTGTCGTGCCCTCTTCACGACTGTTGTGGAGTGTTTGGACCACAATAGGTCCTTAGTGATGTGGACACCGAGGAACTTTAAGCTCTCGTCTCCTTCCCACACTCCTCCTGTCCTCGCTATCTATCTTTTCTCCCCCTGTCCTCTGCTCCATGTTGTCTGACACTCTTCTCTCCTGTCTCTGTGTGTGAGTGTTGGTGATGGATATTGCTCTGCTCTGGGAGTGATGGGTGAGGTCCTCCCTGAAATATAGGCATGATGTCACAAAGAGCAAAGGTCTGAACTACACAGTAGTCCTATTCTGCAGCTCAAACACTTGGCTGAGGTTTTGTTGTCACAACCTACCTGAAGATTGTGACTGTGCTGCTGACGAAGGCTTAGGCAGAAACGGTTTTTGTCTCTACTTAGCCCTGAATGAAATAAATACTAAAAATAAACCTTGAATCTCCTTTTTGAGTGGGGACCAGCTACACAATTTGGTCCGACAACACTGTCATTAGCCGTAACCCGGTGAGAATACCCAGTGTTAAAGCCCCTATACTTAGTCTCTTGTGATTGATTCTGTGTTATGTTAGGCTAAATCTGTGTGTTGATAGGCTTAAGTGTTGTGTATGTGAACCAACTGAGTGTGATGTAATGTTGCATGTGAGCAATAAGCCAGGTGAGGAGTCAGTGCTCCACCCATAATATGTGTCCCAAATGGCACCCAATTACCTTTATAGGGCACTACTTTTGACCAGAGCCTGGTCAAAAGTAGTGCACTATAAAGGCAATAGGGTGCTATTTGGGACGTATTGTGCATTCGGAAAGTGTTCAGACCCCTTGATTTTTTCCCCACATTTTGTTACGTTGAGGCCTTATTCTAAAATGGATTATTGTTTTTTTCCTCATCAATCTACACACAATACTCCATAATTACTTTTTTTGTGCAAATGTATTAAAAATGGAAAACTGAAATATCACATTTACATTTACAGTATTCAGACCCTTTACTCAGTACTTTTTTGAAACGCCTTTAGCAGCGATTACAGCCTTGAGTCTTCTTGGGGATGACGCTACAAGCTTGGCACACCTGTATTTGGGTAGTTTCTCCCATTCTTCTCTGCAGATCCTCTCAAGCTCTGTCAGGTTGGATGGGGAGCTTCGCTGAACAGCTATTTTCAGGTCTCTCCAGAGAGGTTCGATCGGGTTTAAGTCCGGGCTCTGGCTGGGCCACTCAGACTTTCAGAGACTTGTCCCAAAGCCATTCCTGCATTGTCTTGGCTGTGTGCTTAGGGTTGTTGTCCTGTTGGAAGGTGAACCTTCCCCCAGTCTGAGGTCCTGAGCGCTCTGGAGCAGGTTTTCATCAAGGATCTCTCTGTACTTTGCTCGGTTCATCTTTCCCTCGATCCTGACTAGTCTCCCAGTCCTTGCCGTTGAAAAACATCCTCACAGCATGATGCTGCCACCACCACGCTTCACCGTAGGGATGGTGCCAGGTTTCCTCCAGATGTGACGCTTGGCATCAGACCAGAGACTCTTGTTTCTCATGGTTTGAGTCCTTTTGGAAAACTCCAAGCGGGCTGTCATGTGCCTTTTCCTGAGGAGTGGCTTCCATCTGGCCACTCTACCATACAGGCCTGATTGGTGGAGTGCTGCAGAGACGGTTGTTCTTCTGGAATGTTTTCCCATCTCCAGAGGACCTCTGTCAGAGTGACCATCGGGGTTCTTGATCACCACCCTGACCAAGGCACTTCTCCCCGATTGCTCAGTTTGGCTGGTTGGCCAGCTCTAGGGAGAGTCATGGTGGTTCCAAACTTCTTCCATTTAAGAATGATGGAAGCCACAGTCTTCTTGGGGACCTTAAATGCTGCAGAAATGTTTTGGTATCCTTCCCCAGATCTCTGCCTCGACACAATCCTGTCTCGGAGCTCTATGGACAATTCCTTCGACCTCATGGCTTGGTTTTTGCTCTGACATGCACTGTCAACTGTGGGACCTTATATAGACAGGCTTGTTCTTTTCCAAATCTTGTCCAATCAATTGAATCAAGTTGTAGAAACATCTCAAGGATGATCAATGGAAACAGGATGCACCTGAGCTCAATTTCCAGTCTCATAGCACAGGGTCTGAATACTTCTGTGAATAAAGTATTTCTGTTTTTTATTTATAATAAAAACCTGATTTCGCTTTGTCATTATGGGGTATTGTGTGTGGATTGATGAGGATTCATATTTTTTATAAATTTTAGAACAATGCTGTAACCTAACAAAATGTCGAGGGGTCTGAGTACTTTCCGAACTTCCGAACTATGTGCTTTTTAACACGACGGGGAAGCCAGGGAGAGATCGAAGGAGGAGCAATGGGATGAGAAAGTGCCAGGATAATTTTCTAGACTCCCTCCTTCCCTTCATCCGTCAGGCCTTATCTGAACTGGGGGAGGATGAGTGATGTAGTGGCGCTAGAGCCTCTCTTGTCTGTTTTCTCTCGCTCTCTCCCTCCCCCTACCTATTTATCTCAGTACCTCTGTTGTTATGCCCTCTGGTCATATTTTCTGTCACACACAATGAGCACATAGAACTGCTCTCTTCCCGCTCTGATGTTCAGTCTCTAAATGAATGTTTACAATTACACACTCTTGCTCTCTCTCCCTCTCGCTTTTTGGCTCTCTTTCCTGCTCTCTCTCTCTCTCTCTCTCTCTCTCTCTCTCTCTCAAAAACCAGGAAGCTGTGCAGGGTAGAGTTCCATCACACTCGGTCTCTCTTTTTTTTTATTTCCGTCTGTCTCTCGCCTCGCGTTATTTTCTCGTCTCTCGACCAGGCAGCCTTTTCCCTCTCTAGTTCCCTTGTAGTTTCCTTTTTCTCTCTCTTCCCTTTTGAAGAGGAAAGTTGGCGGTGGATTTGAGCAGGGAGAGATAAAGCAGTGCTCTAGGGGGGAGACTTTCAGAGAGAGAGGTAGGAAGGGAGGGAGCAAGAGGAGGAGGGTGATGGCGAGCGAAGAGGCAATGGGGGAGAGCCCAGGGGAGCGGTCGGAAGACAGCGGCCACCCTGACACAGCGGTAGGGTTCAAAGGGCGTGTATGTACTGTGCCGTACTGTCAGCGTGTGTTGCTGTAGTCAGTGTTTGTGCCTTCTTTCCCATGGGTGTGTGTGTGTCCAATATGTGTGTTTCATTTTGAGTCTTTGGTACATTCAATTCACAAGTGTCTGTATTTTTGAGTTTCTGGGTCTCTCTTGTTTATGTCAGTTTGCCTTGCCTTGCACCTGTTTACTTCCTTTATTGTCTGCTCGCTATTCTTCCCCTCCACATCCACTTCTCATAATCTTTTTAAATTGCTTTCTGTTTTCTGTCTCTAGCTGAATGACTAGGATATTTATCCTCTTGTCTGGGTCTCCCTCACCTCCTCTTTGTCCTCCTGGCTACATTTGTTTTGTCCTCAGTCCATCTCGTTCTGTCCTCCTCTCTCTCTCTCTCTCTCTCTCTCTCTCTCCCTCCATGTCACATGGGCCCAGCTGTGCGTCATCTGCCTCTCTCTTCCTGTCCCCCTCGTGCTGTTTCTCTTTGTTTGTGTTGGCTTTCCACTTCCCCTCTCTCTTTCACTCCGCATGCTCCCGCTCTTGCTCGTCCTGGCTCCCTCTCTTTCTCTCGCATTCTGTGTTCCCTCCGTCCTCCGTTATCCTAGACTATTTTATCTCCCTACTCTAGCTCTCCCACCGTCTCTACTAGTCCGACCGCCTTTCTCTCTATTTCTCTGTCTCTCCCTTCATTTCTCTCTCTCTCTCTCTCTCTCTCTCTCTCTCTCTCTCTCTCTCTCTCTCTCTCTCTCTCTCTCGTTACAGCAGGGCTGGAGCCACTGAGACATGTGGGCAGGGCAGTAAAGCTGCAGGTGTGCGCTCTCGTTCTCTCTTTCGCTCTCGCGCCCTGCCTCCCTCTCTCCCTCTCTCTCTCTCTCTCTCTCTCTCCCTCCAAGCCCTGGGGATGACATGCTCTTTCTACTTGTTTTTCCTGTCTCTCAACATCTCCCCCGTCTGCCTTCTCATCCAGTTTATATGTGGTAACTGGTTATTCCCTGCTGTTGCAAGTAGGCGAGCAGAAAGATGTGACCATGTTGCACTTGATGAGAGGGAACGTTGATTAGGCCTGTTAAGTTAGTACAGAAACCCTATTTCAGAAAGCCGCCATTGTACCTGCATACACGCACACATTTTTGTGTATACGTGCCTGTGTGTGTGTTCACCAGCCACGGCCCAATACATAGTGTGTGTGGGAGTTGGTGTGTGTGTGTTTATACACTGTGTAGACTGCCAAGAAGTGGGAGCACAGAGAGAGAAACTGTCTGTTTACCTCATGAGGGGCCCTGTGCTCTAACTGTATACGACTGTACTCTCCCTCATCAAGACACAGAACACACTCCCTCTGGATGTAACACACACACACAGTCGCACACACACTCCTGTCAGAGAGACTCTGTGTACCATAAAGACGGGTGTAATAAGTATCTGCTCTTTATTTGGGACCGGCAACCAGGTGACACACACTTTGTCAGTGTCGCTGCTTTGGCGTATTAATCACATTTTTCACTGAAGTTTGTGTATGTCTGGTGACCCTAGAAGACTTCCCAAGACGGACGACCTGTGAGCTCCATTACATCACAATGGAATGGAGTCGCAGGGGAGTGTCAATGGTTCACGGCGGTGTATCTGGGTCCTCTTACCGCTACTGGCTTCACACACACACACACACACGACAGGGGATGAAGTATGAGTCCAGTCAGTACACAGATCACACCCTCTACAATAACAATACCCTGGCAATGGGTCATGCGTGTCGACACACTCCGGAGACCTGCAGTGATGTAGAGAGTTTAAGTCGGGCCAAGGGAGGGGTTTTTGGCGAGCGTGAGTCAGCTTTCTGTGTGTGTGTGTGTGTGAGCGTAGGCGACAGTATCTCGTGCCAGTAGTGTGTGTGTTGACAGTATTTCTGTTCAAGTCGTTATCTCGTAGCAGGAAACTCCGGCGGACTGCTTTCCATCGTGAGCTGATGACATTCTAATGCACTCTGACTATGTTCTCGCTTTCTCTTCAGTTCCCTCTCTTCTCTCTGTCCTCCGGCTGGTCTTATTGAATTAGCCTCTGTTAGCGTGCAGCTAATGGCACCACTATCTATTGAATTAGCCAGTCATTAACTCTATGCACTTATCGGTACTTACTGCGTTGGGGATTCCAACCAGATGGCTACTTATTACACAGTTGTGTGGAAGTCCTAGCGGGTCTAGGAGCCGCTGGACAACTTGCCGTGTTGACAATGATATAGGCCCAATTCAATTGCCATTTAATTGGAGCTCTGGTGGTGCAGTAACTGGAGTAGGACGAAGTTGCCCTTAGACACTGATCTAAGGTCAGTTTTGTGTTTTCCTCACTGCCTTACCAGCACACAAGACGACACCAAGTTCCTGAAGCAGAAACAGACAGGTTCAGTTCAGGCGTCCTCTAGCCCTGTGGTGTGGTAGAAGTAGAACACAACAAAGCAGCACAGTCATGCTGAAACCCCAGTCAACTCAACACCCACTGCCTTCTACGCTACAGTACAGTGTATCCCTAACCAGGCTAACAGTGCAGGGAGTGCACCAGCCAGCCAGTCTGCAGAGCGAGAGGTTTTCTCGCCTCGCTCTCCTCCTCCATGCTTTACAGACACAGCAGCAAACTTTGTCGTCTTTAATTCAGGTCGCGGCGGGCCTGAAGACCTTGCAAGCCTCCCACCCACTCAGTCTGGGCCCGGAGCACCTACCCAGGGTCCTAGAGCCGAGCAAACTGCTAGCATTAGGCTCTCCTATCATATCGGATGGATGTTGGGACTAGCTAGCCATTAGCCCCAGGGTTCTAGAGTGAGTTCACTAGGAACCACAGGCAGGGAGTGCTAAAGGCTAACTTTATGTTAGCCTCTTCCTATCATATCAGTTGGATGAGGCGCTAGCTAACCGTTGGTCTCCCTTCCTCCTCCTTTCCTGTAATGTGAGATGACAGCCTGGGCAAGGATGCTCTCTACTCTGCTCTGTTTCTCCTCCCTCTTGTTAAAGAGTAGCGGTTAGCTTTTAGTGGCCACGGCACTCAGTCCAGTGCACATTATGAGCTCAGAGGAAATCAAAGGTCAAAATGGCCTATCCTCCCGTACTTATTTGACTGGCCCCATTCCAGTAGTTTTTAAGTGTGTCCTTTCATCCTTCCTTGAGGTAATCACTAATCACGGATGTAACACGTTTTGATTGGTGAAAGCAAATGGTTCCGGGCTTTCCCACTCTCAGCCATGTCTATTAGTAGCTAGGTTTCTATCCAATTGAAACATTTCTGAATGAGAATATTCTAAAATCTGCATAAGGAAAATATTTTCCCACCAGTTGTGTTTCCAGCAAACTGACTTGTTGCAGATACCAGTCAGTGCGTGATGAAGTAGTGCGCACACCATTTACTTTTTTGCTTAAGTTTTCGTGTACCGAATAGAAATCTAATTATCAAATTGTATTCATCACATGCGCCGAATACAACAGGTATAGACCTAACAGTGAAATGCTTACTGACAAGCCCTTAACCAACAATGCAGTTAAAAAAAAAACACACAAAAAAAATAAAGTAACAAATAATTAAAGAGCAGCAGTAAATTAATAATAGCGAGGCTATATATGCGGGGGTAATTGAGGAAATATGTACATGTGGGTAGAGTTATTGACTTATGCATAGATGATAACAGAGAGTAGCAGTAGTGTAAAAGGGGGCAATGAAAATAGTCTGGGTAGTCATTTGACTAGATGTTGAGTAGTCTTATGGCTTGGGGGTAGAAGCTGTTTACAAGCCTCTTGGACCAAGACTTGGCGCTCCGGTACCGCTTGCCGTGTGGTTGCAGAGAGAACAGTCAATGACTAGGGTGGCTGAAGTCTTTGACAATTCTTTGGGCCTTCCTCTGACACAGCCTGGTATAGAGGTCCTGGATGGCAGGAAGCTTGTCCCCAGTGATGTACTGGGCTGTACACACTACCCTCTGTAGTGCCTTGTGGTCGGAGGCCGAGCAGTTGCCGTACCAGGAAGTGATGCAACCAGTCAGGATGCTCTCGCAGGTGCAGCTGTAGAAACCTTTGAGGATCTGAGGACCCATGCCAAATATTTTCAGTCTCCTGAGGGGGAATAGGTTTTGTTGTGCCCTCTTCACAACTGTCTTGGTGTGATTGGACCATGTTAGTTTGTTGGTGATGTGGACGCCAAGGAACTTGAATCTCTCAACCTATGTCGATGAGATCGGGGGCATGCTCGGTCCTCCTTTTCCTGTAGTCCACAATCATCTCCTTTGTCTTGATCACGTAGAGGGAGAGGTTGTTGTCCTGGCACCACACGGCCAGGTCTCTGACCACCTCCCTGTAGGCTGTCTCGTCGTTGTCGGTGATCAGGCCTACCACTGTTGTGTCATCGGCAAACTTAATGATGGTGTTGGAGTCGTGCCTGGCCGTGCAGTCAATGTGTTTGCATTGCATTTTCAACTGTAGTTTTGCGGTTGCGTTAAATAGCGAACGTGCCTACTCTAGTCTTGGTACGTGCGCTCTAGCCAACAGCACGCAGATACAGTGCGGGTAGGCTACACAATGAGATTAATGGACAAGCGCAATAATGTTTGTATTTGTCAAAACGGCAGTCAAGCATCGATCATCATGTCACCAGAATGAGACCCTCAAGATTTATTGGAAAAGAGCATCAAGCTCATACCGTGCACTTTCACCACCCTGTGGAGTTCCTAACATATTTCATCTGTAGCCTAATTTAAACTGCATGGTTTCTCGAGTCGTAGTGGCAGGACCACAGAACATGTCATCGCGTGACTCCAAGTTCACTTCGATATGATGGTTATTATCAATATTTGCACAAAGGCTTTTCCACCGCCATTTCTCGCATAATACATTTTACCGACACAAAAAGATCCCACCATGTCGAACGGACAAATTATCTGTCGGCATTTATAAAATTGTACCGGCACTTCCTGTTTCCATCACAGCTGTCAGGGTTTATTTTTTATACGCTATGACACATAAAAGCAGTGGATGGAAACGTGGTTAGTCATTTACTTCAAAGACAGGACGGAAGGATGCATTTCAGTATGTTTGGAACGGGGCCCCCTCTCTTTCTCTCCCAGATAGCAGAGCGACACAGGCAGGAAACAGGAAGGGCCTGAGCTGGTGTGGGACGGATATCCTGTCCGCTCTAACATTACTCCTCTACAACCGACTATCTTTTCCTTTCTGTTTCTCTACTCCAACTCAATGAGCCTTGGTGTGGTTTTAGCTAGCGGCGTTGTCAGAGGTTCTCTGTCGCTGTTGGCGGTTGTAATTTGAAGGTGAAAGGGGACTATGTGTTGGCATGGCGATGGGCTGTTTGAGGACGACGACAGCCAGGAGGTGATGTTGTTTTTGTGTTGTTTCCGGTTTTGGGGGGGACAGGGCTGTGATTTCCTATAGCAGTGATTCATTCAGTCTCCTGCTGGTTCCCTGATTGTTTGGCTGGTTTGCTGGCTGGCTTTCTCCCTGAGGGAATTGTATCTTGTGGTAACCACTGTGTCTCTGACTGTACAGTCAAGCTCAGATTTAGAGCTCAGAACAATGGCAATTTCAGGGGGGACTGTGGACTAGAGAGCTAGCTATCATCCTCCTGAAATATGTTTCTAGCCTGCATTTGAGTTTTCTACAAACACATGCTTATATTTCTATCCTATCTTTCCCATTTCCTTCCTCTCCCTCTTTCTGTCTTCTGTTACCCCCTTTCCTCTCTCTCCCTTCCCCCTTTTCACCCCTCATCCTTCCGCTCCCTCTTCCCCCTATCCAGAGTGACCCAGGTGGGCTGTCCGTCTTAGAGCAGCTGGGTCTGGACCAGAGCTCGGACTTCTCAGACACCACGGTGCAGCAGCGTCTTGATGAGCAGAGGGAGAAGATCCGCAGGGAGATCAGGAAGGAGCTGAAGATCAAGGAGGGGGCTGACAACCTCCGCAGGGCCACCACCGATAAGAGGAATGCCTCCCAGGTAGGCTAGGTTTCCTCCCCTTACACTCGTAGTATAAGTCCCCCCTCTTACAAGGTAATGTAATAGATTTGTTTTGTTTTATTGTGTTTATTGGGTCTCATCAAATAAAGCGTAGGGTGCTACGTATAAGTTAACATAGTGACACAACACGACATGATGCATTACGCGTTCACTGACAAGCATTGATGTAAAGTGCTATGAGCGTTGATGTAAAGTGCTATGAGCGTTGATGTAAAGTGCTATGAGCGTTGATGTAAAGTGCTATGAGCATTGTAAAGGTGCTATATAAATGTAATCGGTTGTGTGTTATTTATTAGGTGGATTCTCAACTACGCAGCTCCAACCGTAAGCTGGAAGACCTGCATGCTCAGTTACAGGAGCTGGACGCTCACATCATGGTCAAGGGAGGAGACGACAACAAGGGTATGATTTCAGACGATTCCGTTTACACTTTGGGTTTTATGTGTCGCCCTTCCTTGCGTAGTCATAGCCATGAAAGTATGAAAAGGGAGATTTTGGTTGTCATGATAGATTAAAACCTCAAGGAATTGCGTTGGTATTGCAATGACAACGTGTATCTGACCTTTGACCCCCCCCCCAGATGACCCACCCCAGTCCCCGGGGGCGGATAGCCGCTCGTCAGCAAGCCAGGACCGTATTGCCGCCCTGGAGAGACAGCTCAACATCGAGCTCAAGGTCAAACAGGGAGCCGAGAACATGATTCCAATCTACGCCAACGGATCCACCAAGGTACTGTCCTCTCTAACCAACCATCTGCTGATTCATTCCCTCTGGACTTACCGCACCTCTTTCCTCCCTCCCCATCTGCTGATTCATTCCCTCTGGTCTTACCACACCTCTTTCCTCCCTCCCCATCTGCTGATTGTCCTTGTCTCCTGTCACCTCAGGTCTTTTTCCCATGTCCTCCCCGCTTAAATGCATGCTTCTCCTTAATCTACGGTTGTCTGAAAACACAGAAACCGGGAAAAACAACATGGTGGATTCATACCAGGATTTAGCTTTCGCCTGCATATGTATATCACATCAGTGCAGGATGCAGACAAGATAGCAATTTAGACTTGAGATGATTCATCATATCTTCTACTTCCTGTCATGTGACCCGGGTCTTCCTGTGTCTTTCTCCTCCTCCAATCAGGACAAGAAGATGCTGCAGACGGCCCAGCAGATGCTGCAGGACAGCAAGACCAAGATCGACATCATCCGCATGCAGATCCGCAAGAACGTGCAGGCCACTGAGCACACCGAGGACACACAGGGTAGGACAGTGTATACTTACCTGTCTGTGTGTCCATCTGTCTGGGCAGCCCTCTCTCTGTGTGCCCATCTGTCTGGGCGGCCCTCTCGCTGTGTGTCCATCTGTCTGGGCGGCCCTCTCTCTGTTTGTCTGTGTCTCTGTCCATTTATTTGTCTGATTTGCAGGTCAATACTTTGCCACTGTCCAACTGTCTGCCTGCAAAATGTATCTATCTATTTTTGACTGTGGAGATATAATGTGTCTCGGAGGTGCAGGTTTTGTCTATGAGGCTGGAAGGTTGCCAGCACATTTCACTTTACCTCAATCCGTCAAATGGCAGTTCAGTCAAAAGGCCATAAATGCTGCCCAGCTCTGACCTCTCCCCATGTACAGTATATTAATCTACCTCCCCCTGAGTAGCCAACTAGCCGCGTATCCGTCCAGACTGAGACGAGGCTAACAGTAAACAGATCAATACTCTACAGCCTCAGGGACTGTCTGGATGGTTGTTTCCTGGAGTGAGGAGGGCAGCGAGACTCATTGGCATCCCGCGTGTGTGTCTGTCTCTCGCTCTCTCAAAGCTGTGGGCTCAGTAGAAACTGGAGAGAACACGCACACAAACGCTTTGGCGCACAAACACTGACTCTCAAAGTACATACACACACACATCGTGCGCTATGAGTTAGCAGGCGATCGATGAATCGCAGTGGCAGCAGGGCACGTGAATGGGCCTTTATGGGCCCTCCATCCTCAGGAATCAGCTAATGGGGTCGTCTGGGGAAGAGAGGGATTGATGGAGGTCAGGAGAGGTAGATGGAGGGAAAGGAGTAAGGAGGAGAGAGGAACTGAAAGCTATTTGGAGGGATTTTAAGGACAATGTATTCCTCTGGGAAGGCTTTTTCTGGTGGACTCATCTGTACCCAACGGAACTCTGGCTAGTGAGGATAGTGGATTCCCTATGGAATATGTCTTCCAGGGTTTTTCCTCGTCGCTGGTTAGAGGCAACTTCTTTAACTTTCAAATGTAGACATATATGACGAGGGATCGTTGTTCAAATGTAGACATATATGACGAGGGATCGTTGTTCAAATGTAGACATAAATGACGAGGGATCGTTGTTCAAATGTAGCAGGGTGAATGTGGTGTTGAGGATGGGATTTTCACCCGAAGTGGCTTTAGTGGTTACTTAGCCAACGACTTCCGCTTCCACACACACACACTTGCAAAAACAGACCCCCATCACACACTCACCTAATGGTAAACACACACTCCCTCTGTATATACACAAATGCGCACGCAGGCACGCGCGCACACACACACACACACCCTTTATACGGTCAGTCAGAAGGGTCTCTGGCACCCAGCCGAAGACCTTATTAGGAGATTCAACCACATACCCACCCACCTTTCTCTTCTGTCTCTCTCTCTTTCATTCAACCACATACCGACTTATCTCCTGTGTCTGCCCCCCTCTCTCTCCCCATCCACCTCTGTCCCTCTCTCCTTCACTCTCTACCTCTGTCCTTCCACCCTCTCTCGCTCTCTCGCTCTGTTTCTCTCTCTCTTCCTTCCCCCTCTCTCTCTCTCCCCACCCACCTCTCCCTCTCTCCTTCGCTCTCTATCCCCATCCCCCCCTTCTCTCTCCCTGTCTGTCCCTCTCTCTCTCTCTCTCTCTCTCTCTCTCTCTCTCTCTCTCTCTCACATAAGCACAGTGTACACTCTAAACCAATGCAGGACATCCAAAAGGTTTTGATCCTCGACAATATTCCAACACATGTTGATGTCTCAACCCCTCTGCTATTCCGCAGTCTGAACAAAAGGAGGTGCCATCTTGAGGTTATGTCCCAGTACTCCTGGAGAGGAGCCATCATTACCCCTGCCTCTTTTAACACACGACCAGCGACGGGTGAAAGCAGAATGGTAGAAGGACCGTTCCAGTCTAGTCCGTTCACCTGTCAAGTCAGTTCAGATTAGTGGTTGTGACAGAAAGCATAAAGTACAGTACCTAAACTACACCGACCCATCTTTCTCTCAGGGATAGAGTTATTATTAAAGTCTTTACCTCCGAGTGTATCAGAATATATCAGGAGCTCCTAGACTATTATTGAAGTTACCCTATGTCAATCAAATGCTTTAAACGCATACATCTAGGTCTACTCACTCCTTATATACGCTCTTCACTCATCCCTTCTCTCTCTCTCTCTCTCTCTCTCTCTCCTCCAGGTAACCAGGACGTGTGTGGTGTGGAGCTGCGTATTGAGGAGCTCAGGCATCACTACAGAGTAGAACACGCTGTGGCAGAGGGAGCTAAGAATGTCCTCCGACTACTGGGGGCCAGCAAGGTCCAGGATAAGAAGGCCCTGTCAGAGGTGCACACCCCAGACATGATGCACACACAGAGCACGAACACACAAACACACATCACAGAACTTATTGCGCGCAAACTCACTCTACACGGCTGCATATGAATCCATACGTACAGTACATCATTACCTTCACGTCTGAACACACGCTTACAACCCCATTCTCCAGAGTTGTGTTCATTGGGTACAAACAGGTGAAAATGGGTTCAAACAGAATCCGAAAATATTTATTTATCTCTTTTGAAGTTAATTTAAACTTTTTCATGCCTACCGAGCTCGACCCTGGTTTGGTCTTTAGGGACTCACCCCTATCCTTCCAAATCCCTGAATCTCTCTACCTCCAGGCCCAGTCATTTGTGAACCCACACTTCTATAAATTACACACACTCCTGGTCTATTTTCGAGCACCTCACCCCACTTTCGCCCCGCCCCCTCTCATCTCCTCCAGGCCCAGTGTCGTCTGAGCGAGGCGTCCCAGCGGTTGGACCTCCTGAGGGACTCTCTGGACCAGCGTCTGGCCGGCCTGCCGGAGGACCACCCCAAGGCCTGCCTCATCAAGGAGGAACTAGTCCTGGCCTCCTCCCCGGCCTTCAGCTCACGCCACAGTGCCCCCTACCTTCACAACCAGTACAGCACCCTCAGCAAGCCCTCCCCGCTTACTGGTGAGAGACACTGGTCTAAATGTGTCAATAGGATTGACTGCACACACACTGTCAATAGTATCCAACACATTCAACAATCTACTAATGTAATATACCATTTAGCAGACACTTTTATCCAAAGTGACTCAGTCATGCGCGCATACATTTGACGTACAGTCACACTCGTGCCGTTTCACTGGCATCATGCCCTGGCTTATGGATTCTTCTTGATGGTGAACTATTGACAGTGGTTTCATAGCGGTTAGCTTCACAATGCCGTTTTAAAATAAACATGGACAGGAGCATCTTTACGTCAAGCGATGAAGCTTTTGCTTTAGGTTAGATAGTGGTATCTCGGAACATGCTCACTCTCTTTCTCTGTCCTCGCCCCCCCGGTCTTCAGGTACTCTCCAGGTGCAGCTGCTGGGCTGTGTGGGGGTGTTGGAGGTGGTCCCGGGGCGCAGTAAGGGCACGGCGGTCATGCTGCCCTGCTACAGCCCTGGGGAGGGACGCTCCTTCATGAACCGCAGCAGCAAGAGCAACCTGTACGGACGCAGCGGGAGCGTCAGCGGCAAGACTCCCAGCAAGACTGACGAACTCTCCTGTGAGTGGCTAGGGTAGAGTAGAGTGTGCGTGTGTGTCAAATTAACCATACTGTTACCATGAATTGTGCTGTTAAATGGATATTTATGTAAAGGTGTAGTGTGTATAATACGTGTGTGTGTGTGTGTGTGTGTGTGTGTGTGTGTGTGTGTGTGTGTGTGTGTGTGTGTGTGTGTGTGTGTGTGTGTGTGTGTGTGTGTGTGTGTGTGTGTGTGTGTGTGTGTGTGTGTGTGTGTGTGTGTGTGTGTGTGTGTGTGTGTGTGTGTGTGTGCGTGCGCGTAGCGGAGGTGAGTGCAGTGCTGAAGATGGATAACTCAGTGGTGGGTCAGACAGCCTGGAAGAGTGTAGGAGAGCAGGCCTGGGACCAGACCTTCACTGTGGAGCTGGAGAGGGTGAGCGGTCTCACACACACACACACAATATTATGCATTCAAATATGCTTACACAAGTACAAATGTCCTCTCTCTCTCACACACACACACACACACACACGCACGTACTCACTCATACACACACAAAATAAACAAGTCTTCACACACACACACAAAAGGACCAAACCTCTTCACACACTCTTACTCCGACCCTAGTCAGCTCTCTGAAGAGGTATCATGTGTCTGTGTGTATCTTAGCTGGAACCTCTTACGTGTGTGTGTGTTCCAGTCCAGGGAGATGGAGATTGCAGTGTACTGGAAGGACTACCGCTCGCTGTGCGCTCTCAAGTACCTGAAGCTGGAGGACTTCCTGGACAACCAGAAACACAGAGTTCAGCTGGAGCTGGAGCCACAGGGGCTGCTTCTGGCTGAGGTAGGTGTCAACACATACATGCACACACACACATGCTGTAAACTTGACATCATTAAAGAAGTATCAAAACTGTGTGTGTGATTTGTTGTTCAGGTGATATTCTTCAACCCGGTGATTGAGAGAGTCCCACGCCTTCAGAGACAGAAGAAGGTCTTCTCCAAACAGCACGGTGAGAGAGGGCAGGGAGACATCCAGAACCTACTAGTACGGTGGATATCTTACTACAGTATTTCCCACAGAACTAGAGTGAGATTGAATTTCTATGGCGTTTTTATTATAACGGAGGGGGTTGACCTCACCATAGCACCCCCTGGTGGTCATAACAGATTTAACCGCATTTTAAAAATGGGTGCGTTTTCTGCTGTGTCCAGCTGGATTTATATTGTGTGTGTGTGTGTGTATGTGTGTGTTTGAACTGTTCCGGTGTGTGTTTGCAGGCAAGGCTTTCCTGAGAGCTCGTCAGATGAACGTTGACATCGGGACCTGGGTCCGACTCTTGAGGAACGCTATCCCCACTGTCAACAACACAGGAACCTACAGCCCCAATGCACACAACCTCAACTCTGGGTAATACACACACACGACTTGGTGTGTGGCCCACGCAAGCAACTTGTACCCCAAGTATCTACTCCTCAAATTCATCCCTCTAGTTGTTGAATGAACTCCACGAAGCATGCTATGCACTCTGAACCCTGTAGCTAACCACCCTTTTGTGTCTGTATGTATGTGTGTGTGTTTGCATGTGTTTTCAGGGAGATCTCAGTGGAGAAACTAAGTCTGGACAGTGACTCTCCAGTCAGGCATGATTACAGGAGAGACTCTGATAATAACACCCCGGTGAGAGAGGGACAGGAAAAACGAGAAACACAACAAGAGAATAGCAAAATACAACATGAGAGGAACCTCACACACTCACCCACTTTATTTATCTCTTTCTCTCTCTCTCACTCCTGGCTTTGCTTCTTCCCTCCATCTCTCTATCCTCTTCTTCCCTCCATCTCTCTATCCTCTTCTTCTCAGGAGCGGTTGCCAGTGATTGAGCCCTTCTCTCCCCCAGACCTCACCCCTGATCGCCCTGCCCAAACTCCCCCTCTGAGCAGGTGTGCACCCACACTCGTTCCCAATGATGTGGTCACTATGCAGACACACGAATGGTCATTTACATACACCTACACACACAATGGTTTCACACACACAACAATGTTATATTGGCGGCTACAAGTGACCATGTGCCTTCCAGGCACCTCCGTTAACATATGAACTGTTGAAAGGAGTACACACCTCTAGCCAAGCTGGACCAGTCACTGTGTTTACTGTGTAGATAGTATTTATTGTGGCAATGTGTGTCTCTCTCTACAGTAAACATAAGAAAGCCCTGTGCCTCCAAGACTTCAGGCTGATCGCTGTGCTGGGCCGGGGACACTTTGGAAAGGTACGCTTTTCTAACCTCCCTCTGCCCTTAAAGTCCAAATAAACACTTTGATTTAGTCTGAAATGTGACGCTTGAACCCTTTCTGTTTTACCTGTCCTCTCTCTTAGGTGCTGCTGTCAGAGTATAAGAAGACAGGAAGTATATACGCCATCAAGGCCCTGAAGAAAGGAGATATTGTTGCACGGGACGAGGTGGAGAGGTACGTGTTTCTGTGTGTGTGTGTGCGGACCTTTCATTTATACATTTACAAACTTGACTTGTTTTTACATGACTGCAACAATTTGTCATCACACAGGTCTTGAAATTGAACTCTGAAATCACAGATCTCATTTTCACCACCTCCGTTCTTGTTTTCCTCCAGTCTGATGTGTGAGAAGCGTATCTTTGAGACGGTGAACGTCTCCCACCACCCATTCCTGGTCAACCTGTTTGCGTGTTTCCAGACCCCGGAACACGTGTGCTTCGTCATGGAGTACACGGCTGGCGGTGACCTCATGATGCACATCCACGCTGATGTCTTCACTGAACCACGGGCTGTGTACGTAGTCCCAGAGAGTGTGTGTGTGTGTACGTAGTCCCAGAGAGTGTGTGTACGTAGTCCCAGATAGTGTGTGTGTGTGTGTGTGTACGTAGTCCCAGATAGTGTGTGTGTGTGTGTGTACGTAGTCCCAGAGAGTGTGTGTGTGTGTGTACGCAGTCCCAGAGAGTGTGTGTGTGTGTACGTAGTCCCAGAGAGTGTGTGTGTGTACGTAGTCCCAGAGAGTGTGTGTGTGTGTGTACGTAGTCCCAGAGAGTGTGTGTGTGTGTACGTAGTCCCAGAGAGTGTGTGTGTGTGTACGTAGTCCCAGAGAGTGTGTGTGTGTGTGTGTGTGTGTACGTAGTCCCAGCGAGTGTGTGTGTGAGTGTGTGTACGTAGTCCCAGAGAGTGTGTGTGTGTGTGTGTACGTAGTCCCAGAGAGTGTGTGTGTGTGTGTGTACGTAGTCCCAGAGTGTGTGTGTACGTAGTCCCAGAGTGTGTGTGTGTGTGTACGTAGTCCCAGAGAGTGTGTGTGTGTACGTAGTCACAGAGTGTGTGTGTGTGTGTGTGTGTGTCTGTGTACGTAGTCCCAGAGAGTGTGTGTGTGTGTACTCCACTTAGTTTTTTTGAAGAGGTGTCTTACATGTTTCTGTCTTTGTCTACAGGTTCTATTCAGCCTGTGTGGTTCTGGGGCTGCAGTTTCTCCATGACCACAAGATTGTGTACCGGTGAGTCAACAACACACATCTACTCTCTTAGCGTTCCATCCAAGTCCATGACCGGTCTGTAAACATTTTCTCTGTCCTCTGTCCTCCCTCCTCCAGAGACCTTAAACTAGACAACTTACTGCTGGATACAGATGGATATGTAAAGATTGCCGACTTTGGACTCTGTAAAGAAGGTGAGTGGTCAGAAGTTTGTTGAATCTTTACACTTCTATGACTCATAAGCCTGGATACCTAGTGTGTGTGAACACTTATGCGAGTGCGAGTTTGTGTGTATCTGCCTGCCTGCATGCGTAACACTGTGTAATAACATCTCCCCCTCTATAGGGATGGGCTATGGGGACAGGACCAGTACGTTCTGTGGTACTCCAGAGTTCCTGGCCCCTGAGGTCCTGACAGACACCTCTTACACCAGAGCAGTAGACTGGTGGGGTCTGGGGGTCCTCATCTATGAGATGCTGGTGGGAGAGGTGAGACATCATTGAAGAGTTGGACAAAGTATAGCTATGGAAGGACAGAACATATCTGTCCACTCTTTATTTGAGTATACATATTCAATGTACATCACTTGGTAGCAGTATACAGTGAACAGAAATGTGTCGCATCATGGCAAAAAAAGTACATCTCCTTGGGTTTGGTTTGTGTCTATATTGTGAGGTCTGGTATTTATAAATGGGTTTCCCACTCAACTGCCTGATTGTATTTCTCTGCTAGTCGCCTTTCCCTGGTGACGATGAAGAGGAGGTGTTTGACAGCATCGTGAATGACGAGGTCCGCTACCCACGATTCCTCTCCACAGAGGCCATCGCCATCATGAGGAGGGTAAGTGACCACACACACACACACACACTCAAACACACACACCATAGGTCCATGGTCTGTGGCACCTCACAGATTTGTCCATTTAAGGATGGTAATGTTGTAGTTCTTGTCTCTTTAATTCATGATTTTGTTCACCTGGGAACAGCAGTTCTGATAAGACACTCTCTCCCAATAACCCCCATAGTTCTCTCATTAGCAAGTTTAGTATAACAGCTGGTAATGTCACTTCTATAATGGCTATCAATATTCATGTGATTTGTGTGTGTGTCATGAACAGCTGTTGAGGAGGAACCCAGAGAGAAGACTAGGCTCTGGTGAGAAAGATGCTGATGAGATAAAGAAACAGCCTTTCTTCCGGGTGAGTCAGAAATCCATGACACCGTATTCATCTTTGTCCATTTCTCTTCATCCCACACTTGTATTTTTTTTACAGGAACATGTTTTTCCACCGTGATTTAGCTTTTTGTTAACCCTGTTTTTCTCTCTCTCCTCCAGGGTCTGGATTGGGAGGCCCTGCTACAGAGGAAGCTGCCCCCTCCCTTCGTTCCCTCCATCAAGGGCCGGGAGGACGTCAGCAACTTTGACGAGGAGTTCACCGCCGAGCCTCCCGCCCTGACACCGCCGCGCGAGCCCCGCACGCTCTCCCGCAAGGACCAGGACAGCTTCTGCGACTTCGACTACGTCTCCGACCTCTGCTAGGGGTCGAGAGGTTGTGACCTCCATCATATCATCATCATATGAGGGTCATGGGGTCACGGCAGTCTGCAAGGGTGGTCTGCTGCATCCACCACACTGTGAATGTGATATGAGAAACGGAGAAGGGTTGGTCTGTAATGTGGTCTACGTCTGTGTGGGAGGTATGAACTAGAGGAGATTAGTACAGACCCAGGCCAAGTCTCTGTGACTGTGTTTTTTTTTTAACGCTGCAGCAGCATCTCACACAACTGTGAGAAGGGGCCCATCAACAGGACCGGTGGTTGATGGGAAATGAAGTTCTGTTACAATGAGACGTGACTATGTTTTCCAAAGGAAAAGAAGACAGAAAAAAAGAAACTGTGACACCCGCTAAGCTTGTGCCACCTCCTCCCAATCTAGAACACTCCAATGGCTGTGTCCTTACAAGAACTTGTCATAACATGTGTAACTTCTACTACACAGTCAACCCCTTTTGACTTTGCCTTCCAGTTCCATCCTCCTTTGTGCCAGTGTTGTAGTCTGTTCTGAGATCTGCTCTGAGATCTGCTCTGAGATCTGAGGATCTCCATGTAACGTTCAGGGTTGGGATCCATTGCATTTCACTTCACTTCAGTCAATTCAAGAAGTCAATTGGAATATCAGTTTATTTTCTGAATTGAAATGGAATGGACCCCAACACTGTTTCCTTCATACTGTGACAAAACAGAAATAATATTTGGGAGAGGGTGTGGTGGGGTGGGTGCATGGCTTGAAATGATGCCTTACATTTCTACTGGGATCTATTGAAATATTGCATTTCATTTTGTTATTTTGTGGTCCTTAAGTAACTAACTGTGGTCCTTGGTATGCAATAAGGGTGATCATGTTTTACATAAATGCTAAGAGGAGAAAAGGAAGTACCTCCATCTGCCTATCAAATTGTTTGCTTGGAGGAAGTTGAATCAACAGTGTGTAGAATCATCTATATATATATGTACTCTACATTGTTACAATGTTGTGAACAATCACCCATCAAGTTAACCAATGCTAGTCTTGTGTCAACAAAAGGGGTAAAGAACCACTGCTTGGAAGAACGGTCAATTCTGATCCAACCAGATCACTAGTGCATTCACAATGGGCAATTGTTGCCCTTTAACATTCTTTTAAATGTTCTGATTTGAGTTAGTATGGCAAAGAAATCGACAGCGATAGTGCTTTTGGTTCTGTTTTTGGTTGATAATGATGAAGTCGTTGAGAAAAGCAACAGAGAGCGTTATTGAATTTATCCTGTTGCCTTTTAATTGGTCTAGTCTGTGAATTTTCTATGAGGTTGTGTCATGTGGCAGTCTACACCTGTGCCATTTGGTCATATCTGAACACACAAAAGAAAGGCTGAAGGATGCATGTCTCGTTCCAAACACTTAAATATTCACACAAACCTACACACACTGAGAGACTTTAATCAAGACACTCAAATTCAGTTAGTGGCATGAAGCCGAAACACATCCAAGCAATGAATCATGCTCAATGCTTCTCCAGGTTGAAGTGCCCATTAAGAATGGATCTAGGATCAGTAAATTCCAACCTCATCCATTAGGAAAAGAAAACTGACCTTAGATCAGAACTTAAGAGGCAGCTTCATCCTCCAACTACAGTACATGCTCATCTGTAGAAGTCAATAGAAAACAAACTTTGCCTCCCTTGTCTCTGTGTATGGATGTGTGTTGTGAATCATGTTTGTCTGGCTGCAGACTCTACTTATCTTGTGTACGACTAAACAAAAGGAAGTGAAAGTATGAGATTAGTTATTTATAAAGAAAATCTGGTGGGAAAACTTGTGTATACGGTTTACTGTGTTTGATTGGGCGTCTCATCATCAGACCATTCTCTGTCACCTTCCTGCTATTAATGCAATACTGTATCATCTTCACGAGTAAGATGGTCATAAAACAACAGTCCTTTTTAGACAAGCTTTACCATGTACACTCAGAAAGAATATCCTGAAAGTATCAACTCATGTCCTCTCAAATTCACTTAGAAAACAAAAAATTTGATGTGACATCAACATCCACCTTATAATAAATCACAAAAATGCAGTTTTATTTCTGTTTTGAATAGGACTGTGTGAGGAGCTAGTAAATTGTAGGACTATGCTAATTTGGAAAAATAGTATTTTTTTATTTGCATGATCAATTGCCATGCATACTTTAGTTGAATACACGGTGTCAATGAGTTCTATGGCCCCAAAACTTGACAGCAAATTTTACAACATGCTATTTCAAACATGCAAGCAAGCCAATTTCTTATGGAAATGTCTGACCTGAGAATGTTTCAAACGAGGAGGGCATTGGGACATCAGCCGTCCCTGCCTGTATTGTCCACAAGAGAGGGAGTCTTGAGCTAGCTGGTTACGCTCCATGATGCCAGAGAGGAAGAGGCGAAGCGAGAGGATTTACTCCGCCCAAAATCTGTCGGAGTGAGATAAGCCCTTTTCCTGTACGGAGGTAAATGAGTGTCGGAAGTTGAATTACGTTAGGCTTATTTGATCGAATAGAAGTTTCGTAATGTTTAGGCTATAACAAATATACTTATATAAAACGTGGCATTCTGGCAACTTTGAGAAAAACGACTTGGTTGTGCATGTTCACGCCCTCTCATTGGCTGATCGCGCCTGCCTTCAATCATTGAGGGCATGTATTTCCATCGTTAGAGCGGTCACTCTGCTATCTACTCAATATAATAGATCATCTTTGATAGTTTTCCATTTTTCAAGATGTCGTCGCTGGAACAGAGACTCTCCCGAATCGAGGAGAAACTAAAGCAAGAAAATAAAGAAGCTCGTAGAAGAATTGACCTCAATATCGACATGAGCCCACAACGTTCACGTCCGAGGCCAAGTGAGTATCTGTGGGGGAGTCGATAACAGAGAGAGGAAAGGGAATATTAGCTAAAAGAGAGGCAGTGAGGGCAGGAGAGAGGGTGTTTAATAGGGATATGCTGCTGCTGTTAGCCAACAGGCTAAATGGATAAACAAATACCCCAACTCGGGACGTTGCCCTGCCCAGAGGTGTCATGCCTTTTCCATGTATGTAACATATCACATAAACATTTTGAAACTGTAAACCAGCATTTGATATCAGTGCAACGTTGTAACAGAAACAACTCAATTTAAAACCCGAACTGTGTTGGTTCTGTCCTGGCAACTGCTTGCTAGCAACTAGCTAAGTTAGCTCTAGTAGGCCCCATCATCCATCCGTCACTCAATTTGTTGTTAATTTCTCGACACGGAAAATTAGCTGTCTATCTGTATTTGACATGTATATCTGGTCTAATATGGTTCATTAAGCAGACATGGCTTGTGTGTGTGTAGATATACATTTCTAGCGAAACTTCAAATACGATTTTGACCGAGTCAATGTTGTTAGTAGCCAGCTAAGCTAACGTTAGCTTTTCGAGCTAACGCAGCTTGCCAGTTAGTTGCGTGAACAAACTTGCCAACTATAACGTTCAAGATAGCTAGCAAACTACCCCTGAAAGTGTCTCTTGTCACGTAACAAATTGCACGAATATGGTGGTGTTAGTAACTACAAAACTGAACAACAGCTGTTATCTTTTCGGTGTTTCCATTTTCTAAACCAATTCCAAATGTCTGTTAAGCCCGTGATTTGTTTTGCGTTAATGCTGTTCTCATATTTTGGACATGATGGATATTTATTTCGGCAGTCTTGAACATCTTTGTCAGATAATGTTTTGGTCATAATGTAGACGAACACATCTGGCAGATTGTGTAGGCATAATATAGCTGGCTAGCTAGCGACTTTGCCAGCCAAGCCACCAAAATGCACCATGTGGGTTTTATTCCAACAGCTCCGATTTAGGATCAGCTTACAGCCGATATGAAGGTCAAACATTTCAAACAGGCTTGGCTCCTGCCCAATGCTTATGGGTGAATTTCATCTTGCACCATTCAATGCCAGCCACATTCAGTGCAATGTGGTGATATGGGGTCTCAACCCTATGCTGATAGTGGTGTCGCCGCCCTGAGGTCAATTTCTATACTTTTCAATCAAGGTATTTGATGCGTTTTCTCTCCCAGCCTCATTGGAAAGTTAAAGGCACGGGAAAGCAAAGATGGTGTGGTAATGCAACTCTTATCTTTGACGAGCTCAGCATTTGAGGTGCTAGTTTTTCTTTTTTTCCGCACACACAGCATATCAACTGGGCTATCTGAGGTGCTCTTGATTGATTTTAACCTTCATTTTGTTTTGTGTGTGTATGGTAGTTTATTGGTGAGTCTCTGTGGGTGTTAGACAGGGTATGTGTGAGGTGAGTACCTGGCACTGAACAGTGCAGTAATGTGCACGTGTGTATTTTCTCTCCTCCGTCCAGTCATCGTGATCCAGCTCAGTCCTGCTCCAGCTCCTTCCCAGCGTGCAGGTATCATTCAATCATCGCTCTCTCTCTCTGCCACTGCACCCTCCATCCTTCCCTCTCTTTCTCACAATCCATTCTTTATCCCTCCTTTCTCTCCCCTTCTCCATGTCACTCCTCCTATTCAACAGAAAGGGAACGTTTCACCCTCAGTAGCTCAGAACAGAACGTACAGACGCTAGTAACTTCCTACATTCTTCAGAGGGTTTCACCAAACCTGAATGACTGGCCTGAATGATACCTAGCCAGTGCTTATACATTATCCTTAGATTTGAATGTAGGCCTAAATGAATTGCAGTACACAACACACAGCCAGTTCATTCTCCTCTCACAAAATGTAATAGGCTGAGGCTATTGTTGTGTAAAATTGATCATTTCGGATATTTAGCCCACAATTGTACACAGCACACCTAAAATATTCTAAGACTATTCTGACAGTATGGAAGCCAAGAGGCATTTTTTTTTTCAAGTGGCCATTTGCACTGTATCCCCAGTTGGTCGCCACTCTCACCTCCACTCTAATCTCATTCTCCCTCCATCTTTCCATCCCTTCTTCTCCACGTGTGAGTGCCAGTGGCAGGGCAGTGGGTGTGTATGCCTGGGTCTGTGTGTGTGAGGATATTATTAACCCCTGTTTTGCTGGATGCAGAGAAAAGGTGCATGTGGCTTCCTGCACGTTTTTATTACAGTCTAATCCAGCATCCCACCACCGGTTGGTCTGCAGGAGTGCTGCTCTGACCAAATCTGACCACCTCTTCTCTTCCTCCTTTCACGTCTGAAGACTTGCCCTTCAGTCTGTTTGTCTGTCATGTCTTCATCCAGGCTGGGCCCAAGCTGGCATTCTCTTTGCTCTGCAGTTCAGGCAGTGACAGGTTAATTTCTGTCTGTCCTGTTGTGTGTCCGTCTTTTTCTTCCATGCTCTTTTTCCTTCTCAGGGTCAGATAGTGTTCTTTGTGCGCTAACTAAGCATTCTCTCCTGGCATCCCCTTTGCAGTGGCAGTGTCA
The DNA here is from genome assembly GCA_030435695.1 of Brachymystax lenok tsinlingensis. Lineage (NCBI taxonomy): Eukaryota > Metazoa > Chordata > Actinopteri > Salmoniformes > Salmonidae > Brachymystax > Brachymystax lenok. The sequence continues at coordinate 20,760,173 of CM059812.1, read as the reverse complement.
ATTGCCAGCGGTGCCTAAGTGGCTGATGTGTGTGTCTGTCTGGATCCAGCTGTGTGGAGGACTGTCTGGTCTTTGCCAAACCAAAAATTGCCTGAGTCCACTACTAACCCCCCACTAACCGATTTTCTCCAGTGAGCAGGTCCTGGCTACAGGTGATTGAACCAGGGATAAAAGCTACTGCCTGGCGTTGGTGCATTTTTCTCTTGAAAAGGCATTTTTTAAAGAACTGCTCAACACTACCTCGTTGCTTTGAAAACCTCAAACAAACCAAAGGCTCCAAAGGTGCCCTTTGCAAAACGGCCTGGGGCGCTCTTCACACAGTGTATAAAACATATCATATGAAATTTGTTGATTTCATCTAAAGAAAATACATTGAGAACGGTCTGAACTGAGGGGGGGGTTGGAGTCCTCTTCGTGTCCTCTTCAGAGTGGTCTCAGAGGTCACTGAGAGAGCGCCAATGTTCTGCAGCTGAGGGTCCACTCCATTTGGTGGTGGTGCTAGCTACTGACTGAGCAGCAGTCTGAACGCATGGTCTGTTTCGGTGGTTGCATGGCGGGTCAAAGCTAACACTACTCTCGTAGCTGGTCTCCACTGCTCAGTGCTCACCCTGTCTATATGCCTGTGAAATGTCGTCTCTTTGAACAATAACACTTTTAGCCTTAGTGTCAAATTATGTAATAAAAATGGATCGACAAAACAAGCCTTCAAGTTCAATTGAAGTTGTTTACCTATGCTTTGCTAATACACAAGCCAAGGGTTGTCTTGCTATTGCTAATACTTGTGGAATGTCTTGTCGAAGGGTTCGTATTGTGGTCTATAGCCATTCACAGGTGACCTCTGTTGGAGACTGAACTGATATCGTTATACTTACACTGGCCTGCTCTGTCTGTCCGTCAAGGTCAAATTGAGCATGGACTGCTTTCATTCTCTCCTTTCGAAGTCTGAATAGAAACATGAGGGAGTCCCAGATGGTACAATTTCCCCTTATAGTGCACTACTTTTGACCAGGTCCCATAGGGCTCTAATCAAAAGTAGTGCACTAGGGGGCCATTTGGAATGCACACTAAATGTGTACAAACTGAGAGGCGGTTTGAAGTAGAATGACCCCGAATTTATTAAGTCAACCTATACAGTGTGTTCGGAAAGTATTCAGACCCCTTCACTTTTCCCACATTTTGTTACGTTAGCCTTATTGTAAATGTATGACATTGTTTTTCTTCATCAATCTACACAATACCGGGGCGGCAGGTAGCCTAGTGGTTAGAGCGTTGGGCCAATAACTGAAAGGTTGCTAGATCGTATCCCCGAGCTGACAAGGTAAGAATCTGTCGTTCTGCCCCTGAACAAGGCAGTTAACCCACTGTTCCTAGGCTGTCATTGTAAATAAAAATTTGTTCTTAACTGACTTGCCTAGTCAAATAGAAAATACCCCATAATGACAAAGAAAAAACAGTAAAAAATAGAAATTGCTATAAAAAAAAAAGCTATCACATTTCACAAGTATTTAGACTGTTTACTCAGGACTTTTTTGAAACACCTTTGGCAGTGATTACAGCCTTGAGTCTTCTTGGGTATGACACTACAAGCTTGGCACACCTGTATTTGGAGAGTTTCTCCCATTCTTCTCCGCAGATCATCTCAAGCTCTGTCAGGTTGGATGGGGAGCGTCGCTGCACAGCTATTTTCAGGTCTCTCCAGAGATGCTCGATCGGGTTCAAATCCGGGCTCTGGATTGGCCACTCAGACATTCAGAGACTTGTCCCAAAGCCACTCCTGCATTGTCTTGGCTGTGTGCTAAGGGTCGTTGTCCTGTTTGAAGGTGAACCGTCGCCCCCAGTCTGAGGTCCTGCGCGCTTTGGAGCAGGTTTTCATCAAGGATCTCTCTGTACTTTGTTCCGTTAATCTTTCCCTCGATCCTGACTAGTCTCCCAGTCCCTGCCGCTGAAAAACATCCCCACAGCATGATGCTGCCACCACCACGCTTCACCGTAGGGATGGTGCTAGGTTTCCTCCAAAAGTGACGCTTGGCATTTAGGCCAAAGAGTCCAATCTCTGATTCATCAGACCAGATAATCTTGTTTCTCATGGTCTGAGAGTCCTTTGGGTGCCTTTTGGAAAACTCCAAGTGGGCTGTCATGGAAGCCAATACTCAGTAAAAGGCACGTCTGGCCACTCTACCATAGAGGCCTGATTGGTGGAGTGCTGCAGAGATGGTTGTCTTTCTGGAAGGTTCTCTGATCTCTACAGAGGAACTCTGGAGCTCTGTCAAAGTGACCATTTGGGTTCTTGGTCATTTCCCTGACCAAAGCCTGATTGCTCAGTTTGGCTGGGTGGCCAGCTCTAAGAAGAGTCTTGGTGGTTCCAAACTTCTTCCATTTAAGAATGATAGAGTCCACTGTGTTCTTGGGGACCTTCAATGCTGCAAAAAATGTTGTTACCCTTCCCCAGATCTGTGCCTCGACACAATCCTGTCTCGGAGCTCTACGGACAATTCCTTCAACCTCATGGCTTGGTTTTTGCTCTGACGTGCACTGTCTACTGTGGGACCTCATATAGACTGCTGTATGCCTTTCCAAATCATGTTCAATCAATTGAATTTACCCCAGTTGTAGAAACATCAAGGATGATCAATGGAAACAGAAAGCACCTGAACTCAATTTTGAGTCTCATAGCAAAGGGTCTGAATACTCATGTAAATAAGGTATTTCTGTTTTATTTTTTTTTAAATAAATGAGTAAAAATGTCTAAACCGGTTTTTGCGTTGTCATTATGGGGTATTGTGTAGATTAAGGAAAATTGGTTATTTAATCAGTTTTAGAATAAGGCTGTAACAAAGTGGAAAAAGTCAAGGGGTCTGAATACTTTCTGAATGCACTGTAGACCTGTAACTGTCTGTGTTTTTGAATAGCCAGTCAGTGACCGGGAGTTTGTAGAATCCCAGTGCTCCAGTGCTATTTGGCTTCCTTAGGTCTCTCTCTGTGTCACTGTTTGGTCAATGAGCTAGATAGATTCCACTACAACGCTGCCCTCTTCAATGCTGTAAGATCAATGATCATTAAGAAGAGCGATGAAGAAAGAAGTGGAATTGATTACAGTAACACTAGCCTGGGTGCCAGTCTGTTTCTGACAACGACAAGTTTCCTAAAGCAGAAACAGACTCTCACCCGGGCTAATAAAGGACAGCCCCAGTCTTCTTCTTTTACCTTCCCTTCTTTATAATCTTCCTCTCCTCCCCCCAGCTCTTCAGCTTCCCCTGGCTAACGACGGAGGGGGGAGTCGCTCCTCGTCCTCTGAGAGCTCGCCCCAGCACCATTCCTACCCCAGCCGCCCGCGACACATGCTCAATCTGCCCACGCCACAGTACAGCCTGGTGAAGAGCGTGGAGAAGTAAGACAAATGCATCATGCACGGAGCATACACACACGTGCATGATACAGATATGCATACACAGAGCATTCATATTCTGGAAAGGGATACAGAAAGTACAAAAAAACCCCACTTCCATTCTCACACACATGCGTCAAATGACACACCTAACCTTTTTGTGCGTTTGTGTCGTGTCCCCTTAGTGCGGAGATAGACCAGAAGCTGCAGGAGATCATGAAACAGACAGGCTACCTGAAGATCGACGGACAGGTAAGAGACTATAGCATTGCCTAAAGTATTTTTTATTTTTTTGTATTTCTCTCTACTCATTAAAAATAATGTGCTGTATTGACAAGGAGACGGGACACCATTATAACCGGATATCATACACAGAGCATTATGGGTACTGTAGTACATCATGCTACATATGCCATGTATGTTTGTCATTGACATGTTGTGACTCGTCACCCGTTCCCCTCCTCAGCGGTACCCGGCCGAGGTCAGCGACCTGATCAGCGAGGGGGAGATCGGCAGCGGCACTTGCGGTCAGGTGTTCAAAGTGCGCTTCAAGAAGACGGGCCACGTCATCGCCGTCAAAGTAAGCCTTGTCCTCCTCCAACCACAGCTTGTTGGCATTAAGACGATATATAATAGTACTGGATTCCATTTTAACAGGCAGTCTGGAAGCGCGTTACATTGTCTCGCTACACCTCGTGTCTTGAGGATGAAAAGTCTGTCCCTCCGGCCTCCGCTCTGATTCTGTTGTCCTGGATGCATTGTCTTGTTGCAGTTTGACACTTACCATACTTTACCACACTTAATATACTTTATTGTCCATTTAGATGGAAATTCATTTCGGGGTGTCAGCATTCGGGATGCACCGGTATGACTTTTTTGGCCGATATCTGATATTTTCCTTGCCAAAAAAAACAATATCCATATTAACCATTTTAGCAGCCTTTTAAGCATTATAGTACATTTTAAATAGTTGAAACACACACACACGGACCACCAAGTTATTTTGTTGGCATTTACATATGTCCCCATCACCATTGAAACTTAGTCAAAACCTATTGCTTTCACTTACGCGCTGTGCTGTTTCGTTGTTCATTTGTTCAGTCTCAACCAGGATCTCATCATGCATGTCAAGCAGTGAAGTTTCAGCTGTCTGTCCGTGGCCTCTTCCAGTGCGCACTGTCACTGTGTCCGTTTCCATCTTGTCCAGCTGTGTCTGTAACATTTCACGTGATCCCTGTTTCTTGTCTGCATTCGAAGTAGCGGTCCTTGTACCTAGCATAGAGCATGGTGGAGACACAGTAGAGGCTCAGAGAGAATGCCTCCGAATCGCTTGTTCACAGCCTCTTGTAGAGTACTTTTCCAAGTTAACCCCACGGTCTGTGTTGGCAGTTTTGTTGAGCAGGCGTTTCAATGCCATGACAGGGGTTATCACGTCTGCTGCAGACGCAGTTGATGAGCTTATTTCTCCAGGCAGATGTTCGAATGGAGCTAGGAGTGTGTTCATATTTCCAAGTTTCAAACATGTTCTCAAATGCCATTGAAATGGCAGCAGTGGTATGAGAACAAGCACATTATTGAACATGCAGTACGGCTTTCCTCAGTACAAAATCCTCGTCGACCCACTGTGCTGTCAGACTCATCATGCTCATGGGGCTGACATCGCTGGTCTAAATGTCAGTCGTGAAGATAATAGCAGTAGCAAGTTGCTCAGGGATGTGCATTTCAACAATACTGTGTATCTCCGGTAGGGCAACATCTGAAAAATAACACCTACTTGGTAGTGTGCTTGACCAGTCAGGGGAAAGCCAACATCCATGACAGAGAACGGTTATTTCTTTACTTACCTATTGTTCACCTTTTTTACCTTTTTTTGCACTGTTGGTTAGAGCCTGTAAGTAAGCATTTCACTGATGTTGATGTTGGCATTTTTAAGGTCTCCATCTGTTGTATTCGGTGCACGTGACAAACTTTGATTTGATTGTCAAGGGCAATGAATTTTCTGTGTAGTGCTGTATTTTTCCTGCCGTCATTGTCATCTACCTACGTTACATAGGTATGTGAGTCAGCTTTGACATCAGTTTTGCACATCGGCGTTAAACTAGACATCAAGTCGATACCGATGTTGGCATTTTTAGCTAATATCGTCCGATTCCGATATGCTTACCGATTTGTTTATATTGCATCCTTAGTCAGCATACAAACTCAACACGATATATTACATGTGGTACGGAAAACGGCAAAGTTAGTACACATTTACATTTTCACATATTCAAAGTCTCTGCGTCCTACTGTCTGATCGTGTATTGGGCCTGCATCTGTCCTATGTCCCACTGTCCAACAGCCTAATGGCACGAAACTAGCCTTGCTCCTGTTCTTGCTGAACAGGGGGACCCTTAATCGCCTTCCAGCAGCTCAAAACATTAGGCCTATTCCGTTATGCAAGTGATGTGTAGATGTTCTTCTGATGCTATTTGGGTTAAGGCCATAGCATTGGTTTTTACTACTGTGGCAGAACACATAATTCCATAGCAGCTGATTTGGCCAGAGGATATAACAGTTGGAGGCAGCCCTGGGCTGTTTGTGTCAGGGGAAAAAGAACAGCGATACCGAACTATCGGTTTCTCTCTGGGCTTTGCCTTCCATTGTTTATCATCACACAATGATAGTAATTATACTGTATTGTCACTGCTACATATAAGCATTGTTAAATGGGGTGGTGTTATCTTAACTGTTTAACTATTAGGAAGTCAGTCACTAGTAGTCTATGGGGGGTTGCATACAATGTTTATCCTTGGTATACACAGTCATGGTTACAAGCACAAACAACATGGCCTACAGGGATAATGGCAGACACTGGAGCTGTAGATTATCTATTATAGCTATGCAATTTAAGATGTAGAATGCTATTATGTTTTGTTCAGCCTTAAATGGCAGGTATAAACTTTATAATCAGTGTGTTCTGTTCTTAAAATGCATAGGCCTACCTCTATCGTTCAATCATATACAGTTGTACTGTATATAGATGAGGGGGGATAGGTTTGGACGAGGAGGGGGCAGGGGAGGGGTTGGATGAGGAGGGGGCTGTGGCGGTAGGTTGCTGGAAACAGCTGATACATTGGACTGGTAGGTTACTATGGTTACCTGGAGACAGATTATCCACTGAAAGTGCTTCATAGTCCAATCTCCTTTTTAAAGCTCCTTTTTAGTGTAGGATTAGTCCTAATCTGTGTCCGGGAAACCCGGCAGTATGTGATTGGCTAATGGTTAAGTGCTAGACGTGTGTGTGGGGGGTTGTAAATTAGTGGTGCCATCCAGTTCTCCTCCCTCATCTAAAATATCAACGTTGAATAGATGACTGATTTATTGTGTGTGTCACTAGCAAATGCGCCGGACAGGAAACAAGGACGAGAACAAGAGGATTCTGATGGATCTGGATGTGGTGCTGAAGAGCCACGACTGCCCTTACATCATCCAGTGCTACGGCGCCATAGTTACCAACGTGAGTCACACAGTTAAATAAGTTAATTTGCCATGCTATAGTTGCCAACGTGAGTCACACGCACAGATAATTTAGTATGTCACATCATTGAAACCATATTTAACAAATAGCTTTCTTGTAGCAGCTGTTTTAAAATGTGTAATGTGACTGACTGATTGGTCCTCAGACGGATGTTTTCATCGCAATGGAGCTGATGGGTACGTGTGCTGAGAAACTCAAGAAGAGGATCCAGGGGCCCATCCCTGAACGCATACTGGGCAAGATGACCGTGGCAGTGAGTCTCTCCATCTCTCATCAATTATCTCTTGCGCTCTCATACCCTCAATTCAGGCTTTGAACTGAAACTGAAATTCGGAATAAAGGATTGCCCTTCGTTTTCAATTAGGTTTCTTTGTTTAAGTTCATCTCCTGAATATAGTTAAAATAGAATTTACCCCATCCCATAAAGTTTGTTTACCTTCTCTTCAGTGTAGTAGTAGTGTGTTACCCTTTGTGTGTGTACAGATCGTGTCGGCTCTGCTGTACCTGAAGGAGAAGCACGGTGTGATCCACCGGGACGTGAAGCCCTCCAACATCCTGCTGGACAACAAGGGCCAGATCAAGCTGTGTGACTTTGGCATCAGCGGACGACTCGTCGACTCCAAGGCCAAGACCCGCAGCGCCGGTTGTGCTGCCTACATGGCTGTGAGTCACACACACGTACACTACCGTTACACCCTACCACGTTTAACCTACCGAAGTGAAGGCTGCCATTTTGATGCTAAAGTTACCACTATTTTTCCACCTGGGGTTGCACGTAACTCTGTAAAAATACTGAAAGCTGCTGTCCTCGGTAAATATTTATAATTTCCCTGTGTATTGGTACAAGAAATGCAGTTTCCCCCTAACCCAAGCCTGTTTCTCTGTGTCCCCAGCCTGAGAGAATAGACCCTCCAGATCCCAGCAAGCCTGACTATGACATCCGAGCAGACGTCTGGAGTCTGGGCATCTCTCTGGTAAAACACCCACACTACTACATCACACCCATGTAGTGCACTTTTGCTCAGTCCTGTGCCTTTGTATTTGGCCCTGGCCAAAAGTTGAGAGCCTTACCTACCTTCTACGCTTTGACACTTCTCAATGTCCATCTGAAAGGATCAAATGGGTGTAAGCAATATGATAATTGCTCCATCAAGCCTTTTGGTAGGCTAGGTGGACTTTCTGCCATATTGTTTACACCCATTCTGCTTTTCACATCTACAAGAGAGCATGAAATGGTGTCTAGGTTAGGGGCTAAGGGTTGATTTCTAACAGTTTAAGAGGTTTTGATGACTTTAATCTTAGTGACCTGTCGTTGTGAGTGTAAAGGCTGGTTTACGGTCAGTCTATAGACATGTCTGGAGACAATTTACGTAGCAACATCATGAACCTTCTGTTGTCGTCCGACATCAAACTTGTCGTTATGAGAAAGTCTAAACACACAACGACGTCAGCAATCCGGTGCTCGCAAATAGCATACGTTCCTCTATTTTAACACCAATAAACCCATCCGTTTTAAAAGTGAATTCAGTAATGTCAATCTAGCAAGCCAGGCAACTAAAAGATATTTTCTAAACAATGTTTTGGTTCGTTAGCCAGTTCAAATAATGACCAGAGTATGGCTGACAACATCTTAACTTCAGCTACTTTCTATTCATTATTATAGGAAAATAAACTCACAACACCATTATTTACAAGGTGGTGTTGAGCTTACAGAAAATAGCTTACTGCCATAGTGTGACTAAACAAAAGTGTCATTGTATCTGAGAATTCTAGAACTCTTACATCAACTGGTCTGGTTGCTGTGGCAGTCTGGTAACCACAACAACGGACATAGCGACAGTCGCAACAAGAACTGACAGTCACTGCAACGGTCTACAGACATTCCATTGGAGTATACATTTAAATGTCGTTTTGACCAGCGACACTTGACACATTCTAATTGTCTACAGACATGTCGTTAGACCAAGCATAAACTGGCCTTAACGCTGTAATGTGTCGTCTCGGCCTGCAGGTGGAGCTGGCCACAGGACAGTTCCCCTATAAGAACTGCAAGACCGACTTTGAGGTCCTGACCAAAGTGCTGCAGGAAGACCCTCCCTCGCTCCCCCTCAGCATGGACTTCTCCCTTGACTTCCAGTCCTTCGTCAAAGACTGGTGAGACAAAACACACACACGCACTGTGTGACTCATTGAGTTCATTCATTTCTGCAGTCTTACGGCTCTCAACCCGTCTCTGCTGACAGTACAGTTGCTAAGTAATAACAAGTGCTTTTTGTCCATTTTTACGTCATTGACTGCCTCTTTCCACAGCCTCACAAAGGATCACAGAAAAAGGCCAAAATACCACAAGCTGCTCGTAAGTCTCTCCTCTCCAGCTATTCACACACTGATTCACCACCACCACCACTCTAAACCATGATTTGGGATTACAAGAAAGGAACAGAAAGGGAAGAATGTTGTCTGAATTAAATGTTTATTAGAAGAAAAATCTCTACGTTAGAAAGGGAATGGACGCAGTGTTCTAACCCTAACTCTCTCTTCTGCCCTCCCTCTCACTGATATTCTCCCCGTCCCCCAGGAGCACAGTTTCATTCGGCGCTATGAGGTGCTGGTGGTGGACGTGGCGGGCTGGTTCCAGGCGGTGATGGAGCGCACTGAGTCGCCGCGCAGCAGCCAATGTTACAGCCAGCACCAGCTCCACTCGCTCTTCAGCAGGTAGCCCCCGGCCACTGGCCCCGCCGCGGAGCCACTGGAGCCTGCAGCCGACCCAGCCTGCAGCCGGGAGACCCCGGAGAAAGACGGAGACACTGAGTAGGCCTTTAACCCTAGACAGACAGACTGGCTCGGTGGATTGATTGATTGAGTCTGGTTGACCGATTTGATTGAGTCTGGATCAGGACAGACAGACACGAGGGAGAGTAGAGCTTCACACTGTAGTTAAACGTAATCAGAAGTCATATCAGCACATGTACATTATCATGGTGAACACCTCAGCACATACTGTAGGTTACTCTGTATCCACAATGCATGCTCACTTTTCCATCCATTCAATACTGACGTACAGTAGTGATACTGTAAATGCATTTACGTGGTTAAACACATACATAAATACTACTCACTCACAAGTCATATCTCACGCACCTGTATAATCTTGTTCAGCTCCAGCCCTTGTCATAGCAATGGGGTCAGACAACAGAGTAGTCAATACACACTGGAGCTAATTTCTGCTGCATCATATAGTGTTAAGACAATGTAAGATTCCCTACGGCAAGCCCAGAGGCCCAGTTTCACCCGCAGTGATGGCTGGGCTCCGAAGTGGAATGTTCAGTGCAATATTCAGCCGGGCGTTTTATTTCTATACTTACTCTTCAACAGGTTGTGTATGAGTGTGTGCACTATGACACAAGTGTAGGCTCACTATTATGGATGGCATATAGCTGTCCCACTGTAGCTCTAACAGACAAACTAGACCTGCTGAATTTCTTTCGGTCTGGTTTTGAAAATACAGTAGATGACAAACATTAACTTTGATTCAAATGCTTAGAGAGAATATGAACAAGTACATGTTCTAGCAGCTTTGAATTGGAAAAACTGTGAAAAATACAAAAAAAGTAGGGTTATGCGTAGCTCTGTAGAAAAGGTGTTTTTGTATTTATTTTGAGTTCAGGATGGTTTTGAGTGGGACTTGATAACAGGTGGATGAGTGGGAGAGATGGAGGGATACAGAGGAGGAGAAAAGGATGAGGGGAGAGGAGGAGAAAAGTCTGCCTTTTATCGGACTTGGTTTACTGCATTTACCCCAGCTGCTGTGGTGAAACTGTCTGGGAGAGACTGTACTGCCAGGTAGATGTGGTTTAAAGCAGTGTTGCTTATTGTTGAAAAGGAGTGTTAGAAAATAAGACAGTTTGGAGGAGAACAGAGGGAAGGCGTGAGTTATTTGTGTCAAGAAACAGGCAAGAGACAGGAGCTTGCCCTTTACAAATAATACAATTAGATATTTTTGGCTGTGGAGCATTTCAACCCTCCCTCTTTCCGCTCTTTCTCAATGGCACTTGGCCACTCACCCTCTTCTTTCTTTCATTCTTTCTGCTGGTCCATCTTTTAAAGGCGCCACAGTTTTGTCAAACCAAAGGTGGTGGTAGTTGGTGGAGGGTGTCACACAAGGCCCTCTCGTTGCCCCCTCCAGCCTGAGCATTAGGAGTTTGCAAGACTGCACTGACAGATCTTGGATCAGGCTAGACTTCCCCAACACACAACCAAGCCAAATCACTGCTAGACACAGACACGATAGGAGAGGGAGCTCAACGGTATGTCAGAGGAATGGAGAGGGGGAACCGGAAACGTCGATTATGAATGTGCAGAAGAAGAGCTAGGGAGAAGCAAGATGAGGAAAGAGGGATGAAAGGATGAGGCGAAAAGGAGCAGAGGAAGAGAAGGATAAGAAAGTGAGAAAGAAGGTCAAGAGAGGTACGTGACAGAAAGCTAAGGTCCATCTAGAGGTAGTGAGGGAAGAGTGAGTGAGAGCGGTGAGTGTTTTGATAATGGAGAGATGGGAGGAGGAGAGAGAATTTGGAGCCCTGAATTCAGCCATAGGCAGCCAGGCTATGGATCATATGTTGAAGCTATCTGGACATTGTAAAAGCTTTCAATGGTGTTGCACCAATATACCAATTATGAATTTTAGAGTGAATTAGGATTTGTTTTGATTGTTTACTGTTCTATTCATTATTGTATCTTTCAAAAAACTATTTAATTATTTATTACGTTGCTGCTACTGCTGCTAAATATTTGCTTTAGACTCTGCTGTCGATAATTGTCCCCCAAAGGACATACTTTTTTTAATATTTTTAAGCCAAATAAGTGAAGTATTGCAATGTCTTTACAGTTACCAAATACAAAAAAGCAAGTCTTATGGTGAAGGGTGTGGGAGAACAGAAAGCTAAACCCATAGATGAGTAGCATAGGTTAACGTCACTAAACTAATCCATGCAAAGGATGTACACTTCACCTCGCATGTATCTAACAGTGTAATAGCATGTTGTAGTCACGTATCGTACTGCAAAGTCTAGTTATTAGTGAAGGAGTGTCCGTCTGTCCGTCCTGACCTGTGAACCTTGACATTTTGCTCCCTGACCTTGGACATTTGTAGTCCAGGGTCACCCTGATTTTTAGAATGGTCTGTCTACCTGTCCGTCTGTCTGTCCGTCCATGGGCCTCCTGCAAGCTCGACCTTGACATTACACACCAAAGGTGTCATCAACGAAAACGAGTTATTGATATTCTAATTGATTACTACGATATATTCAGAGTTTCTCTGTAGCTAGTGGGGGATGGGGGCGCTTTAGGGGTAGCAATGCCGTGTGTGTGTAAAATACAGGGAGAGACTTGTACTCTGACAAAGCCTGGGCACAGCAATCACACCCACTCAGCCAGACAGACCTATTTACTGTGTAAACTGGTACTGTAATAGGCCACTGCTCACCATCACCAAGTCTTGGGAGAGTTCAGGAGATTGGCTGTGTTGCAGGTAGAATATACATGGTTCTCTTATCATTGTGGAATAGAGAACAGTGTTGGTTCTTTGCGTTATGTTTCAGTCTGCAACGCTCTGTTTGTTGCCCCTCCACAAATCATCATGTACCAACTTTGAACCATGGCTTTTTGATTTTGGTTCTCCTATAGGCAATCAGGTAGTAATGACAGACACATTATTATACAATCTAGGCTGCCTGGCCCACTTGCTAAAACAACGTTTTAAAAATACTGACTTTATATGTACATTTATTAGTACTATCCCTTGTAATTTACACGCTCTCTACCCCTTGGGTTGTCCAAAATCACTACAAAGTGCACTCTACTCAAAGTGCACCCTATTCCCCCAGTCTTGGCTGTCCAGTGCTGTGTCAGACCCAGTCTCCCACTGTCAACTTTCTCTTGTTTTGCTGATGTCTTTTTACATGCACACACACACATGGTCTGTATGTGGTTGGAAAACACCTGACTGTGACTGTGCCATTCTTCACCGTTCTATAAACAGCAAGAACTTTTTTTGGTCAGGTGCAAAACCTGAATGACTTGGGTGTTTTAGTGTGTGTTTGTAAAATGTATAATATATTTTTTTAAAGTTTGAATACTAATCCTAACCCATTGCCAAGGACAGGGGTGGCACGCTACACATACTCCAAATGTAGGCTATAGACTATGTCCACAGTGATGCTGGTTGGCTGCTGTTTAGTGGCTTTGTGTGTTCTTAGCAGGCAGTGGCAAAGCCAGCACTGTTAAAGATGTACTCTGGTAGGGTGCCTCTGAAATCACACCCTATGTAGTGCACTACTTATCACCACGTCTCATAACGCCCGGTCAAAAGTAGTGCACAATGTAGTGATTAGGGTGCCATTTTGGATGCACAATGTGGTGTGCTGCTGCGCTGTACCTTGGGGGTGCGGTGGGAGGGTGTGTCATCGCCCCATCTGTAGGTAAAACCAAATATCATTTTCACTATGCAGTCATTCAAATCCGTCCGCTTGCTGTACGTTAGGAAGTCCTCCTGTATATAAACATATGGTGATGAAACTGGACTTGGAGACAATATGAGCTCTTCTCCCTAGTACGGTTGAATTCATGCCTTCAGCTAGTCCCGAGGGAAAATGAGTAAAGCGAGAGCAGGGAAAGAGACGTGTTTTTGAATGAGCTAACTATTTAAGGAGTGTTGGGGTGGGGCCGTTGGGTTGTTGTTTTTGGGGTGGGTTAAATGTAGTTTGGGAGTTGCTAGTCCAATGCTGTAAGTATATCAATTGCATGTTATTGTCACTGATGTAACTGCTATTGATTTTTTTTTTATGAACGGGGGCGCACAACTCTATTTATAATTTTTACATATATTCTTTTGCTAAAATTTAATTGTATACTTAGGAAAATACACACTTTTGCCTTTTAGGTTCTCTTGACATGTTTTCAATCTGCTATTTGCAATATACATTTTGACTTGTATTGTCATGTAGTTGGTTTCATGGCGAGAATGAGTTGTCATTTGTGTAGATCTTTTTTTGTCCGTTTCTTTTTCTAAATGTGCCGTGTGTCTTTCGTTCAATTAGCTGTGTGAGTGAGGATGGATGGAGGGCAAGGTCTGTCTTGGAAGTGTGTTGTCTACCAAAAGTCTATGATTATTATTTAACTTTTTCGTTCTTTTTTTTAATTAACATTTGTATTATATTCAGGGAAAAGATTACACCAAATTTAATAAAGACATTTCCAGATGATCCTAGAGTGGTTGAGATGGAGAGAGTGTCGTTAGAGAAGGAGAAGTCTTCTTTCTGTCCTTCCGGGAACGGTCAAAGGTGTCTTTTTCTCTCAAAGCGAAGCGATCACTTTCACTGCTCCGTTTAGCCGCTCCTTCTTCACCCTGTGTCGCTGGAAAACTTTGGTCCTCTGATATCCTATTAACTGAATTTTCTTTTATTTCTTTCCATGATCAAAATATCATGATTGATTGTTTCTCGGTTTAAATCTTTTGTGTGCCATTTCTTTCTTTTTTTCTCTCTACCCAGAAGCCCCACTTTGTTTTTGTGGTTCTCTGATGCTGTATGGTCAAACTAATTTGACTACATCTGAAATGGCACCCTATTCCCTATAGTGCACCAAAAGTAGTGCACTACATCGGGAATGGGGTGCCATTTGAGACAGCCAATGAGAGAGCGTCTTATTAGTGCTGATATTGTCATGAGTGGCGTTTGCACTTGGGCAGCTTTTGAGTCGGGTGGGGAGGAGTCATTGGGAGCTCTTTTGGGATGCAGATGTCCCGTTTGACCAATCACAGACCTGCGACTGGCAGAAAAAAAATAACTGATTTCAACAATGTATATGTACTTTCACTATTTATTGGTTGTGCGTTTTTTTTTTTTTTAAAGCCGAACAAGACACGCATGGTAAAGAGAATCGCCTGTCATTGGCGTTGCCGTTGATACAAAAGCCAAATATCAAACCACACTAACCCACAGGAAACATTGCTATTGTACTGGAGTGGTTTAAAGTCTAGATGGTGTGTTCTTTTAGTACTGGCTTGGCTGAGCTGTAGGGTGTATGCTCTTTTAGTACTGGCTTGGCTGAGCTGTATGATGTCGGTATTCATGTTTGTATACTTTTAAAGTGTGCACTCATTTCATTGAAATCCTGCTCAGTCAAGCCAAACAGAGGTTATGGTTTAAACCTTATCATTTACAGCATGGATGGTATTAGAGAGAGAGTGCTAAGCTAATACCCATTTAAGTTAGCTCCTATTGTTTGAAACTTGGATTGGTTTTACACAAGTAATGAATTATCCTCCTGAACCAGTCTAGCAGTCAACGTTTTACGAATACTATGACTGAAATAATAGTTTATTCCGAAGTGGACTGATTGGCTCGTATTTAACCTGTACTCTGTAGCGAGGTGGAAACCCTGTTTTAAAATGTTGGTAAAGAATATTTTTCTTGTTCCCTAGGGTTTCTAAATGCAGTATTGCATGACTTGCTCGATTTGAAGGGGGGAAATTGTGTACTTTTTCCATCACCATTGCAATTCCATGGCTTTTTGTATGTATGACTCAAAGGGTTTGTTCTGACAGTTTTATCAATCTACACAGCTACTGTCTCCCTCAGATTTTTTGCTGTCTTTCATTTTCCGTTTAATTTCCTCTATTTCAAACAGAATAAATGCCATTATATTGTGAATACCTCAGGATTTTTTTGGAGACAAATCAAATAAAGAAAAAACTTCAAAAAAAGTTGGAGGCGTGTTACATGAGTCTTTAATGCCTGAAGTCTGTATGCCTCTTATGACTCGAACAATGTTTTTTTTAAATATTTTTTTTTAAAGCATTTTGATGTTGTAGGACTCCTACTGAAAAAAACTAATAGATTAGAAAAAGCTGTACGTTTTGTTAAGCAGGAAACATTCCTTATTACATGATCTTCATGTCAATTGAAAACAACTAGAATGCTAGACAAATGCATTAAATGAAACCTTCCTATTACATTGTGTATAACATTTTGTGAATTTAATGTTGATCATGAGATCGGGCTACTGAAAACCACACAATGCATCCTAAGGCCATGCAATGTTGATTTACGGTTTAACGGATGCCCATGTTGATGCTATTCCACTTTTGACACATGGGGTCTTGACGAGATCCTATGAAATGTCTATGTAATTATATGATGAGGTTGAACTAAGGTTGCTATATTTTTATAAAGTTAACTTTTTGATTTGCTTTGCTTGCCTGTCTCAAACCATTATGCAATGTTTTAAGTTTAGGCAACATCATGGAATTCCTTCCTTGTAGTGTAGGTGTCCATTTTCTCATGAGATTTGGCAGTACAATAATATTAATCAAAATAACACTTGTCATCTGAGGGTAAAAACAAGGTAGGTTTTTAGAAATGCTTTCCATAAGAGGCTAAAATGTGGTTAGTCCAGGGAGTATCAAACGTCATACCTTTCAGCTGCTGCGCCTTGGTCCAGTCAGGAAACTTAATCTGGATCTTTTTGATGAAATTTGAGAATCTCAGTGCCTCGTTTTGAGATGTTCCTGACTGTCCCATTCTCCCTTTGGCGTGTGGTTCCCACCATTTGGATTAACATCAACCTAGGAAATATGATGTAAATCAATGGACAGCACTTCACTTATATTGTAATCAGAAGAGGATGGTGGGAGGACCTATAGGAGGACAGGCTAATTGTAATGGCTGGAATGGAATTATTGGAATGGTGTCAAACAAATGGAAACCACGTTTGTCTCTTCCATTAATTCCTTTCTAGCCATAACAATGAGGCTGTCCTCCTATAGGTCCTCCCACCAGCCTCCACCGTTATTTCATTAAAACATGGCACTCAGCATCAAACAAAAGTAACGGAAGTAAGATTAACAGGTTAATAAAGTTATGAATTCCATTCATAGCGCTTAGATCTGTGCTTCGAGGGCCTGATTCATACCTTGGACACCAGGGATGTATTCATTAGGCACCAAGCGGAAGAAAAGAGGGGGACTACCTAAATTTGTCCAATAAGAAAGCTGCTTTTTTTCCTGAAATGCTTTTTGTTGCCTGCCCTTATGAATACGACCCAAGTGGCTGGAATTTTCTGGCCAATCAGTGACTTCAATCAATTAATTATAATCTGAGTGCTTATCTGCATAATCCCAAAGGACTTTCCATGGTTCCCCCCCAGCCACTCTTGTCCCATATTGCTCTCCTACCTCTGGACTCTCTTGAGTTGATGTCACAGATGATAGCTGGGTCTATTTCATACTTTTCCCCCCCACCTTTTTGATAACGGCCTTGTACTTCATTACGTCATTCTTATCGTCAGACATTCTCAGATGCGTGCATCCCTTTGTTAGGTTCTAATTTTCAGAGTGAAAACTCAACGGACACTATGAAAGCTTAAACCAAGTTTATTCTTCCCAGAGGGTCAATACAACTGCATTAGACAAACATGGTTTCACCCGTGGTAGTATACCGTTGAAGTCGGAAGTTTACATACACTTAGGCTGGAGTCATTAAAACTCGTTTTTCAACCACTCCACACGTTTCTTGTTAACAAACTAGAATTTTGGAAAGTTGGTTAAGATGTCTACTTTGTGCATGACACGTACTTTTTTTCAACAATTGTTTACAAACAGATTATTTCACTTATAATTCACTGTATCACAGTTCCAGTGGGTCAGAAGTTTACATACACTAAGGTGACTTTGCCGCTTAGAAAATTCCAGAAAATGATGTCATGGCTTCTGATAGGCTAATTGACATCATTTGAGTCAATTGGAGGTGTACCTGTGGATGTATTTCAAGCTTCAAACTCAGTGCCTCTTTGCTTGACATCATGGGAAAATCAAAAGAAATCAGCCAAGACCTCAGAAAAAAAATTGTAGACCTCCACAAGTCTGGTTCATCCTTGGGAGCAGTTTCCAAATGCCTGAAGCTACCACGTTCATCTGTACAAACAATAGTACACAAGTATAAACACCATGGGACTACGCAGCCGTCATATCGCTCAGGAAGGAGACGCTTTCTGTCTCCTAGAGATGAACGTACTTTGGTGCGAAACGTGCAAATCAATCCCAGAACAACAGCAAAGGACCTTGTGAAGATGCTGGAGGAAACAGGTACAAAAGTATCTACACTGCTCAAAAAAATAAAGGGAACACTTAAACAACACAATGTAACTCCAAGTCAATCACACTTCTGTGAAATCAAACTGTCCACTTAGGAAGCAACACTGATTGACAATAAATTTCACATGCTGTTGTGCAAATGGAATAGACAACAGGTGGAAATTATAGGCAATTAGCAAGACACCCCCAATAAAGGAGTGGTTCTGAAGGTGGTGACCACAGACCACTTCTCAGTTCCTATGCTTCCTGGCTGATGTTTTGGTCACTTTTGAATGCTGGCGGTGCTTTCACTCTAGTGGTAGCATGAGACGGAGTCTACAACCCACACAAGTGGCTCAGGTAGTGCAGCTCATCCAGGATGGCACATCAATGCGAGCTGTGGCAAGAAGGTTTGCTGTGTCTGTCAGCGTAGTGTCCAGAGCATGGAGTCGCTACCAGGAGACAGGCCAGTACATCAGGAGACGTGGAGGCCGTAGGAGGGCAACAACCCAGCAGCAGGACCACTACCTCCGCCTTTGTGCAAGGAGGAGCACTGCCAAAGCCCTGCAAAATGACCTCCAGCAGGCCACAAATGTGCATGTGTCTGCTCAAACGGTCAGAAACAGACTCCATGAGGGTGGTATGAGGGCCCAACGTCCACATGTGGGGGTTGTGCTTACAGCCCAACACCGTGCAGGACGTTTGGCATTTGCCAGAGAACACCAAGATTGGCAAATTCGCCACTGGCGCCCTGTGCTCTTCACAGATGAAAGCAGGTTCACACTGAGCACGTGACAGACGTGACAGAGTCTGGAGACGCCGTGGAGAACGTTCTGCTGCCTGCAACATCCTCCAGCATGACCGGTTTGGCGGTGGGTCAGTCATGGTGTGGGGTGGCATTTCTTTGGGGGGCCGCACAGCCCTCCATGTGCTCGCCAGAGGTAGCCTGACTGCCATTAGGTACCGAGATGAGATCCTTAGACCCCTTGTGAGACCATATGCTGGTGCGGTTGGCCCTGGGTTCCTCCTAATGCAAGACAATGCTAGACCTCATGTGGCTGGAGTGTGTCAGCAGTTCCTGCAAGAGGAAGGCATTGATGCTAAGGACTGGCCCGCCTGCTCCCAGACCTGAATCCAATTGAGCACATCTGGGACATCATGTCTCGCCCATCCACCAACGCCACGTTGCACCACAGACTGTCCAGGAGTTGGCGGATGCTTTAGTCCAGGTCTGGGAGGAGATCCCTCAGGAGACCATCCGCCACCTCATCAGGAGCATGCCCAGGCGTTGTAGGAGGTCATTCAGGCACGTGGAGGCCACACACACTACTGAGCCTCATTTTGACTTGTTTTAAGGACATTACATCAAAGTTGGATCAGGCTGTAGTGTGGTTTTCCACTTTAATTTTGAGTGTGACTCCAAATCCAGACCTCCATGGGTTGATACATTTGATTTCCATTGATAATTTTTGTGTGATTTTGTTGTCAGCACATTCAACTATGTAAAGAAAAAAGTATTTAATAAGATTATTTCATTCATTCAGATCTATGATGTGTTATTTTAGTGTTCCCTTAATTTTTTTGAGCAGTGTATATCCACACTAAAATGAGTCCAATATCGACATAACCTGAAAGGCCGCTCAGCAAGGAAGAAGCCACTGCTCCAAAACCGCCATAAAAAAGCCAAATTACAGTTTGCAACTGCACATGGGGACAAATATTGTACTTTTTGGAGAAATGTCCTCTGGTCTGATGAAACAAAAATAGAACTGTTTGGCCATAATGACCATCTTTATGTTAGGATGAAAAAGGGGGATGCTTGCAAGACAAAAGAACACCATCCCAACTGTGAAGCACGGAGGTGGCAGCATCATGTTGTGGGGGTGCTTTGCTGCAGAAGGGACTGGTGCACTTCCCAAAATAGATGGCATCATGAGGTAGGACAATTATGTGGATATATTGAAGCAACATCTCAAGACATCAGTCAGGAAGTTAAAGCTTGGTCGCAAATCATCCTTCTTAATGGACAATGACCCCAAGCATGCTTCCAAAGATGTGGCAAAATGGCTTAAGGACAACAAAGTCAAGGTATTGGAGTGGCTAGCACAAAGCCCTGACCTCAATCCTATAGAAAATTTGTAGGAAGACCTGAAAAAGCGTGTGCGAGCAAGGAGGCCTACAACCTGACTCAGTTACACCAGCTCTGTCAGGAGGAATGGGACAAAATTCACCCAACTTATTGTGGGAAGCTTGTGGAAGGCTACCCGAAACATTTGATCCTGTCACAATGCTGGAGTGTAAGGTGTGGAGTCAGGCGCAGAGAGCAGAGGTTTAAATGCAGACCCGTATTTAATAAAGTGCGAAATCGAAAACAAACACAAAAACACACTAAACAGGCGCACTTAAAAAAAATACGGCTAACCAAACAAAATACTAAGCAACAGCGAAATAAACTCCAACGAACGTCTACCAACAAACAGAAAACAAACCCGCACAAAAGGAGGCCAACTTAAATAGCCCTAGCCTACCAACTAAACAAGACACAGGACAATGAGGGAAAAGGGATCGGTAGCAGCTAGTAGGCCGGTGACGACGACCGCTGAACGCCGCCCCGAACAGGCAGAAGACCCACCCTCGGCGGAAGTCGTGACAGATCCAAGTTAAACAATTTAAAGGCAATGCTGCCAAATACTAATTGAGTGTATGTAAACTTCTGACCCACTGGGAATGTGATGAAAGAAATAAAAGCTGAAATAAATCATTCTCTCTAATATTATTCTGACATTTCACATTCTTAAAATAATGTGGTGATCCTAACTGACCTAAGACAGGGAATTTTTACTAGGATTAAATGTCAGTAATTGTGAAAAACTGAGTTTAAATATATTTGGCTAAGGTGTATGTAAACTTCCCACTTCAACTGTACATACCCCACTTTGAGTGGAGTCTCCTTGTATCGCCAAACATTGCATCATTATTGCTAGGCAGGGAGCTGAGTGATATGGGCCTTAAACGGTTCCACCCCCTTATCAGTACTGCCACATGTGATCCTTTTCCCTGCACTCAGCCCCTCCCAAGCTTCATTATGGCACCCGTCATGTCTCTTTTATAACTAATGATTATAGTTAAAGCTCAGAAACCAAACCTTTCACCTTATATAAATAGACAGAGATTGTAAAGTAACAAGGCAACAGTAAACATGTCATCCCCCACGAGTGATTCAGCAACCCCCTTGGGCCAATTGAGATATCACGTAACAAATGTATTAAAGATATTTTACAAATATTAAACACAGTTACACCATTTGACAGCACTGAATAAAGCTTATGCATTTTTATGTTTTCTCTTGAAATTCTTGAAACTGGAGGATACTCTAAATGATACACTAAGTGCAGCCGGGAGCTTTTGCAAGAACCTGTCACTAAAATGTAACCGTTAGTTACTGACTTCCTCCTCACACAGACGCACCACTTCTTTCTCCCTGAAACTGAAACCCCAGTTATATCCACCAATCTGATTGTGCATGGACACTATAGAGAGGGTTTCCCCTCTCTATAGTGTGCTTAGTATACAGGAAGTCTCAGCTCTGTCCAGAAATCACCAAGCATGGGTAGCTGCTAGTGATGGTTCGTTCGCGAAAGAACAGCTCTTTCACTTGGCTGCCTGTCTAGCATACTTTTACTATTTGCAACCTAGTCTCAGAGCATTTCATATTATTCTGTACGTGAATCCGAGGCACTCCATTTAGTATGAAATGTTACATTTCGTATGGTATGTATTCCTTTGTGGATGTCCCCATTTAGTATGATATGTTACATTTCTTATGTTATGAATTGCAATTTGTATTATATGTTACGAATTTGCAAAACTTACAATAGGGTACAATTGGAAAACATATAATATGTTCCGAATTCTGGCTAGCTAGCTAACGTTAGCTAGACTAGGGTTAGGGTTAAGGGAAGGGTTAGCCAAAAGGGTTAAGGTTAAGGTTAGAGGAAGGGTTAGCTAACATGCTAGTAGTTTGAAAGTAGCTAAAAAGTAGTAAGTAGTTGAAAAGTTGCTAAAGTTGTCTCTGATGAGATTAAAACTCGCAACCTTTGGGTTGCTAGACGTTCGCGTTATACGCCCACCCCGACCAACCACCCTACTTTCATTTTTGCCTTAAGTAACCATCTGTCTTATGTAACTATACATAAGGGATCTGTTTCCCTGTTTGGGAGTGATTGAAGGATCTACATTTGTAAGTGATTGAAGGATCTACATTTGTAAGTGAGATTGCAAGAATGCTTATTTTTGCAAGAGAGATCATATCTCGATTTGTTTTGGATTTTCTCAACGGCAGTATTGATCTGACCATTTTTGCACCCTCTTTCTTTGAATTTTCTTTGCATCTCAGCCATGATTCTGTCTAGTTCAGATTTTTTTTATCAAATTCTTTTGATTTGATTCGACAGAATTGGCTGTAGGGCAAACTGGATTTCAAAGAAAGTATGTGACAGCTATCAGACCTCAACAAACTGTTACAATGAGTGGATTTCGTTTAAAGATCAGTGTATTGAACAACGCCAGGGTGGGCCTTCATGAAATATATGTTTAAGCTCCTGAGGATCAAACAGCTGCGCACCTCAGTCTACCATCCGCAAATCGATGGACAGGAAGAGCGCTTCAACAAGACCCTCAAGAGGATGTTGAAAAGGGTGTCGGACCAAGAAGGAAAGGACTGGGATCAGTTACTGCCTTATGTCCTCTTTTCCATTTGTGAAGTGCCCCAGTCCTCCTCGATGTCGCCAGGCAAGCCTGGCAAGACCAGCCGTCTACCCATCGTACCCTGGTGGAACATGTGGTGGGGATGCAGACCAGGATCACCTGAGTGATGCCCATTGTGCGTGAGCATATGCAAGAGGGACAAAGAACACAACAAAGGACTTACAACCACCTGGCGCAAGCACGTGAATTCAACCGTGTGCTCCTCCTTCTCCCCACCCCGGAAAGTAAGTTCCTCACCCGGTGGCAGGAGCCTTACGAGTTCATGGAGAAACTAGGCCCAGTGACGTACAGGATAAACCAGCCAGATCGCCGTAAAGGGGAGCAAGTGTATCACATCAACCTCCTGAAGAAGTGGGAGGAGGAGGATGTTACTGTGGCCTTTGTCTCCACAGAGCTTCCCCAGGAAATACCCAGAGATGTCATAAACATGGGGAAAGAGCTTACTCCCCAACAACTCCATAAGGTAGGACACTTTGTTGATCAGTACACAGATGTCTTTTCCACTTTGTCCGGGGGATGTGCTAGAGCATGACATTTGTACACCACCTGGGAAGACTGTACACATGAAGGTGTACAGGGTCCCTGAAGCTCGTCGCAAAGCCATCCGCACTGAGGTCAAAAGGATGTGAGAGTTGGACACCATAGAGGAGTCAAAAAGTCCATTGACCAGCCCCATTGTCCTGGTATCAAAGCCAGATGGTACACTGAGCTTCTGAAACCACTTATGACAACTAAATCGGGTGTCAGAGTACGATCTCGCTACAATAGACCTTACCAAAGAGTATTGGCAGATCCCACTTAATGCCTTTGCCCGTGAGAAAACTGCCTTCTCCATACCTGATGGGCATTTCCAGTACAAAGTTCTTCCTTTTGGCCTTCACAGGGCCCCAGACACCTTTCAACAGCTGATGGACATTGTCCTATGGCCACATCGAGACTTTGTTGTGGCCTACCTGGACGAAGTGATAATCCATTTGGAGACCTGGGAAGACCGGTTGGAGATGGTAGGCCATGTATTGGGTCCTGTCACGTCCAGGCCTGGGTTAGCAGGCTGGCGTGTTATTTTGTGTTTTGTGTAGTAAGGGTTTATGTTCTAGGGGGTTGTATTTCTATGTTGGGTTGATGGTTCCCAATTAGAGGCAGCTGTTTGTCGTTTTCTCTAATTGGGAACCATATATATGTTTGTGCTTTTTACACTGGGGTTTGTGGGTCATTATTTGGATTAACTATATTTGAGTTTGTATTTATGTGTGTGCTTGTTTTGTGCCACACCAGCGTTGCGATCTTTATTTGTTTATTGTTTTTATGTGTTTGTATTACGTGTAAATAAAGTATGTACACTGGAACCCTTGCTGCATCTTGGTCTGCTCTATATGAAGATCGTGGCAGGTCCTCTCAGACAGGCAGGCCTGACAGCCAAACCAAAGTAGTGAGGCGCAATACCTTGGATAGACCATTGGTCAAGGACTCATCAAACCACAAGTAGCTTGACACATACCGCAACTGGCCTTATCCAACCACCAGAGCCTTCATGGGGCTGGCCATTTACCTGGAAGGCCAAGCCAGAGAAGATTAAATGGAGTTTAGAAGCCGAAAAGACTTTCAAGGACCTACAAACCTCCCTCCTGTTTAGGATCAATTCTGAGGTCACCAGACTACTCCCGGCCTTTCGTCGTCCAAACAGACGTCTCTGGAACTGGACTGGGAATCTTTGGATGATAAATCAGAGCAAGATTTCAGAATGTAAGTACACATTTCACCTTCAGAGGTGAATTTATCAAACCTATCGCGTTGAAAAAAGTGTTTCCTCAAACAATAGCATGGCATTTTTCGCAGTAATAGCTACTATAAATTGGACAGTGCAGTTATATTAACAAGAATTTAAGCTTTCAGCCGATATAAGACACTTCTATGTACCGAGATTTGTTGTTACTCTAAAATTTACAACTGTCCCGTTGACGCAACGCAGCTCAATGAGACAGCACACAGACAAAAAAAAGCCATATTACAACTTGTGTCATGATAATTGTGTTATTTAGGCAACTCTATAATCTGTTAGAAATGCATTATTATGCCACCGTGGTATATAAGGCCGAAAAAGCACGACATTGTTTCACAGTAATAGTTCCATAAAGGCAGTCATACTCACACAGTGGCGGAATAAATTCAACACCACACATTGGACTAACTATTAATTCAGGACCACGGACAGTTACTGCGCATCAGAGCAAAGAAAACAGGCGCACTGCCTCCGCTATTTCAGCAACATGCTGAAAGAGAGTGCCGATAGAAACAGCAGTCACACACAGCATCAAATAATCTTAAAGAATAAGCAGCCCATTCACTCAAAAATAATAAACCAGTAGACCCCATTACAAGAACACAACTATTTAGCAATTCCAACACAAAATGAATAAGCCAGATATTACTTCCCATTGCAAAAAATATTTTATCACATTCAGCAGGCAAAATGACCAGTGGTCTACAGTTCAGATGCAACAATATTTTACACAAGTTATATCAAAGAGATTAATAGCAACAGCAAGCAAACTGCAAAAGAAATGTACCGTCCCACTCACCAGATGATGACCATTTGAAAACTAAGTCCATCCTCCAGTCCTTCTTTATGAAATGGGAAATGGCAGGGTCGTATAGTTTGTCCTTTGATTTTTTTAACCAAGAGAAGTACTTTCTCCATTGAGATCAAAGCTAAGGTGGGGAATATCCTTTCAACTGAGGCAGTGGACATGGGAATAGTTAAGACCAGACAGTAAAGCAGATACACTTGGTATATACTCTCATTCAGCCTCTTCTGCCGGAGAAAGTAGAGGAGTTTGGCCGGGCTCCTACCCTCAAAGTCAGACGTTGAGTACATGACTATGAGTTCAATTTTGAGCTGTGGCAGATCAAAGTTGGGCCCATCGTTTTCCTCAACACTTGAGAACACAGCTTTTTATCATTGTGAGAAAGAGACTCTCTGCGCTGCTGCTCGTTAAGATTAAGGTCATGTTTTTGTGGACACAATAGTAGAACCCAAATGTTCCCTGTAGCTCGCAAGTGTAAAGTTGAGTTTTGGTGATGCAGAGCTGACGTAAAACTGGCTATGTCATTTTGAAACCAGTACTGGCCCAGGTTGACATCTTGTCGATGCTGAAGAGTTGACAATCCCAGCAGTACAGCTTCTTTGTTTGCTCACACCTAGTCATCCTCGGATAGCGCCCATAATTGTTAGCTTTAAAATGCCTTTCAAAGCTCCTTCTTCGTTGCACCAATCCTGGCAGTTCTGGTGTTGGCCTCCCCTGCTGCACAACATTTAACTTCTCGTTGAAAGTTTGTCTTAAAAATGGTGATGCTAACAAATTAGCCACCACATCCTCCTTAATAATTCCTGATACAGCCTCTGCCATTGTCACACACACACACTACTACAAAAGCATTGGAAAACTTGGCTATTGCTTACTATTAGCTCTAAGCCAGTAGTGACGTGTCTAGACCTTCCAGAAAAGAAGCGTGAAATTGTGGCCTGCAATTCGGGGCTTCCCTGCATGTGGGCTCTTTATACACTATGTATACAAAAGTATGTGGACACCCCTTCAAATTAGTGGATACGGCTATTTCAGCATCACCCGTTTCTGACAGATTTATAAAATCGAGCACACAGCCATGCATTCTCCATAGACAAACATTGGCAGTAGAATGGCCTTACAGAAGAGCTCAGTGACTTTCAATGTGGCACCGTCAAAGGATGCCATCTTTCCAACAAGTCAGTTTGTCACATTTCTGCCCTGCTAGAGCTGCCTTAGTCAACTGTAAGTGAAGTGGAAATGTCTAGGAGCAACAACGGCTCAGCCGCGAAGTGGTAGGCCACATAAGCGCACAGAATGGGACCGCCGAGTGCTGAAGCGCATAGCGCGTAAAAATCGACACTCACTACCGAGTTCCAAAGTGCCTCTGGAAGCAACCTCAGCACAAGACCTGTTCATCAGGAGCTTCATGAAATGGGTTTCCATGGCCGACCAGCCAAGCGCAATGCCAAGCGTCGGCTGGAGTGGTGTCAAGCTCGCCACCATTGGACTCTGGAGCAGTGGAAACGCATTCTCTGGAGGGATGAATCGCGCTTCACCATCTGGCAGTCCAACAGATGAATCTGGGTTTGGCGGATGCCAAGAGAACGTTACCTGTCTGAATGCATAGTGCCAACTGTGAAGTTTGGTGGAGGAGGAATAATGGTCTGGGGCTGTTTTTCCTGGTTCGTGCTAGGCCCCTTAATTCCAGTGAAGGGAAATCTTATGACAATGCCCCCTGCACAAAGCGAGGTCCATACAGAAATGGTTTGTTGAGATCACAGTGGAAGAACGCCAAATTCATCAATTTGGGATGAATTGGAACGCCGACTGCAAGCCAGGCGTAATTGCCCAACATCAGAGCCCAACCTCACTAATGCTCTTGTGGCTGAATGGAAGCAAGTCCCTGCAGCAATGCTACAACATCTAGTGGAATGCCTTCCCAGAAGAGTGGAAGCTGTTATAGCAGCAAAGGGGGGGACCAACTCCATATTAATGCCCATGATTTTGGAATGAGATGTTCAATGAGCAGGTGTCCACATACTTTTGGTCATGTAGTGTATTTCTATTGGTCAATTTTTAAGTTTGGACAGGTGGAAATCGGGGGGCAGTACAGTAGGTTGCGTTAATGCACGTTGGATGCCCGCTGCCGATAAACCCCACAGAAGATGGAGCTGGGGTGACAACGGTAGCTAGCTAGCTGTAGACAGTGTCTTTTGCCCCAGCCTGTCGGGCACTGTTTTCCTGATGGTGAGAGCAGGTGTTCGTTTGGCATGCGTGGGTGGTGTATTAGAGATATAGTGCTATGCTAACAACCACTTAAGTTAGCTCCTATTATTTGACTTGGATTGGTTTTAAAACACAATAAGTAATGAATTGTCCTTCTGAAACAGACTAGCAGTAAACATTTTAAGCATATTTTGACTGAAATAATAATAGATTCCGAAGTGGATTCATATTTAATCTGCACTCTGTAGTGAGGTGGAACCCCTGTTTTAAAATGTTTTGGTAGAGAATCATTTGCTTGTTCTCTAGGGTTTCTGAACACAGTATTGCATGACTTGCTTTATTGCGAGGGGGAAATTGTGTACTTTTTCCATGGCTATTTCAATTCCAAGGCTTTTTGTATGCATGTACGAATGACTTAAAGGGTTTGTTCTGACAGTTGTATCAATCTACACAGCTACTGTCTCCCTCTGGTTTTTGTTGTCTTTAATTTCCCTGTCTCATTTCCTCGATATTTCAAACAGAATAAATGCCATTATATTGTGAATACCTGAATATTTTTAAACACTTAAAAATCTAATAAAGAAAAAAAACTTCCAAATAGTTTTGATACATGAGTCTTTATTGCCTGATTGATGCCTGCCTGCCTCTTATGACTCAAACATAACATTATAATAATTTTTTTAAACACGATGTTAACATTACACATTCCTCATTACATTGACTTCATGTTGATTTGAAAAACCAGACTAGAAAAAAACGTAGCAATTACAATGTTAAACAAATGCATCAAACTAAACATTCATATTACATTCTGTATAACATATTGTGAATGTTAATCATCATATCAGGTTACCGAATGGTCCAACACCTGAGGAAGAATTGAACTACACAATGTAACCTATCACATCCTCTTGTCATTCCAATGGTCTGGATGCTGGTCAATGATAGGGTGTCCAAAAGCTACTCTTTCAAAATGTATGATAAGAACTGAAGAAGAAGAAGAAGAAGAAGAATAAGAAGAAGAAGAAAGATTTAGCTATTATCCATGCAGTTTTATAAATCAATCACCAGAGTTTGTAGTATTGATTACAGTTAGCCTACTTTAAAGGGGCAATCATTAGTTGAAACAATAACAAAGCGTTCTCGCCAGCACTGTTTAGGTAAAAAGCTGAGGGATGGGGCTGGAGAAATGTAACCACTAAATTCCTAGACATAGCTATGGATGCACAAGCTTTTCGCTACACCCGCAATAACATCTGCTAAATATGTGTATGTGACCAATAACATTTGATTTGATTTGCAAGGACTGACGTTACATGATATAGCAACTGCAGATTGCCCCTTTAACTGTGTACATTTTTTTTGAACTAAAGGTTTTTGCCAAATGTGTATGTCTCTTGCTGAATTGCAATGCTAACACATCAGAATGATTGAATGACTCAACACCTGAGAATATTTAGGTTAAAACTGTGAACCACACAATGTAATGTTCTGGTTCATTTACCCTCAGACCAAGTTGTTGTGATACCATTGAGCCCTGGCAACAACGTCATTGGAATAGTCCTTTCCAGTGGTGTTCTTATCCACTTCCTCACATAGAGAATGGATCGCTCAATCCCCCTGGTTGTAGGCAGCTATTCCCCCTGAAAAGTAACAATCATGGCTGGATAACCAACCAGCCATGCAGTGCAGTTGATTTCGTTAGAATTCTTTGCTATTGTATTACCCCCTCGCAACCCACCCAGCAAGTATCTATCCACTATCAAACTTTGTACCTTTAAGCTGCTGCTCCTTGGTACATTTAGGAAACTTGTCTTTGATTTGTTTGATGAAATAAATTAGAATCTCAGTGGCTTGTTCAAGATGTTCCTTACTGTCCCATTCACCCTTTCTCTTGTGGTTGCCACCTTTTGGGTCAACATCAACCTAGGAAATATGTTATGGAAATCAATAAACAGTACTTCACTTCTGTTGTAATGCAAACATGTCATCAGCATCAAACAACCAAGGTAATGGAAACAGAAATAGGTTCAATGGCTTTTTTTTAAAGTTAATGTCAGGGCCAGGTCGTGAACTCGGGTCTCCGGTGTGAGAACCCGTCACCTATCAAACTGAGCCACAGGTAGTTGGCAGAACCCAGAAGATGAGGCAGACACAGCCGTAACAGAGATGGTGTATTTTAATAAAGACAAAAAATGAAAGTACTTCAGGGAAGAAGTAATCCACAATGACAAAGGGTAAATCCACAAGGAAAGGAGGAACAGCAAAAATAGTCCCAAAAGAATAATCCAAAAAATAAACGACTCCTGGCAAAAAGGTAATCCACAAAGACAAAAGGTAAATCCACCAGGGAAGAAGAAACAGCAAAATTAGTCCCAAAAGAATAATCAAAAAATAAACGTTTACCCAAAACAAAGTTCCACCCGAGAGTCCAAACTGGAGCGACCAAAATATACACAGCGTAGCTGAGGCAAGGTGCTAACATATAAACACAGAGCAAAGAACTAAGGGAAACTAAGGGTTTAAATACATACAGTAGAAACGAGGCACAGGTGCAATTAATAACTGGAAACAAGGGGAAAAGAAAAGAAAGGATCAGACAAAAAGAACACAATGGGAGCCTCTAGTGGTCAAAACCCAGAAACCACCCGGCCAAACGTTGACAGTTAATCTGTATAAATTCCATTTATAGCCTCCTTCACAAATCCAGATACCAACTTTGTCGCCTTGTGGTTAGAGTTTCTGCCCTTAGATCGGAAGGTCTCAGGTTGAGTCATACTAAAGATTGTAAAAATTCCTCTCTGCTTGGCACTCAACATTAAGGAGATAGATTGGGGGTAAGACCATGTGATAAACTAGTATCCTGTTCAGGGGTTGTACTTTTACATCAACATCTCTCATGCTACAGACACAGGAAATATGCTGACTGGCTAGCTCGTGCAAGGCTACTAAAGCGTACTGTATGCGTCCAAGTCGAAACAGTTTGCGTATATATTATGATGTTTTTTCGGCAGCACCATTTTTTTTTTTTTAGGCTTGTCAAAGTTCGAAAGCTGAAGTCGGGATTCTTCAATGTAGAGTTTGTTGTCATTCAAAGACAGACGACTAGTTTTCATGCAACATTTTTCACTTGAGAAATACCACACCAAACATCTGAGTTAGATATAAAATTGCGTGACTAGGACCTCTGCAAAAATGGGAAATTAATTACAGATTTCTTGAGTTATCTTAGATAATTTCAGACTATTTTGAGGAAGTGTACTGGTTATGGCGTCTCAAGAAAGACAAACAGTAATATTGCCGCTTTTTCCCCTAATTGTTCAATGGAAGGTATTTTAAGGGAATTTGCGAGCACGTACATTCACTTCGCCAAGCCAACTTCTTCTATGAGCAAACCAAATCCATGTATGCAGACGCCTGAGCCGACATGGTGGTAACATCGCATTGTCAACGAGCTCAGATTGAATCCCAGGCACTGTTTCTTTAACACAGAGTTCAGACAAAGATATAGAATTATTTTGTTATCAGTGTCCCTGAAAGAAATTAGATGCATGATCACTCCACAACCGATGGATAGTTACACATAATCTGAGTGCCTACCTGCATTAGCCCAAAGCCTTTTCCATAGTCACCCCAGCCTTGTTCTGGGACGATTGGTGGGGACCGTTGACATATTGGTCTCCCACCTCTGGTCTCTCTTGAGATGATGCCACAGATGAGAGATGGGGCTATTTCATTCTCTTTCCCCACCTCTTTGATGATGTCAATGTACCTCTTTATGTCATCCTTGTCATACTCTGCCATTCTCTCAGATGCACGCACTCCGCTATAACCTGTTGTAAAGTAAATGTGTTTTCAGTCTTTTTGAGATGGATGTATTGATTAGTATTAATTATGTAGGTTCTGTTAGTTTCATAGACCACATACCTCTAGCATGTCCGTCAGCATCTGCGGTCTCCTTAGAGGCACCAGTAGTTTTAACATTCATAATGTCTCCATACTTGTCTCCATTCTTTGACCAAAATAATCCTATCTCAACAAGACAAACACAAGCTGAGGTGAACTGTCCTGTTGTAGGGTAATAGGCCTATGCCAAAATACAACAAAAAATGTATTTACAAAATCTTTTTCAACTACTAAACACAAGTACACTATTTGAAAAAACACAAAGCTCACCCATGTTGTTTTCTCTTAAAATTCTTTAAATTGGAGGATCCTCAAAATGTTAAACTGAGCCGAGCCAGGAGCTTTTGAAAAAACCTGTTGCACAAATGTGACCGTTTGTTAACTGAACTGACACTCGCAAAATGGTCAAGTCAGTTTCTGCCTGAATTGTTATGCACGAATACACAACACTTTACGGTATTACGTGTTTCTGGTAGGGAAACTGAGTTCAATGCACTCTCATGCACAGATAGAGACGATAGCTACAAATAATTTCAAGTAAACAAATTGAAGCACACTTATTCAATATTCCATAATCCCAATTATACAATATCGTTTATTTCATTTTTGTGCCTTATCAAAAAAAGGGAGGGGATGGAGGGGAGGGAGGAGAGGGGAGGACAAACAGAGAAGAGGTGTTGCCCAGGGGTTAAAGACACGTGACCGGACCAGCCCCCTAACCTCATGAGGACACACATGTGTTAGAGCCATCTATACCCTTTATGCTTGCTTACTATCCAAATACACAAGCATGTAAGAAAGAAGATATACGTGTATACTGTGTGAATATTATATATTTTTTGGTCTGATTTTCCACCAGACATTAGTATAGGTGATTTCAATAGGCTCTTATGCTTATATGTGTATAAGTAAGTGTATTATTGCTTATAACCATGACTCTTGCTCTATTCCAAATGGACACCTACTCCCTGGGCACTTAAAGTATATCTTCTCTAGTCCACTCATGTAGTCAAGTTGGAAATTATTTGCATCCTTGATAAAGCAATGATTAATTCCCCACAATATCTCCATTCTCAGTCTCCTGACTTTATTTAAGAGCAGGGGTTTGAATTGAAGAGGGCAGTCCATAAGAGCAGACTAAGGATATCAAGGATCTGGAAAGATCCTGTATGGAGGAATAGTCTTAAGATCGTTCCCAATGTGTTCTCCAAACATTTTATAAAAAGGCTGTGCTGTTATCCTCGCAAGTGGAGTGTGCCAGAGTATTGAAAACGAGTGGCAATAATTTTGCTCCATATCTTTTTGATAGATAAAATAATAATTGATTAAACAAAATCTCTTTCTCTGTTGATATGTATTAGTATAAAATATTATAAGACAATGTAGCACATCCATCTAATATATCTCTGTATTTGTATGATTTTGTCATTTTTGCTCTTCTTTGTCAAGGGTGCCAATAATTTTGGAGTTTTGTTTGGAACAGGGCATATCTTTTGTTATCGAAGTAAAGTACACTAGGTTTGTGGCTACGTAATAGGCCATGTACCTACACTGAACAAAAATATAAATGGGACATGTAAAGTCTTAAAAGATCCAAGACATTTTCCATACGCACAAAAAAGCTTATTTCTCTCAAATGTTGGTTTACATCCTTGTTAGTGAGCATTTCTCCTTTGCCAAGATAATCCATCCACCTGACAGGTGTGGCATATCAAGAAGCTGATTAAACAGCATGATAATTACACAGGTGCACCTTGTGCTAGGGACAATAAAAGGCCAGTCTAAAATGTGAAGTTTTGTCACAGTGCCACAGATGTCTCAAGTTTAGAGGGAGCGTGCAATTGGCATGCTGACTGCAGGAATGTTCACAAGAGCTGTTGCCAGAGCTACACGGGAGGATCTTCTCAATGATCTCAAGGCAGCTGGGACCATAGTCACCAAGAAAACAATTGGTAACACACTACGCCATGAAGGACTGAAATCCTGCAGCGCCCGCAAGGTCCCCCTGCTCAAGAAAGCACATACACATGCCCGTCTGAAGTTTGCCAATGAACATCTGAATGATACAGAGGACAACTGGGTGAAAGTGTTGTGGTCAGATGAGACCAAAATGGAGCTCTTTGGCATCAACTCAACTCGCCGTGTTTGGAGGAGGAGGAAAGCTGCCTATGACCCCAAGAACACCATCCCCACCGTCAAACATGGAGGTGGAAACATTATGCTTTGGGGGTGTTTTTCTGCTAAGGGGACAGGACAACTTCACCGCATCAACGGGGGGTTGGACGGGGCCATGTACCGTCTAATCTTGGGTAAGAACCTCCTTCCCTCAGCCAGGGCATTGAAAATGGGTCGTGGATGGGTATTCCAGCATGACAATGGCCCAAAACACATGGCCAAGGCAACAAAGGAAGGGCTCAAGGAGGGGCTCAAGAAGAAGCACATTAAGGTCCTGGAGTGGCCAAGCAAGTCTCCATACCTTAATCCCATAGAATTCTGTGGAGGGAGCTGAAGGTTCGAGTTGCCAAACGTCAGCCTCGAAACCTTAATGACTTGGAGAAGATCTGCAAAGAGGAGTGGGACAAAATCCCTCCTGAGATGTGTGCAAACCTGGTGGCCAACTACAAGAAACGTCTGACCTCTGTGATTGCCAACAAGGGTTTTGCCACCAAGTACTAAGTCATGTTTTGCAGAGGGGTCAAATACTTATTTCCTCATTAAAATGCAAATCAATTTATAACATTTTTCATGTGTTTTTCTGGATTTTTTTGTTGTTATTCTGTCTCTCACTGTTCAAATAAACCTACCATTAAAATGATAGACTGATCATTTTTTTGTCAGTGGGCAAACGTACAAAATCAGCAGGGGATCAAATACTTTTTTCCCTCACTGTATGCACACACCACTTTTCCGTTATTGATTTATCCAATTTTTAAATATATATATATTTTTTTCATTTCACTTCACCAATTTGGACTATTTTGTGTATATCCATTACATGAAAGCCAAATAAAAATCAATTTAAATTACAGGTTGTAATGCAAAATAGGAAAAACGCCAAGAGGGATGAATACTTTGGAAGGCACTGTATGTCTTCCATATGTTACACATTTTCCAATTTGTATGATGTCATATTAATTTTGTAATTTGTGTGACATGGTACGAATCCAATTCTTGCAATATGTTAAGACAATTGTTGTGCTTAAGATCCCGGTGTCACGACTTCCACCGACGGTGGCTCCTCTGCCTGTTCGGGCGGCGTTCGGCGGTCGTCGTCACCAGCCTACTAGCTGCCACCGATCCTCTATTTTCTTTCTGTTGATTGTTCTTATTGTTTGCACCTGTTTTCGTTTTGTGTTTGTTAGTGCTATTTAAGCCGGTTAACGTTGTTTGCTGTTCTGTTGGTGTATAGTGCATGTCCTGTGTTTGGGCTGCTCATATTTGTGTTCCGTTGTTTCGCCTGTGTGTTCTGGCGTTGTACACGTTTTACAACCGCATTAAAGTCGGTTGTTACGTACACTCTGCTCTCTGCGCCGGACTCCACACCCACCACTCCTAGCTGTCGTGACACCCAGAGAGCATCTTTAAATCATCACTTTGCTTTCAGTTTCGTTATGATATCCTGTCCTGTGATCAGATCATGTGAAAGTATAGTATGAATCACACTTTATCTGGCTGGACTTAAAATTAGTTTATGGAGTCATAGCATTTTGTAAATAAGCTTGGGGTTATTTCTAGACAGATTTCTTGGAAATCATTCAACTCTGCCCCTTAAAGGGATGTTCAACTCAAAACACAACCTAAAATGTTAAATAGCTTACAAACTTGGTTAAAACATTATCAGACCTTCCACTAGATAAAATACATAGTTCATTATATTCTTACCTCAAGAGGAGTTACAGTATGTGGCTGTCTTGCATGGTAGTGAGGTTTTTAGTGTGACCTCATGCAACCTGATGCCTATCCCAACTCACCTTCCCCATTGAAATACATTGAGGTGGCTCTGTCATTTCCACTTGTGGAAGCAGAAGGGGATGTTGACTGTGTGTAGCCTACAAGGGGTGAAGCTGAGAAAACTGGCACCCCCGGCCGAGGCACATCCCAAGCTGTTGCCACAAGGCCTATTAGCCAGCGTTTCCCAAACTCTGTCCAGAGGGGGTATACCAGAAAGCAGAATCAATGAGTTAACTTGGATGAAGACCAGAAATAACTATAGATTTTCTGGTTCATTAAGAAAGCTACATTTAGAAATGTGTTTTTGGTTGTTGAGTCAATGAGACCATGCCCATTTCAAATTGATATTCAGATTTTTTTTGTTTAGTTATTTCAGGACATCTGGTAAGTTAGGACAAATGTAAAGATAATTGAGGATTGAGCCGTTTATTCTGAATGCAGTCACCTCTAAAGCGGGAACATTTCCTTTAAATTTCTATCAGGCTGCAATGCTGAACTTCCACAATGCGGGACTGGATAGAGCCCCAAGCAAATATATTCATAACTAACCCAATATAGTTCATCTGTGTCATTTACAGTGGGAGCAAATGAAGCATAGTGGGCAGAATAAGCAAGGAGGCGGCAAAACCAAGCAAGAGCTAGCTAGATCCTGTAACACATTGTAACATGTATTTGCATATTTCAGTTAGGGATTGCCTCCTCTGTGAAGTGCATATGTGCACAAACTCCGTTCGACCTTGTACTCCTTCTGAACAACGTCATAACATTTTTTTTTTGGCAAAGTATTAAGTCTATAAAGCTTTGTGTGCTGTGTTCGCAACAGATTGGAGTTTTGGGAACAGAAAAATGTATTAAGATCAGATGTTTAATCTATGAGACAATTAGCGGAACGTCGGCCCAGTTTCACCTAGTTCCATCCTCTCAATAACCCGCAAGTGGACTTCCTGTCACGGTTTATGAATCCACTGTCTCTCTCTCTCTCTCGTCTTGTGTGTTTGAGTGGGTGTGTGGGCGTGGTTCCCAATCTCCATCTGATTGTCTGCGCCAGCTGTAACCACTTACCTATTCCTTTATATGTTCAGTGACTGGTGTCTCATGTTGTCAGATCGTTGTGGCTTCCCCGGTGTCGTGTCCGGTTTCTGTGCTCGTCTCTCGCCCTCCTTGTGTGGATATTCTTCTGTGTTCCTTCTTCTCCATCTGGACATTTCTTCCCTGGATTTCTCCGCACGCTGATCTTCACACCATCATCGGGTTATCCGTCTAAGTCCCTACGTCAGATTCCTCCTGAGTATTGTTTGTCTGACCTGTTGCCTCTCTGTACTGTCTTCATTAAACCGTCGTTGCTTGCATCCGCCTCTGTCTTGTTACACTTCCGTTCACTACCATATTTGGTGGTGAGAACGTTCTAAACAGATGCTTCAGATTTATAGCTTCTGTGACCACAAGTTTGGGAAACGCTGCTATATATACACAGCCACCATATTTCGTTTTGATTAACTGTCACTTTATCAGATTCAAGTAGGCTGCTGTAGGAATCATGCAACATGTGAATTGGCTTTTGATTTTGTTAATGGGTGCAATTATGAACATTGCCATATCGGCTTGTGACCGGGGGAACAGTGGCGTAAAGTACTCAAGTAAAAATACTTTAAAGTATTATTTAAGTAGTTTTTTTAGTATCTGTACTTTGTTTAATATTTTATTTTTGACAACTTTTACTTTTACTTCAATACATTCCTAAAGAAAATTATGTAGTTTTTACACCATCAATTTTATCGGACATCCAAAAGTACTCGTTACATTCAATGCTTACCGCACAGGAAAATGGTCCAATTCACACACGTATCTAGAGATTTACTAAACACAAATTATTTTTTTGTCAATTATTTCTGAGGGTTTGAGTGTGCCCCCTAACTATCCATAAATAAATAAAAAACAAGACAATTGTGCCATCTGGTTGGCTTAATATAAGGAATAAGAAATTATTTATACTTTCACTTGTACTTTTGAAGTATATTTTAATTACATTTACTTTTGATACTTAAGTGTATTTAAAACCAAATACTTTTAGACTTTTACTCAAGTAGTATTTTACTGGGTGACATTCACTTTTACTTTAGTCATTTTCTGTTTCTGTTTACTTTTACTCAAGTATGACAACAGAGTACTTTCCCACCACTGCCGGGGAGGAGCTTGGCCATTCAATGCAATTTGATAGCAATTGGTACGTCAGCCCCTAATCTTTCCATGTCCTTAAAAAAACAGTGCTGCCTGAAGGAAGTCAGTTGTGCATGGGCAGAGGCAGAACTATCTGGGAGAAAGTAGAAGTGCGAGGATTAAGTCAGGCATATTTGTCACATTTGCAACAGCAACACTTGAGTTTTAGTTCATACATTTTGAGGAATCTCCAGTTTCAAGAATCAAAACATCAACATGGGTAAGCTTTTATCTTTTGAAAACAGAGGCAAAATGGTGCGATTCGGTTCCATCCACTAACCACGTTTCCATCCTCAGTTTTTATGAGAGTAAAGTCATACTGTATTTAAAAAAATAATAATCACGACAGCTGTGATGGAAAAAGGAAGTTCCGGTAAAATGTTTAAAAATCCAGACAGATGATTTGTTTGTTCGACATGGTGGGATCTTTTTTGTGTTGGTGAAATAAATAATGCGAGAAATTGTGGCGGAAATGCCTTAATGGGCAAATATTGATATAATAACCATCATAGGTAGTCATTACGACTCGGGAAACCATGCCGTTTATTGTATTTGGCTACAGATGAAATAAATTGTGATGAACAGAATCAGTACCTGGGTTTGTGAAGTCTACTGAGTGCCCAGTGATGAGCTTGATGCTCCTTTACAATACATATCAATGGTCTTATTCTAGTGACATGATGATCAATGCTTGACTGCGTCTGACAAATAAAAACATTCTTGCTCTTCATAATAATGTCATAATGTAGCATACCTGCGCAGCCTATCCGCATTGTACAGTGAAGGCAGACACATTTGCTATTTAACGCAACAGTTGTGACAACTATCGGTAGAGTTGAAAATGCATTGAACTTTCGATTTTTATTAGGTAAATGAAAACTAAAGGTGCAATATGCAGAAATCGCTGGTTGGATAAACTTCTAATAGTTTGCCTAATTTCAGTTTATGTGACAACAAGCAGTCATTGTGTAGAGAACCATTGTACCATCTAAACCCTGTGACATATATTGTACTTTCAGCTCTTTGACGCTGGTGTACAAAACTGAAAGTAAAAACGAAACTTAAAATATGGCATAGAAATAGTGCACATAGAACAGACCGCTTCTTAGACTCAATGAGAATGACAGATCTATAACAAACATTTCTATGTGAATTTGGTCAGGCCACCCAAAAAGTTATATATTGCAGCAACAAGTCCATTTGGATGAGACACACTACTGGTGGGAAAATGTGCATTTTTAGCGGATTTTAGAATATTTGCATGAACATCTAGCTAGAGTCAATCTAATTTATTTATAAAGCCCTTTTTACATCAGCAGATGTCACAAAGTGCTGTACAGAAACCCCAGAAACCCAGCCTAAAACCCCAAACAGCAAGCAATGCAGATGTAGAAGCACGGTGGCAAGGAAAAACTCCCTAGAAAGGCCAGAACCTAGGAGGAAACCTAGAGGAACCATGCTCTGGGGGGTGGCCAGTCCTCTTCTGGCTGTGTTGGGAGGAGATTATAACAGAACATGGCCAAGATGTTCAAATGTTCATAGATGGCCAGCAGGGTCAGATGATGATGATGATGATGATGATGATAACAATAATAATAATCACAGTGGCTGTAGAGGGTGCAACAGGTCAGCACCTCAGGAATAAATGTCAGTTGGCTTTTCATAGCCGATCATTCAGAGTTAGAGACAGCAGGTGCGGTAGAGAGTCCAAAACAGCAGGTCCGGGATAAGGTAGCACGTCCAGTGAACAGGTCAGGGTTCCATAGCCGCAGGCAGAACAGTTGAAACTGCAGCATGATCCGGTGGACTGGGGACAGCAAGGAGTCATCAGGCCAGGTAGTCCTGAGGCATGGTCCTAGGGCTCAGGTCCTCAGAGAGTGAGAGAGTTAGAGGGAGCATACTTAAATTCACACAGGACACCGGATGAGACAGAAGAAATACTCCAGATATAACAGACTGACCCCCCCCGATACAAACTATTGCAGCATAAATACTGGAGGCTGAGACCACTGTCTGACGATACCCCTGGACAGGGCCAAACCGGCAGAATATAACCCCACCCACTTTGCCAAAGCACAGCCCCTACACCACTAGAGGGATATCTTCAACCAGCAACCTACTACCCTGAGACAAGGCCGAGTATAGCCCACAAATATCTCCCCCATGGCACAAACCCGAGGGGGGCGCCAACCCGGATAGGAAGATCACATCCGTGACTCAACC
This sequence comes from Brachymystax lenok tsinlingensis, assembly GCA_030435695.1. Taxonomy (NCBI): domain Eukaryota; kingdom Metazoa; phylum Chordata; class Actinopteri; order Salmoniformes; family Salmonidae; genus Brachymystax; species Brachymystax lenok. The sequence continues at coordinate 20,720,283 of CM059812.1, read as the reverse complement.
CACTCAAGTGACGCACCCCTCCTAGGGACGGCATGGAAGAGCACCAGTAAATCGTAAAGATGGGTATAAGCAAGCCCATGTAATGCTTTGTAGGTTAGCAGTAAAATCTTGAAATCAGCCCTAGCCTTAACAGGAAGCCAGTGTAGAGAGGCTAGCACTGGAGTAATATGATACATTTTTGGGGTTCTAGAGCATTGCAGTAGTCTAAGTGACAAAAGCATGGACACATTTTTCTGCATCATTTTTGGACAGAAAGTTTCTGATTTTTGCAATGTTACGAAGATGGGGAAAAAGCTGTCCTTGAAATAATCTTGAAATGTTCGTTAAAATAGAGATCAGGGTCCAGAGTAACGCCGAGGTCCTTCACAGTTTTATTTGAGATGACAACCACCTGTACAACCATCAATATTAATTGTCAGATCCAACAGAAGATCTCTTTGTTTCTTGGGACCTAGAACTAGCATCTCTGTTTTGTCCGAGTTTAAAAGTAAAAAAAATTGACGCCATCCACTTCCTTGTGACATGTTGTCTGTCGGACATGGGTGTCCTTCTTAGTATACAACTCTGAAGTCTGACTAATAGTTAAAGCTATTTCACAAAAGCTGGTACACCAGTTAAAATTTCCTGTCATATATTTATGTTATTAGATTTGTCATATTATGTATTATTAGATTTTATTTTAAATGTATATGTAGGGGAGAGTGGGCTAATTTGAGCCACTCTTGTTTCTAGGAAACCATACACAAAAGTATTAATTTGACCAAATATTTAGGAAACGGTCATAATTTCATGGCGTTTGTGAAGGAAGAAGCCACATGGAAAAAGTGGTAAGCAAGTTGGGCCCCCAAAAATGATTTTATTGTTTCAGAGGTTTCATGATGCTTGTATCTAAACCAAATTAGATCATTTTAAGATTGTTCTATACATCCTGATAAGCTTCAATATGAGGTTCTAAACCTAGCATGAAAGTGCATCCTTGTAGTTGTGTGGGCAAATATAGTCAATATGTTTGCCTTGAGGTAAATTGAGCCAATGTGGTAATTTGAGCAAATTGAAATGTTTTCTTCTCAGGCATAGTGCAAGGCATCATCGCTGGGATATGAGGTAACAACGTTACACAAGCCTGTGTAAAAACAAAAGCACATAGTGTTTGTTAGGTGTTAGGCCTATGTTAAAAGGTGCTTAAAATGATTAAAAGACCAAAAAGCTATTGTGATTGATTTGAATTGTTTGGGAAATAAAGAGTTTTAAAACTGTAGTGGTAATATTTCATTTAGTACAGAAATGTTTAGGCGGCACACCTTAACCTGTCCCTCAGCTCAATTTACTCCATACCTGGGATATACAACATCCAGAAATATATGTAGATATATTTAATAGAAAGATTACTATATTTCTCTTGACGGAGTGATGCTGAATGTAAAAAATGGCTTAACTTACCCCACTCTCCCCTTCCAGAAATCTATATAAATGTTGTGTTTTTGGAATATCACTAGCTTACAACACTAGCTTACAACAGGGCTTGTACTAATATACACTTCAGCTTGGGTTTGTCTTGTATAGTCTGTGCACTCTGAATTTAATCTCACGCGAATTGTCTTGATTACAGCCTATGATATGAAGGTTGATACTACTTGTACCTCATACAGCTGTGAGTGGTCTCTGGCAACTCTTACAAGTTCTGACAAATACTCAAATATAATAAGTTCTTATACAAACATTAATTTACAGGATCTCAAGAAATGGCAGACGAACTTCCATACATGAACAAGTATAAGTCCATCATAATGCGGGTGGGGCAAAACCATGGAGTGGCGCCATCCATCATAGCTGGTATCATCTCACGAGAGACCAGGGCTGGGACAGGAGCAGGACTGGACGGTGGTTGGGGGGACAATGGAAATGGATTTGGACTCATGCAGGTAGGCACTCAGTTTTGCATGTACATTTGTTATACTGTTGTTGGCAGACAAGAGAGCCTGTCTCCTATTTCACAATACAATGTAAGCGGTGTCCATAGATTCTATTGAATATTTTTTTATAGGTTGACAAAAACTGGCACATACCACAGGGGGAATGGGACAGTGAGGAACATCTGAGTCAAGCAACTGGGATTCTCGTTGATATAATTGAATCGGTTCGGAGAAAATTCCCTTCATGGACCAAAGAGCAGCAGCTGAGAGGTATAGCCTACCAATTGACCCGCCCTTCTTGACAATCGTTTTTTTTGGGGGGAGGATAGATTGTAGCTTCCATCAATGTAATTGTCTGCATCATTTCCAATCCTCCATATTTTGGTGGTAAAAATATAATCTCTTTCCTTTCTAAATAAAGTTTCCTTTATTATTTCCCGCTATCCATACCTCTCCTCCCCTAATTGGAGTAAATTAATGGAAAACAACACCTAGGCTTCTTCTTCCAGCTTATACAGACTATATAGATTTTACGAACACAATGTATTTTACAATAGCTATCTTTTGTTTGTTTCAGCTACCCTCAACCCCTCCTATCTATCTCTGAAGACCATCCCGTTTCTATTTGCCATATATTTTTCAACTGTGCTGTTTCACAAAATTCTGAAGCTTTGTATTCTCATAGTCTCTACAGATTGCAAACCACAGATAAAAACCTTTGCTAAAAGTATTATTGATTGATTGACTATGACTTTTCAAATCACCCAGCAGTGCTATTTGCAGAGTTGGCTCCAGGTAAATGTTGCAATTCTTCAGCCATTCCTGAACCTGAACAAGCTACATGTAGAAAGTACCAAAACAAATGGTCTAATGATTGTCTCCTCGCAGCAAAACATTCTATTGGTTGCAAGAATTTTGTATAATAATTTAAATTCAAAGTTTTGAATCTGTCGTCGTTTTGTATATCAGTTCATAAACCATGTGCCAAGGAATCAGTACATCAAATGTCTCCTCAACAATTTTGCAATCTATATGGCACAGCTGTACATTTTTGGGTCCTCAAATGAAACTGCCCAGAGTTTGATAGAGATGATCAGTCATACATTTAATACAAACTTTATTATGCATTATACAACTACATAGATTACATGCCTACATTACAGCCTGTTGTGTTTGTTTTTTTCAGGAGGATTAGCAGCCTACAATATGGGGCTGAATAATGTCCACTCACCCAGCAGAGTGGATGAGAACACCACTGGGGGGGACTACTCTAAGGATGTTCTTACCAGAGCTCAATTTTACAGACACAATGGTTATTAAAGTCAACTCAGTGGTTGCCTAGCAGTCTTCAATTCAGACCATTGTGAAGAAAATGACAAATCCTCTACTATCTCATCGGAACTTAGGCTGATGTTTAATTGTTAATTATGATTCATTAATCCAGTGTTTACCAATCCTTGTCCTATGGTGCACATTTTTCTTTTGGCCTAGCAGTAATACACTTGAGTCAACTCATCATCAAACCTTTAGTTGGGAAGTTCATTCTAGTTCATGTAATTTTCCAATGTAATGAGAAATGTTTATGACGTATTTGTCCTCCCTGCGATTGTCTTGCATCATCACTATGTATTGAAATAACATGACTAGCTACAGCCTTAAAAATAAAATGTATGATTATAGTCTTTTTTTTTTTAAATCAGTATGATGGAAATCTGGTAGCAACCCCAGTCATGTCATGGAATGACACATTAACTAACTTTTTTTTACAGAACACACACTCACTTTTTCTTAGTTTGGTAACATTTATTAATTGTCAAAAAGTTGGAAGGGAAAGGGGGATAATAACTGAATGCATTCAACTGAAATGTGTCTTCCGTATTTAACCCAACTCCTCTGAATCCGAGCGGTGTGGGGGGGCTGCCTTAATCGACATCCACGTCTTCGGCGTGGATTCTCTTACATGAATACAACCTTACATAGGCAATTACATCATTACACCTAAAGATACTCTGAGTGAACAAAACATTAGGAACACTTTCATAATATTGAGTTGCACCCCTTTTGCCCTCAGAGGAGCCTCAATTTCTCGGGACATGGACTACAAGGTGTAAAAAGTGTTCAACAAGGATACTGGCCCATGTTGACTCCAATGCTTCCCACAGTTGTGTCAAGTTGGCTGGATGTCCTTTGGATTGTGGACCATTCTTGATACACATTGTGAAACTGTTGAGTGTGGAAAAATCCAGCAGTGTTGCAATTCTTGACACAAACCGGTGCACCTGGCACCTACTACCATACCCTGTTCAAAGCCACTTACATACTTTGTCTTGCCCATTCCCCCTCTGAATGGCACATACACAATCCATGTCTCAATTGTCTGAAGGCTTGTAAATCCTTCTCTGAAGACCATCCAGTTCTTCAGTCTTCTCTGAAGACCATCAATAATACTGAACCAAAAATATACTACGCATCATGCAACAAATTCAAATACTTTACTGAGTTACAGTTCATATAGTGAAATCAGTCAATTGAAATTAGTTCATTAGGCCCTAATCTATTGATTTCATATGACTGGGATAAAGATATGCATCTGTTGGTCAGATATACCTTTAAAAAAAGTAGGGGAGTGGATCAGAAAAACAGTCAGTATCTGGTGTGACCACCATTTGCCTCATGCAGCACAACACATCTCTTTGCATAGTTGATCAGGCTTCTGATTGTGGCCTGTGGAATGGTGTCCCATTCCTCTTCAATGGCTGTTGCTGTATATTGACTTGAACTGGAACCCGATTTCGTACACGTCGATCCAGAGCATCCCAAACGTGTTCAATGGGTGACATATCTGGTGGGTATGCAGGCCATGGAAGAACTGGGACATTTTCAACTTCCAGGAATTATGTACAGATCCTTGCAGCGTGGGGCCGTGCAATTTCATGCTGAAACATGATGTGATGGCGGTGGATGAATGGCACGATAAAATGCTATTGATTCGTTGTCTGTAGTTTATGCCTGCTCATACGCAACAAGGTATTATAATTTTATTTAAAAAAAAATGATAACATAAAATACCATAACCCTACCGCCATCATAGGGCACTTTGTTCACAACATTGACATTAGCAAACTGCTCACCTACACGAGCATGCAGATGAGCTTCCCTGAGACGGTTTCTTACAATTTGTGCAGAAATTCTCCAGTTGTGCAAACCCACAGTTTCATCAGCTGTCCAGGTGGCCAGTCTCAGACGATCCTGCAGGTGAAGAAGCCGGATGTGGAGGTCGTGGGCTGGCATGGTTACACGTGGTCTGCGGTTGTGAGGCCGGTTGGATGTACTGCCAAATTCTCTAAAACAAGGTTGGAGGTGGCTTATGGTAGAGACATGAACTTTCAATTATCTGGCAACAGCTCAGGTGGACATTCCTGCAGTCAGCATGCCAATTGCACGCTCCCTCAAAATGTGAGACATCTGTGGCATTGTGATGTGACAAAACTGCGAATTTAGACTGGCCTTTTATGTCCCCAGCACAAGGTACACCTGTGTAATGATCATGCTGTTTAACCAGTTTCTTGACATGTCACACCTGTCAGATGGATGAATTATTTTGGCAAAGGAGAAATACTCACTAACAGGGATGTAAACAAGTTTTTGCAAAAAATTTGATAGAAATAAGCTTTTGCGTATGGAACATTTCTCTGACCTTTTATTTCATCTCATGAAATCTGGGACCAACACTTAACATGTTGCATATATTTTTTTGTTCGGTGTATATATATATTTTTTAATAGTGGAAGACATCTGAAATCTATGATCAGAGTGCCCTCTACTTGTGACAGGCAAAACATTCAATAACCCACAAACACAGGTGGGGAGAGAACAAACTAAATAGGATTCCCAATTAGAGGCAACGACTAACAGCTGCCTCTAATTGGGAACCAACTCAAAATCAACATAGAAAACACCAAACACCCCTGGTCTCGTCCTGGCCCAAAACCCCATAAAGAACCCAGAAGGCTCTCTATGGCCAGGACGTGACAGTACCCCCCCCCCCCCAAAAGCGCTGGGGAGGGTTTGGGTGGGCATTTCGCATTGGCGCGGGCTCCAGTGCGGGTCGTACCGGGCTGAGAAGGCGCACTGGAGGTCTGGTGCGAGGAGCCGGCACAGGTCTCCCTGGACTGATGACTCGCACCTCAGGGCGAGTGCGTGGAGCCGGCACAGGTCTCACCGGACTGAAGAGGCGCACTGGACGCCTGGTGCGTGGAGCCGGCACAGGTCTCGCCGGACTGATGAGGCGCACTGGACGCTTGGTGCGTGGAGCCGACGTAGGTCTCACCGGACTGATGACACGCGTGCGGAGGGCCGGCACAGGAGTCACCGGACTGAGAGGGCGTACTGGACGCCTGGTGCGTGGAGCTGGCACAGGTCTCACCGGACTGATGACACGCACCTCAGGGCGCATGCAGGGGAGCCGGCACAGGAGTCACTGGACTGGGGAGGTGCACGTCCTGGACGTACCGGCCTGGAAAGGCGCACTGGATTCCGGGTGAGTGGAGCCGGCGTAGGTCTCACCGGACTGACAACACGCACTTCAGGGCGAGTGCGGGGAGCTGGCACTGGACTTACCGGCCTGGGGAGGCGCACCGGAATCCGAGTGCGTGGAGCCGGCGTAGGTCTCACCGGACTGACGACACGCACCTCAGGGCGAGTGCAGGGAGCTGGCACAGGACGCACCTGGCTGGGCAGACGCTCCTCTAGGCGCCTGTACTGCAGCTCCTTCCTTGCCCATACCTCTCTCCTGTAACCTTCCTTGAACTCCTCATACGTTCTCCATTCAGGCTCTGGCTCTCTCCTCAGCCCGACCGATAGCCCCATGTGCCCCCCCCACCAAAAAAGCTTGGGGCTGTCCCTGGGCTGCATGGGTACGCGGCCCCTGGCGTTGTCGCTGTCCTCCCACTCTCTTTTTGCGACTCCCGCCAAGGAAGGGTCTCGCTTCTTCCCATTACTTCCTCCCAGGTCCAACTCTCCTTCCACTCCAATGGGGCACGCTGCTTGGTCCTGGGTAGGTGGGTTATTCTGTCACGATCCATGGAAAGGACGGACCAAGGCGCAGTGTGCATATCATTCCACATCTTTTTAATTAGACGTGAAACATCAAAACAATAAAGGAACGCAACAGATCGTAACAAATAGTAGTGAAAGACATCTGAACTCTATGATCAGCGTGCCCTCTACTTGTGACAGGCAAAACATTCAATAACCCACAAACACAGGTGGGAGGGAACAAACTAAAATAGGATTCCCAATTAGAGGCAACGACTAACAGCTGCCTCTAATTGGGAACCAACTCAAAACCAACAAAGAAAACACCAAACACCCCTGGTCACAGGACGTGACAATAGTGTTAATATAGGCCTGTCTTCTGACATTTGAATTCAACATTGATATTTCATGTTCAGTGATATGCTGCAATGTGAAAAGACAATCTCCAACTTCTCTAATTAGTAAATATGGTGAAAAACATTTATTGTAAGTTTCCCAACATTCCCAGGGAGGGAATAAGCAGAGAATCACTGGGATTTCCTGAAATGTCGGAAAATTGCCAAAAGATTTTAACCCTATTAGTAACCCAACATTTTTTAACAACCACCATTAACAGGGAAAAGAAAAGTAAAACTGCAGCCCCGGGAGGATAGGATAAAATCAAATAAAAAGTGATGCGTAATGAACTGGGAGACATTTAAAATAAAAAAACAATCAGATTCTATTTTTATTCTCCCTCTCCGAAAAAGACAGGGACAGAGGGGCACCACACGTCGTCTTCACTGGTCAGAGGGCGATTTTCATCTGGACTGTTCAATTGAAACAAGAAAAGGTGAAAGACGAGGGAGAGATTAGTTTAGAGCATCAAACATAGTGTACCAACATAACATGACTCGCAGATGCTGGGTACAAAAAATAATCTCATTAAATAAATGGATGCCTGCAGCATTACAGCTGTACAGACCACATACTTGGAATGACTAGGTAATAATTGAATTATCTAAAGTGGCTCATCAACAATTCCTTTGAAGGTACAATTGCAAGCAGCATGAAGTCCAACACATATCCCTCTTTCCTTGTCCAAATGTGAATACAGCATAGAAACAGTTTGAATGTTCAGCCGGTTATAGCAACATGAGTTCCGTCCAGGGGACTTGAAGTTCAGTGACAAACCAGTGGACTGAAATCTAAGGCCTAGTGGAGATGATACCTCACCTAGGTTGACCGAACCAAGACACCATTATAATCGAAAATGTCAACAAGCATTTTTCTATGGCTGGCTATGCTTTCCTCCTGGCTACCCCAACCCCATGCAGCAGCTCCGCCCCCCGCAGCTACTTGTCCGAGCCTCCCCAGCTTCTCCTTCACCCAAATTCCGATAGCAGATGTTCTGAAAGAGCTGCAAAACCTGGACCCGTAAAAAACAGCTGAGCTAGACAATCTGGACCCTCTCTTTCTAAAACTATCTGCCGCCATTGTTGCAACTCCTATTACCAGTCTGCTCAACCTCTCTTTCGTGTCGTCCGAGATCCCTAAAGATTGGAAAGCTGCCGCGGTCATCCCCCTCTTCAAAAGGGGTGACACTCTAGACACAAATTGCTATAGACCTATATCCATCCTGCCCTGCCTCTCTAACGTCTTCAAAAGCCTAGTTTATAAACAGATCACTGACCACTTCAAATCTCACCGTACCTCCTCCGCTGTGCAATCCGGTTTCCGAGCTGGTCACGGGTGCACCTCAGCCCCGCTCAAGGTACTAAACAATATCATAACCTCCATCGATAAAAGACAGTACTGTGCAGCCGTCTTCATCGACCTGGCCAAGGCTTAGACTCTGTCAATCATCGTATTCTTATCGGCAGACTCAATAGCCTTGGTTTCTCAGATGACTGCCTCGCCTGGTTCACCAACTACTTTGCAGACAGAGTTCAGTGTGTTAAATTGGTGGGCCTGTTGTCCGGACCTCTGGCAGTCTCTATAGGGGTTCCACAGGATTCAATTCTTGGGCCGACTCTTTTCTCTGTATTTATCAATGATGTCGCTCTGGCTCCGGGTGATTCCCTGATCCACCTCTATGCAGACGACACCATTCTGTATACTTCTGGCCCTTCTTTGGACACTGTGTAAACTAACCTCCAAACGAGCTTCAATGCCATACAACACTCCTTCCGTGGCCTCCAACTGCTCTTAAACGCTAGTAAAACCAAATGCATGCTTTTCAACCATTCGCTGCCTGCACCCGCCCACCCGACTAGCATCACTACCCTGGACGGCTCTGACCTAGAATATGTGGACAACTACAAATAACTAGATGTCTGGCTAGACTGTAAACTCTCCTTCCAGACTCACATTAAACATCTCCAATTCAAAATCAAATCTAGAATCGGCTTTCTATTTCACAACAGCCTCCTTCACTCACGCCGCCAAACTTGCCCTAGTGAAACTGACTATCCTACCGATTCTCGATTTCGGTGATGTCATCTACAAAACAGCTTCCAATACTCTACTCAGCAAACTGGATGCAGTCGATCACAGAGCCATCCGTTTTGTCACCAAAGCCCCTTATGCCACCCACCACTGCAACCTGTATGCTCTAGTCGGCTGGCCCTCGCTACATACTCGTTGCCAGACCCCCTGGCTCCAGGTCACCTACAAGTCCCTGCTAGTTAAAAGCCCCGCCTTATCTCAGCTTGCTGGTAACCATAGCAGCACCCACCCGTAGCACGCGCTCCAGCAGGTATATCTCACTGGTCACCCCCAAAGCCAATTCCTCCTTTGGCCACCTTTCCTTCCAGTTCTCTGCTGCCAATGACTGGAACGAACTACAAAAATCACTGAAACTGGAGACACTTACCTCCCTCACTAGCTTTAAGCACCAGCTGTTAGAGCAGCTCACAGATCACTGCACCTGTACATAGCCCATCTGTAAATAGCCCAAACAGCTACCTCATCCCCTACCGTATTAATTTATTTACCCCAGTATTTCTACTTTGCACATTCATCTACTGCACATCTACCATTCCAGTGTTAAATTGCTATATTGTAATTACTTCGCCACAATGGCCTATTTATTGCCTTATGTTCCTTATCTTACCTCATTTGCACACATTGTATATAGATTTGCTTTTCTACTGTATTATTGACTGTATGTTTGCTTACTCCATGTGTAACTCTATGTTGTTGTATGTGTCGAACTGCTTTGCTTTATCTTGGCCAGGTCGCAGTTGTAAATGAGAACTTGTTCTCAACTTGCCTACCTGGTTAAATAAAGGTGAAATAAAAAAAAATATATATATATAAAAATATGATGAGGATGATGTGTTCATGTATGATGCTGCTAAACAGCTTGATACAATCAATTCTGTGGTAGAGCCAATACTCATTGAAGATAGCATCAATGAGGACAATGATCCTGAAATAGAACTTTAAGATAGGTTTCTCACAGCCTTTTACAGGGCTCTAAAAGCCAGAGAGGTTCAGCTACACACACGTATGGTTGCTTTACTAAGACGTCAGTACAGCCAAGATCTATCCTTCTGGCATTAAACCATGCCAAGCTTGTTAAGCATCAATCTGATTAAAAAAACGCCAAAACAAACGATAAAAGCCGTATGTAACATGGATACTTCTAGAATACCACCAGAACGGATTTTCTTAATTAACCAAATTATCGAGAGAGGTTCAACCCCCCAAATCAGCCCTCACTTGCTATAACCCTTACAAATAAACACCCATTATCACAGGTCCCCCATGAACTTATATCCTTAATTAACCAAATTAATGAGAGCACACAGTCTTCAGAACCCCCCACACACACACCTCCTATAACTCCTATACATGATGACAATGAGCAATCACATGATGATTTTGAGGAATTGGAAAATTGTGTAATAAATCAGAGGGGAGATGGTATTGATAGAAGTGTCCGTGTTGTGTACTGCACTAAATTTAACAATACAGAGATTTGTCAGTTTTTTTTATTTCACATGAATGAATCAGAGCCATGATTATGCAGTTTTTTATGTGCTGATTTTAGATACTTTTAGAAAGGGCTACAGATTTTGCCAAACCTCGTGATGTCTTACAGCTTGAAATATGTGTTGATAGAATGCAAAACACAGTATCTCTTGTTTTACCCAATGGCGAAGCAGATCTTGAACAATTTATAGCCCTGCTGGCACGTCTTGTTCATTCTAATTTATCCATCATAGCTGATAGGACCTTAGAACTTGTTGTACAAATAGTCCGCCAACCACTAGGCGGACGTGGTCAAAGAAGGAAACTTGATAGTCTCATGCAATCAGAAATCATAAAAAATAAGCAGGCCTATCTCATAAACGTTAACAATCCTGGTAATCATTTATGCTTTGCAATGGGCCTATCACATTTACTCAACCTTGGATGTACTGATCTAGAAGGCTAGTGAGCTCCAAAAGGCTGTAGGTCTAGGTATACAGGAGGCTGTGGCTTTCTCTGACATAGTCAAATTTTGTGGTTTTGTACCATAGCAGAGCTAATTCAACTCTCTTGAAACTCCAGAACAACCCTCAACCTCATCCTCATATTATGTACTTTTATGTGCAAAACAACCATTTTTATGGTATTACCAACATCAAAGCTTTCTTAAGAGCACAATATGTGTGTTTCATATTATATTTCAGAAAACCCCAGTACAAAAACTTCACATTTGTGGCTCACAATTCTAGAGTCTATGATTCCTATCTTCTTTTGAACCCCTTGATACAACAAGGCGTTGCACCCAGGGTCATAACCCAAGGTAGTAAAATCTTGTGTTTTGCCTTCAAGTTTCTTACCCATGAGATTGGCTCAAATGCCAGAGGCCTTGGGTTTTGAAAACTCTGTGAAAGGTTGGTTTCCTCATTTCCTCACCTGAGGAGAATCTACATTATTTTGGAGCTTATCCCAGTCCTGAAATGTACTGGTGTGATCAACTGTCTCCCAAAGAGCGAGAGAGATTCATGACATGATATGAGACAGTACATCATAATACCTTTGATTTCCATAAAGAGATGGAATTATACTGTGACAATGATGTGGTTATCCTGCGTGAAGGATGCCTCAGATTCAGAGAAGAGGTAATCAAAGATGCCGGCATTGACCCCTGGAGTTGTACACCTATTGCATCGGCATGCATGAAAACCTATCGTTCACACTTTTTGCTTCCAGCATCTATAGCTATTCCATTGCCTGACAACTACAGCCGACAATTCAAATCATACTGTAGCAGCTCCAGTCAATGGTTGGAGTACGTGTCCCAGGCTAAAAAAAAAATATTCAACATGCTTTGAATAAAGGGGGAAAAAAGATTGGACCTTACCATGTAGATGGTTATACACATCTTGACGGTGTTGAGACTGTGTATGAGTACAACGGTTGTTTCTTCCACGGTTGTGAATCTTGCTTTGTGCCCCAGGCCATGTGTGTCTTAACCCAAAATACTTTTGGGGACATGTACCAGGAGTTCCAAGACAAATTGGAATCTTTACAGGCTGCTTATGGGGTGAGCGTTACGGTTATCTGGGAACATGAGTGGACAGAACTCAAAAGGTCTGATCCTCATGTTCGAGCTTTCCTTTCCACCTTTGACATACCAGAACCCCTGGAACCCCGCCAGGCCTTGTATGGAGGTCATACCAATGCTTTGACATTACGGTATATAGCACAACCCGATGAGAAAATTGGATATGTAGATTTCACATCCCTTTATCCTCATGTAATGAGTTCCTCTTGTTATCCTATGGGTCATCCTGAAATTATTCACTGTGACTTTGACTTACCACAAAACTATTTTGGTCTGATAAAAGCAATTGTTTACCCTCCCGGGCCTTGTTTCTGTCAGTGTTGCCTTACAAGGGACCTCAAGGAAAACTTTTCTTTCCCGCTTGTCGCACCTGCAGTGAAAACAACAACCAGGAAAAGTCTTGTGATCATTCAGATCAAGAAAGAGCTCTGACTGGTGTATTGGTCACCGTTGAATTCTCTAAGGCTGTAGAGAAGGGGTATCATGTGGCCAAAATCTTTGAAGTGTGGAACTTTTCCAGGAAATCAGACACTCTTTTTAAAGAGTACATCAAGACCTTTTTGAGATGCAAGCAAATGGCTTGAGGGTATCCTGCATCAGTCACAGATCAAGAGAGCAAAGACAGATACATTCAGGACTATCATGAAAAAGGTCTTGACCCTGACAAAATAGCGGTCAACAAAACCAAAAGAAATCTGTCGAAATTGTATTTAAATTCGCTTTGGGGGAAATAATCCCAGAGAAGTAATATGTTAACAACGTTGATCATTAAAGATCCCAAAGAATTTATGGAATTTGTTTTTCCAGACCAATATGAATTTTCAAATTTTTTATTCTTGAGTCAAGACATTGCCCTGGTGCAATGGAGACGTAACAAGAAGTGGGTTCTACCCCCGGGTAATGTAAACATGTTTCTTGCAGCATTTACCACTGCCTATGGTCGACTTGAACTATACACCCTCATGGAGCAGATGCAGAGGAGGGTTCTTTACCATGACACAGACTCCGTGGTCTATGTAAGAATACCTGGTGATTGGAACCCCCCCTTTTAGGAATGGCTTCCACTAGATGTCAACAGTCTTTAGAATAAGGTTGGAATCTTCAATCATGAAAATCAAGGGAGTAAGACCACTTGTTCCTGAGTTCACGTCAAGTGTCCTGTTTTGGATTTTGCGCGTAACAGGGAATGCGCGCTCAGTTCTTTTTCTCTTCTATTCAGCAGGTTATATTCCATCTGAAATATTATAGTTTATATTCATTTTAGGGTATCTGAGTATTGACTACAAATGCTGTTTGACATTTTTCGACAAATTTTATGGGTACTTTTGGGATATTGTTTGCCTGCATGGATGAAAGCCTTTGGGCAGGTGGATTACTGAAAAAAAAACGCGCCAACCAAACGGAGCTATATGGATATAAAGAGGAACTTTGATGAACAAAAGGACATTTTATTGTGTAACCTGGACGCTTTGATATGCCATCAGAGGAAGATCATCAAAGGTAAGCAATTTATTTTATGCTACTTTTGAGTTTTGTGACGCCTCTGCTGGTTATGTTATTATGCTAATTGAGTTTTTGAGTGGGGTGCTGTCCTCAGACAATCAAATGGTCTACTTTTGTCGTAAAGCCTTTTTGAAATCTGACAATGCTGTTAGATTAACAAGAGTCTAAGCTTTTGAAGGGTGTGCAGCATTTGTATTTTCATGAATGTTTGAAATGATTATTTTTGTAATTTGAATTTGGCGCTCTGCATTTCACCGGATGTTGTCGATCCCGTTCACAGGATTGGATCCCTAAGGAATCCCTAAGAGGTTCAACTATGAGGCTTTGAATAGCTGGCCTATTGAAAACAGCGTGACATGACTGATTCAGACATCCCAGATGGATTTTGCTTGGGTTTATGCCTGCCATATCAGTTATGTTATACTCACAGACATTATCCTAACAGTTTTAGAAACTTAAGAGTGTTATCTATCCAAAGCTACTAATTATTTGCATATCCTAGCTTCTGGGCCTGAGTAACAGGCAGTTTACTTTGGGCACATTTTTCATCCAAATGTCAAAATACTGCCCCCTAGCCCTAAGAAGTTAAAAGTACCATAGCATCCCACAAGATTTCTGATGACAGAAGACCTCCTGGGTGGCATCAGTTTCTTAAAGCCCTGGCAGTCCTCAACATTCCACTCTCAGGTGTACCAAACTATAAGCTTCGCCAAACAGATTCAAACTTTAAAACAAAACTCTTGAAAGAGCTGCAGCACTCCTAAAGATGTTCTTGGAACCCCTCCCCCTTTTGAAAGGGCTAATAATAACTAATTTATGGATGAGTCCTCACCCCTGAATGCCTCTCAGGGTGGTTAGACTTTTGAATGACTTTTTATTAAATTCAATATATATATTTTTTTATTATACAATTTAACATTTGTGACATTCTTTAAACATTTGACGTGAGCATACACCTTGATTATAGGGTCTTAAAGGACACATACTTAAACACTTTTGATATTTTCTAACAAAACATTCTACGGCGCTATCATTATTTCTTAAATCATCATTAGAAAGAGACTTAACATCTTCTAAAGAAACTCCACAGGCTTTTTGGCATTGGTAGAATACACAGTGTTGACCACATGTAGTAGAAAGGTTATCTTGTACTTGTTTGATGCTGTAGTAGATCGTTGATCCACTTTTGTTCAAAAACTGTTTAATAGATGGGGGAAATGTGAAAATCTGAGGGGAAAGCCGTATGAATCAAAAACGTTTAGATTTTTCTACCTCTTTCTTCATCTTCTAATGTCACAGCTAGCCAATGTTCACCAGGCATGTGTTTAGGATGGGTATTGAAAATAAACATGGCCGGTCGATACTTCCATTTCTCAATAGGTAGTTCATCACATGCCCATACTCCACAAAATTGTTTTCCAATCAAGCTGCTCATGAGACCTTCTAGCTCTTGGGTATTCATGTTTTTGCTCAATGATCCTTTTTATCTTAATAATAATCCACTAAGACTTGCCTTCGGGCATTCACTTCCAAGATTGAATCAGATCATGCATAAACAATCATACTAACTGTATAAGCTAAAGGTGTACGGAACCATTTCCAGCCTGAGGTTACCTTGGGACACCACACACAGTGATAAATTGAAAGCATACAACGTGTAACCCTCTGCAAAATCATTTCTGATTTCTTTTGATTTTCCCATGATGTCAAGCAAAGAGGCACTGAGCTTGAAGGTAGGCCTTGAAATACATCCACAGGTACACCTCAATTTACTCAAATTATGTCAATTAGTCTATCAGAAGCTTCTAAAGCCATGACATAATTTTCTGGAATTTTCCAAGCTGTTTAAAGGCACAGTCAGTTTGTGTATGTAAACTTCTGACCCACTGGAACTGTGATACAGTGAATTATAAGTGAAATAATCTGTCTGTAAACAATTGTTGGAAAACTTACTTGTGTCGTGCACAAAGTAGATGTCCTAACCGACTTGCCAAAATTATAGTTTGTGTACAAGAAATTTGTGGAGTGGTTGAAAAGGAGTTTTACTGACACCAACCTAAGTGTATGTAAACTTCCGACTTCAACTGTAGGTGGCACTGCTTTGACTGTTAATGCGTTCACCCAAAGTCACATCCACTTGGGAGAAGATGGTTGCTAAGGGGTAATTAATGAGGCTCACCTTGGCATCATTTGCAATATTAGTACCATCTCTTTTTGGTCACTTTGAGGCGTAAATGTAATAAGGTGTTGTTGAGGTCCAGGTAGTTGTCACCATGGCCTGGGATGAAAAACTCCATAGGTCCATTGTCTGTAATGGCAGAGAATGGGGCTATCTCCACATAACAGGACCTATCTATTGAAAATTGGGTTAAGGGGGGCGTGAAAAGATCAAGCTCTGTCTTTAAAGCTTCAGAGGACATGCGGTGTAAAAGAGCCATGTTGCTTGTTCTTTTAGAAAATACTTCAGAGTATTCTTTTTGCAGTTTTTTGAAAATACCTCTTCACTTTATATTGTCTTTGACTTACTGAGTTTCTTTTAACGGTTAACCTCTGCTTTTTAAGGGCCGGCCTACGCCTTATAATTGGCCCGAGCCTTTTTGATGCTCAGGATCTGATGACGCCCATCTAGTCATAGCATTAGCCACCACCTCACTTACTATATTTTTTGCTGCTGATTTTAAATGAGGTTTGGCTATGCTAAGGCCTCTCTTCATAAACGGTAAAACCATCCTAAAGAGGTTACGAAATATACCTCCGATCCCCGAACCATACATGGTAGGGGTTCCATGATAACTGGGTAATCCATTGCCCAGTTGATCAACATAGTACGATACATATCGGTTAGGGTCGAGATGGTGGTTGTGTACCATAACCATTTTAATTTATTTGCATTATGTTTATAAAAAAAAGATATAATACTACTAATAATATATTAGATATGTAGAGAAGCTTTGGCGGGTCTAAAGTGGAGTTTTACAATCGTTTAACCATAAGTAAATTCTATATTTTCATTCTGATCCATTTTAAGCTCAACCTGAATGTTTTCAATATATTTCTTGCTTACAGGTACATAGTGTGGCTTGTCATAGTTAATGAATGAAACGTAAAAGATAATAATATCTTTAAGAGTTAATTTGGAAAACGGTAACTCGTTAAATACACTTTTCCGTGGTGCTCTGAGATTACAAATAAGTAAATTGTTACAGGATTCCTTTAATCATCGTAATAATTAAACATAGTTAATCGATTTGATAAAACAATGGTCATCACAATAATGATCGCCAAGACACAACATGATGTTAGCAAGTTATTGATTTCTAAAACTACATACACACTATATATACAAAACTATGTGGACACCCCTTCCAATTAGTGGATTTATCTATTTCAGCCACACCCGTTGCTGACAGGTGTATAAAATGGAGCACACAGCCATGCAATCTCCATAGCCAAACATGGGCAGTAGAATGACCTTACTGAAGAGCTCAGTGACTTTCAACGTAGCACCATCATAGCTTCAGGGCCAGAAGCTAGGATATGCACATAATTAGTAGTATTGGATAGCCAACACTCTGACATTTCTAAAAATGTTAAAATGATGTCTGTGAGTATAACGGAACTGATATGGCAGGCAAACACCCGAGGGAAATCCATCCAAGAAAATGTCATTTTGTGAACTTGCTCGTTTTCCAATGGGCTGCTATAGGATCTGCTAAAATCCAGATCCCAGGTTGCAGTACCTATGGCTTTTTGGTCATAAGAGATGGTAGCAGCAACATTATGTATAAAATAAGTAAAACAATAAGTTACAAACAATGCAAAACAACAAAATTGTTAAATTGATTATGGGCATGTAAAACGTCAGCCATCCTCTTCTGCGCCAATTCACATGTGCTGTTATTGTGAAGTGGAAACGTCTAGGAGCAACAACAGAACTACTGAGTTCCAAACTTCCTTCGGAAGCAATGTCAGCACAGGAACTGTTCGTCTGGAGCTTCATGAAATGGGTTTCCATGGCCAACAGCTGCACACAAGCCTAAGACCACCAAGCGCAATGCCAAGCGTCTACCGTAGTGGTGTAAATCTCGCCGCCATTGGACTCTGGAGCAGTGAAAACACGTTATCTGGAGTGATGAATCACATTTCACCATCTGGCAGTCCAATGGACAAATCTGGGTTTGGCATATGCCAAGAAAACGCTACCTTCCCCAATGCATCATTCTAACTGTAAAGTTTGGTAGAGGTGGAATAATGGTCTGGTGCTGCTTTTCATGGTTCGGGCTAGGCCCTTAGTTTCATTGAAAGGAAAACTTTTCACTACAGCATACAATGACATTTGAGATGAATCTCTGGTTCCAACTTTTGGTAACAATTTGGGAAAGGCCCTTTCCTGTTTCAGCATGACAATGCCTCTGTGCACAAATTGGGGTCCATACAGAAATGGTTTGTCGAGATCGGTGTGGAAGAACTTGACTGGCCTGCACAGAGTCCTGACCTCAACCCTATCAAACAGCTTTGGGATGAATTGGAACTCCGACTGCGAGCTAGGACTTATCGCCCAACATCAGTACCCGACCTCACTAATGCTCTTGTGGCTGAATGGAGACAAGTCTCCGCAGCAATGTTCTAACATCTGCGGAAAGACCGGCCATGGAAACCCATTTCATTAAGCTCCTGATGAACAGTTAATGTCCTGACGTTGCTTCCAGGAGGTAGTTTGGAACTCGGTAGTGAGTGTTGCAACCGGGGACAGTTGATTTTTACCTGCTTCAGCACTTGGCGGTCCCGTTCTGTGAGCTTGTGTGGCCTACCACTTTGCAGCTGAACAATTGTTACTCCTAGACCTTTCCACTTCACAACAGCAGCACTTGCAGTGGACCAGGGGAAGCTCTAGCAGGTCAGAAATTTGACGAACTGACTTGCTGGAAAGATGTCATCCTATGACGGTGGCATGTTGAAAGTCACTGAGCTTTTCAGTAAGGCCATTCTACTGCCAATGTTTGTCTATGGAGGTTGCATGGCTGTTTTCTTGATTTTATACACCTGTCAGCAACGTTGTGAATGAAATAGCCAAATCCACTTAATTGAAAGGGTGTCCACATAGTTTTGTATATAGTGTATTTTATTGTAGTGCCATGTGGCCATCCCACATGGGATTATAAGACACATTGATATTAGAATCAGTTCCAGCACCAGCGTAAAAATAAATATAAAATTAACAATTATGAGGCTCAAAGCAGTGTTCACAGCAAACTCTTAATACTGACAACAACATTTCTTTCAGCACTGTCAAATCTCTCTGTCCGAGAGAGACCTCATTGAGTGGTGTCAACTCCTGAAGGGCCACTCCATACTCATCCTGGAAGGCACCTTTAAGAAGAGCCTTCTCCCTAAGAGCATCTATGTTACTGGAAAGTGACAATACACATAGCTGCCCTGAGGAATCCCCACTTCATGGGCTGGACAACCTCCTGGCAGAGTATGCTGTGGGTCACCGCAAGTCCTACATCCTGACTGTCGACAAAGAAATGAAGTTAGCTGAAACAGGAAAGATATGGGTGGATGAGGACAGGGTGGATCACAACCCCAAAACGAAACGCCACCATGGAACCTCCTGTATCCTCCTACATGACAATTACTACAGATACAAAATATTTCATTACAATATTAAATTATTAAACGCCACTCCAGACAACAACTTTCACGCCACCTGGCTCTGTCCTCCCCACCTACAATTGTGGAAAAAAAATATATGAAAACAATCCATCCTTTTGGAATGTGATAACCCAATAAATATAATGTCCCACAAATTATGAAGCCAATATAGTATGCTATGTTGTTGTGTTCAGGAGCGTACATTTGGCTGTAAGGTGTGTAGGAAAGTGTTCAAGCACACCTGCTAATCTGATTTCACCAGAAGTCTGACATGAAGAAACACACCTTCATTCATACAGCTGAGTCAACATGTATTCTATGGGAATAGAGACATTGTCTATTCGTGTCGAAATGTTGAAATGTGTTACTCATTTTCCACAAGGCCATACCATACCAAGGTTATTATAGTAATGGAAAACTGAAATTAGAATAATTTTAAATTTTGTAAACTGAAATGAAAATTAAACTAATATTGACACGATTGTCTTTGACTGAAAAACAACAATTGAAATCAATTATATGTTTCGTTTTAGTTTTTTTCTTCTGAACTTGAGACAAAAGTCTAATGGGGTTTTTGAGCTTCTGAATCTGGCAGGTTAATGCTGTCAGAAGATGCCGATGTTTCAAGTAGCCCTAGCTTGTGCATCACTATCACTAGCTATTACTACCTAGTGGGAAAAGATGTCAGTTCAATGTCTAGTTTTGATTTACATTTGATTGGAATCCAACAAAAAACATGTCATCATATCATTGGATTTAGGTGAAAAAAAGACGAAATTCCCTTCAATTGATGACTTTTTGAAAATCCAATCAGATTTCCACATTGATTCAACGTCTTCACTTGGAATTTTTGGGTTGAAATTAAGCACAGAGCGTGACTGGGACAAGCTAGAACAGGTTGTGAAGTTGATAGAGCCAGGAAGAGTTAAAGGGGGGCATGTTTACAGAGACCTCTCCAGTTCTGGCAGGCAAATATGGCTGTTTTTCCAAAGCAGTGCCCTGTTGCACTGGATCTGGTTTCCGGGAGGCTCGTAGGCCTCACTCCCTTCCATAGACATACATGGTAATTATGACCACTATCCGGAAGACGTCCTCCAACCAATCAAAGCTTTTGCAGTTGACTGACACGTTGTCCATCCAATCAGAGAATTGGGATCAGAGAATGAACCTGGTATTGTCTATTGGGATTGTGCCACAGAGCATTATGGGGTAGAGATTAAGAGTGATAGTTTAGCATTTTTTTGATATTATTCCATTCACATTAGTTTTTTCAAATTACAGGAGACATAAGAGGTATATTTTAAATTGTTTTCTTGGTTTCCGAACTTCATTTTTGTGTCCAGCTATTTATTTAACATTTTTTTAAAGTTAGCCTTGCTAACTTCAGAAGCTAGCTAGCTACCACCGCAAGTGTGCAGTTTTCTCCTCCAGAATGGTGGAATGGCCAATGCTGCCGAAAATGTTTTGGGCTTTTTGTTGAAGAACCCCTTTCATTCTCTGGTGTACACGGAAAAGGTGCAAATTAAAAGCGAGGGCCAGGGCCTGCCTGAGATCAGGATGAAAAGGTGAGGGCCAGGGCCGGCCCTCCTATTAGGCAAGATTAGGCAGATGCCTATGACGGCACTTGAATTTGGGGCACTGTACAGCAGGCGGCACCCCAGCCACCAGCTCATAGCATTGCTGCAGTTCCCGCCCCCACCCTATTCCACTTCTCCCCAAATTCACTCCCACTATGTTTGGTAGCTATGGTGATGTGTGTGTTTATATGGGATTATCCAATTGTGAAACTTTAATAAAAATGAATCTGCCAATGAAATGATTGTATTGATTTTTATGTTGTGTGACGGACATGATTAGTGATTAAGGCAGTAGCCTAACCTAGCCTGTTAATGTTAGCTAGCTCTACTAGTTGATATAATTAGGTAAGGGAAGACCCCCCATAAAATGGACAAAAATGAATGGCAACATATTACCATTGGACGAAACATACACACGATGGAAAAGAGTGCCCAAATGGACGGCAGATCAATCAAAACCTATGGCAAATGGCATATGGCAAATGCCAAATGTAATAACTCAAAATTACTATAGGTGGCGAGCGCGCTCCAACGGGGCAATTCATATTGCATATGTACATGAAGTCAAGACCCAAGGGTCAAATTTGGACATTTAAAAAAAAAATATCAAAATACCTACGCCCCCTAAAAAAGTGCTTTCTGGACTGTTTTTCGCAATTCTTTCTGTTTTTTTTTGATAATAACACGTATACAAGATGTGTATAAACATACATTTGTCTCATTTTATTGATTTAGTTTTATTAACTTTATTGTCCATAAGGCCTATGTTTTGTCCATTTGCAATATGTTACCATAGGAAGTCAAAAGTCAATGAACCATGTCCAAATGAAATGTACAAATGCCATAAGATTCCATACAAAAGTATTGAAAGTGCCAAATCATGATGTTATGTCCATTTACATATATGATCATAGGATGTCGGCTTCCGAACCCAAAAGTCAGTGAGCAATGTCCAAATGGCATTTAAACTGACAAAATGATATATATATCACTATGTTAAGCCCTGAATCATCCTATAGGGTCTATTTTTCATGTTTGATGAGAGAGAAGTGGGACTTTTTAAAGATTTTTTGAAAAACGTCCAAAATGACCAGGGGTGCCCCCATTTGGATGGCCACAAATGACCAGGGGTGCCCCCATTTGGATGGCCATACCTTGCACCCTCCTAAAGGCATTAATATTTAAAATATGCTCATGGTAACCCGTTTCAATTACCAGGTGCACGGTTGTCAATTTGCAATGTCTTACAATGGGCATTTACCCTCACAAATTTGACAGGCTCCCAAATACTGCAGAAATGCCCAATTGACTGGCCCGTTGAACTCGGGATGGCCGGGCAGTGATCATGGTTCCTCTCCATCGCTCGTTGGTGTTGATTTCAGCATGTCAAATTCGTGATGTTAAAAGCCCATTGAAACATATTGCAAATGTACAGTACTGTTGGGCTGTTAACATCACGAATATGACAAGCTCTAAAATACTGTAGAAATGCCCAATTGACTGCCCGTTGAGGATGGCCAGGATTGATAGTGGTACCTCTCCATCGCTCGTTGGTGTTGATTTCAGCATGTCAAAAACGGAAAGCTTATTTTGTAAAAAATGCATTTAGGGGGGTGCAGTGCCTCCAGGATCCATATGGGAGCATCCCACTATGCATCCCAAACGGGTCTGCCGCTGTCATCCAAAAGCAGATGAAATTTAGGGCCAGGCTTCATTTTGGGCCTACTTTTTTGCACGGTCTATGAGGTCAGAGCGAGATACAGTCAAGTGGGGCGTCTCGTTGAACTCGGCACAGCCTAGAGACTATGGTGATGCACTTTTTAGTGTTGATTTCAGTCTGTCATTTTGGTGATGTTTCAGCCCTATTCATTCTTATTGCAAATGTACAAAAGTCAGCCAGCAAGTCAGCGTCCATCAGTCAATTAGATATCATTCTGACACCAAACTGATAAAAACTGACAACAAACTCACTTTTTCCAACTCGTTTAGAAGCCAACTATCACATATGTCAGGGCAGGCTCCAAATTCACAGCGTCTTCTGTTTAAATCATAGTAAAAATGTAAAACACCTAGTTACGTTCTAGCTGCGGGTCCAGTTCCGACATTATGCGTAGGCCTAGCTGAGGCGACCCCGAATCTCGAGTTTCGGCTCGATAGGTCATTTGGAGTCCGAGCAGCGACCTTAATTGATGCTGAAAATCCACGTTTTCCGGGCGTTGCTACGGGGTCCTTGAATGAGCTATCGGACAGAAGCGTTAGGGTCCGTCTCTATGGGCCGAGGCAGTTCAAATGCACCTAGCCTTGTGACTCTGGGACTTTTAGAAATTTTGTCATTTTCGCGATGTAAAAATGAATTGAAAATATTGCAAATGTACGAGGCTGTTTCTCGGCCTGAGAACCTTCTAGAGCCCCATAACTCACCGTGCACTATCGACTAAAGGTCTAGAATGGGTTTCTAAAGTTTCAGAGCTCTAGGTCTGACGGTTCTTTGATAGTTCGAACAAAAGTAACTATTGCAGGCAGTGTCTATCTGTAAGCCCCTCACTGTGTCATTCCCCATTGACTGTGAGTGTGTGTGATTTCAGAAAATCACAGAAAATCACAGAAATCACGTAGAGCCCCGAAACCCACGTTAACGGATTTGTCTGAACACGCCGCAACTGGATCCATAACTTTTTGGGGGATATTTTTTTTTCTCAACATTACGAATTGTACAGTTTACAATTTATCGAAAATTAAAACAGCTAAATGTCTGGTTCTTTTTTTCCTTACACCGTAGGTGTCACGATCTCCTGAAGGGACAGACCAAGGCGCAGCGAGATATCCAGTATACATTCTTTATTTCAAGCAACGTAACTGGCAAAACAATAAACAAAACGAACAAAGATCGTAACGTTGACCATAACACGTAAACTAACAAAGCTATGAACAAACAATAACCCACAAACCCCTAATGAAAACTACAAACATATATATGGTTCCCAATTAGAGGCAACGACACTCAGCTGCCTCTAATTGGGAACCATTACCCCAACATAGAAACAGATAACCTAGAACAGAAAAAACCATACACCAAAGCAAAACTAAACACGCCAGCCTGTCTTCTCAGGCCTGGACGTGACAGTAGGTTCATTTTCCCTGTTTTCTATAGGTCCTTTGTTACATTTTCTACTAACTTCCTGTTTCTACATGTCTGGTTATCAGTTCCATATGTCCTTTCTGACATCCTGTTTCTACATGTCTGGTTAACAGTTCCATATGTCCTTTCTGACATCCTGTTTCTACATGTCTGGTTAACAGTTCCATATGTCTTTTCTGCTGACATCCTGTTTCTACTGGAGTCCAATATTCTATGTTTATTTAGCTCTGTCCATTTACCTGAGCTCAGCAGATATTCTGCTCACATATGTCTTATTCGTTATGTATGTTTTTCTGTCTCAATACTTCAAAGTGGTAGTGGTCAGTCGGAATACTGTAAATGTAATCATTGTCGTGAGTTTTTCTCCTACATAACCCCCCTTTGAAACTCACAGAGTTTCACACAGTTACATTTTCCAGTATAGATGAGAAGGGAAGCACCTTCTGAAACTCTATGGAGGTAATCAATCTTCCATCCATCTTAACAATCTAACCTCCACTTTCTCATATACACTGGAGAGTCAGTACCAAACATCTCCAATCATAATTACATAGAAAGGAGTAAAAGATCCATCAAAACATAGAGAAAAATAACAATCTCACGAAAAGAGAAAATAAACCAAACAAAAGAAAATACAAATATCGAACAGAATAACCCAATATACAATGTAGAAGCGATGAGCATGTAGTACAGAGCCTTACCCGAGGTTGTGTCAGTGATGTAGAATATACAGAAAATAATACAAAAAGAAACAACTACTAAATGATTATGAGAAACTAATAAAAAAGAAACATACAATAAACCAAACAAAAACCTATAAAACAACTTTCGAAAACACTATACCTAAACAAGATCCTCCCTCGCAGACACCACTCTAACAGTCAAATCAAATCAAATCAAATTTTATTTGTCACATACACATGGTTAGCAGATGTTAATGCGAGTGTAGCGAAATGCTTGTGCTTTTAGTTCCGACCATGCAGTAGTATCTAACAAGTAATCTAACAAATTCACAACAACTACCTTATACACACAAGAGTAAAGGAATAAATACGAGTATGTACATATAAATATATGGATGAGCGATGGCTGACCGGCATAGGCAAGATGCAGTAGATGGTATGGAGTACAGTACAGTATATACACATATATATATATATATATGAGATGAGTTGTAGGATATGTAAACATTATATAAATGGCATTGTCTAAAGTGGCTAGTGATACATTATTTCATTCAATTATAATTATTAAAGTGGCTAGAGATTTGGGTCGATGGCCGAACGGCATAGGCAAGATACAGTAGATGGTTAAGAGTACAGTGTATACATTTGAAATGAGTATGTCGGATACGTTATATACAAAATTGTTTAAAGTGGCTAGTGATACATTGTTACATCCAATTCCTATGTTTAAAGTGGCTAGAGATTTAAGATTTAAGTCAGTATGTTGGCAGCAGCCACACCATGTTAGTGATGGCTGTTTAACAGTCTGATGGCCTTGAGGTAGAAGCGTTTTTTCAGTCTCTCGGTCCCAGCTTTGATGCACCTGTACTGATCTCGCCTTCTGGATGATATCGGGGTGAACAGGCAGTGGCTCGGGTGGTTGTTGTCCTTGATGATCTTTTTGGCCTTCCTGTGACATCAGGTGGTGTAGGTGTCCTGACGAGCAGGTAGTTTACCCCCGGTGATGCGCTGTGCAGTCCTCACTACCCTCTGGAGAGCCTTACGGTTGTGGGCGGAGCAGTTGCCGTACCAGGCGGTGATACAGCCCGACAGGATGCTCTTGATTGTGCATCTGTAAAAGTTTGTGAGTGATTTTGGCGACAAGCCGAATTTCTTCAGCCTCCTGAGGTTGAAGAGGCGCTGTTGCGCCTTCTTCACCACGCTGTCTGTGTGGGTGGACCAATTCAGTTTTTCCGTGATGTGTACGCCGAGGACCTTAAAACTTTCCACCTTCTCCACTACTGTCCCCTCGATGTGGATAGGGGGGTGCTCCCTCTCCTGTTTCCTGAAGTCCACAATCATCTCCTTTGTTTTGCTGACATTGAGTGAGAGGTTATTTTCCTGACACCACACTCCGAGGGCCCTCACCTCCTTTCTGTAGGCCGTCTTGTCGTTGTTGGTAATCAAGCCTACCACTGTAGTGTCGTCAGCAAACTTGATGATTGAGTTGGATGCGTGCTTGGCCACGCAGTCATGGGTAAACAGGGAGTACAGGAGAGGGCTGAGAACGCACCCTTGTGGGGCCCCAGTGTTGAGGATCAGCGGGGTGGAGATGTTGTTTCCTACCCTCACCACCTGGGACCGGCCCGTCAGGAAGTGATAGTCATAGTCATTTAGCTCAGTCACCTTAGCTTTCTTGGGAACAGGAACAATGGTGGCCCTCTTGAAGCATGTGGGAACAGCAGACTGGGATAGGGACTGATTGAATATGTCCGTAAACACACCAGCCAGCTGGTCTGCGCATGCTCTGAGGACTCGGCCAGGGATGCCATCTGGGCAGGCAGCCCTGCGAGGGTTAACACATTTAAATGTTTTTCTCACATTGGCTGCGGTGAAGGTGAGCCCGCAGGTTTTGGTAGCGGGCCGTGTCGGTGGCACTGTATTGTCCTCAAAGCGAGCAAAGAAGTTGTTTAGTTTGTCTGGGAGCAGGACGTCATGGTCCGCAACGGGGCTGGTTTTCTTTTTGTAGTCCAGTCATCATACCAAATATGAAAAACCTATTAAAAGAGTAAGAACATGGTCCGTGGACACTCATAACCGGAATACCCTATGTTATCTAACATGTCTAGGTGAACAGATATTCAGAAGGTCTAACATCATTTATCATTTTTTTATTCAATGTTCGATTCAGGAGTAGTTTCTTCATTGTAGCTACTCCAGTTGGTGACAGATGTCCAGATTGTCTGCATCAACCCACTTTCTTGTGGTTTTGCCATTATCTTAGTTGGTGTACTAGTGCTAGTCTGAGATGATTTTACAATTTCTTCTATGTTTGCTACCATTACTTTCAAGGACGTTCTACCGTTCTTCATCTGTCTTGAAGACCATGTGAGGGCAGAGAAGTCGATGGTAAGAAAGTCTCCTTTCCATTCTCTCAAAAAGGCTTTACGGCTAAAGCACTACATTAAACTCCATATATCTCTCATCTCCCGTAAGTTCGGGAACCTCTTTTGAGGATTTTCCTCCAATATATTTTGATAGTCTCCTTACAAACGCCTAGGTAGGGTTTAAACACTCCTCTCCTTTCTTTGGAATTGTATTTTTAGATGTGACTTTTGAACAAATATTAGGTCTCACACATGCTATTTTCATTCCCTTGGATTTTATTATTAGGCGCGACTCTTGATTCGGATCTGTGATTAATTTAACACAGTTAAATACTCACTAGATTATTATTTTCTAAATAGAACAACCGCCCTTGCTCACAATTTTATATCCCTTCTTACTAATTAACCTTCTTACTCTCAGGTCACAAATATTAAGCAAGTTTAGTTGTGGTAGTGCACAGTTACCACAGGTCTTTACGGACCTGGACCGGTTTCTCTCTCTTTCGATTTGGTTAACCTCTTAATTGTTTACCTTCTATCAGTCTCATTCTGAATGTTGCAAAATTCTTAGATATCTGCACGAACCCTAGCATAGGTGATGAATCCGCGATATACAAATTCGCTTAATTATTTATTTACGAGCTAACTAAATGATCACACAGAATCACATAAACACACAAACAGTTGGTTATTGGTTACTAACACAATGCAATGAATGGACTCTAGTGGACTAAACCGATATGACGGCTTGGTAGACAATGGAAACAGAGTGGGAGAGACAGAGAGTGTGCTTATTGAACATACATGTGGAAAATACGGCCATCGGAAATATGGATATTTAGCACTCTAACAACCGCACTGCCCCTTTAACTTCTTAGGGAGTGGTGTGGCGCTATTTCCATGAATGTTTTATAATACTATTTGTAATTTGAATTTGGCACTCTCCAGCTTCACCGGATGTTCTCGATTTTGATCCCGTTCACGGGATCCGTGCGCTAAGTTAAAATATAGTGAACTTCACCTATAAGTGAGAAGCCCAACGTGTGCCCGGTGTGTGGCAAAGCCTTCAGCCAGTGCTCCAACCTCATCATTTGCAGCCATTCAGCACAGTGGCAACCAACCCTACCGCTGACCCCGCTGCCTCTTCGGCTTCCAACGCAAACAGGAGAACCACTGCACATATGTTCAGTCTATGACCCTGCTAACAGCTGATCTGAGATCAGTTTTAATAAGCAAGAGAACTACATCACATAGATAGCAACTCAGAGAGACTCACATGGTTACTCATTTTTGAATTCTCAGGCTGATCATTGTTTTATTATTTTAGGTGATCAAACTCCCTTGATTGTCAGTGATTTGCCTGTAAGGGGGTAGTTAAAGATATGGCCATTTGAGATATAATACATTTTAGTGCTTGACAAATGTATTGCTCTTGTGACACTGTTATAGAAATGTTGTTCTCAATGTTCACAAACTGAACTTCAATTAAACAAACTCTGTCTGTTACCCAGTATTTGTAAGATACTGGTTGAAATAAAACAGACAGAAGCCCAATATACAATGGTCAAATGTAAATGGTTTAATTCAGGAGAGCTCTGGGCTCTAAAAGGTGTACACAGTCTTTTATATGGTACAATGTTGAAATACAAAGATACAAAGGCCCCACCATTTTCCCCACCCTTTCCAAGAAAATAATGTCTTCCCACAGTACCCATTTAGTACCCAAGTCATACCTGCCTGTTCCCCTTCCACAAACTTCATTTCTAGACACACACATTAATTGGACTACCATTTTGTCTTATAACCCTATCTCTATTGCATACATTTTCAGAATGGAATATTCTTAGATGTACAAACATTTAGTCATAACCATAAAATCTATAACAATCCACCCTATTGACTACATTTTTACACACAGTCACCCATCTATATTTATTAGAATTAATAATGACACCACACCAATCCAATACATGTATTTACATCTGATCCTCATCAATTACTGTTCTAGGCCTATATCCAATCATAACTCTTCTGGTTAGGATTTTCATTATGATCTTCATGAAAAGAAACAGCATAACAATTAAGATCTAATCTAAACATTGATAATTGTCTCATCAAGCATGGGTTCCTCATGAGTAAAGGAACTGGAGCCATCTAGAGGGTCATGAGGCATGTATTCATCATTCCCCTGGTCAGAACTCGGAATCGGTCCGTATCCCACCATCTGTTGTCTCATTGATTTCTCCAGAGTCCTGGAAATTAAACCTCTCACACATGGAATCACACAACACCCAATAGAACTAACACAGTCATACAGGTCAAAGTTGCCCACAACACAGTAATTATTACATTTTTCCATTGTCCAAACATATTGTCAAACCAACTCGTCAGAGCTGGAGCTATGTTATTGGGGAAGAAGGTACAGCACATTATTCCCCCACCCTTCTGCAGACGCCACCCTTTCAGCCAATAACACATCTAGAGCCAAACTATTTTGCCAGGTCATGAGGGAGGTGGCGGATAATTGTTCAGAGATTCCCATCACCGCATCTCTAGTCTTATTCACAAATCCTTGTTTATTATAATATATATAATTGATCCAATCAACATTTTTAGTTATCATTACCCACCAGAAGAACGTAGTGATAAAACCCTCCCCAATCTGAGTCATAGCTTTATACTCGTCTGGAACTTCTCTGGCGATGCCTATGACATCCATCCAAATAGAACTACATATAATAGAACCTATATTTCTCCTTTTTCTAGTTATCCCGTCCAGAACTGGCCTTTGATGTCTAATCCTAACTGGTTGGACCAATAATACCAGAACACAAGTGCCCCTCCACCCTTTAGGTAATGCCTGTCAGAGGCCTCCTGTATTGGTACAAGCCCACCACACATCAGTTATAGAATCTGTAAGGTTGAGAATTTTCTCCTATACTTCTGAACCCAAATCAGTCACATTGACAGACATCTATTGAGATCCATTACAAGACCTGGGTCTTTCGTGAAGTTGGTCTCTACCGACTGGATTAATGAACAGGAAAAATCGTGTCCATAATCATCAGTGTAATCCCAATACCTTCATTTTGTGTCTGTTTCTGTGACTCTTTGGAGGGTTACTGCTACATCTACTCTACAGTCATTAATATCCAAACTTTGTTTAAAACTCCATCAAAATCACTTTCCTTTCACATACCCGGTCCCCAAGTATGTTTAATTACCTAGGCCAGGAATAAGATGAAGTGGGTCCCAAACAGATACAATTTATTATGCACCCATATTCCTGCTCTATTAGGGAAATGTTTAATATTTGCCTTAAATCTCACATCATCACCTATTTGGACTCCTTCTCTATATCCTTCTTATTCATGAGGGGTTGGGTATTATATAACTAGTATTTTACTTCTTAAACCTGTCAGCGACATATAATTTATACTAGAGGTGTTGAATCAGGATTTATAAAAAAGATCATCAAAACTATGATGCAGCTCAAGGTACCCCATATCCCAAAAACCGCCAACCCTCTCCTGCCCTTAGCCAGTCTGCTAGGTACCACCCCATACCCACACCTCTAGGGAACACACTACAGTGATGATAGGTCGGGGGTAGGAAATCTTCGCTAACAGAGGTGACCCCCAGACCCTATCGGTCCAGTTCTGCTCTCTAACTCTGCGTGTGCTCCTCCATGTTTGTATGTGTTCCTACCTTTCTGCAGTGGGTAACGTTGACCCAGGTTGCTCTTTCTGATATTCTAATGGCAAAGGCTGTGACCAACATAACCTGGTAGGGACCTTCCCAACGGGGCTGCTTCCAGTCCTTTTTCTCCAGAGACTGGACCCACACCCAGTCACCAGGCTGGATCGTATGGCTCACCTCCTTCTGTAGTTCTTCTGTTGGGCATAAAATCTCTGACATACAGGTGTGGTTAGCAAACAACTTCTCATGTGATCTGCTACTATCTTCCTAACTCTCATTCTAAAAGGTCTACCAAATACTTTCTCAAATGGAGATAATCCCTTGTCTGGGGTTATCCGAATCTCTCATTAATACTATTAGTAGACATTTTACCCAATTTCATTCTGTACTCAGGTGTGTC
This sequence comes from Brachymystax lenok tsinlingensis, assembly GCA_030435695.1. Classification (NCBI taxonomy): domain Eukaryota; kingdom Metazoa; phylum Chordata; class Actinopteri; order Salmoniformes; family Salmonidae; genus Brachymystax; species Brachymystax lenok. Next base: position 20,688,766 of record CM059812.1, on the reverse strand, counting down.
TATCTTAACCTACTTTTAATCATAGAATTCATGCATTCTATAATATTGTATTAACAAAAAAAATGTATTAAGTAATTTGTGTTGTCCAACAATCTCGACCATATCTAACAATCATCTCTACCATATCCCTCCTGTTGATACAAGGCTCTGCCCCTGTATCAAAACACTACCATATCTAAAAATGGCTCTACCATATATATAGAAATTGAGAGATCATAACAAATAAATCCATTTCTGCCTGCTGCACAGAATAGTGACTAGGTCGTGATTCAGCCTCTAAGATTTTAGTAAGAGCAGCAACATCATACCCAGTTGTATTCGAAACATCTGAGTTCTACCTTGAAGACTCATCTATAAACGTAGTAATTTCAGCATCTGGCAAAGGCAAATCAATTAGATCTGGTCTGGGGAGAACTACTTTCTCCGTCTCCACCACACAGTCATGGGGGCAACCATCAGTGGCTATTGGGATTAAAGTAGAGGGGTTCAAAGTAGTACATCGCTCAATTGTTAGATTTGGCATATTTAACAATATAATACAAGCCACTGGCTTATCCTTCTTCCCCCATGTTTCTAGGTCAAAGCTGACGTCATGACCCCCTCTCCACAGTCTCAGTAAACGAACAGTCATATCTAGGGATTGCCAAACAAAACTTCCTACGGTATCTGTCTGCGGATGGGCTGTGCGCAACCCCTCCCTCCAAGGATACCCAGTCATTAATCTTCTTTCCCTTTGATACCCAATAACCCATACTCTCCCACCGTTCTGCCTAAGTCCTGACTATACTAGCAACAAGGTTCGCTGTCCCCACAGATGACCATGTTGTTCTTAACTATGTGGGCCTTCATGCCCCTTTCAGTGGGTGGTACAGCTATATTCAAAAGTGTCATCACATCCCTTCCCAATAGGTTAACGGGACCCAACTTGGAAATCAGCACCGGTGCCATTGCTTCCCCCCCTGAAACATCAGAACAATGTTAAAAATGTTCCTGTGCTAGAGCCAAATCTACTGTAGCTAACTCAAATACCTAGTAATTCAGTATCTATCTTATCCTCCTCATCTACACTGTCTGGCGATGGGCGCCTACCCCTTTCACCCCATATACTCCCCACTGCCCCAGAGTAATCCTGATGGTTGTCTTACTGCATGTTCTAACACACGTGTGTTCAGCCCAAAACTCTCTCTCTACTCCTATATGCAGACTGAACAAGGCTCTACTCCCCAAACACTATCCATATAATTTCCTAAGGAGATAATAATAATCTCCTAAAGTAATAGTACAATTTGGATAGAAAATAATGTTTCTCACAAAAAAGGTTTTTATTTTTTCTAAATGAAATTCTCCCGGTTTTTGTTTTCCCCTCAATTTCTAGTGAAAGTGATCAGCTTTCACCAGGAATTGTTCAACTATTCAGGGATTTACAAAACAGTTCTATACAAATTAAATCCCACACCCCAGTGAGACATTCACAATCTCATTGATTGTTCCTACACCCATTCACATCACACACACACACGGTATTGTAGGTTGGTCTCTCACTGCCATAATCATGTACAAACACTCTGTTATCCCAATTTCCAATAGACCAATTTGATAGCTATTATACAGTAGATTATTTCTGTTAACCATTATCTATTGTCTCCCTTAATTAACACACGTATTTGACTTCCATTTTTCCTGAAAGCAAGCACTATATTCAAACCTCATATAATAGTTTTCCATTAAGTGGAATTGACCTTACTATAAACTAACCAATCCCAGAGGCCCTTTCCAGTAATCCTATCGGTTTAACCTTTGCTTTAGTTTACTCAAATGCAAAACTATTAGTTAACAACTGTTGGACCTTCAAAAAGTTGGTGCTGCCTTATCAGCTTGATTGTCAGACAAAAGTAATGTTTTATTCATACCTTTACTTTTAAACATCCTACTAATTACTTGCTTCCAACCACCTCTCTTTTTGCTAACGTTTGTTACCAGTTACATTTTTTTATTTGTTAAATATAGTTAAAACAAACCTATTTCTGATTTTTACAGGGAGGCCACTTTAAGTAGTTATTATATCCTCCTCCCCATGTCTCAATTCTTATGCATTTATTTCGAATTAGAAAAACAGAGACTGAAGTTTTTCTTGAGTCGCATGGTTCTTAGTACTTTACCAAAGCCATAACTCCTCATGTTTCTGCTCTAACACATAGCATAATATTTTATCAACATTGAACGTCAAATCTAAACTTTTAGCGATGGTTCGAATGTGGCAAAATACAACGTTAACTTGTTAGAGATCGGCTCATGAGGTGACCGTTTGGAGAGCCTGGCGTGCCAAAAGTAAAATGCCTCCCATTCAGGCCCAGAAAATAGGATATGCACATATTTAGTACCATCGGATAGGAAACACTCTGAATTTTCTAAAAGTGTTAACCATTCGTCTGTGAGTAAAACAGAACGGATATAGCAGGCGAAACCCCGAGGAATTTCTGTCCTGGAAAAAGTGATTTGACACATTGCTCATTTGGAACCCCTTCCTCATGAAAATGACCATATAAGGGCATATGAATGCAGTACCCATTGCTTCCTTTAGATGTCAACAGTCTCGAGACAGTGTACATTTTCATTTTGGATGCTTTAGACCAGAGAATAAGAGCAAACCAGGAAGTGTACTTTTTATGTCAACAGTACCCAGTGCGCGTTCCCGACAAGGCGCGCAGTGTCTTTTTTACCGTCTTTATCGATCAGTTTATATTCCGGTTGATTTATAATAGGAACAATTTTACGTATATTTACTAAGGATACATTTAAAACTATGTTTGATTGTTCTTGGACAAGTTTATAGGTATAAGATGAACGAGTTCTCGTCACGTTTCAATGGAGGAGTGGAGGCTGTCGTTTCTGATTATAACGTGTGAACCAAATGGAGATTTATGGATAAAATACCTTACTTTTTCTAACAAAAGAACCATGGATTGTCTTCGTTGGACACTTAGGATGACCTCAGCAGAAGTTCTTCAACAGGTAATTGATTTGTTTTCGCTGTGAAATGTGTTATGTGTGTGCCGTGATGGCTAATCGATTCATGGCTATGGGAAAAATATGAGAGGTGCTACCCTCAAACAATCAAATGTGCTGCTTTCGCCGTAAAGCCTTTTTGAAATCTGACAACGCTGTGATATTGCCAAGAAACAGAGCTTTTGATGAGTATGGAACACTTGTATATTGGTGAATGTTTAATAATTCAACTTTGGGATTTTGAATTTGGCGCCTTGCATTTCACCGGGTAGTGTCGGGAGTGGCTAGAGCCCCACCAATCCCTAAGTAGTTTTAAGGTCTAAAAGATGACAGCAGAATGGCCAACACAAGAAACATATGTACACAATAAATGTATTATTTTTATAACATTGAAGGGCCTGCCACCATATAATCTAAAATTGGAACAGATAGGGGTGTTACTGGGCGTGAACATGCAAGAACTCAGATCAAAAGATAATAGGTGGCAGGAGAGAAAGAGGGAGTGACTGCATTTACATATGGGCTGTCCCCATATTCTGTAAGGGTATAAAGCAGAGCTCTGTGATCAATCGGATCAGCTGTTTCTCGGGACAGCTCGACTTTAATTACTCTGTATTAAAGTCTTCTTGAATTCACACGTTTTTTGTACGAGTGTCATATTTTGAAGATCGTTATTCCACAACATATCTGGCGAGCTTTTAAGCCAGGAGTCAAAGGGGCCTTTTTAGACGGGGACACCTTTGCTGACGATGGGTCTTCTGGGCAGTCTCACAAACGGGTGGCCGCCCAACTATCTAAGGTAAGCTTGTTCTTACGAATAGTTGAAGTTTTTGTGACCTGCTACGGGAGATCTGTCTCAGCTATAAGGGCGCCACGTAGGTCTCTCTAAATTCCTAAAAGAACTTAGTAATTCTAAGAACTTTTGAATTCAATAAACTGCATGCATGCATAAGCTTGGGGGGTTAGTAAAAGTAACTTCATTTGTGGGGACTGAGTATGTGGGGGGCGTGGTGCCTCAGCTGCCTGGACATATTGTCAACACAAATGGAGAGTAGAAATCCTGTGATACCATTTCTATACCTTAATAGAAAGTCTGCTTGGACAGGTTGCTTATGAATACAGCTCTAAAGAGTAGAGATCTGCATAAATAAGTAGGTAGAAAGCCTATGACACATCTCCAATAAATTAGTAGGAGACTGTATTTTGGGTCACTTTGCGATACCGCCCTCAGGAAGAGGGTCTGCTTGGGTAAAGTGTACAGCTATGATGAGACTTTGACTTGGTTTGTCAGGCTCTCATCATATCACATAAATCCTATATATTGTGTTGCAGAGGTGTATCGGTTATTAGATAGGTCGTTTTTAGGTAAAAACGTAAATGTGCGTAAATGAAAGTGAATGAAATGCGTGTATAAATGTCAAAAGCCTGAAAAGGTGTATGTTGTCCTGTGTAAAGGAAGTATAGAGGTTCAGGAAAGCATATTGTATTGTCTATTACAAGTAAAGAGACTGTGCATCTTTTTCTGAGACGCTGACTAAGTGTAGTTCAGATCCTGAAGGAAGGAGAAAATGTGACCAGAATAAGTTAGATAAGAACATTGTGTAAGGATAGAAGTTTGTCACAATAGTGTGTTAAATAACTATCCTAAGATGTTTATAGGCCTTGATAAATAAATAGTGGATAGGATAAAAACATATGCATAGCGAAAGCTGCTAGAGGAAATCAGTAACGTCAGTAGACAGTGAAAGAAAATAGCGTATGGTTAAAATAAACTTATACAACTAGAATAGATAACGGTAAATATATAAGTACAAAGACTAATTTAGTAGATTAGAGGAAAATTTGTCAGGTATAATAGACCACCGGGAGAAACGGTGACTGACAAAAGAGAGGGACTAGGCTCTCTGCAGCGCAGTAATGTTAGCTCCCTAGGGAAATATAGCCTAGGGAGGAAAGGTAGTGTAAAATCAAAGCCAGTGAGAAATAGACTAGTTGTTAACCTCTCTGCGCACGCTGCGGGATCGTTTTCCGAGCAAACATAACGCGGCAAATTCAAAATAAAAGATCGTAATATCTAACATTCTTTGATATACAAGTGTTGCATAGCCGTAAAGCCTCAAAAAGGCTTTACGGCGAAAGCACCACATTTGATTGTTTGAGGCTAATACCTCACATATTTTCCTCATTAGCATAAATTCATATCCAGCTCGGTTCTCAAAATGTCCATATCACAGCTAATATAAATCGCTTACCTTTCAAATTAATTCTGCTGAGGGCTTCCCAAGTGTCCAAACAAGAGAATCCATGGTTCTTTTGTTAGAAAAAGTAATTCATTATATCCATACATCTCAGTTTGGTTGGCACGTTATGTTCAGCTACTCCACCAAGCATTGTCAGTCTACTCGCCCGTTGTACAGTGAAGAGATCGCGTTCAAGTTATACCTCTTATCTTTTCACAAACAAATCAAATATCATTAATAATGCATCCTTATGTATTCTTTTATGAATAATAGCGATCATATTTTACATGGACGGTAACTGAAACGTTATAAAAGGAAAAGAAAGCTGGGCGCGCTCACGTACTTGTGAACGTGCACGTTTGTTTACCTTTTTCCCTTCCTGTAGTCTTTCTTCTTCTTTAAGGATCCCCTCCGGACAGAAATGTATCGGGTTTTTGCCTGCTATATCTGTTCTGGTATACCCACAGACTATATCTTAATGGTTTTAGAACCTTCGGAGTGTTTCCTATCCAATAGTACTAATTATGTGAATATCCTAGTTTCTGGGCCTGAGTGGCAGGCATTTTACTTTGGGCACGTCAGACAGGCAAAAATTCTGAAAATGGGACCCTAGCCATAACAAGTTAATTATCCCCGAGAGGTTAAAGGCACAGTCAACTTAGTGTATGTAAACTTCTGACCCACTGGAATTGTGATACAGGGAATTATAAGTGAAATTATTTGTCTGTAAACAAGTGTTGGAAATATTACTGTCATGCACAAAGTAGATGTCCTAACCGATTTGCCAAAACTATAGTTGTTAACAAGAAATTTGTGGAGTGGTTGAAAAACAAGTTTTAATGACTCCAACCTAAGTGTATGTAAACGAAATTAAAAATACATAACGCTACCAATTAGTTTACCCTAACCAGATGGACAGGGCGCATAGGATGTAACGTTATGCAGCTGCTCTTATTAGTAGCCTTGACTGAAAAATATTCTAGTTTTCATTCCGTACAGCATGTCAGATTTCACATTTTTAGCTGTAAATAAGTTTCAGGGAATAATAGACATAGAAATAGGCATTCTTACCATATTTCTCAATTTCAAACCAGAGTGTCTTGTTTGCAACACTGTTTGCAAATAATTGCATCTTAGACATCCTTGTGAATCTAAGCATGGCACTTTCAAAAGTTACCTTTCCACCCAGACAGATGCTCTACCGACGCAGAAAAGTATAAGCTTCAGCTGCTGGCTTCTTGTCCTTTTTGCCCTTTCCTCACTCAATTCGATCATTGGTTTTAACCAAACATACCAAGCCCTTCCCAGACACTGAGGTATTTAATCAGTGCATGCGACAGTATTGGAGTATTATACTACACCGACATCTATGGATATCATAATTGTGTCTGTCAAACAGATAGGCTTCCACTTATTTTTTGGAAAATGAAGAAATAGGCTCTAATTTGATATATGTAATTCTATGATTATGCCCATAGAAAATGTTGGTGCACGGGTGCACATATAGGAGGTCCCAGGCAGAAGGGAATTTTACCCCTGCATCAAAGAGTTACAATGTTGCTATCATTATGCAGCCAGCTGCCTAATGTAGGAAACATAGTTTCTTTCTAATAATATGACATCTGTTATCACACATGGCACGACCCCACAAATGTTACAATAAAATAACACTTTTATGTAACATTTAACAAATATTGTAATATTCCTGTAGAACTGTAAAAAAGCTTCAGAAGCAATTGCTTTCATAAATGCATAGCGGGTCTCGTTTTGCTGGAGCAGTGTAAAATACGCTTATGTCACTGACCCAGGATTAATAACGAATTGTGTTTATTTACATATCGAATTTGATTGACAAACATCTGTTTCAACATTTATTTAGTCTCCGCCTAAAGTGGCCTCTTTCCTCTTCTTTGGTGCTGCATTGCAGTCAGCGATGTTGTTTTCTCTCGGTAGCTGTCCCATCAGAGAGACATAGCTAGAGGGGAGAAAGAGTGTGAGACATCGAGATTAGTGGTTTAATTAAACAAATAAAAATACAAAGTAAACAGGTGCTATATAATTCAGTATCCTTACAAATGAATTTGAGTGTATGACCAACGCTTGCTAATGCGGCGGGGAAAGCTGCATCGTTGTAGTAGTCTTGAATGAATATTCCTGGTTGAGTTCAATTGAGCGACTGCTAGTGAAAGGTTAAATCGCTCTGCCTGCAAACTCTTACTGGTGATGTTCACTTTGAACAATATGTCATACCAAATTGCCACTGCGCACTTGAATCTAAAAGTTGTTCATCTTAGCGGCAATGCTGTTTGCTTCCAACCTTGTTTTAGCACCACAGCTGCCTGTGAGCTTGGGGAATCATAAATCTCCCAAAGTTGGTAATGCATGGGTTTCACAGCTTCCATCCGGCTCTCCCATCTCGTGGCGCTGAGGGGTTTCACTGTGAGTCCATCTTTTACGTGCTATTTCAGCACGTCCCAGCGGTGCATAGATACGGATAAAAATGTATAAATCTCCTGAATGGTGTTAAGCTCAGTCGCCTCCAAGGCTCAGTCGCCTGCAGCATCAGATAGAACCAGTTTCAGCCAGTGTGCGCTGTTCGGCACAAAAAAGGCCCTCGGATTGATATCCTGCACTGTTTATTGAACTCCGCTGTGCCTCCCCTGCATATTTCCCCGATGTCAAACCCCCTGCCCTCTCATGTCCATGATGGCGATGCCATGTTTCTGTAGTTTTGAGATGAGCAACACGGTAATGCCCGCCCTCGTTGCGTCAAGCAGTCCACTAAACTCCAGGAAGTGCTATCTCATGCGCACTTACCCATCATCCTCGGTTGAAACAAAATGCACCACAATGGTCAAAATGATAAAAAAATATATGGCTGCTTTTAGCGCACTGCACACTGCCTACTGGATCTCTTGTGCCAACATGTCAATGATTTCGTTCTGGATTCTTTTACCGAGGTAGTGTACTCTGCTTACATGCTCCTTCATGATTCCATCAAAGATACCCAGAATTTCCACAAACTTCAGAAAAATTATTTGGCTCGTTCTTGGGGGTAAAAACTGTTTAGAAGCCTTTTTGTCCTAGACTTGGCACTCTAGTACCACTTGCCATGCAGTAGTAGAGAGAACAGTCTATGACTGGGGTGGCTGGGGTCTTTAACAACTTTTAGGGCCTTCCTCTGACACGCCTGGTGTAGAGGTCCTGGATGGCAGGCAGCTTAGCCCCAGTAAAGTACTGGGCCGTACGCACTACCCTCTGTAATTCCTTGCGGTCGGAGGCCGAGCAATTTCGGTACCAGGCAGTGATGCAACCAGTCAGGATGCTCTCGATGTTGCAGCTGTAGAACCTTTTGAGGATCTGAGGACCCATGCCAAATCTTTTTTGTTTACTGAGGGGGAATAGGCTTTGTCGTGCCCTCTTCACGACTGTCTTGGTGTGTTTGGACCATTCTAGTGTGTTGGTGATGTGGACACCAAGGAACTTGAAGCTTTTAACATGTTCCACTACAGCCCCGTTAATGTGAATGGGGGCGTGCTCGGTCCTCCTTTTCCTGTAACCCACAATCATCTCCTTAGTCTTGGTTGTATTGAGGGATAGGTTGTTATTCTGGCACCACCCGGCCAGGGCTCCCTATAGGCTGTCTTGCCGTTGTCGGTGATCAGGGCTACCACTGTTGTGTCATCTGCAAACTTAATGATGGTTTTGGAGTTGTGTCTGACCATGCAGTCGTGGGTGAACAGGGAGTATAGGAGGGGACTGAGCACGCACCCCTGGGGGGCTCCAGTGTTGAGGATCAGCGTGGCAGATGTGTTGCTACCTACCCTCACCACCTGGTGGCGGCCCTTCAGGAGGTCCAGGATCCAGTTGCAGCGGGAGGTGTTTAGTCCCGATCCTTAGCTTATTGATGAGCTTTGAGGGTACTGTGGTGTTGAACGCTGAGCTCTAGTCAATGAATAGCATTCTCACAGAGGTGATCCTTTTGTCCAGGTGGGAAAGGGCAGTGTGGAGTGCAAGAGATTGCATCATCTGTGGATCTGTTTGGGCGGTATGCAAATTGGAGTGGGCCTAGGGTTTCTGGGATAATGGTGTTGATGTGAGACATTACCAGCCTTTCAAAACACTTCATGGCTACGATCGTGAGTGCTACGGGTCTGGCAGCATGCCTTTGTGTTCTTGGGCACAGGGACTACGGTGGTCTGCTTGAAACATGTTGGTATTACAGACTCAATCAGGGACATGTTGAAAATGTCAGTGAAGACACCTGCCAGTTGGTCAGCACATGCCCGGAGCACACGTCCTGGTAATCCGTCTGGCCCCGCTGCCTTGTGAATGTTGACCTGTTTAAAGGTCTTACGTCGGCTACGGAGAGCATGGTCACACAGTCATCCGGAACAGCTGATGCTCTCATGCATGCCTCAGTGTTGCTTGCCTCAAAGTGAGCATAGAACTGGTTGAGCTCAAATGGTAGGCTCATGTCCCTCATCTCTTGGGAAATTCCCCTCCTGATTTGGCCCAGCCTACTAACAACATATCCCGTAAAGATCCATTCATATATTTTGGCCACTCACCGGGATCTGTTATGTTTTCTGTCTGGGAGGAGGATTTAGCAGCACCAGCACCATTGTCATCGGCGACGGGGAGCAACGAATCTGAGTCCGGGTCCGAGACAGTAGGGTCTTTGCAGGTGTGGCATAGCCTGGTGCAACCACTTGTTCTTTTCCAGCCAGAGAGCTGTTATAATTGGTGGAAGTGCATGGCTCTGACTCCTCCGGTTTGCCCTCTTCACTGCTAGAATCAGCGAACAGGTGCTCGTTGTTCTCGGCGAATGAATGGCCTGTCCTCGGAGGCTTGTCATTCTCCACAACATTAACTTCTTAGGAGGCGGCAGCTGAGGCGTCGGTTTTGGAGAGTCTGGTGTGCCCAAAGTAAAAAGCCTGCCACTCAGGCCCAGAAAATAGGAGAGGCACATAATTAGTACTATTGGATAGGAAACACTCTGAAGTTTCTAAGAGTGTTAAAATATTGTCTGTGAGTATAACAGAACTGATATAGCAGGCGAAAACCCAAGGAATTTCTGTCCTGGAAAAAGTCTATTTGACACATTGCCTCATTTTGAACAACTCCCTATTGAAAATGACCATATATGGGAGTAAGATTGCAGTACCTATTGCTTCCACTGGATGTCAACAGTCTCTAGACAGTGTTTGATTATGTTTAGTTGCTCTGGATGGTAATAGAAGAAAAATTTCGAAGTGGTCATCGGATGTAAACAGAAGAGGATGCGCGTTCACGGGCTCGCGCGCTCTGTGGTTTTTTCCTTTCCTATCGCCCAGTTTATAATCCGGTTGAAATATTATACTAAATATACATAAAAGTGTTCCTAAGGATACATTATCAATTATGTTTGATTGTTCTTGGACAAGTGTATAGGTATAGAATGAACGAGTTCTCTTCACGGTTCAATGGGCGAGTGGACGCTGTATTTTATGAACATAATGCGCCAACCAAACTGAGATTTATGGATATAATAAATGACTTTTTCTAACAAAAGAACCATTGGATGTCTTCGTTGGACACTTGGGGAGGCCTCAGCAGAAGTTCTTCAAAAGGTAAGGGATTTGTTTTCGCTGTGAAATGTGTTCTGTGTGAACTGCGATGGTTTATGAATTTATGCTAATGCTGGCTGGGATGCCGCCTTCAGCACAGTGCCCCAAATTCAAGTGCTGTCATAGGCATCTGCTTAATCTTGCCTAATGGGAGGGCCGGCCCTGGCCCTCACCTTTTCATCCTTCTTCATGAAACTGATCTCAGGCAGAGGTTGATATGGAAATGTGTATGTTTAAGTAGTGACTAGAATGTTCCGCCCTGAAAATGTATAACAGTGTGTAATGGTGTTAGAGTTATAAGACAATAATCCAATAATGTGTGTGTCTAGAACTTTTTAGAGACTAGGACATGGTGTTACTATCTTGCAATGTAAGCAGGGTGTATTTGGGAGAACAAAGGGCTGCTTGTGGAACCAACAACAGAAAAAAGGCCTCCCCACCCTCGAGAGGAGAGGAACTGTTAGAAACTGTCTATCTTGAAATATGTTGCAGAAGTGATAAGCCATGAATGTGTACTGTGGAAAAATACAGCCACCTAAAGCGGGGTAGAGTTCATTTGTATGTACAATATAAAATGACTGTATTCCCATTTTGAGAACAGAGCTCTCGTGAATACAAATTCTGATCCTTGTAGCTGGGTCTCCGTCTGTTTCATTTTAACCAAAGCTTTACGACCTTTGGGTTACAGACTGAGTAATTTATTAAAAGTTCAGTTAGAACATTGAGAACAAAATTCTTGTGACAACTTGGTCCTTCGAGTCGGATCTCAATACCTGTTTCTGTCGTACAAGGTAACACGCGGAATACCGTGCACGGGTGGATGATTCATCCGTAAGTTTAAAGACCTGCCCCCTGCAATTGGGGATCTACTGCAGGCCGGTGTATACCTAAAAACGACAGAGGCGGTGACAAGATCCAACCCACATTTCTTTTTCCAGTCTACAAGGATAAGATCAGTAATCTTTATTCATGGATTCGGGAGAAATGATTTAGGTTCTGTAAAATGATATTTCTCTGAAAATGTAGATAATTTCTGAGTCATTGATTTTAATAGGATTTAGTCTTTTCTAAAAAATAATCCAAAGAAGGGTTTTTGAGCATAATTGTGTATTACTTAGGGAGCAGTGGGGCACTAGCGGCGAAGGAACAACATTTGATTGTTTGAGGGTAGCACCTCTAATATTTATGCATTAGCATAAATCCATAACCCAACACGGGTCTCACAAACAGCATTATATCGCTAATATAAAATCGATTACCTTTGATGAACTTCTGCTGAGGGCTTCCCAAGTGTCCAACGAAGACAATCCATGCTTCTTTGGTTAGAAAAAGTAATTTATTATATCCATAAATCTCTGTTTGGTTGGTGCGTTATGATCAGAAAATCCACCGTTGAGTCGCTCGTTGAACCGTGAAGAGAACACGTTCAAATCAAACTACAAACAAATCAAACATCATTTTAAATGTATCCTTAGGTATCCTTTTGGGTATATTTGGTGTAATATTTAAACCGGAGGATAACATGAACGATAGGAAAGGAAAATAAAGTGTTGCGCGTTCACAATCTCGCGCGCGTCAAACCTTGTTTACAAAAGTGGTCGCCTGACAATTTCCTGTCACTGTCCGTTCTGGTAACTCCTAGAATTCCCAGTCTTTGACTGTTGACTGTTGACATCTAGTGGAAGCCATAGGTACTGCAGTTTCAGTCCTACATAAGATTGTATGCATTAGGCACAATGGAGAAGATGGGCATTTACAAAAAAAACTGCAAATCCGCATGGCGCCCCCAATCCCGACACTACCAGGTGAAATGTAAGGCGCCAAATTCAAAATCCAAAAGTTGAATTATTAAACATCCACCAATATACAAGTGTTCCATACTCATCAAAAGCTCTGTTTCTTGGCAACATCACAGCGTTGTCAGATTTCAAAAAGGCTTTACCGCGAAAGCAGCACATTTGATTGTTTGAGGGTAGCACCTCTCATATTTTTCCCATAGCCATGAATCGATTAGCCATCACGGCACACACATAACACATTTCACAGCGAAAACAAATCAATTACCTGTTGAAGAACTTCTGCTGAGGTCATCCTAAGTGTCCAACGAAGACAATCCATGGTTCTTTTGTTAGAAAAAGTAAGGTATTTTATCCATAAATCTCCATTTGGTTCGCGCGTTATAATCAGAAACGACAGCCTCCACTCCTCCATTGAAACGTGACGAGAACCCGTTCATCTTATACCTATAAACTTGTCCAAGAACAATCAAACATAGTTTTAAATGTATCCTTAGTAAATATACGTAAAATTGTTCCTATTATAAATCAACCGGAATATAAACTGATCGATAAAGGCGGTAAAAAAAGACACTGCGCGCCTTGTCGGGAACGCGCACTGGGTACTGTTGACATAAAAAGTACACTTCCTGGTTTGCTCTTATTCTCTGGTCTAAAGCATCCAAAATGAAAATGTACACCGTCTCGAGACTGTTGACATCTAAAGGAAGCAATGGGTACTGCATTCATATGCCCTTATATGGTCATTTTCATGAGAGAGGGGTTCCAAATGAGCAATGTGTCAAAATCACTTTTTCCAGGACAGAAATTCCTCGGGGTTTCGCCTGCCATATGCGTTCTGTTTTACTCACAGACAAATGGTTAACACTTTCGGAAAATTCAGAGTGTTTCCTATCCAATGGTACTAAATATGTGCATATCCTATTTTCCGGGCCTGAATGGGAGGCATTTTACTTTGGGCACGACAGGCTCTCCAAAACGGTCACCTCATGAGCCGATCCATAACAAGTTAAACAGCTTGGAAAATTGCTGAAAATGATGTAATGGCTTTAGAAGCTTCTGATAAGCTAATTTACATTATTTGTGTCAATTGGAGGTGTACCTGTGGATGTATTTCAAGGCCTACCTTCAAACTCAGTACTTCTTTGCATGACATCATGGGAAACTCAAAAGAAATCAGCCAATACCTCAGAAAATAATTGTAGACCTCCACAAGTTTGGTTCATCCTTGGGAGCAATTTCCAAACGCCTGAAGGTACCACATTCATCTGTACAAACAATAGTACGCAAGTATAAACACCACGGAACACACAGCCGTCATACCACTCAGGAAGGAGAAGCGTTATGTCTCCTAGAGATGAGGGTACTTTGGTGCAAAAAGGGAAAATCAGTCCCAGAACAACAGCAAAGGACCTTGTGAAGATGCTGGAGGAAACAGGTACAAAAGTATGTATATCCACAGTAAAACAGTAATATCAACATAACCCGAAAGGCCAGCTCAGCAAGGAAGAAGCCACTGCTCCAAAACCGCCATAAAAAGCCAGACTACGGTTTGCAACTGCACATAGGGACAAAGATCGCATTTTTGGAGAAAAGTCCTCTGGTCTGATGAAACAAAAATATAACAGTTTGGCCATAATGACCATCATTATGTTTGGAGAAAAAGGGGAGGCTTGCAAGTCAAGACCACCATCCTAACCGTGAAGCACGGGGTAGCAGCATCATGTTGTGGGGTGCTTTGCTGCAGGAGGGACTGGTGCACTTCACAATATAGATGGCATCTTGAGGCAGGAAAATTATGTGGATATATTGAAGCAACATCTCAAGACATCAGTCAGGAAGTTAAAGCTTGGTCGCCAATGGGTCTTCCAAATGAACAATGACCCCAAGCATACTTCCAAAGTTGTGGCAAAATTGCTTATTAAGACAATCAAAGTCAAGGTATTGGAGTCGCCATTACAAAGCCCTGGCCTCAATACTATAGAAGATTTGTGGGTAGAACTGAAAAAGTGTGTGCGGGCAAGGAGGCATACAAACTTGACTCAGTTACACCAGCTCTGTTAACTTCTTAGGGATAAGTGGTGAGCTAGCGCCCCACTCCCGACACTACCAGGTGAAATGCAAGGCGCCAAATTCAAAATCCAAAAGTTGAATTATAAAAAATGCACCAATATACAAGTGTTTCATAGTCATCAAAAGCTCTGCTTCTTGGCAATATCACAGCGTTGTCAGATTTCAAAAAGGCTTTACGGCGAAAGCATAACATTTGATTGTTTGAGGGTAGCACCTAACATATTTTTACCATTACAATGAATTCATAAGCCATCACGGTTCACACATAACACATTTCACAGCGAAAACAAATCAATTACCTGTTGAAGAACTTCTGCTGAGGTCATCCTAAGTGTCCAACGAAGACAATCCATGGTTCATTTGTTAGAAAAAGTGAGATATTTTATCCAAAAATCTCCATTTGGTTCGCACGTTATAATCAGAAACGACAGCCTCCACTCCTCCATTGAAACGTGACGAGAACTCGTTCATCTTATACCTATAAACTTGTCCAAGAACAATCAAACATAGTTTTAAATGTATCCTTAGGAACAATTTTTTGTATATTTACTATTATAAATCAACCGGAATATAAACTGATCGATAAAGACGGTAAAGACACTGCGCGCGCTTTGTCGGGAACGCAGCACTGGGTACTGTTGACATAAAAAGTACACTTCCTGGTTTGCTCTTATTCTCTGGTCTAAAGCATCCAAAATGAAAATGTACACTGTCTCGAGACTGTTTACATCTAAAGGAAGCGATGGGTACTGCATTCATATGCCCTTATATGGTCATTTTCATGAGGGAGGGGTTCCAAATGAGCAATGTGTCAAATCACTTTTTCCAGGACAGAAATTCCTCGGGGTTTCGCCTGCCATATCCGTTCTGTTTTACTCACAGACAAAATGTTAACACTTTTAGAAAATGCAGAGTGCTACTAAATATGTGCATATCCTATTTTCTGGGCCTGAATGGGAGGCATTTTACTTTGGGCACGCCAGGGTCTCCAAAACGGTCACCTCGTGCGCTTCTCCCTAAGAAGTTAAGAGGAATGAGCCAAAATTCACCCAATTTATTGTGGGAAGCTTGAGGAAGGCTATCTAAAATGTTTGACCCAAGTTAAACAATTTAAAGGCAAAGCTACCAAATACAAATTGAGTGTATGTAAACTTCTGACCCACGGGAAATGTGATGAAAGAAATAAAAGCTGAAATAAAAAAGTCTCTACTATTATTCTGATATTTCACATTCTTAAAATAAAGTGGTGATCCTAACGGACCTAAGACAGGGAATAACTACTCAGATTAAATGTCAGGAATTGTGAAAAACTGAGTTTAAATGTATTTGGCTAAGGTGTATGTAAACTTCCGACTTCAACTGTATATTTGTAGTAGCCTATAGATTACATAAAAATGTTATTAAACGTTTTCTATTTCACATATAGCACAAAATACGTATTGTCATGTTAACAAAACAATTGTTTGTGACCTGGTGAAAGAGACCACACAACGGTTGTGTACACATTTAATTGTAATGTTATGGTTCATTTACTTTAAGCCCTGCTGTTCCATTTAGCCCTGGCAACAATATCGTTGGAGTAGTCCTCTCCAGTGGTGTTCTCGTTCAGTTCCTCAAATGACTAGACATTTCAATCCCTCATGTCGTAGGACAATAAAAAAAAGCATTGTAATCTATGTTAAATACCCTTGCTTACGTAGGCTTGTTAGAATCTCCCCTATTTGATTAACCCTATTGGTGCAGGGGTTTGCTTACTGTCTGGAAAACTTGGATTTAACACCCACAAGGGATATTACATTGGTGTCAGAGTAGGATGGTGTCTGTGAGGCTATTGGAGAGGTGTGTATACGTGAGGGACTTGGTAGAGGGAAGCTGGGGGACATGAATTAACCTAACTCACCCAACTTATTGTGGGAAGCTTGTGGAAGGCTATCCAAAACATTTGACCCAAATTAAACCATCTACCAAATACAAATTGAGTGTATGTAAACTTCTGACCCATGGGAAATGTGATGAAAGAAATAAAAGCTGAAATAAATAATTCTCTCTACTATTATTCTGACATTTCACATAAGAAAGGGAATGAAAAACGAAGTTTAAAACTACTTAGGGAGTAGCGGTGCGCTCCCGACACTACCCGGTGAAATGTAAGGCGCCAAATTCAAAATCCAAAAGTTGAATTATTAAACATTCATCAATATACAAGTGTTGCATAGTCATCAAAAGCTCTGATTCTTGGCAATATCACAGCATTGTCAGATTTCAAAAAGGCTTCACGGCGAAAGCACAACATTTGATTGTTTGAGGATAGCACCTCCAATATTTATGCATTAGCATGAATTCATATCCAGCGCGGGTCACACAAAACCCATATAAGAGCTAAAATAAATCACTTACCTTTCGAAGAACTTCTGCTGAGGGCTTCCCAAGTGTCCAACAAAGACATCCAATGGTTCTTTTGTTATTATAGCTATAAATCTCCATTTGGTGTGCGCGTTATGTTCAGAAAATCCACCGTCGAGTCGCCCATTGTACAGTGAAGAGAAAGCGTTCAAATATACCTATCAACGTTTCCCAAACAAATCAAAGATAATTTATAATGCATCCTTAGCTATCCTTTTATGAATATTAGCGATAATATTTCACTCGGATGACAACATAAACGATATAAAAGGAAAATAAAGTGGGGGTGCGCTCACTGTCTCGCGCCCGGGAAACGTTGTTGACATCTGAGGTCCTTTGACTATTTCCTCTTCCTATCAGTTCTGCTCAGTGCTAAAGCCTCCAAACATTGTATAAAGACTGTTGACATCTAGTGGAAGCCATAGGTACTGCAATCTAGGAGCTGGATCCTATGTAATTCAATACGAAGAATAACAAACAGAGGAAAAGTCACGCAAAAAAATCTGGACAAAAAAATCTTCCGGGTTTTCGCCTGCTATATCAGTTCTGTAACTCACAGACATTATTTTAACACTTTTGGAAACTTCAGTGTTTTCTATCCAATAGAACTAATTACGTGCATATCCTATTTTCTGGGCCTGAGTGGCAGGCATTTTACTTTGGGCACGCCAGACTCTCCAAAACCGTCACCTCTGCTGCCGCTCCCTAAGAAGTTAAATGTCTTTGGCTAAGGTGTATGTAAACTTCCAACTTCAACTGTATATTTGCAGTAGCCTATTGATTACAGTAATGAGGTCCAGACACAAGAATAGAAATGTCATTTAAAAAAATACATATTGTCATACATATTGTCATGTTAACAAAATAACAGTTTGTTAATTGTGGCAAACCAGGGGGTTGGGTCAAGACGTTTACACAGATCACACACGGACAGAGTAGGATTAGCTCAGTTTCAAAAGTGTTTATTAAAAATAATAATTTAAAAAGAAAAGAATAGGTCTCCCCATGAGACCCTATCCAGGTTACCATCTTCTGGACTCCGGGTCTTGCTGTATCCCGCGGGAATCAAAAACTGAACTCACTCCTCTACTTCTGTCACCGTCCCTCCAGCTATGTGGGTGTCCTTTCTTCCCCCAGTCTCCCTGTGTACTGCCCTTCTGGCAGCTTTATGGGACACGCAGAGCTGGTGAGCAATCAGCCCTTGATTACTCACCAACTCTTAATCAGCCCCAATTAGTCCTGGCTGGAGAGCCCGTCGAGACCTGGCACGTCTTGCAGATGGAGACATTGCCTCGTGATGTATACTCCGTCTGTCACCGGGCCTGGATGAGTCTCTCCCTGTTGGCTGACCTGCTGTACGCCACATAATACAAATACTTAAGTAATAAGACATGAGAACAATGGAATTATTCTGTGAATAACAAGGCCATAGCCTTCTGTCATCTGACCATAGCACTGCCTGGAGTTTGATAAACGGCATTGACACTTGGATTGGAACTAGTGCTATGGTCAGACGACATGAAAATAGAGCTCTTTGGCCTTGCACACCAGTGACGGGATTGACGTGGAAAAACAGAAACATATGCAGAAAAGTAGCTCATACATACGGTAAAAAATAAAGGTGGATCTTTGATTTTATGGGGCTATTTTGCTTCCTATGGTCCAGGGGCCCCAGTTAAGGTCAACGGCATCATGCAATTTACAAAGTACCAGGACATTTTGGCCAAAAACCTGGTTGTCACTGCCAGGAGGCCGACTCTTGGTAGCAAGTGGATCTTCCAGGAAGACAGTAACCCCAAGCACTAATCAAAATCCACAAATAAATGGTGAATTGACCACAAAATCAACATTTTGCAATGGCCATCTCAGTTTCTGGACTTGAGCCCTTAAAATTGTGTGGTTTTAATTGAAGAGGGCAGTCCATAAGAGTAGACAAAGGATATAAAGGATCTGGAAAGATTATATTTGGAGAATTGGTCTAAAATTCCTCCCAACGTGTTCTCTCTTTAAAGGCTCAGTGTAATTAACCTCGCAAGGGTAGTGTGCTGGAGGATTCAAAACAGGTAGTTTAAAAGAATACAATTTCCCCCAATAAATTGCATTCAATTTAGCTCAGTATTTGCTTCTAACCTTTTTCAAGAGTACCAGTAATTATGGACCTGACTGTGCAACATCTATCAACTATAAAACGTTGTACCTTTCAACTGCTGCTCCATATAATGTATACAAATAAATATCCATATCAACTTGGGTGGTAGAGGAAACACTATAGTGGGATCAGCTCAGCAGTAGCTGCAAGGAGTTGAGGAGTTGTGATGTGGTCTGTGATGAGGTTAATCCATTGACAAACACACTTGGTTTCTGTTTTTCTAGTTGAGTAGTTTTCTTGGCGATATTTTAAGGCGCTAAAAATGGACTGATGATCTCCAAGAAGGCAGAAGGATGGGGAGAGTGGAACGCTGTGACCCAAAAAGGTGGACAGTTTGTGTATGGTTTCTTTCCAGAATTGTAGGGTGGGTGGACAGAGCCATGTGGCGTGAAAAGAGTTGTATTTTAGTTTTTTCCTTAGCACTAACACACTTGATTCAACTAATCATCAAACCATTAGTTGGATACACTGCATTTATCTTGCATTCTAGTTCAAATTATTTTCAAATCCAATGTAATGAGCAAATGTGCAGATTTGGTCTCTGCTATATATATATATATATATATATTTGTGCTCCCTGTAAGTGTCTTGCACCATCACACTCTATGCTTGAAATAACATGACTACAACCTTAGAAATAAAACTTTGATTACAATATTGTGTTGTTGATCTTTGTTAAAATTAGTATCAGTATGTAAGATATCTGGTGGCAACCCCAATCATGTAATGTAATCACACACACACACACACACACTCATGATAACATCTTACAGAACACATACTAACATTTTCTCAGTTTGGTAACATTTATTTTTTTGTCAAAATTCTACATTGATTACATTGCTGAATTCGACCATACAATCAAAGTATATCTTGTAGCACTTTTTCACTTATCTGTGATTTATTCTCTCTTTATTTTTAATCAAGAATTTGTATGTAGTTCCATCTGTGTGTATTGTCACTTTCTACTTGGAAGCAAGTGACATAGAGGAGGAAGAGGGGTCCTCTTAAAGGTGTTTTCCAGGATGAGAACGGAGTGGCCCTTCCTGAGTTGACTCCCATCGATGAGGTCACAGAGATCCATCTTCTCTGCCTTGTAGTAGAGACCCAGTTTGCCACCTGTTTTGTTGGCTATGGTGATGTTGGGTGGGACAGCTTTTCTGGGAGTTGTTTGTTAAGCTAAGAGAACGAGAGAGAGTCATTGGACAGTGCTGAAATAAATGTGGTTGTCAGTAATAGGAGTTTGCATAAAACACTGCTGTGAGCAACAATAAACATTTTTATATGCTGGTGTTGGAGCTGAGCTGTGAAATGTGTATGTATATGGAGATGTAATTGCTTTATGCTTTGAAATGTCTGGTATCAATGTGTGTTGAATTCCCATGTTGAAAGTCCACAAAACAATAAAATATGAATTGATTTATTTATTCATTCATATGTAGATTCCCTACCGCTGGATAGGGTTACATACCGGTATGACTGGGGGTGTTGGTCTGGTCGCCAATGGAAAGATTTCCGCTCACATTGCCTGATATGGTTTGACCAGATATGTTTTGGCCTGATATGTTTTGGCCTGATATGTTTTGGCCTGATATGTTTTGGCCTGAATTTGTAGGACATTTGGCCACATTTTGTTTATTGCAGCAGTGTTGGCTGTTGGTATGTGAAGTGGCATCAGTTGAAGCACAATCCATTGCTGCAATGACAGAGAGAGGAGAGAAAGAGAGGGGGAGAGAAAGAGGATAATTAAGGGTTAAGTTGATTCAATTCAGTGGTAGAAAAATGACCCATTTGTCATTCTTGAATAAAAGTAAAGATACCTTAATAGAAAATGACTCAAGTTATCCAGTAAAATACTACTTGAGTAAAAGTCTAGGGGGAAATTTGGCTTTAAATAAATTTAAGTATCAAAAGTAAATGTAATTGCTAAAATATACTTATTTATCAAAAGTAAAAGTGTAGTTAATTTCAAATTCCTCATATCAAGCAAACCACCATTTTGTTATTTTACAGATATCCAACTCCAACACTAAGACAACATTTACAAACGAAGAATGTGTGTTTAGTGAGTCCGCCAGATCAGAGGCAGTAGGATGTTCTCTTGACAATTGTATGAATTTGACAATTTTCCTGTCCTGCTAAGCATTCAAAACGTAGCAAGTACTTTTGGGTGTCAGGGAAAATTCATGAAGTAAAAAGTACATTATTTTCATTAGAAATGTAATGAAGTAAAAGTTGTCAAAAAATATAAATGGTTAAGTACAGATACCCCAAAAAATATTTTTCCTTAAGTACTTTTCACCACTGAATAAATTAAAGAATATTCCTCATCCAAACTGTCCATATAAAGCACAGATCTCGATAAGCAAAGTGTATCTGTGCAATTTAGCATTACTGGTCACTATTGCACTAAGTGGAATTGCATGTCTTTTGCAATGTCTTGGTCCTTATGCTAATTGTAAGTATTTAAATGAGACAAGGGTTGGTACATTATTCTCTGTTACTGTTTTGTCATTTCATCGGCATTAGGTGTTGTGCTCTTACTACTACACAAACCGTAATAATTCTACTTGAAACTGAGGTAATGTTAATTTTAGTTTATCGATCAATCTCAAGTTCAAGCACAGAACATTCATGAGCAGGTGCAGTACTCAATTAGTATCAATGCTCTAGGTTCCACAGTAACAACAAAGTAGTGCCTAGGATTAATTCTATTTAACAGTATAACATTATATCACACGTAACAACTCCTCCCTTCCAGCTATCTTGTATTCCGTCAACATAAAAAGAGATATGCATGCAAATTCAACAACAGTAACAATAACTGAAATAAGGCACTATTACATTTTTAAAACTAACAACACATTTGTTTTACAATAAAATACAATTAAATCAAACTAGCTTGAGAACCAGTCAGTAGTTGTGGGACTCTGAGAAATGGTGGATTCAACTGTCTCTTGAGGTTCAGTTTCATTACAGTGCCTATAATAAGTATTCACACCCCTCTGACCTTTTCCCATTTATTGTGTTACAAACAGGAATTTATTTAATAGGGATTTTGACTGATCTACACAAAATACTCCATTATGTCAAAGTGATAAAAACGAATAAACTGGAAACATTTACAAACGAAACATCTTAGACAAATGTTAGATAAGTGTTCAACCACTTTGTTATGGCAAGCTTAGTTCAGGGGAAAACATTGACTTCAAAAATCTAAAAATAAGTTGCATTGACCCACTCTGTGTCCAATAAGAGTGGCCAATATGATTTTTTAAGAACTACCTCATCTCTGTACTGTACCCCATACACACAACATATCTGTAAGGCCCCTTAGTCATCCTTTCTCAAGTAAGTCACTTCAGGTGCCTCAGCAATGGAGCAAGCGAAGCAGCTGCATCCCCACTTTCAAAATAGGGGTGCAAACGTATGTTTTGTGGGATATTTTGTAAATATTAATGTAAACAAAAAAAAATTAAGGTAATGGTTAGGCATAAGGTTAGCAGTGTGTTTGAGGTTATGGTAATGTTTAAAATAAGATTTTAAGAAGAGAAATTGATGTGCAGGGTTTATCACTTTGTGACTGTGGTAACTAGTGACGACCGTTAGAAAGCAGTATTCAGTGTTTAAAATGAAAAGGCACCTGCAAAAAAAATAGTTGATCTACTTTGTTGTGCTGTTACATTTGTATCGTTGTTTCATATCATTTGAGTTGTGTCCCCCCCAAAGCTCTGCTTTGCTGGTTAAGTAATATCGACCAAATATACAAATTCCACCCTCGCTGCATCAAATATGTATGCTGATCAGACAAGTTTTAAACATTTTCATGGTGGCACTGTGATAGTGCTTCAAACAACAAAAACTCCATGTCGGACGTCAAAACTCGATCTCTAACCAAACATCACATTTGTTTTCAAATACTGTAAAACTATTTAGTGGAACATGCATTGGAGAAAAATACATGTTTTGAAGCCAATGTTCATTTGTTTTGGCTCTAGTGTTCCTATAGGCCTACATGTGTATTTGAAACCAAGCCAAGCACCACTCAGATCTTCTCCATAAATTCCCTTTCACCTCCATGTCTCACTCACTTAATTGGGTTCTACCACTCCCTCTACACATGCGTCCTGAGTGCGCACACAAGCAACCTCCCATTATACCTCCAGAAATACATGCCTATGAAAACGTATCTAACTGATGGGATACACAAGTTACATCCCTTGCCAAATTAAGACAGTTTTATCACAAATAATAAATGTACTGGTTGATTGAAGTAAACGAATATGTGTTCCTACAACAAGCTGCAGTTTTGAAATAAATGTGTCTTGTCTATTTTCCTCTTAGGCTACTTGGAAACTGCTAGTGCCACTATCCAAGGGCTAGGATATAACCCCCCTAAACATAGACAGGTTCCACAATGGTAATTTGAAGAAAAATGTGTTTGATAAAGAACATATTTTCATCAGAATCATTAAGCCCAGTCTATTACGGGCACAAACAGATGTTGTGCCCGTAATTCATCACCATGCAGTGTTCAATGGGAATTGTCCATTTAGAAAATTCCAATGAACAGGCAGAATAAACTTAATCGAACAGCTGTACATTGAAAAGAAGACAGATTTTGGTTTGTAACCCTGAAAAGAATTGTTGTTCAACTCTGCCAAATGAGCCTGTTTCAAATTATGACTATTTGAGAGTAACTGTTCAAGCACTTGGAGAGGCACGTCTTCACTCTGCCAACCTTTTTCATTTGGAAAAATATTATATTATATTATATTTCATTATGTTTTTTAAACTTGATGAATCTGACCTGGGCAAGGAACAAAGGACTATAAATCCTGGTGTGTCACGTCAATCATAATTGAAAGGCCCACTCTGATATTTACAGCCATTTTTGATCATTTAAATTAATAGGTTACCTATTAATAACTTATAAATGCATACATGGGTCTTCAATAACAATTACATGGGTCTTCAATAGCAATAACATCATTACACTAAAACATATATTTTTAGACATTTTATTAAGAAACGTAATAATAAGACTAATCTAACAAATGATCAAAACAAGGCTATGCCATTGCAGTGGAGGCTGCTCTAGATACTGAGATCATAATATTTGGTATCATATTGATACAAGACTGACAGTATCCCCATTTCTGACTATTTTCCTGAGGGAGAATGCTTATAAAAGTGTTGGGAACGGCACAAATGGAATGGCATCAAACACCTGGAAATCATGTATTTGATACCATTCCACTAATTCCGCTTCAGTTGTTACCACCAGCCTGTTCTTCCCAATTATGTTGCCACCAACCTCCTGTGCATTGTACAGCCCTAGGCTTCTACAGTTAAGAGCCTGCTGAGGTTACTTCCTTTTTGAAGATTGTGTTCCATGATATAATATAACCTGTTAAGATTATGGTTTCAAATGGCACTTTTTATTGACTGAATATCAATTTAGCATTTATGTACTGGAGTTCAATTTAATTTATTGTGTCAGAACCTAAGAACAAATAGTTGTGTTCTGTTCATGAATATGGATTCCTCCTGTGAAGAAACAGTGTAGAATTGCAGGATTTTTAAAATTCACTTTCAGACAAAGTCAGGTGCCAATGTATGTCACCATCAGGCTGATCTTGTCCCAACACATCTCTCTGTAGCAATAAAGCCTGGGCATGAGATTAACATGAGGCCAATAGTGATTTAAAACCTAAAGCATGTATTTTAAATGATGTATTTACCTGTGTCTGTGTGTTCTTCCTCGGTGCGGTGGCGCTTGAAGGTTGTAGTAATCAGGTGTTCTAGTGGAGAGATTGCTCTGCTTTTATAGGGTAGCGCTGACAGAGAGAGGGAGGGTGGGGAGTTCTCAGCCCAATCCATTCCAGGAATGAGTCTATATTCCAGAGAACTGAAAGGGAGGACTCAGTTCCAGAGAAGCTACGAAGGCGTCACAAGAGCAATATATTTGTCAAGCACTAAAATGTATTATATCTCAAATGGCCATATCTTTAACTACCCCCTTACAGGCAAATCACTGACAATCAAGGGAGTTTGATCACCTAAAATATTAAAACTATGATCAGCCTGAGAATGCAAAAATGAGTAACCATGTGAGTCTCTCTGAGTTGCTATCTATGTGATGTAGTTCTCTTGCTTATTAAAACTGATCTCAGATCAGCTGTTTGCAGGGTCATAGACTGAACGTATGTGCAGTGGTTCTCCTGTTTGTGTTGGAAGCCGAAGAGGCAGCGGGGTCAGCGGTAGGGTTGGTTGCCACTGTGCTGATGGCTGCAAATGATGAGGTTGGAGCTCTGGCTGAAGGCTTTGCCACACACCGGGCACACGTTGGGCTTCTCACCTATAGGTGAAGTTCACTATTTTATAAGTTAAAGGGGCAGTGCTAAATATCCATATTTCCGATGGCCGTATTTTCCACATGTATGTTCAATAAGCACACTCTCTTTCTCTCCCACTCTGTTTCCATTGTCTACCAAGCCGTCATATCGGTTTAGTCCACTAGAGACCATTCATTGCATTGACCAATAACCAACTGTTTGTGTGTTTATGTGATTCTGTGTGATTATTTAGTTAGTTAGTGAATAAATAATTAAGCCAATTTGTATATCGCTGATTCATCACCTATGCTAGTTCGTGGTTCGTGCAGATATCTAAGGATTTTGCGACATTCAGAATGAGACTGATAGAAGGTAAACAATTAATGAATGAAACGTAAAAGATAATAATATCTTAAGAGTTAATTTGGAAAACGGTAACTCGTTAAATACACTTTTCCGTGGTGATTACAAATAAGTCAATTGTTACTGGATTCCTTTAATCATCGTAATAATTAAACATAGTTAATCGATTTGATAAAACAATGGTCATCACAATAATGATCGCCAAGACACAACATGATGTTAGCAAGTTATTGATTTCTAAAACTACATACACACTATATATACAAAACTATGTGGACACCCCCCTTCCAATTAGTGGATTTAGCTATTTCAGCCACACCCGTTGCTGACAGGTGTATAAAATGGAGCACACAGCCATGCAATCTCCATAGACAAACATGGGCAGTAGAATGACCTTACTGAAGAGCTCAGTGACTTTCAACGTAGCACCATCATAGGATGCCACTTTTACAACAAGTCATTTCGTCCAATTTATGCCCCTGCCCCGTTCAACTGTAAGTCAAATCAAATCAAACTTTATTTGTCACACGCGCCGAATAGAACAAGTTAAGACTTTACCGTGAAATGCTTACTTACAAGCCCTTAACCAACAGTGCAGTTCAAGAAGAGTTAAGAAAATATTTACCAAATAAACTAAAGTAAAAAATTATTTAAAAAAAAATATAAAAAGTAACACAATAACATAACAGTAACGAGGCTATATACAGGGGGTACCGGGAAAAGGTCAATGTGCGGGTGTACAGGTTAGAGGTTATTTGTACATGTAGGTAGGGGGTGAAGTGACTATGCATAGATAATAGACAGCGAGTAGCAGCAGTGTACAAAACACATGGAGGGGGTGGGGGTCAATGTTAAAGTCCGGTGGCCATTTAAGTAATTGTTCAGCAGTCTTATGGCTTGGGGTAGAAGCTGTTAAGGAGCCTTTTGGTCCTAGACTTGGCGCTTCGGTACCGCTTGCCGTGCGGTAGCAGAGAAAACAGTCAATGACTTTGGTGACTGGAGTCTCTATCAATTTTATGGGCTTTCCTCTGACACCTCCTATTATATAGGTCCTGGATTGCAGGAAGCTTGGCCCCAGTGATGTACTGGGCCATACGCTCTACCCTCTGTTGCGCCTTACGGTCAGATGCCGAGCAGTTGTCATACCAGGCGGGGATGCACCCGGTTAGGATGCACTCGATGGTGCAACTGTCTGTGCTAGCAAAACAGTCCTGTAGCGTAACATCTGCGCCATCTGACCACTTCCGTATTGAGCGAGTCACTGGTACTTCCTGCTTTAGTTTCTGCTTGTAATCAGGAATCAGGAGGATAGAATTATGGTCAGATTTGCCAAATGGAGGGCGGTGGAGAGCTTTGTATGCATCTCTGTGTGTGGAGTAAAAATGTTTTCCTCTGGTTGCACATGTGACACGCTGGTAAAAAATTGGGAAAACGGATTTAAGTTTGCCTGCGTTAAAGTCCCCGGCCACTAGGAGCGCCGCTTCAGTGTGAGCATGTTCTTGTTTGCATTTGGCCTTATTGACTTGGTTGAGTGTGGTCTTAGTGCCAGCATCTGTCTGTAGTGGTAAATAGACGCCTACGAAAAATATGAATGAGAACTCTATTGGTAGATAGTGTGGTCTACAGCTTTTCATAAGGTACTCTACCTCAGTCGAGTAATACCTCGAGACGTCTTTAACAGGAGACATTTCTCACCAGCTGTTATTGACAAAAATACACACACACCCACCCCTCATCTTACCAGAGGTAGCTTCTCTGTTCTGCCGGTGCATTGAAAATCCATCCAGTACTTTATTGTCCGTATCGTTGTTTAGCCATGACTCGGTAAAACATGAGATATTACAGTTTTTTAATGTCCCGTTGGTAGGATCATCGTAATCCTAGGTAATCTATTTTATTTTCCAATGATCACATGTTAGCAAGTAGAATTGATGGTAATGGGAGTTTACTCGCTCGCCTACGGATTCTCAAAAGGCAGCCTGATCTGCGTCCTCTTATCCACCGTCGTTTCTTCACACAAAAGGTGGGGATCTGGGCCTGTTCCTGGGAGAGCAGTATATCTTTCTCATCGGACTCATTAACTTCTGCGCACGGGTCTAGTTTCCTGAATTTCCGCCGGTCGGACGTGCCCAAAGTAAGCTGCCTGCCACTCAGGGCCAGAAGCTAGGATATGCACATAATTAGTAGTATTGGATAGCCAACACTCTGACATTTCTAAAAATGTTAAAATGATGTCTGTGAGTATAACGGAACTGATATGGCAGGCAAACACCCGAGGGAAATCCATCCAAGAAAATGTCATTTTGTGAACTTGCTCGTTTTCCAATGGGCTGCTATAGGATCTGCTAAAATCCAGATCCCAGGTTGCAGTACCTATGGCTTTTTGGTCATAAGAGATGGTAGCAGCAACATTATGTATAAAATAAGTAAAACAATAAGTTACAAACAATGCAAAACAACAAAATTGTTAAATTGATTATGGGCATGTAAAACATCAGCCATCCTCTTCTCGCCAATTCACATGTGCTGTTATTGTGAAGTGGAAACGCGTCTAGGAGCAACAACAGAACTACTGAGTTCCAAACTTCCTTCGAAGCAATGTCAGCACAGGAACTGTTCGTCTGGAGCTTCATGAAATGGGTTTCCATGGCCAACAGCTGCACACAAGCCTAAGACCACCAAGCGCAATGCCAAGCGTCTACCGTAGTGGTGTAAATCTCGCCGCCATTGGACTCTGGAGCAGTGAAAAACGTTATCTGGAGTGATGAATCACATTTCACCATCTGGCAGTCCAATGGACAAATCTGGGTTTGGCATATGCCAAGAAAACGCTACCTTCCCCAATGCATCATTCTAACTGTAAAGTTTGGTAGAGGTGGAATAATGGTCTGGTGCTGCTTTTCATGGTTCGGCTAGGCCCCTTAGTTTCATTGAAAGGAAAACTTTTCACTACAGCATACAATGACATTTGAGATGAATCTCTGGTTCCAACTTTTGGTAACAATTTGGGAAAGGCCCTTTCCTGTTTCAGCATGACAATGCCTCTGTGCACAAATTGGGGTCCATACAGAAATGGTTTGTCGAGATCGGTGTGGAAGAACTTGACTGGCCTGCACAGAGTCCTGACCTCAACCCTATCAAACAGCTTTGGGATGAATTGGAACTCCGACTGCGAGCTAGGACTTATCGCCCAACATCAGTACCCGACCTCACTAATGCTCTTGTGGCTGAATGAAGACAAGTCTCCGCAGCAATGTTCTAACATCTAGCGGAAAGACCGGCCATGGAAACCCATTTCATTAAGCTCCTGATGAACAGTTAATGTCCTGACGTTGCTTCCAGGAGGTAGTTTGGAACTCGGTAGTGAGTGTTGCAACCGGGGACAGTTGATGTTTACCTGCTTCAGCACTTGGCGGTCCCGTTCTGTGAGCTTGTGTGGCCTACCACTTTGCAGCTGAACAATTGTTACTCCTAGACCTTTCCACTTCACAACAGCAGCACTTGCAGTTGACCAGGGAAGCTCTAGCAGGTCAGAAATTTGACGAACTGACTTGCTGGAAAGATGGCATCCTATGACGGTGCCATGTTGAAAGTCACTGAGCTTTTCAGTAAGGCCATTCTACTGCCAATGTTTGTCTATGGAGGTTGCATGGCTGTTTTCTTGATTTTATACACCTGTCAGCAACATTGGGAATGAAATAGCCAAATCCACTTAATTGAAGGGGTGTGCACATAGTTTTGTATATAGTGTATTTTATTGTAGTGCCATGTGGCCATCCCACATGGGATTATAAGACACATTGATATTAGAATCAGTTCCAGCACCAGCGTAAAAATAAATAAAAAATGTACAATTATGAGGCTCAAAGCAGTGTTCCCAGCAAACTCTTAATACTGACAACCACATTTCTTTCAGCACTGTCAAATCTCTCTGTCGGAGAGAGACCTCATTGAGGGGTGTCAACTCCTGAAGGGCCACTCCATACTCATCCTGTAAGGCACCTTTAAGAAGAGCCTTCTCCCTAAGAGCATCTATGTTACTGGAAAGTGACAATACACATAGCTGCCCTGAGGAATCCCCACTTCATGGGCTGGACAACCTCCTGGCAGAGTATGCTGTGGGTCACCGCAAGTCCTACATCCTGACTGTCGACAAGGAAATGAAGTTAGCTGAAACAGGAAAGATATGGGTGGATGAGGATAGGTGGATCCACAACCCCAAAACGAAACGCCACCATGGAACATCCTGTATCTTAACACTCTTTATTAATCACAGATGAAGCTACATGACAATTGCTACAGATACAAAATATTTCATTACAATATTAAATTATTAAACGCCACTCCAGACAACAACTTTCACGCCACCTGGCTCTGTCCTCCCCACCTACAATTGTGGAAAAAAAAAATATGAAAACAATCCATCCTTTTGGAATGTGATAACCCAATAAATATAATGTCCCACAAATTACGAAGCCAATATAGTATGCTATGTTCTTGTGTTCAGGAGCGTACATTTGGCTGTAAGGTGTGTAGGAAAGTGTTCAAGCACACCTGCTAATCTGATTTCACCAGAAGTCTGACATGAAGAAACACACCTTCATTCATACAGGTGAGTCAACATGTATTCTATGGGAATAGAGACATTGTCTATTCGTGTCGAAATGTTGAAATGTGTTACTCATTTTCCACAAGGCCATACCATACCAAGGTTATTATAGTAATGGAAAATTGAAATTAGAATTAATTCTAAATTTTGTAAACTGAAATTAAAATTAAACTAATATTGACACAATTGTCTGACAACAATTGAAATCAATTATATGTTTCGTATTAGTTTTTTTCTTCTGAACTTGAGACAAAAGTCTAATGGGGTTTTTGAGCTTCTGAATCTGGTAGGTTAATGCTGTCAGAAGATGCCGATGTTTCAAGAAGGCCTAGCTTGTGCATCACTATCACTAGCTATTACTACCTAGTGGGAAAAGATGTCAGTTCAATGTCTAGTTTTGATTTACATTTGATTGGAATCCAACAAAAAACATGTCATCATATCACTGGATTTAGGTGAGAAAAAGACACATTTCCCTTCAATTGATGACTTTTTGAAAATCCAATCAGATTTCCACATTGATTCAACGTCTTCACTTGGAATTTTTGGTTGAAATTAACTTGTTAGGGAGCAGTGCATGAGGTGACCGTTTTGGAGAGCCTGGCATGCCCAAAGTAAAATGCCTCCCATTCAGGCCCAGAAAATAGGATATGCATATATTTAGTACCAATGGATAGGAAACACTCTGAAATTTCCAAAACTGTTAACCATTTGTCTGTGAGTGAAACAGAACGCATATGGCAGGCAAAACCCCGAGGAATTTCTGTCCTGGAAAAAGTGATTTTGACACATTGCTCATTTGGGAACCCCTCCCTAATGAAAATGACCATATAAGGGCATATGAATGCAGTACACGTCGCTTCCTTATGTCAACAGCCTCGAGACAGTGTATTTCTTCCATTTTGGATGAATAACACCAGAGAAAAAGACCAAACAAGTGAGTCCCCTCTTGATGACAACAGTACCCAGGGCTCGCGCCCCGAGAAGTCACGCAGTGTCTTTTTTACCGTCGTTATCGATCAGTTTATATTCCGGTTGATTTATAATAGTAAATATACGTAAAAGTGTTCCTAAGGATACATTTAAAACTATGTTTGATTGTTCTTGGACAAGTTTATAGGTATAAGATGAACGAGTTCGCGTCATGGAGTTGTGGAAGCAGTCGTTTCTGATTATAACGCGCGAACCAAATGGAGTATTTATGGATAAAATACGTTACTTTTTCTAACAAAAGAACCATGGATTGTCTTCGTTGGACACTTAGGATGACCTCAGCAGAAGTTTTTCAACAGGTAATTGATTTGTTTTCGCTGTGAAATGTGTTATGTGTGTGCCATGATGGCTAATCGATACATGGCTATGGGAAAAATATGTGAGGTGCTACTCTCAAACAATGAAATGTGCTGCTTTCGCCGTAAAGCCTTTTTGAAATCTGACAACGCTGTGATATTGCCAAGAAACAGAGCTTTTGATGAGTATGGAACACTTGTATATTGGTGGATGTTTAATAATTCAACTTTGGAATTTTGAATTTGGCGCTTTACATTTTACCTGGTAGTGTCGGGAGGAGCTGGTCCTTGAGAAGTTAAGCACAGAGCGTGACTGGGACAAGCTAGAACAGGTTGTGAAGTTGATAGAGCCAGGAAGAGTTAAAGGGGGGCATGTTTACAGAGACCTCTCCAGTTCTGGCAGGCAAATATGGCTGTTTTTCCAAAGCAGTGCCCTGTTGCACTAGATCTGGTTTCCGGGAGGCTCGTAGGCCTCACTCCCTTCCATAGACATACATGGTAATTATGACCACTATCCGTAATTATGACCACGTCCTCCAACCAATCAAAGCTTTTGCAGTTAACTGACACGTTGTCCATCCAATCAGAGAATTGGGATCAGAGAATGAACCTGGTATTGTCTATTGGGATTGTGCCACAGAGCATTATGGGGTAGAGATTAAGAGTGATAGTTTAGCATTTTTTTGATATTATTCCATTCACATTAGTTTTTTCAAATTACAGGAGACATAAGAGGTATATTTTAAATTGTTTTCTTGGTTTCCGAACATCATTTTTGTGTCCAGCTATTTATTTAACATTTTTTTTAAGTTAGCCTTGCTAACTTCAGTAGCTAGCTAGCTACCACCGTAAGTGTGCAGTTTTCTCCTCCAGAATGGTGGAATGGCCAATGCTGCCGAAAATGTTTTGGGCTTTTGTTGAAGAACCCCTTTCATTCTCTGGTGTACACGGAAAAGGTGCAAATTAAAAGCGAGGGCCAGGGCCTGCCTGAGATCAGGATGAAAAGGTGAGGGCCAGGGCCGGCCCTCCTATTAGGCAAGATTAGGCAGATGCCTATGACGGCACTTGAATTTGGGGCACTGTACAGCAGGCGGCACCCCAGCCACCAGCTCATAGCATTGCTGCAGTTCCCGCCCCCACCCTATTCCACTTCTCCCCAAATTCACTCCCACTATGTTTGGTAGCTATGGTGATGTGTGTGTTTATATGGGATTATCCAATTGTGAAACTTTAATAAAAATGAATCTGCCAATGAAATGATTGTATTGATTTTTATGTTGTGTGACAGACATGATTAGTGATTAAGGCAGTAGCCTAACCTAGCCTGTTAACGTTAGCTAGCTCTACTAGTGGATATCATTAGGTAAGGGATTTGTTTTCGCTGTGAAATGTGTTTTGTGTGAACCGCGATGGTTTATGAATTTATGCTAATGAAAAAATATTGGAGGTGCTACCCTATAAAAATATAATGTAGTGCTTTCACCGTAAAGCCTTTTTGAAATCTGACAACGCTGTGATATTGCCAAGATGCAGAGCTTTTGATGACTATGCAACACTTGTATATTGATGAATGTTTAATAATTCAACTTTTGGATTTTGAATTTGGCGCCTTGCATTTCACGGGTAGTGTCGGGAGTGGCTAGCGCCCCACCAATCCCTAAGTAGTTTTAAGGTCTAAAGATGACAGCAGAATGGCCAACACAAGAAATATATGTACACAATAAATGTATTATTTTTATAACATTGAAGGTCCTGCCACCATATAATCTAAAATTGGAACAGATAGGGGTGTTACTGGGCGTGAACATGCAAGAACTCAGATCAAAAGATAATAGGTGGCAGGAGAGAAAGAGGGAGTGACTGCATTTACATATGGGCTGTCCCCATATACTGTAAGGGTATAAAGCAGAGCTCTGTGATCAATCGGATCAGCTGTTTCCCGGGACAGCTCGACTTTAATTACTCTGTATTAAAGTCTTCTTGAATTCACAAGTTATTTGTACGAGTGTCATATTTTGAAGGTCGTTATTCCACAACATATCTGGCGAGCTTTTAAGCCAGGAGTCGAAGGGGCCTTAGATGGGGACACCTTTGCTGACGATGGGTCTTCTGGGCAGTCTCACAAACGGGTGGCCGCCCAACTATCTAAGGTAAGCTTGTTCTTACGAATAGTTGAAGTTTTTGTGACCTGCTACGGGAGATCTGTCTCAGCGATAAGGGCGCCACGTAGGTCTCTCTAAATTCCTAAAAGAACTTAGTAATTCTGAGAACTTTTGAATACAATAAACTGCATGCATGCATAAGCTTGGGGGGTTAGTAAAAGTAACTTCATTTGTGGGGACTGAGTATATGGGGGGCGTGGTGCCTCAGCTGCCTGGACATATTGTCAACACAAATGGAGAGTAGAAATCCTGTGATACCATTTCTATACATTAATAGAAAGTCTGCTTGGACAGGTTGCTTATGAATACAGCTCTAAAGAGTAGAGATCTGCATAAAAAGTAGGTAGAAAGCCTATGACGATCTCCAATAAATTAGTAGGAGACTGTATTTTGGGTCACTTTGTGATACCGCCCTCAGGAAGAGGGTCTGCTTGGGTAAAGTGTACAGCTATGATGAGACTTTGACTTGGTTTGTCAGGCTCTCATCATATCACATAAATCCTATATATTGTGTTGCAGAGGTGTATCGGTTATTAGATAGGTCGTTTTTAGGTAAAACGTAAATGTGCGTAAATGAAAGTGAATGAAATGCGTGTATAAATGTCAAAAGCCTGAATAGGTGTATGTTGTCCTGTGTAAAGGAAGTATAGAGGTTCAGGAAAGCATATTGTATTGTCTATTACAAGTAAAGAGACTGTGCATCTTTTTCTGAGACGCTGACTAAGTGTAGTTCAGATCCTGAAGGAAGGAGAAAATGTGACCAGAATAAGTTAGATAAGAACATTGTGTAAGGATAGAAGTTTGTCACAATAGTGTGTTAAATAACTATCCTAAGATGTTTATAGGCCTTGATAAATAAATAGTGGATAGGATAAAAACATATGCATAGCGAAAGCTGCTAGAGGAAATCAGTAACGTCAGTAGACAGTGAAAGAAAATAGCGTATGGTTAAAATAAACTTATACAACTAGAATAGATAACGGTAAATATATAAGTACAAAGACTAATTTAGTAGATTAGAGGAAAATTTGTCAGGTATAATAGACCACCGGGAGAAACGGTGACTGACAAAAGAGAGGGACTAGGCTCTCTGCAGCGCAGTAATGTTAGCTCCCTAGGGAAATATAGCCTAGGGAGGAAAGGTAGTAAAATCAAAGCCAGTGAGAAATAGATTAGTTGTTAACCTATCTGCGCACGGATCCCGCTAGCGGGATCGTTTTCCGAGCAAACATAACGCGGCAAATTCAAAATAGAAAAATCGTAATATCTAACATTCTTCGATATACAAGTGTTGCATAGCCATCAAAAGCTCTGCTTCTTGGCAATATCACTGCGTTGTCAGATTTCAAAAAGGCTTTACAGCGAAAGCACCACATTTGATTGTTTGAGGCTAATACCTCACATATTTTCCTCATTAGCATAAATTCATATCCAGCTCGGTTCTCAAAATGTCCATATCACAAATAATATAAATCGCTTACCTTTCAAATTAATTCTGCTGAGGGCTTCCCAAGTGTCCAAACAAGAGAATCCATGGTTATTTTGTTAGAAAAGGTAATTCATTATATCCATACATCTCAGTTTGGTTGGCACGTTATGTTCAGCTACTCCACCAAGCATTGTCAGTCTACTCGCCCGTTGTACAGTGAAGAGATCGCGTTCAAGTTTTACCTCTTATCTTTTCACAAACAAATCAAATATCATTAATAATGCATCCTTATGTATTCTTTTATGAATAATAGCGATCATATTTTCGTGGACGGTAACTGAAACGTTATAAAAGGAAAAGAAAGCTGGGCGCGCTCACGTACTCGTGAACATGCACGTTTGTTTACCTTTTTCCCTTCCTGTAGTATTTCTTCTTCTTTAAGGATCCCCTCAGGGCTTTTTCCTCCAGACACTTTCCAGAGACTGTTGACATCCAGTGGAAGCCATAGGTACTGCAACCTGTGTCCTATTCCCCATTGATTTCTATTACCAGGGCTTCAAAGTGAGAGGAGGGCAACAGAAAAAGGAATTCCGGACAGAAATGTATCGGGTTTTTGCCTGCTATATCTGTTCTGGTATAGCCACAGACTATATCTTAATGGTTTTAGAAACTTCAGAGTGTTTCCAATCCAATAGTACTAATTATGTGAATATCCTAGTTTCTGGCCATGAGTGGCAGGCATTTAACTTTGGGCACGCCAGACAGGCGAAAATTTTGGAAAATGGGACCCTAGCTGGAAGAGGTTAATAGGTAAATAGCACAATAAAATAAAACTAAGGAGCAAGGAAGATAATGAATATCACAGGAAAATAGGTAGAAGTTTGGAAAAAGTAATTGTAAAACCATGGAGTTGCTAAAAGAAGTGCATGTAAATTCTACCAATTCGTCTCGAATATGAAAGAGTAAACTAGATATGGTAAGGCAAAGTTACCCTATTAACAGGAGAATTCAAATTAAATAAAGAATACAGGGAGGTAATTATGAATTGGAACAAACACATAGAACCAGAATAAGAAGCTCAGTAAGTGTTTTGAATTTTAGCGTTCTATTAACGTTATTACGCTCATAGGACTATTTTGAGAATGGATAGGGTAAAATGGGATGCTTAGTAATGTCGTTCAGGTTATTTTGGTTGGAGTTCAAAAGCACTAGATTGGATATACCAGAGTGAAGACAACTGAGAAGTTTACGAATTCTCTTTGGAATGAATATTGTTGGTGTCAGTAAATTTAAGGGAAATAACAATTTGAAGTATTGCAAGCAGCATAGTTAGTCACCAGCGTGTTTAAATAACATCTAAAGAGCTTAACTAGCTTTGCGAGGTGAGTAGATTGAAGATGTATTTTCTTGTATCTGGAAAGAACGTTAGCTAAATGAGTTAGCCACGTTAGCTTAGGTGTTTGACTGACATGTGGGAAAAATAGTAGGAATTATGATTTAGAAAATTTGAATCAACTCTGTTCATTAGTGGATTTTGAGTTTGAATTATCCTTGTCAGAAACAGGGACAGTGGATATTAGGTAAACATTAAAATGACAATACGTATTTTGTGCTATATGTGAAATAGAAAACGTTTAATAAAATGTTCATGTAATCAATAGGCTACTACAAATATACAGTTGAAGTCGGAAGTTTACATACACCTTAGCCAAATACATTTAAACTCAGTATTTCACAATTCCTGACATTTAATCTCAGTAGTTATTCCCTGTCTTAGGTCCGTTAGGATCACCATTTTATTTTAAGAATGTGAAATATCAGAATAATAGTAGAGAGAATTTTTTATTTCAGCTTTTATTTCATTCATCACATGCCCCGTTGGTCAGAAGTTTACATACAATCAATTAGTATTTGGTAGCTTTGCCTTTAAATTGTTTAACCTGGGTTAATTTTGGCTCATTCGGCGAAAGCACAACATTTGATTGTTTGAGGATAGCACCCCTGTCATGATTATCTCCTCTCGGGACAGACCAATGCGCAGTGACATAACCAGAATACATACTTTATTGACAAACGGGAAGAGACGGAACAAAACAATAAACGAAGAACATGACGTGAACCCTAACGCTAAATCCTAAACTGGACACTGTGATCTAAACCTAAACATGAATGGCAAGAACCTAACTAAACACGAATGGCAAGAACCTAACTAAACACGAATGGCAAGAACCTAACTAAACACGAATGGCAAGAACCTAACTAAACACGAATGGCAAGAACCTAACTAAACACGAATGGCAAGAACCTAACTAAACACGATAACCATAACATTAGCAATAACCCACAATACCCAAACATATGGTTCCCAATTAGAGATAACGAGACTCAGCTGCCTCTAATTGGGAACCATTATCCCAACATAGAAATAGACACCATAGAACAAAAGAAACCCCTACACCAAAGCAAAACTAAACACTCCAGCCTGTACACTCAGGTCTGGACGTTACAGTACCCCCAAAGCGCGGACTCTGACCGCCCAAAGAAATCCGTGGGGGGTCTTCGGGTGGGTCCCTTTGTCCCAGGTGGGGGCTCCGGTGCCGGCCGCGCCGGCTCGAGTTCACGCCCCGGAGGCCCTGGACCATTCCCTGGAACTCTGGTGCGTGGAGCAGAAACTGGGCGTACTGGACTCATGATGCTCACGGGAACTCTGGTGCGTGGAGCTGGAACTGGCCGTACTGGACTCATGATGCTCACCGGAACTCTGGTGCGTGGAGCAGGACCTGGCCGTACCAGACCCACGATGCTCACGGGAACTCTGGTGCGTGGAGCAGGAACTGGCCGTACTGGACTCGTGATGCTCACTGGAACTCTGGTGCGTGGAGCAGGAACTGGCCGTACTGGACTCCCCGAGCTCACGGGAACTCCTGGTCGTGGAGCAGGAACCGGTCGTACTGGACTCGTGATGCTCACTGGAACTCTGGTGCGTGGAGCAGGAACTGGCAGTACTGGACTCGTGATGCTCACTGGAACTCTGGTGCGTAGAGCAGAAACTGGCAGTACTGGACTCGTGATGCTCACTGGAACCCTGGTGCGTGGAGCAGGAACTGGCCGTACTGAGATCGTGATGCGCACTCTGGTGCGGGGAGCGGGAACCGGCCGTACTGGGCTCGTGACGCGCACTCTGGTGCGGGGAGCAGGAACAGGACGTGCTGGACTCTCTAGGCGCACAGGGGGCCTGATGCGTGGAGCAGGGACAGGACGTGGCGGGCTCTGAAGGCGCACTGGGGGCCTGATGCGTGGAGCAGGGACAGGACGTGGCGGGCTCTGAAGGCGCACTGGGGGCCTGATGCGTGGAGCAGGGACAGGACATGCCGGGCTCTGAAGGCGCACAGGGGGCCTGATGCGTGGAGCAGGGACAGGTCGTGCCGGGCTCTGAAGGCGCACAGGGGGCCTGATGCGTGGAGCAGGGACAGGACATGCCGGGCTCTGAAGGCGCACAGGGGAACTGGTGCGTGGAGCAGGGACAGGACGTGTTGAATCCACAACACGGACATGGATCGTGGAACATGGAACAGGTACAGGGCGTGTTGAATCCACAACACGTACTGGGATCTTGGAACGTGGAACAGGGACTGGACGTGTTGAATCCACAACACGGACTTGGATCGTGGAACAGGTACAGGGCGTGTTGAATCCACAACACGTACTGGGATCTTGGAACGTGGAACAGGGACTGGACGTGTTGAATCCACAACCCGAACTGGGATCTTGGAGCGTGGAACAGTGACAGGACGTGTTGAGTCCACAACACGGACAGGGGACCTGATGCGGAGAGCAGGCACCACTCTTCCAGGTAGCACACTGACCTTGACATTGACCTTGACTGACCTTGACCTTAATTGGGAACCATTATCCCAGCATAGAAATAGACACCATAGAACAAAAGAAACCCCTACACCAAAGCAAAACTAAACACTCCAGCCTGTACACTCAGGTCTGGACGTTACACCCCACATGTTTTCCACATTAGTCAAAATTCATATCCAGCGCGGGTCTCACAAAACCCATATCAAAGCTAAAATAAATCGCTTACCTTTCGAAGAAATTCTGCTGAGGGCTTCCCAAGTGTCCAAACAAGAGAATCCATGGTTCTTTTGTTAGAAAAGGTAATTTATTATATCCATAAATCTCTGTTTGGTTGGCACGTTATGTTCAGCTACTCCACCATGCATTTCCAGTCTACTCGCCCTTTGTACAGTGAAGAGAACGCGCTCAAATTATACCTCTCAACTTTTCCCAAACAAATCAAAGATCATTAATAATACATCCTTAGGTATCCTTTTATGAATAATTATGATAATATTTTACACGGATGGTAACCTAAATGTTATAAAAGGAAAAGAATGTGGGGCGCGCTCACGTTCTCGTGACTGTGAAATCTTGTTTACATTTTGTACTTCCTGCAGTGTTTCTTCTTCTGTATGGTTCTGCTCAGGGCTAGAGCCTCCAGACACTGTCCAGAGACTGTTGACAGTGGAAGCCATAGGTACTGCAGCCTGTGTCCTATCTCCCTATCAGGTATATAACCAGCCATTCAAAGTGAGCAAAGGTCAAAAGAAAAATGATTTCCGGACAGAAATTTCTCTGGTTTTTGCCTGCTAAATCAGTTCTGTTATACCCACAGACATTATCTTAATCAGTTTTAGGAACTTCAGAGTGTTTCCTATCCAATAGTATTAAATATGTGAATATCCTAGTTTCTGGGCCTGAGTGGCAGGCATTTTACTTTGGGCACGTCAGACAGGCAAAAATTCTGAAAATGGGACCCTAGCCCTAACAAGTTAATTATCCCCAAGAGGTTAAAGGCACAGTCAACTTAGTGTATGTAAACTTCTGACCCACTGGAATTGTGATACAGTGAATTATAAGTGAAATTATCTGTCTGTAAACAAGTGTTGGAAATATTACTGTCATGCACAAAGTAGATGTCCTAACCGATTTGCCAAAACTATAGTTGTTAACAAGAAATTTGTGGAGTGGTTGAAAAACAAGTTTTAATGACTCCAACCTAAGTGTATGTAAACGAAATAAAAAAATACATAACGCTACCAATTAGTTTACCCTAACCAGAAGGACAGGGCGCATAGGATGTAATGTTATGCAGCTGCTCTTATTAGTAGCCTTGACTGAAAAATATTCTAGTTTTCATTCTGTACAGCATGTCAGATTTCACATTTTTAGCTGTAAATAAGTTTCAGGGAATAATAGACATAGAAATAGGAATTCTTACCATATTTCTCAATTTCAAACCAGAGTGTCTTGTTTGCAACACTGTTTGCAAATAATTACATCTTAGACATCCTTGTGAATCTAAGCATGGCACTTTCAAAAGTTACCTTTCCACCCAGACAGATGCCCTACCGACGCAGAAAAGTATAAGCTTCAGCTGCTGGCTTCTTGTCCTTTTTGCCCTTTCCTCACTCAATTCGATCATTGGTTTTAACCAAACATACCAAGCCCTTCCCAGACACTGAGGTATTTAATCAGTGCATGCGACAGTATTGGAGTATTATACTACACCGACATCTATGGATATCATAATTGTGTCTGTCAAACAGATAGGCTTACCACTTAGGGTGTTTTACCACGAATTGTGTTTATTTACATATCGAATTTGATTGACAAACATCTGTTTCAACATTTATTTAGTCTCCGCCTAAAGTGGCCTCTTTCCTCTTCTTTGGTGCTGCATTGCAGTCAGCGATGTTGTTTTCTCTCGGTAGCTGTCCAGAAATCCCATCAGAGAGACATAGCTAGAGGGGAGAAAGAGAGTGAGACATCGAGATTAATGGTTTATTTAAACAAATAAAAATACAAAGTAAACAGCTATATAATTCAGTATCCTTACAAATGAATTTGAGTGTATGACCAACGCTCGCTAATGCGGCGGGGAAAGCTGCATCATAGTAGTAGACTT
Organism: Brachymystax lenok tsinlingensis; assembly: GCA_030435695.1. Classification (NCBI taxonomy): domain Eukaryota; kingdom Metazoa; phylum Chordata; class Actinopteri; order Salmoniformes; family Salmonidae; genus Brachymystax; species Brachymystax lenok. The sequence goes on along the minus strand of CM059812.1, from coordinate 20,647,323 downwards.
GAATGAATATCCCTGGTTGAGTTCAATTGAGCGACTGCTAGTGAAAGGTTAAATCGCTCCGCCTGCAAACTCTTACTGGTGATGTTCACTTTGAACAATATGTCATACCAAATTGCCACTGCGCACTTGAAGCTAAAAGTTGTTCATCTTAGCGGCAATGCTGTTTGCTTCCAACCTTGTTTTAGCACCACAGCTGCCTGTGAGCTTGGGGAATCATAAATCTCCCAGAGTTGGTAACGCATGGGTTTCACAGCTTCCACCCGGCTCTCCCATCTCGTGGCGCTGAGGGGTTTCACTGTGAGTCCATCTTTTACGTGCTATTTCAGCACGTCCCAGTGGAGCATAGATACGGATAAAAATGTATAAATCTCCTGGATGGTGTTAAACTCAGTCGCCTCCAAGCAACACAGTGCAGCATCAGATAGAACCAGTTTCAGCCAGTGTGCGCTGTTTGGCAAAAAAAGGCCCTCGGATTGATACCCTTCGCTGTCTATTGAACTCCGCTGTGCCTCCCCTGCATATTGCCCCGTTGTCAAACCCCCTGCCCTCTCATGTCCATGATGGCGATGCCATGTTTCTGTAGTTTTGAGATGAGCAACACGGTAATGCCCCGCCCTCGTTGCGTCAAGTAGTTCACTAAACTCCAGGAAGTGCTATCTCGTGCGCACTTACCCATCATCCTCGGTTGAAACAAAATGCACCACCATGGTCAAAATGATTGAAAAATATATGGCTGCTTTTAGCGCACTGCACACTGCCTACTGGATCTCTTGTGCCAACATGTCAATGATTTCGTTCTGGATTCTTTTACCAAGGTAGTGTACTTTCCTTACATGCTCCTTCATGATTCCATCAAAGATACCCAGAATTTTGTTAAAATATTGTCTGTGAGTATAACAGAACTGATATAGCAGGCGAAAACCCGAGGAATTTCTGTCCTGGAAAAAGTGTATTTGACACATTGCCTCATTTTGAACAACTCCCTATTGAAAATGACCATGTATGGGAGTAAGATTGCAGTACCTATTGCTTCCACTGGATGTCAACAGTCTCTAGACAGTGTTTGATGATGTTTAGTTGCTCTGGATGGTAATAGAAGCAAAATTTCGAAGTGGTCATTGGATGTAAACAGAAGAGGATACGCGTTCACGGGCTCGCGCGCTCTGTGGTTTTTTCCTTTCCTATCGCCCAGTTTAAAAAAAAGTGTTCCTAAGGATACATTATCAATGATGTTTGATTGTTCTTGGACAAGTGTATAGGTATAGGTTGAACGAGTTCTCTTCACGGATCAATGGGCGAGTGGACGCTGTATTTTATGAACATAATGCGCCAACCAAACTGAGATTTATGGATATAATAAATGACTTTTTCTAACAAAAGAACATTGGATGTCTTTGTTGGACACTTGGGAAGCCCTCTGTAAGTAAGGGATTTGCTTTCGCTGTGAAATGTGTTTTGTGTGAACTGCGATGGTTTATGAATTTATGCTAATGCTGGCTGGGATGCCGCCTTCAGCACAGTGCCCCAAATTCAAGTGCCGTCATAGGCATCTGCTTAATCTTGCCTAATGGGAGGACCGGCCCTGGCCCTCACCTTTTCATCCTTCTTCATGAAACTGATCTCAGGCAGAGGTTGATATGGAAATGTGTATGTTTAAGTAGTGACTAGAATATTCCGCCCTGAAAATGTATAACAGTGTGTAATGGTGTTAGAGTTATAAGACAATAATCCAATAATGTGTGTGTCTAGAACTTTTTAGAGACTAGGACATGGTGTTACTATCTTGCAATGTAAGCAGGGTGTATTTGGGAGAACAAAGGGCTGCTTGTTGAACCAACTACAGAAAAAAGATCTTCCCACTCTCGAGAGGAGAGGAACTGTTAGAAACTGTCTAGCTTGAAATATGTTGCAGAAGTGATAAGCCATGAGTGTGTACTGTGGAAAAATACAGCCACCTAAAGCGGGGCAGAGTTCGTTTGTATGTACAATATAAAATGACTGTATTCCCATTTTGAGAACAGAGCTCTCGTGAATAAAAATTCTGATCCTTGTAGCTGGGTCTCCGTCTGTTTCATTTTAACCAAAGCTTTACGACCTTTGGGTTACAGACTGAGTAGTTCATTAAAAGTTCAGTTAGAATGTTGAGAACAAAATTCTCGTGACAACTTGGTCCTTCGAGCCGGATCTCAAAACCTGTTTCTGTCGTGTAAGGTAACATGCCGAATACCGTGCACGGGTGGATGATTCATCCGTAAATTTAACCATTTGTCTGTGGGTCAATCAGAACGCATTTGGCAGGCAAAACCCTGAGGAATCTCTGTCCTGGAAAAAGTCATTCTGACACATTGCTCATTTTGGCACCCCTCCCTATTGAAAATGACCATATATAGGCATATGTTTGGAATTCAGGAAGCTTCCTTGTGATGTCACCAGCCTCTGGACAGTGTTTTCCTCCATTTTGGGTGAGTAATCGCAGAGAAAACGAGAATACCATGCGGTGTCCTCTTTGTGAAAACTAGTCACGGGCGCGTGCACGAGAAGTCACGGAGCTTCTGTTTTATCGTCGTTATTGATCAGTTTATATTCCGGCTGATTTATAATAGTAAATATACGTAAAGGTGTTGCTAAGGAAACATTTAAAACTAAGTTTGATTGTTTTTGGACAAGTTTATAGGTTACATTTGAACGAGTTGGCGCCGCGTTTCAAAAGAGTAATGGAGGCTGTCGTTTTGCATGAACCAAATGGAGGATTTATGGATAAAAGACGTTACTTTTTCTAACAAAAGAACCATGGATTGTCTTCGTTGGACACTTAGGAAGACCTCAGCAGAAGTTCTTCAACAGGTAATTACTTTGTTTTCGTTGTGAAATGTGTTATGTGTGTGCCATGATTGCTAATCGATACATGGCTATTGGAAAATATGTGAGGTGCTACCCTCAAACAAATGAATGTGCTGCTTTCGCCGTAAAGCCTTTTTGAAATCTGACAACGCTGTGATATTGCCTAGAAACAGAGCTTTTGATGAGTATGGAACACTTGTATATAGCTGGATGTTTAATAATTCAATTTTCGGATTTTAAATCTGGCGCTACAGGTTTTCGCTGGTAGTGTCGGGATGATCCCGCTAGCGACCCACTGGTATTTGAGTCGTTAACAGTTTTGGAAAATTCAGAGTGTTTCCTATCCAATGGTACTAAATATATGCATATCCCATTTTCTGGGCCTAAATGGAAGGCTGTCACAGTAAAGTAGGCCAGAAGGCCAAACTGGAAAACCTAACTTCCATCAAAACAAAAAGTTGGCGGAGCCGCAACAGTTCTTCCGTGCAAGGGTGTTTATTTACAAAGTGATTTGCAAAAAAAAAACAACAGTACTGCCATCAAAAGTATACTTTACAGGGACATATTAAACCATGCTGCCCCATCCAGAGCTCAATACAAAATGGCCTCTCCCTTGAACTGAAAGAGAGAGGCTCCTTTGTAGGGAAGCCCTCCCCTCAGAACATAGCCAACACTAATTAATTAAGCAATTATCTTTTTCAAAGCCTACATTCAGCTAAACATACTGAATTACATACATTGAGACATTTTTCAAGATACCATATATTAATCTAACATTTACAAAATCCCATCACTACTGACATGGTCTTTCAATATGCCAATTGACATTAATGAGCCATTCGGGTCAGGCACTACAAAGTCAGCCCAATTGCTTAGCCGGGTCCTTATCCAGCATCCCGGAAGCTACTGAGATGGAGAAGAGAGAGAGAAACAGAACCAAACAACGCCAGTAACATTGATAAGTATAATAAACATTGCTTAAATAAACATGAACACTTGTCTGTATTCTTTATACCCTAACCTGTTAGTAAAGGTTGGTAATGGTGAAATGTATGTACTAATATAGACGCTAACTTGTGTGTCGACCCACATTGTTAACGTAGCTGAAAAGGGAGGAGGGAGGCGTGATGAACGTGTGTATGTGTTTTAGTGTACCAAATGCTGCCCGCAGCCAGTGACGGACTTCTCCGTCACATTACCTTCCTCCTCTCCTGGGCGACCAGGTTCGGGAGCCGGGATAGGTAATCCGCCATGATGTTTTCTTTACCTGCCTTGTGACGGACACAGAACCTGAAGGGCTGGAGCTCCAGATACCACCTGGTCACACGTGAATTCCGGTCCTTCATGGTCTGGATCCAGGTCAGGGCTCTGTGGTCCGTGTGCAGATCAAATTCCCTCCCAAGAAGGTAGTACCGGAGGCTATCTAATGCCCACTTTATAGCTAGGCACTCCTTCTCGATTGTCGAATACCTGGTTTCCCTGGGCAACAGCTTCCGACTCAGGTACAGCACGGAAGCTCTTCTCCTGGCTCCCTTGGGCCAGTACAGCTCCAATTCCCACAGCCGAGCGTCCACCTGTCTGAGAAACCTCTTCTGAAAATCAGGGTCTTGAGAACAGGGAATGAGCACAGACATTTTTTCAGCATCATGAAAGCTTCCTCACACTCCTCAGTCCACTTCACAGGGTTGCTGGCCACCTTTGAAGTGAGGTTGGTCAGAGGGACAGCGATAGTCGAAAACTGCGGAATGAATCTCCGGTACCACCCTGCCAGACCTAAGAAGGACTTCACCTGTGTCTTGGTTCTGGGTTGAGGGCTGTTCCTTATGGACTCCACTTTGTCCACCTGAGGCCGAACTTCACCCTTACCCAGCTGGTAACCCAGGTACTTTGTCTCCTGTTTCGCCCACTCACACTTCATAAGGTTAAGTGTGAGGCCTGCATCATGAATCCTCCCCAGGACTCTGCCAAGATGCTGTTTGTGCTCCTCCCAGGAATGGCTGTAGATCACCACATCGTCCAAGTAAGCAGCACAGCAATCATCACAGTCCTGGAGGACCTTGTCCATCAGCCTCTGGAAAGTCGCAGGGGCCCCATGAAGGCCAAACGGCATAACCTTGAACTGGAACAGGCCCATCGGTGTCCGGAACGCAGTGTATGTCTTGGATTGTTCGTCCAGGGCACCTGCCAGTACCCTTTGCAGAGATCCAATGTGGTGATGTAATGAGCTCTACCAATTCTCTCCAGTAAATCGTCAATGCGGGGCATGGGGTAGGCATCAAACTGGGAAATGGCATTCACCTTCCGGAAGTCCATGCAGACGCCGCAAAGAACCATCCTTCTTTGGAACAATGACAATGGGGCTGCTCCATTCACTTGACGATGGCTCGACAATATCCATCTCTATCATGGAGTGGACCTCATTCTTGAGGGCTACCACCAGCCTCTCAGGCACACGGTAAGGATGCTGGCGGACAGGGTTCTGGCCAGGCTTCAAACGGATTACGTGTTCCAGGACTTTGGTTCTTCCTGGCCTCTGACTGAAGAGGGCCGGATACTTGCCAAACAGCTGCTTCAGCTCATCTTGCTTGTCTTCTTCCAGGTGAGCCAGTATGACCTCAGCTCGTTCTTTCCATGCCTCTGTGACCCCCTCCGTCTCGTCCTCTTCTTCTACTCTGCGGACCAGAAAGGACTTTCCCTTGGAGAGTTCCTCCTTCTCCTCCCAGGCCTTGAGGAGGTTCACATGGTAGGTTTGCTTCTTCTTACCCTTGTCCGGGTGCAGCACCTCGTAGGTTACCGGGCCCATCTTCCTCCCGATTACGTATGGCCCTTGCCACTGAGAAAGGAGCTTGCTGGTAGATGAGGAAGGAGGAGCAGGACTTTCTGTCCTGGTTCCAACTCTCTGGGGCGAGCGTGCTGGTCATACCCTCTCTTCTGAGCCTTCTGGGCTTGCTGAAGGTTTGTCCTAGCTTCCTCTCGGTACCGCTCCAGCCTGTCTCGCATCTGGAGGACGTACTGGACAATCCCCTGTCCTGAGGTAGCTACTGGGGAACCTTCCCAGCACTTCTTTAACAGGTCCAGTGGTCCCTGCACTGGCCACCCATAGAGGAGTTCGAATGGCGAGAAACCTGTCGATGCCTGAGGCACCTCCCTGTAAGCAAAAAGCAGAAAGGGTAACCACTTATCCCAGTCTTTACCAGTGTCGGCCACAAACTTCCTCAGCATGTTCTTGAGCGTTTGATTGAATCTCTACGAGCCCATCCGTTTGGGGATGGTAGGAGTGGTCCTCAAGCCTTTAATGCCCAGCTGTTGGTGGAGTTGAACCATCAGTCGAAGTGAAGTTTGTCCCTTGGTCCGTCAGGATTTCATCTGGGATTCCTACACGAGAGAAGAGCTGAACAAGAGCACTGATTATTTTTGGAGTGGTTATGGAACGGAGTGGGAATGCTTCTGGGAACCGGGTGGCATAGTCACAGATCACCAATATATACTTGTAACCTGCGCTACTCTTCTCCAAGGGTCCAACAATGTCCATTGCAATTCTCTTGAATGGAGTAGAGATAACTGGCAGTGAACATAGAGGAGCCCGGTCAGACCTACGGACAGCACTGGTTTTCTGGCATGTGGGGCATGTTTTGCAGTATGTTTGTACATCAGTATACATGGAGGGCCAGAAGAAACGGGAGCCTAGCCTAAGATAGGTCTTATGTTGCCCTAGATGGCCTGCCCATGGAACTGTATGTGCAAGGTTGAGAACAAGTGGTCTACATGTAGATGGCACCACTAACTTCCTGCTATCTGCTTCTGACCCAAGGTAGAGTATGTGGTTGTCTACTGTGTAAATTCCCCCACATGAAGATTGGCTGTCCCCAGCAAAGGCCTTGTCAAACAAACATTTCAACGTTAAGCGCCGGACTTCTGCAGTGTAGCAAAATTTTGTGGAACATCCCATTGCACCTCTAACCCAGACACATCAGCAACAGGTACAGGGGTCCTCACATACTTCTCAAGACGCCGCTGGCGTCGTGACTTTCTGGGCCCTTTGGTTCCCCCCCTCAAACAGACTATCACACAAGTCAGGCAGAGGTTGTAAACCAGCTTTGGCCTGGGCACGAGTGACAACTGAACATGACACATGAACATCCGACTGGCAAACTGACTGTTCATACAGCTGACCCCCCCACACTTCCCAACAGATCAGAGAGTACAGGCACATCCCTCCCCAAAATCATCTCAAAGGGTAACTTCTCCATTATCCCAACTTTGAGTAGGTATTTCTGACCCTGAATCTCAACTGTGAGTTCAGCTGTGGGCTGCTGCGACTGGTCACCATGGACACATTGGATCAGTGTCTGGTGACTGTAATCAATGTCATTAACAGGTACATTACATTTTCTGATCAACGACAGTGAACTGCCGGTGTCAATCATTGCAGTAAGACTTTTACCATTCACTTTTACCGGTACCAAGCCTGACCCTTCCCCACTCTGTCTATTCTGAACATCATCCCCCTCTCTGGGCACATAACAGTAACCTGAGAGCTTGGATTTACGTAGTGGACACATTGAAGCTTTGTGTCCCTGCTGTCGGCAGTAAAAACAAGTCAGACCCCTCCCCTCAGAGCGAACTGCATGATCCCTTACCTCCCTCCTCCCAGACACATACCACCCAGAGTTACCTCCACCATCTGTGATGTCTCTCGTGTCTCTGAAATTCCTTGGAGCGGGTGCTGCAGATCGTGGTGGGCCCCCTTTACGTGCATTAAGGTACTGCAGTGCAAGCTTGGCTGCCATAAGCCCATCCTTGGGCTCATGCTCTCTGACCCAGGTTCGAATGTCATGTGGTAGAACTTGTAGAAGTTGCTCAAGGATGATGACCTCTCCGATCTCATCCTGTGTCTTCTCCTCCGGTCGAACCCATCGCCGGTAGAGACCCTTGAGGCGGTGGCACGCGTCTCCGTCGGTGACTCACCCGATGGCGTCGATGCAGCTCTGAAGCGTTGACGGTAGGTCTCCGGGGAAATGTCGAACTTCACCAGCAGCGCTTCCTTCAAGCCCTTGTAGACGTTAGACAACCCCTCATCCATTGCTGTGTAAGCCTCTAAGGCCTTGCCCGTGAGTAATGGAACAAGCCTGCAGGCCCACTCTACCTCTGGCCACCGCCATGTCTTGGCCATGCGCTCAAACCTCAGCAGGTAGTTTTCAATGTCCTCCCCCTGCTGGTATGAGGGCATCTTTGGCTCCTTCCTCAGGAATGCTGGAAGATGGCCGTTAACACTGCTGGACTGGTCTGATGCTGGGGCTGGCCTCATCACTGCTTGGGGATCCTGCTGTGGAGTTGAAGTCCTTGCTGCGTCGACCCTTTGTCGTCCTGGTGTTGGCAGACCCAATCTTGGGCTCTCACTAACAAGTTCTGCCTGGTGAGGAGCTCTGAGGATAGATTGAGGCTCGGAACTCCTGCTTGAAGTCTTCGTCCCTCCTCTCAAGGCAGGTGAAAAGTTGCTGGAAAAGGGCTACCATGGTTGGGTGTGGTTCTGGTCCCCCAACTGCTCCTTCAGTCAGCTGGTCTTTTATAGCTGTATCTGCCGGTTCAACCGGTAGCTCAAGCAGTTCTAGATGTCTTTGGCCCCTTGGTCGGCCTCCTAGTTTTTCATAATTGACCTCTTCACCAGACGATTCCATGGTATTCCACCCGTTTCAACTTCATGTACTTTTTCTGACAGTTGATGCTGCTGCTGAGAACGCAATCCTGTCACGCTGCCTCCCTTACATTTCTTTTTGGAATTCACTGATTTGCGGTGCGCCATCCCACTTCTGACACCATATGTCACAGTAAAGTAGGCCAGAAGGCCAAACTGGAAAACCTAACTTCCATCAAAACAAAAAGTTGGCGGAGCCGCAACAGTTCTTCCGTGCAAGGGTGTTTATTTACAACGTGATTTGCAAAAAAAAAAAAACAGTACTGCCATCAAAAGTATACTTTACAGGGACATATTAAACCATGCTGCCCCATCCAGAGCTCAATACAAAATGGCCTCTCCCTTGAACTGAAAGAGAGAGGCTCCTTTTGTAGGGGAAGCCCTCCCCTCAGAACATAGCCAACACTAATTAATTAAGCAATTATCTTTTTCAAAGCCTACATTCAGCTAAACATACTGAATTACATACATTGAGACATTTTCAAGATACCATATATTAATCTAACATTTACAAAATCCCATCACTACTGACATGGTCTTTCAATATGCCAATTGACATTAATGAGCCATTGGGTCAGGCACTACAAAGTCAGCCCAATTGCTTAGCCGGGTCCTTATCCAGCATCCCGGAAGCTACTGGAGATGGAGAGAGAGAGAAACAGAACCAAACAACGCGTAACATTGATAAGTATAATAAACATTGCTTAAATAAACATGAACACTTGTCTGTATTCTTTATACCCTAACCTGTTAGTAAAGGTTGGTAATGGTGAAATGTATGTACTAATATAGACAGCTAACTTGTGTGTCGACCCACATTGTTAACGTAGCTGAAAAGGGAGGAGGGAGGCGTGATGAACGTGTGTATGTGTTTTAGTGTACCAAATGCTGCCCGCAGCCAGTGACGGACTTCTCCGTCACAAAGGCATTTTACTTTGGGCACGCCAGGCTCTCCAAAACAGTCACCTCTGCTGCTGGAGCCGGTGAGGTTAAAGACCTGCCCCCTGCAATTGGGGATCTACTGCAGGCCGGTGTATACCTAAAAATGGCGGTGACAAGATCCAACCCACATTTCTTTTCCCAGTCTACAAGGATAAAATCAGTAATCTTTATTCACGGATTCGGGAGAAAGGATTTAGGTTCTGTAAAATTATATTTCTCTGAAAATTAATATAATTTCTGAGTCATTGATTTTAATAGGTGTTAGTCTTTTCTAATAAGAATCCAAAGAAGGGTTTTTGCGCTTAGTTGTGTATTAACTACTTAGGGAGCAGTTGGGCGCTAGCTGCGAAAGCACAACATTTGATTGTTTGAGGGTAGCAGCTCTAATATTTTGTGGGCTTTTTTTTTTTGCTACCATTACTTTCAAGGACATTCTACCGTTCTTCATTTGTCTTGAACACAATGTGAGGGCAGAGAAGTCGATGGTAAGAAGGTCTCCTTTCCATTCTCCTGTCGTTGTTTCTCCATCCCCTTATACAGCACCGCCGTCAGGGGTATCTGCCAGAGTAGGTGTGTCATCATGAGCAACAGGCATGTCACTCCTCCCCATCGCTTGATTCTCTGGATATTCAGACGAGAGCATCTGATGGCTGTTAGAAGTTGCCCCTTGATCCGCCTCTCCTTCGGCTTCTTCCTGGCTCCTGTCTGGCACATCGACATCCTCTACTCCCGTTCCCTCCGGACACCAGCCTGGTTTATCAGCATCCTCTGTGTCCTCGTGGCTCGGTGGTCACCTCCTTCTCCCCGCCGGGATTCTGGTGCAGTGGTTTAGATGGTACCACATGTTGCTTCCTTTCATCTGGACGAATGTTGGTGTTGCTAGGACCACTTCGTAGGGACCCTTTTGCCTTGGCTGTTCCACTTTCTCCGGAACACTCAGACCTGGTCCCCTTGGATCTCCAGACGTGGAACCTCTGGTCCTGGTTTTGGTTTGTTTATTTATTTATTTTTCATTATTATACATTTTTTCTTTCCTTGGGGATTTCAAACTCAGAGACTTATGGCCTCTGCTTTATGATTACACCATACACTATCTTATTTCCATCTCTTATCACACAACAAAATTACTTTCCAGCTGCAGCTGGCAACTTTCTCTCCTTCTGGTTCCTAAGAGAGTGGTAGCATAAGACTTGCAAAGCAACAAGAAACATAAAACATGTCATCATTAACAATGTGATAAGCTATGCATAATTATATATGCCTGAGTACCAAAGTCTGAGACCATGACAATTCCCACTCTCTCTTCACCCGACTCTGTACCTCCAGGATACTTTTCTGCTGGACTCCACAAAAATAAAAGCCCTAAAGAAGCTTCCTCATGCTTTCGCCCAGTCTTCCCCTTTTGGCCCCAGGTTCCGAGAGGTGTTCCCAAGCCATGTCATTTTCATCTTGTTCCCCATCTCCTTCATTTCAACTGATAGGCACGGGACCTGATATGCAAGTGCGTATCCCTAATTAGCATTACATTCTCTGGAGGAAACTCAGTACTGTATATGTTTTTACATTGATGCCTTCAGAATGTTGTTTAGAGTATAATTTTCCCAACATCTATCCTGTTCATGTGATGCATTAACCAATAAAACAACTAACCCAACCCAATTAAAGTAGCTCCCAGACCCAACACATTTGTATGCCAACAGTGGAATCTAGTCTCTCCCTCTCTTTAGCTCCGCTTCCTCTGTCATGGTGTCTTCAAGCTCACCCATTATACAGCTGGACCTTACTTCAATTGAGAACTATGCACCCACCAAAGAGAGACATGACAATCTTTACTACTGCAGGTGTTGTAAGGAGTACCGTATGTATGGACCAGACCAAATATATCCCAACACCCCCTCCTGGTGTATCTGGATGTTCACTCAATCTCCAGAATTCAGTCCATGCCCTTGGCTTTCTCTGGCTCCTTATGTGCTGCTTACACCTGAGGACATACACACTCCAACACATGGGTAATTTCCTGAAAACACTCTCTTCTTATGTCAAGATCACTAATTCATAATATTTAAATAACAGCCCTATTTAAACATTCTATCTCAACCACCTCACCTCCTGCTACATTTACACATAATGATAGCCCAATTACGGTCCTTACCGCAACTGCTGTAAGAATAACTACTGCATGTAATCAGTCAAGTGTCTTCCACCTGTTAAAAATTAAGAAACATACCACTGAGTTGGAAGAATATCCAACCTAACAAAACTCTTAACTTCTTAGGGAGCAGCGCACAAGGTGCCCAGAAAATAGGATATGCACATATTTAGTACCATTGGATAGGAAACACTCTGAATTTTCTAAAAGTGTTAACCATTTGTCTGAGGAATTTCTGTCCTGGAAAAAGTGGCTTTGACACATTGCTCATTTGGAACCCCTCCCTTATGAAAATGCCCATATAAGGGCATATGAATGCAGTACCTATCGCTTCCTCTGGATGTCAACAGTCTCGAGACAGTGTTCAGATCTTTTTTAGATGCTTTTAGAGCAGAGAAGAAGAGGAATCAGGAAGTGTCCCCTTAGATGTCATAAGAAGAGGACGCGCGCTCCCGCCAGGCACGCTCTGTGGTTTTTTCCTTTCTTATCGCCCAGTTTATATTCCGGTTGAATTATTATAGTAAATATACATAAAATTATGTTTGATTGTTCTTGGACAAGTTTATAGGTATAAGTTGAACGAGTTCTCTTCACGTTTCAATGGACGAGTGGAGGCTGTAGTTTCTGATTATAACGCGCCAACCAAACGGAGATTTATGGATATAATACATTACTTTTTCTAACAAAAGAACCATGGATTTTCTTTGTTGGACACTTGGGAAGCCATCAGCAGAAGTTCTTCAACAGGTAATTGATTTGTTTTCGCTGTGAAATGTGTTTTGTGTGAACCGTGAAGGCTAATGAATTCATGGTAATGGAAAAATAGTGAAGGAGCTACCCTCAAACAATCAAATGTGGTGCTTTCACCGTAAAGCCTTTTTCAAATCTGACAACGCTGTGATATTGCCAAGAAGCAGAGCTTTTGATGACTATGAAACACTTGTATATTGGTGCATGGTTAATAATTCAACTTTTGGATTTTGCATATGGCGCCTTGCATTTCACCTGGTAGTTTCGGGTGTGGTGTGCTAGTGCCCCAGCAATCCCTGAGAGGTTAAACAGCCATCACTAACATTGAGTGGCTGCTGCCAACATACTGACTTAAATATCTAGCCACTTTAAATAATAGGAATTGGACATAACAAATGTATCACTAGCCACTTTAAACAATTTTGTATATAATGTTTACATACTCATATCAAATGTATACACTGTACTCTAAACCATCTACTGAATCTGGCCTATGCCGTTCGGCCACCGACTCAAATCTCTAGCCACTTTAATAATTATAGTTGGATGAAATAAATGTATCACTAGCCACTTTAAACGATGCCATTTATATAATGTTTACATATCCTACATTACTCATCTCATATGCATATACTGTACTCCATACCATCTATTGCATCTTGCCTACGCCGGTCAGCGATCGCTCATCCATATATTTATATGTACATACTCGTATTCATTCCTTTACTCTTGTGTGTATAAGGTAGTTGTTGTGAATTTGTTAGATTACTGTTAGATACTACTGCATGGTCGGAACTAGAAGCACAAGCATTTCGCTACACTCGCATTAACATCTGCTAACCATGTGTAAGTGACAAATAAAATTGGATTTGATTTGATTTGACTTGGCAGCAAGTGGATCTTCCGGCAAGACAGTAACCCCAAGCACTAATCAAAATCCACAAAGAAATGGTGAATTGACCACAAAATCAACATTTTGCAATGGCCATCTCAGTTTCTTGACTTGAGCCCCTAAAATTGTGTGGTTTTAATTGAAGAGGGCAGTCCATAAGAGTAGACAAAGGATATAAAGGATCTGGAAAGATTCTATTTGGAGAATTGGTCTAAAATTCCTCCCAACGTGTTCTCTCTTTAAAGGCTCAGTGTAATTAACCTCGCAAGGGGAGTGTGCTGGAGTATTCCAAACAGGTAGTTTAAAAGAATACAATTTCCCCCAATAAATTGCATTCAATATAGCTCAGTATTTGTTGCTAACCTTTTTCAAGAGTACCAGTAATTATGTACCTGATTGTACAACATCTATCAACTATCAAACGTTGTACTTTTCAATTGCTGCTCGATATAATGTAAACAAATAAATAGTCATATCAACTTGGGTGGTAGAGGAAACACTATGGTGGGATCAGCTCAGCAGTAGCTACAAGGAGTTGAGGAGTGGGGTCCAGTTTTTGTTGAAGGATGGAATTTAGTCTTTGGTGGATGCTGTAACTTTTCCCATTGTGATGTGGTCTGTGAGGAGGTTAATCCATTGACAAACACACTTGGTTTCTGTTTTTCTAGTTGAGTAATATTGTTTTGTTGGCGATATTTTAAGGCGATAAAAAAGGACTGATGATCTCCAAGAAGGCAGAAGGATGGGGAGAGTGGAATGTTGTGACCCAAAAGGGTGGACAGTTTGTGTATGGTTTCTTTCCAGAATTGTAGGGTGGTTGGACAGAGCCATGTGGCGTGAAAGTAGTTGTATTTTAGTTTTTTCCTTAGCACTAACACACTTGATTCAACTAATCATCAAACCTTTAATTGGAAACACTGCATTTATCTTGCATTCTAGTTCAAATGATTTATAAATCCAATGTAATGAGCAAATGTGCAGATTTGGTCTCTGCTATATATATACAGTGGGGAAAAAAAGTATTTAGTCAGCCACCAATTGTGCAAGTTCTCTCACTTAAAAAGATGAGAGAGGCCTGTAATTTTCATCATAGGTACACTTCAACTATGACAGACAAAATGAGGAAAAAAAATCCAGAAAATCACATTGTAGGATTTTTTATGAATTTATTTGCAAATTATGGTATGTAAGATATCTGGTGGCAACCCCAATCATGTAATGTAATCACACACACACACACTCATGATAACATCTTACAGAACACATACTAACATTTTCTCGGTTTGGTAACATTTATTTTTTTGTCAAAAACCTACATTGATTACATTGCTGAATTCGACCATACAATCAAAGTATATCTTGTAGCACTTTTTCACTTATCTGTGATTTATTCTCTCTTTATTTTTAATCAAGAATTGGTATGTAGTTTAATCTGTGTGTATTGTCACTTTCTACTTGGAAGCCAGTGACATAGAGGAGGAAGAGGGATCTTCTTAAAGGTGTTTTCCAGGATGAGAACGGAGTGGCCCTTCCTGAGTTGAATCCCATCGATGAAGTCACAGAGAGCCATCTTCTCTGCCTTGTAGTAGAGACCCAGTTTGCCACCTGTTTTGTTGGCTATGGTGATGTTGGGTGGGACAGCTTTTCTGGGAGTTGTTTGTTAAGCTAAGAGAACGAGGGAGAGTCATTGGACAGTGCTGAAATAAATGTGGTTGTCAGTAATAGGAGTTTGCATAGAACACTGCTATGAGCAACAATAAACCTTTTTATATGCTGGTGTTGGAGCTGAGCTGTGAAATGTGTATGTATATGGAGATGTAATTGCTTTATGCTTTGAAATGTCTGGTATCAATGTGTGTTGAATTCCCATGTTGAAAGTCCACAAAACAATAAAATATTAATTGATTTATTTATTCATTCATATGTAGATTCCCTACCGCTGGATAGGGTTACATACCGGTACGACTGGGGGTGTTGGTCTGGTTGCCAATGGAAAGATTTCCGCTCACATTGCCTGACATGGTTTGGCCGGATATGGTTTGGCCGGATATGTTTTGGCCTGATATTGTAGGACATTTGGCAACATTTTGTTTATTGCAGCAGTGTTGGCTGTTGGTATGTGAAGTGGCATCAGTTGAAGCACAATCCATTGCTGCAATGACAGAGAGAGGAGAGAAAGAGAAGTTGAGAGAAAGAGGATAATTAAGGGTTAAGTTGATTCAATTCAGTGGTAGAAAAAAGACCCATTTGTCATTCTTGAATAAAAGTAAAGATACCTTAATAGAAAATGACTCAAGTTATCCAGTAAAATACTACTTGAGTAAAGGTTTAAAGGTCTTTGGTTTTAAATAAACTTAAGTATCAAAAGTAAATGTAATTGCTAAAAAATACTTATTTATCAAAAGTAAAAGTGTAATTAATTTCAAATTCCTCATATCAAGCAAACCACCATTTTGTTATTTTACAGATCTCCAACTCCAACACTAAGACAACATTTACAAACGAAGAATGTGTGTTTAGTGAGTCCGCCAGATCAGAGGCAGTAGGATGTTCTCTTGACAATTGTATGAATTTGACAATTTTCCTGTCCTGCTAAGCATTCAAAACGTAGCAAGTACTTTTGGGTGTCAGTATAACATTATATCACACGTAACAACTCCTCCCTTCCAGCTATTTTGTATTACATCAACATAAAAAGAGATATGCATGCAAATTCAACAACTGTAACAATAACTGAAATAAGGCACTATTAAATTTTTTAAACTAACAACACATTTGTTTTACAATAAAATACAATTAAATCAAACTAGCTTGAGAACCAGTCAGTAGTTGTGGGACTGGTGGATTCAACTGTCTCTTGAGGTTCAGTTTCATTACAGTGCCTATAATAAGTATTCACACCCCTCTGACCTTTTCCCATTTATTGTGTTACAAACAGGAATTTATTTAATAGGGATTTTGACTGATCTACACAAAATACTCCATTATGTCAAAGTGATAAAAACGAATAAACTGGAAACATTTACAAACGAAACATCTTAGACAAATGTTAGATAAGTGTTCAACCACTTTGTTATGGCAAGCTTAGTTCAGGGGAAAACATTGACTTCAAAAATCTAAAAATAAGTTGCATTGACCCACTCTGTGTCCAATAAGAGTGGCCAATATGATTTTTTAAGAACTACCTCATCTCTGTACTGTACCCCATACACACAACATATCTGTAAGGCCCCTTAGTCATCCTTTCTCATGTAAGTCACTTCAGGTGCCTCAGCAATGGAGCAAGCGAAGCAGCTGCATCCCCACTTTCAAAATAGGGGTGCAAACATATGTTTTGTGGGATATTTTGTAAATATTAATGTAAACAAAAAAAATTAAGGTAATGGTTAGGCATAAGGTTAGCAGTGTGTTCGAGGTTATGGTAATGTTTAAAATAAGATTTTAAGAAGAAAAATTGATGTGCAGGGTTTATCACTTTGTGACAGTGGTAACTAGTGATGACCATTAGAAAGCAGTATTCAGTGTTTAAAATGAAAAGGCACCTGCAAAAAAAATTGTTTATCTACTTTGTTGTGCTGTTACATTTGTATTGTTGTTTCATATCATTTGAGTTGTGTCCCCCTGAAGCTCTGCTTTGCTGGTTAAGAAATATCAACCAAATATACAAATTCCACCCTCGTTGCATCAAATATGTATGCTGATCAGACAAGTTTTAAACATTTTCATGGTGGCACTGTGATAGTGCTTCAAACAACAAAAACTCCATGTCGGACGTCAAAACTCGATCTCTAACCAAACATCGCATTTATTTTCAAATACTGTAAAACTATTTAGTGGAACATGCATCTGACCACTTCCGTATTGAGCGAGTCACTGGTACTTCCTGATTTCGTTTCTGCTTGTAATCAGGAATCAGGAGGATAGAATTATGGTCAGATTTGCCAAATGGAGGGCGGTGGAGAGCTTTGTATGCATCTCTGTGTGTGGAGTAAAAATGTTTTCCTCTGGTTGCACATGTGACACGCTGGTAAAAATGTGGTAAAACGGATTTAAGTTTGCCTGCATTAAAGTCCCCGGCCACTAGGAGCGCCACCTTCAGGGTGAGCATGTTCTTGTTTGCATTTGGCATTATTGATTTGGTTGAGTGTGGTCTTAGTGCCAGCATCTGTCTGTAGTGGTAAATAGACGCCTACGAAAAATATGAATGAGAACTCTATTGGTAGATAGTGTGGTCTACAGCTTGTCATAAGGTACTCTACCTCAAGCGAGCAATACCTCGAGACGTCTTTAACTTCTTAGGGAGCAGCGCACTTTTTCTAACAAAAGAACCATGGATTGTCTTCGTTGGACACTTGGGAAGCCCTCAGCAGAAGTTCGCTATGAAATGTGTTTTGTGTGAATCGCATGGTTTATGAATTTATGGTAATGGAAAAAATATGTTAGGTGCTACCCTCAAACAATCAAATGTGGTGCTTCGCCGTAAAGCCTTTTTGAAATTTGACAATGCTGTGATATTGCCAAGAAGCAGAGCTTTTGATGACTATGAAACACTTGTATATTGATGCATGTTTAATTATTCAACTTTTGGATTTTGAATTTGGCGCCTTGCATTTCACCTGGTAGTGTCGGGAGTGGGGCGCTAGCGCCCCAGTGCACCTTGCTGCTCCTTAAGAATTTAACAGGAGACATTGCTCACCAGCTGTTATTGACAAAAAGACACACACACACACCCTTCGTCTTACCAGAGGTAGCTTCTCTGTTCTGCCGGTGCATAGAAAATCCACCCAGTAATATATTGTCCGTGTCGTCGTTCAGCCATGACTCGGTAAAACATGAGATATTACAGTTCTTAACTTCTTAGGGAGCAGCGCACGAGGTGACCGTTTTGGAGAGCCTGGCGTGCCCAAAGTAAAATGCCTCCCATTCAGGCCCAGAAAATAGGATATGCACATATTTAGTACCATTGGATAGGAAACACTCTGCATTTTCTAAAAGTGTTAACATTTTCTCTGTGAGTATAACAGAACGGATATGGCAGGCGAAAACCCGAGGAATGTCTGTCCTGGAAAAAGTGGTTTTGACAGATTAACTCATTTGGAACCTTTCCTTATGAAAATGCCCATATAAGGGCATATGAATGCAGTACCTATCGCTTCCTCTGGATGTCAACAGTCTCGAGAAAGTGTTCTGATTCTTCTTAGCTGCTTTTAGAGCAGAGAAGAAGAGGAATAAGAAAGTGTCCACAGAGAATGTCAATAGGAGGAGTAAACGCGTGCTCCCGGCAGGCACGCTCTGTGGTTTTGTCCTTTTTTTATAGCCCAGTTTATATTCCGGTTGAAATATTATGCTATTTCTACATAAAAGTGTTCCTAAGGATACATTTAAAATGATGTTTGATTGTTCTTGGACAAGTTTATAGGTATAAGTTGAACGAGTTCTCTTCACGTTTCAATGGACGAGTGGAAACTAGTTTCTGATTATAACGCATGAACCAAACTGAGATTTATGGATATAATACATTACTTTTTCTAACAAAAGAACCTTGGATTGTCTTCGTTGGACACTTGGGAAGCCTTCAGCAGAAGTTCATCAACAGGTAATTGATTTGTTTTCGCTGTGAAATGTGTTTCGTGTGAACCGTGAAGGCTAATGAATTTATGGTAATGGTAAAAATTTGTTAGGTGCTACCCTCAAACAATCAAATGTGGTGCTTTCGCCGTGAAGCCTTTTTGAAATCTGACAACACTGTGATATTGCCAAGAAGCAGAGCTTTTGATGACTATGAAACACTTGTATATTGATGCATGTTTAATTATTCAACTTTTGGATTTTGAATTTGGCGCCTTGCATTTCACCTGGAATGTGTCGGGAGTGGGGCGCCAGCGCACCTTGCTGCTCCTTATAATCTCCTGTTGGTAGGATAATCGTAATCCTAGGTCGTCTATTTTATTTTTCAATGATCGCATGTTAGCAAGTAGAATTGATGGCAATGGGAGTTTACTCGCTCGCCTACGGATTCTCAAAAGGCAGCCTGATCTGCGTCCTCTTATCCACCGTAGTTTCTTCACACAAAAGGTGGGGATCTGGGCCTGTTCCTGGGAGAGCAGTATATCTTTCTCATCGGACTCAATAACTTCTGCGCACGGGTCTAGTTTCCTGAATTTCCGCCTGTCGGACGTGCCCAAAGTAAACTGCCTGCCACTCAGGCCCAGAAGCTAGGATATGCACAAATTTGTAGTAAATATGTTAAAATAATGTCTGTGAGTATAACAGAACAGATATGGCAGGCAAACACCCGAGGGAATTCCATCCAAGAAAATGTTATTTTGTGGGCATTCTCTGGGGTACACGGAAAAGGTGCTTCGCCGGATGTTCTCGATTTTGATCCCGTTCACGGGATCCGTGCGCTAAGTTAAAGGAAAAAGCTTATTTCAGTCTGTGGTGAGTAATACCAGTTCTGATGTCCAGAAGTTATTTTTGGTCATAAGAGATGGTAGCAACAACATTATGTATAAAATAAGTTACAAACAATGCAAAACAATGCAAAGAAACGAACAAAATAGCAAAATTGATTATGGGCATGTAAAACATCAGCCATCCTCTTCTGCGCTAATTCACATGTGCTGTTATTGTGAAGTGGAAACATCTAGGAGCAACAACGGAACTACTGAGTTCCAAACTTCCTTCGGAAGCAATGTCAGCCCAGGAACTGTTAGTCTGGAGCTTCATGAAATGGGTTTCCATGGCCAAGCAGCCGCACACAAGCCTAAGACCACCAAGCGCAATGCCAAGCGTCTACCGTAGTGGTGTAAATCTCGCCGCCATTGGACTCTGGAGCAGTGAAAACACGTTATCTGGAGTGATGAATCACATTTCACCATCTGGCAGTCCAATGGACAAATCTGGGTTTGGCATATGCCAGGAAAACGCTACCTTCCCCAATGTATCATTCTAACTGTAAAGTTTGGTAGAGGTGGAATAATGGTCTGGTGCTGCTTTTCATGGTTCGGGCTATGCCCCTTAGTTTCATTGAAAGGAAAACTTTTCACTACAGCATACAATGGCATTTGAGAACTTGACTGGCCTGCACAGAGCCCTGACCTCAACCCTATCAAACAGTTTTGGGATGAATTGGAAGTCCAACTGCGAGCTGGGACTAATCGCCCAACATCAGTACCCGACCTCACTAATGCTCTTGTGGCTGAATGAAGACAAGTCTCCGCAGCAATGTTCTAACATCTAGCGGAAAGACCGGCCATGGAAACCCATTTCATTAAGCTCCTGATGAACAGTTAGTGACGTTGCTTCCAGGAGGTAGTTTGGAACTCGGTAGTGAGTGTTGCAACCGGGGACAGTTGATGTTTACCTGCTTCAGCACTTGGCGGTCCTGTTCTGTGAGCTTGTGTGGCCTACCACTTTGCAGCTGAACAATTGTTACTCCTAGACCTTTCCACTTCACAACAGCAGCACCTGCAGTTGACCAGGGGAAGCTCTAGCAGGTCAGAAATTTGACGAACTGACTTGCTGGAAAGATGGCATCCTATGATGGTGCCATGTTGAAAGTCACTGAGCTTTTCAGTAAGGCCATTCTACTGCCAATGTTTGTCTATGGAGGTTGCATGGCTGTTTTCTTGATTTTATACACCTGTCAGCAACGTTGTGAATGAAATAGCCAAATTCATTTAATTGAAGGGTTGTCCACATAGTTTGTATATAGTGTATTATATTGTAGTGCCATGTGGCCATCCCACATGGGATTATAAGACACATTGATATTAGAATCAGTTCCAGCACCAGCGTAAAAATAAATAAAAAATAAACAATTATGAGGCTCAAAGCAGTGTTCCCAGCAAACTCTTAATACTGACAACCACATTTCTTTCAGCACTGTCAAATCTCTCTGTCGGAGAGAGACCTCATTGAGGGGTGTCAACTCCTGAAGGGCCACTCCATACTCATCCTGGAAGGCACCTTTAAGAAGAGCCTTCTCCCTAAGAGCATCTGTGTTACTGGAAAGTGACAATACACATAGCTGCCCTGAGGAATCCCCACTTCATTGGCTGGACAACCTCCTGGCAGAGTATGCTGTGGGTCACCGCAAGTCCTACATCCTGACTGTCGACAAAGAAATGAAGTTAGCTGAAACAGGAAAGATATGGGTGGATGAGGACAGGGTGGATCACAACCCCAAAACGAAACGCCACCATGGAACCTCCTGTATCTTAACACTCTTTATTAATCACAGATGAAGCTACATGACAATTACTACAGATACAAAATATTTCATTAAAATATTAAATTATTAAACGCCACTCCAGACAACTACTTTCACGGCACCTGGCTCTGTCCTCCCCACTTACAATTGTGGAGAAAAGCATATATGAAAACAATCCATCCTTTTGGAATGTGATAACCCAATAAATATAATGTCCCACAAATTATGAAGCCAATATAGTATGCTATGTTCTTGTGTTCAGGAGCCGATATTTGGCTGTAAGGTGTGTAGAAAAGTGTTCAAGCACACCTGCTAATCTGATTTCACCAGAAGTCTGACATGAAGAAACACACCTTCATTCATACAGGTGAGTCAACATGTATTCTATGGGAATGTTTACAGAGACCTCTCCAGTTCTGGCAGGCAAATATGGCTGTTTTTCCAAAGCAGTGCCCACTCTTTTCCATAGGCATACATGGTAATTATGACCACTATCCGGAAGATGTCCTCCAACCAATCAAAGCTTTTGCAGTTGACTGACACGTTGTCCATCCAATCAGAGAATTGGGATCAGAGAATGAACCTGGTATTGTCTATTGGGATTGTGCCACAGAGCATTATGGGGTAGAGATTAAGAGTGATAGTTGAGCATTTTTTGGATATTATTCCATTCACATTCGTTTTTTCAAATGACAGGAGACATAAGAGGTATATTTTAAATTGTTTTCTTGGTTTCCAAACTTCATTTTTGTGTCCAGCTATTTATTTAACATTTTTTTAAGTTAGCCTTGCTAACTTCAGTAGCTAGCAAGCTACCAGCGCAAGTGCAGTTTTCTCCTCCAGAATGGTGGAATGGCCAATGCTGCCGAAAATGTTGTGGGCTTTTTGTTGAAGAACCCCTTTCATTCTCTAGGGTACACGGAAAAGGTGCAAATTAAAAGCGAGGGCCAGGGGCTGCCTGAGATCAGTTTCATGAAGAAGGATGAAAAGGTGAGGGCCAGGGCCGGCCCTCCCATTAGGCAAGATTAGGCAGATGCCTATGACGGCACTTGAATTTGGGGCACTGTACTGCACCCCAGCCACCAGCTCATAGCATTGCTGCAGTTCCCGCCCCCACCACTATTCCACTTCTCCCCAAATTCACTCCCAATATGTTTGGTAGCTATTGTGATGTGTGTGTGTTTATATGGGATTATCAAATTGTGAAACTTTAATATGAAATGAATCTGCCAATGAAATGATTGTATTGATTTTTATGTTGTGTGAAGGACATGATTAGTGATTAAGGCAGTAGCCTAACGCAGCCTGTTTAACCTCTCAGGGATTGCTGGGGCGCTAGCGGGCTGCTCCCGACACTACCAGGTGAAATGTAAGGCGCCAAATTCAAAATCCAAAAGTTGAATTATTAAACATCCACCAATATACAAGTGTTCCATACTCATCAAAAGCTCTGTTTCTTGGCAATATCACAGCGTTGTCAGATTTCAAAAAAGGCTTTACGGCGAAAGCAGCCCATTTGATTGTTTGAGGGTAGCACCTCACATTGTTTTCCCATAGCCATGAATCGATTAGCCATCATGGCACACACATGACACATTTCACAGCAAAATCAAATCAATTACCTGTTGAAGAACTTCTGCTGAGGTCATCCTAAGTGTCCAATGAAGACAATCCATGGTTCTTTTGTTAGAAAAAGTAGTGTATTTTATCCATAAATCCTCCATTTGGTTCGCGCGTTATAATCAGAAACGACAGCCTCCACTCCTCCATTGAAACGTGACGCAAACTCGTTCATCTTATACCTATAAACTTGTCCAAGAACAATCAAACATAGTTTTAAATGTATCCTTAGGAACACTTTTACATATATTTACTATTATAAATCAACCGGAATATAAACTGATCGATAAAGACGGTAAAAAAGACACTGCGCGCCTTGTCGGGAGCGCGCGTTCCATTCTGTTTACATAAAAGAGACACTTCCTGGTTTGCTCTTCATCTCTGGTCTAATTCATCCAAAATGAAAATTTACACTGTCTCCAGACTGTTGACATCTAAAGGAAGCGATGGGTACTGCATTCATATGCCCTTATATGGTCATTTTCATGAGGGAGGGGTTTCCAAATGAGCAATGTGTCAAAATCACTTTTTCCAGGACAGAAATTCCAGGACAGAATTTCCGAAAGCCGCCCGAACAAGGAGAGGGACCAACTTCGGCTGAAGTCGTGACACCCTATCTCCACATACCTTGTGGATCTGTTTTATTCATGGTCTCTAATTTGTCTACGTCTAAACGCCACTCAAATCCATACCTCTTTCTCCACTTGGACCATAATATACATTTCTTTTATTCTTAGACTCCATATATCTCTCATCTCCCGTAAGTTCCTTACAAACGCCTAGGTAGGGTTTAAACACTCCTCTCCTTTCTTTGGAATTGTATTTTTAGATGTGACTTTTGAACAAATATTAGGTCTCACACATGCTATTTTCATTCCCTTGGATTTTATTATTAGGCGCGACTCTCGATTTGGATCTGTGATTAATTTAACACAGTTAAATATTCACTAGATTATTATTTTCTAAATAGAACAACTGCCCTTACTCACAATTTTATATCCCTTCTTAATAATCAACCTTCTTACTCTCAGGTCACAAATATTAAGCAAGTTTAGTTGTGGTAGTGCACAGTTACCCCAGGTCTTTACGGACCTGGACCGGGTTCTCTCTCTATCGATTTGGTTAACCTCTTAATTGTTTACCTTCTATCAGTCTCATTCTGAATGTCGCAAAATCCTTAGATATCTGCACAAACCCTAGCATAGGTGATGAATCAGCGATATACAAATTGGCTTAATTATTTATTCACTAACTAACTAAATAATCACACAGAATCACATTAACACACAAACAGTTGGTTATTGTTTACTAACACAATGCAATGAATGGTCTCTAGTGGACTAAACCGATATGACGGCTTGGTAGACAATGGAAACAGAGTGGGAGAGACAGAGAGTGTGCTTATTGAACATACATGTGGAAAATACAGCCATCGGAAAAATGGATATTAAGGACTCTAACAACCGCACTGCCCCTTTAACTTATAAAATAGTGAACTTCACCTATAGGTGAGAAGCCCAACATGTGCCCGGTGTGTGGCAAAGCCTTCAGCCAGAGCTCCAACCTCATCATTTGCAGCCATCAGCACAGTGGCAACCAACCCTACCGCTGACCCCGCTGCCTCTTCGGCTTCCAACGCAAACAGGAGAACCACTGCACATACGTTCAGTCTATGACCCTGCAAACAGCTGATCTGAGATCAGTTTTAATAAGCAAGAAAACTACATCACATAGATAGCAACTCAGAGAGACTCACATGGTTACTCATTTTTGCATTCTCAGGCTGATCATAGTTTTATTATTTTAGGTGATCAAACTCCCTTGATTGTCAGTGATTTGCCTGTAAGGGGGAGGTTAAAGATATGGCCATTTGAGATATAATACATTTTAGTGCTTGACAAATATATTGCTCTTGTGACGCCTTCGTAGCTTCTCTGGAACTGAGTCCTCCCTTTCCAGTTCTCTGGAATATAGACTCATTCCTGGAATGGATTGGGCTGAGAACTCCCCACCCTCCCTCTCTCTGTCCGCGCTACCCTATAAAAGCAGAGCAATCTCTCCACTAGAACACCTGATTACTACAACCTTCAAGCGCGCCACCGCACCGAGGAAGAACACACAGACACAGGTAAATACATCATTTAAAATACATGCTTTAGGTTTTAAATCACTATTGGCCTCATGTTAATCTCATGCCCAGGCTTTATTGCTACAGAGAGATGTGTTGGGACAAGATCAGCCTGATGGTGACATACATTGGCAAAAAAAAATCCTGCAATTCTACACTGTTTCTTCACAGGAGGAATCCATATTCATGAACAGAACACAACTATTTGTTCTTAGGTAGGTTCTGACACAATAAATTAAATTGAACTCCAGTACTTAAATGCTAAATTGATATTCAGTCAATAAAAAGTGCCATTTGAAACCATAATCTTAACAGGTTATATTATATCATGGAACACAATCTTAAAAAAGGAAGTAACCTCAGCAGGCGCTTAACTGTAGAAGCCTAGGGCTGTACAATGCACAGGAGGTTGGTGGCAACATAATTGGGAAGAACAGGCTGGTGGTAACAACTGAAGCGGAATTAGTGGAATGGTATCAAATACATGATTTCCAGGTGTTTGATGCCATTCCATTTGTGCCGTTCCCAACACTTTTAAAAGCATTCTCCCCTCAGGAAAATAGTCAGAAATGGGGGATACTGTCAGTCTTGTATCAATATGATACCAAATATTATGATCTCAGTATCTAGAGCAGCCTCCACTGCAATGGCATAGCCTTGTTTTGATCATTTGTTAGATTAGTCTTATTATTACGTTTCTTAATAAAATGT
Organism: Brachymystax lenok tsinlingensis; assembly: GCA_030435695.1. Taxonomy (NCBI): domain Eukaryota; kingdom Metazoa; phylum Chordata; class Actinopteri; order Salmoniformes; family Salmonidae; genus Brachymystax; species Brachymystax lenok. Next base: position 20,621,380 of record CM059812.1, on the reverse strand, counting down.
CTAAAAATATGTTTTAGTGTAATGATGTTATTGCTATTGAAGACCCATGTATGCATTTATAAGTTATTAATGGGTAACCTATTAATTTAAATGATCAGAAATGAATGTAAATATCAGAGTGGGCCATTCAATTATGATCGACGTGACACACCAGGATTTATAGTCCTTTGTTCCTTGCCCAGGTCAGATTTATCAAGTTTAAAAAAACATAATGAAACATAATATAATATAATATTTTTCCAAATGAAAAAGGTTGGCAGAGTGAAGACGTGCGTCTCCTGCCATGAACAGTTACTCTCAAATAGTGATAAGGACGCACTCAGGACGCATGTGTAGAGGGAGTGGTAGAACCCAATTAAGTGAGTGAGACATGGAGGTGAAAGAGAATTTATGGAGAAGATCTGAGTGGTGCTTGGCTTGGTTTCAAATGCACATGTAGGCCTATAGGAACACTAGAGCCAAAACAAATGAACATTGGCTTCAAAACATGTATTTTTCTCCAATGCATGTTCCACTAAATAGTTTTACAGTATTTGAAAACAAATGTGATGTTTGGTTAGAGATCGAGTTTTGACGTCCGACATGGAGTTTTTGTTGTTTGAAGCACTATCACAGTGCCACCATGAAAATGTTTAAAACTTGTCTGATCAGCATACATATTTGATGCAACGAGGGTGGAATTTGTATATTTGGTCGATATTACTTAACCAGCAAAGCAGAGCTTCGGGGGGACACAACTCAAATGATATGAAACAACGATACAAATGTAACAGCACAACAAAGTAGATCAACTATTTTTTTTGCAGGTGCCTTTTCATTTTAAACACTGAATACTGCTTTCTAACGGTCATCACTAGGTACCACAGTCACAAAGTGATAAACCCTGCACATCAATTTCTCTTCTTAAAATCTTATTTTAAACATTACCATAACCTCAAACACACTGCTAACCTTATGCCTAACCATTACCTTAATTTCTTTTGTTTACATTAATATTTACAAAATATCCCACAAAACATACGTTTGCACCCCTATTTTGAAAGTGGGGATGCAGCTGCTTCGCTTGCTCCATTGCTGAGGCACCTGAAGTGACTTACTTGAGAAAGGATGACTAAGGGGCCTTACAGATATGTTGTCTGTATGGGGTACAGTACAGAGATGAGGTAGTTCTTAAAAAAATCATATTGGCCACTCTTATTGGACACAGAGTGGGTCAAAGCCACTTATTTTTAGATTTTTTTCCCCTGAACTAAGCTTGCCATAACAAAGTGGTTGAACACTTATCTAACATTTGTCTAAGATGTTTCGTTTGTAAATGTTTCCAGTTTATTCGTTTTTATCACTTTGACATAATGGAGTATTTTGTGTAGATCAGTCAAAATCCCTATTAAATAAATTCCTGTTTGTAACACAATAAATGGGAAAAGGTCAGAGGGGTGTGAATACTTATTATAGGCACTGTAATGAAACTGAACCTCAAGAGACAGTTGAATCCACCATTTCTCAGAGTCCCACAACTACTGACTGGTTCTCAAGCTATTTTGATTTAATTGTATTTTATTGTAAAACAAATGTGTTGTTAGTTTTAAAAATGTAATAGTGCCTTATTTCAGTTATTGTTACTGTTGTTGAATTTGCATGCATATCTCTTTTTATGTTGACGGAATACAAGATAGCTGGATGGGAGGAGTTGTTACGTGTGAAATAATGTTATACTGTTAAATATAATTAATCCTAGGCACTACTTTGTTGTTACTGTGGAAACTAGAGCATTGATACTAATTGAGTACTGCACCTGCTCATGAATGTTCTGTGCTTGAACTTGAGATTGATCGATAAACTAAAATTAACATTACCTCCATTTCAAGTAGAATTATTACGGTTTGTGTAGTAGTAAGAGCACAACACCTAATGCCGATGAAATGACAAAACAGTAACAGAGAATAATGTACCAACCCTTGTCTCATTTAAATACTTACAATTAACATAAGGACCAAGACATTGCAAAAGACATGCAATTCCACTTAGTGCAATAGTGACCAGTAAAGCTAAATTGCACAGATACACTTTGCTTATCGAGATCTGTGCTTTATATGGACAGTTTGGATGAGGAATATTCTTTAATTTATTCAGTGGTGAAAAGTACTTAAGGAAAAATACTTTAAAGTAGTACTTATGACATTTTTTGGGGTATCTGTACTTAACCATTTATATTTTTTGACAACTTTTACTTCATTACATTTCAAATGAAAATAATGTACTTTTTACTTCATGAATTTTCCCTGACACCCAAAAGTACTTGCTACGTTTTAAATGCTTAGCAGGACAGGAAAATTGTCAAATTCATACAATTGTCAAGAGAACATCCTACTGCCTCTGATCTGGCGGACTCACTAAACACACATTCTTCGTTTGTAAATGTTGTCTTAGTGTTGGAGTTGAATATCTGTAAAATAACAAAATGGTGGTTTGCTTGATATGAGGAATTTGAAATTAACTACACTTTTACTTTTGATAAATAAGTATATTTTAGCAATTACATTTACTTTTGATACTTAAGTTTATTTAAAACCAAATGCCTTTAGACTTTTACTCAAGTAGTATTTTACTGGATAACTTGAGTCATTTTCTATTAAGGTATCTTTACTTTTATTCAAGAATGACAAATGGGTCATTTTTCTACTACTGAATTGAATCAACTTAACCCTTAATTATCCTCTTTCTCTCCCCTCTCTTTCTCTCCTCTTCTCTGTCATTGCAGCAATGGATTGTGCTTCAACTGATGCCACTTCACATACCAACAGCCAACACTGCTGCAATAAACAAAATGTTGCCAAATGTCCTACAAAATCAGGCCAAAACATATCAGGCCAAAACATATCAGGCCAAAACATATCTGATCAAACCATATCAGGCAATGTGAGCGGAAATCTTTCCATTGGCGACCAGACCAACACCCCCAGTCGTACCGGTATGTAACCCTATCCAGCGGTGTAGAATCTACATATGAATGAATAAATAAATCAATTCATATTTTATTGTTTTGTGGACTTTCAACATGGGAATTCAGCACACATTGATACCAGACATTTCAAAGCATAAAGCAATTACATCTCCATATACATACACATTTCACAGCTCAGCTCCAACACCAGCATATAAAAAGGTTTATTGTTGCTCATAGCAGTGTTCTATGCAAACTCCTATTACTGACAACCACATTTATTTCAGCACTGGCCAATGTACTTTTTACTTCATGAATTTTCCTGACACCCAAAAGTACTTGCTACGTTTTAAATGCTTAGCAGGACAGGAAAATTGTCAAATTCATACAATTGTCAAGAGAACATCCTACTGCCTCTGATCTGGCGGACTCACTAAACACACATTCTTCGTTTGTAAATGTTGTCTTAGTGTTGGAGTTGGATATCTGTAAAATAACAAAATGGTGGTTTGCTTGATATGAGGAATTTGAAATTAACTACACTTTTACTTTTGATAAATAAGTATATTTTAGCAATTACATTTACTTTTGATACTTAAGTTTATTTAAAACCAAATGCCTTTAGACTTTTACTCAAGTAGTATTTTACTGGATAACTTGAGTCATTTTCTATTAAGGTATCTTTACTTTTATTCAAGAATGACAAATGGGTCATTTTCTACTACTGAATTGAATCAACTTAACCCTTAATTATCCTCTTTCTCTCCCCCTCTCTTTCTCTCCTCTCTCTGTCATTGCAGCAATGGATTGTGCTTCAACTGATGCCACTTCACATACCAACAGCCAACACTGCTGCAATGAACAAAATGTTGCCAAATGTCCTACAAAATCAGGCCAAAACATATCAGGCCAAAACATATCAGGCCAAAACATATCAGGCCAAAACATATCTGATCAAACCATATCAGGCAATGTGAGCGGAAATCTTTTCATTGGCGACCAGACCAACACCCCCAGTCGTACCGGTATGTAACCCTATCCAGCGGTAGGGAATCTACATATGAATGAATAAATAAATCAATTCATATTTGATTGTTTTGTGGACTTTCAACATGGGAATTCAACACACATTGATACCAGACATTTCAAAGCATAAAGCAATTACATCTCCATATACATACACATTTCACAGCTCAGCATATAAAAAGGTTTATTGTTGCTCATAGCAGTGTTCTATGCAAACTCCTATTACTGACAACCACATTTATTTCAGCACTGTCCAATGTACTTTTACTTCATGAATTTTCCCTGACACCCAAAAGTACTTGCTACGTTTTAAATGCTTAGCAGGACAGGAAAATTGTCAAATTCATACAATTGTCAAGAGAACATCCTACTGCCTCTGATCTGGCGGACTCACTAAACACACATTCTTCGTTTGTAAATGTTGTCTTAGTGTTGGAGTTGGATATCTGTAAAATAACAAAATGGTGGTTTGCTTGATATGAGGAATTTGAAATTAACTACACTTTTACTTTTGATAAATAAGTATATTTTAGCAATTACATTTACTTTTGATACTTAAGTTTATTTAAAACCAAATGCCTTTAGACTTTTACTCAAGTAGTATTTTACTGGATAACTTGAGTCATTTTCTATTAAGGTATCTTTACTTTTATTCAAGAATGACAAATGGGTCATTTTTCTACTACTGAATTGAATCAACTTAACCCTTAATTATCCTCTTTCTCTCCCCCTCTCTTTCTCTCCTCTCTCTGTCATTGCAGCAATGGATTGTGCTTCAACTGATGCCACTTCACATACCAACAGCCAACACTGCTGCAATGAACAAAATGTTGCCAAATGTCCTACAAAATCAGGCCAAAACATATCAGGCCAAAACATATCAGGCCAAAACATATCTGGTCAAACCATATTTGGCAATGTGAGCGGAAATCTTTCCATTGGCGACCAGACCAACACCCCCAGTCGTGCGGTATGTAACCCTATCCAGCGGTAGGAATCTACATATGAATGAATAAATAAATCAATTCATATTTGATTGTTTTGTGGACTTTCAACATGGGAATTCAACACACATTGATACCAGACATTTCAAAGCATAAAGCAATTACATCTCCATATACATACACATTTCACAGCTCAGCTCCAACACCAGCATATAAAAAGGTGTATTGTTGCTCATAGCAGTGTTCTATGCAAACTCCTATTACTGACAACCACATTTATTTCAGCACTGTCCAATGTACTTTTTACTTCATGAATTTTCCCTGACACCCAAAAGTACTTGCTACGTTTTAAATGCTTAGCAGGACAGGAAAATTGTCAAATTCATACAATTGTCAAGAGAACATCCTACTGCCTCTGATCTGGCGGACTCACTAAACACACATTCTTCGTTTGTAAATGTTGTCTTAGTGTTGGAGTTGGATATCTGTAAAATAACAAAATGGTGGTTTGCTTGATATGAGGAATTTGAAATTAACTACACTTTTACTTTTGATAAATAAGTATATTTTAGCAATTACATTTACTTTTGATACTTAAGTTTATTTAAAACCAAATGCCTTTAGACTTTTACTCAAGTAGTATTTTACTGGATAACTTGAGTCATTTTCTATTAAGGTATCTTTACTTTTATTCAAGAATGACAAATGGGTCATTTTTCTACTACTGAATTGAATCAACTTAACCCTTAATTATCCTCTTTCTCTCCCCCTCTCTTTCTCTCCTCTCTCTGTCATTGCAGCAATGGATTGTGCTTCAACTGATGCCACTTCACATACCAACAGCCAACACTGCTGCAATGAACAAAATGTTGCCAAATGTCCTACAAAATCAGGCCAAAACATATCAGGCCAAAACATATCAGGCCAAAACATATCAGGCCAAAAGATATCTGATCAAACCATATCAGGCAATGTGAGCGGAAATCTTTCCATTGGCGACCAGACCAACACCCCCAGTCGTAGCGGTATGTAACCCTATCCAGCGGTAGGGAATCTACATATGAATGAATAAATAAATCAATTCATATTTTATTGTTTTGTGGACTTTCAACATGGGAATTCAACACACATTGATACCAGACATTTCAAAGCATAAAGCAATTACATCTCCATATACATACACATTTCACAGCTCAGCTCCAACACCAGCATATAAAAAGGTTTTATTGTTGCTCATAGCAGTGTTCTATGCAAACTCCTATTACTGACAACCACATTTATTTCAGCACTGTCCAATGTACTTTTTACTTCATGAATTTTCCCTGACACCCAAAAGTACTTGCTACGTTTTAAATGCTTAGCAGGACAGGAAAATTGTCAAATTCATACAATTGTCAAGAGAACATCCTACTGCCTCTGATCTGGCGGACTCACTAAACACACATTCTTCGTTTGTAAATGTTGTCTTAGTGTTGGAGTTGGATATCTGTAAAATAACAAAATGGTGGTTTGCTTGATATGAGGAATTTGAAATTAACTACACTTTTACTTTTGATAAATAAGTATATTTTAGCAATTACATTTACTTTTGATACTTAAGTTTATTTAAAACCAAATGCCTTTAGACTTTTACTCAAGTAGTATTTTACTGGATAACTTGAGTCATTTTCTATTAAGGTATCTTTACTTTTATTCAAGAATGACAAATGGGTCATTTTTCTACTACTGAATTGAATCAACTTAACCCTTAATTATCCTCTTTCTCTCCCCCTCTCTTTCTCTCCTCTCTCTGTCATTGCAGCAATGGATTGTGCTTCAACTGATGCCACTTCACATACCAACAGCCAACACTGCTGCAATGAACAAAATGTTGCCAAATGTCCTACAAAATCAGGCCAAAACATATCAGGCCAAAACATATCAGGCCAAAACATATCTGGTCAAACCATATTTGGCAATGTGAGCGAAATCTTTCCATTGGCGACCAGACCAACACCCCAGTCGTACGGTATGTAACCCTATCCAGCGGTAGGGAATCTACATATGAATGAATAAATAAATCAATTCATATTTGATTGTTTTGTGGACTTTCAACATGGGAATTCAACACACATTGATACCAGACATTTCAAAGCATAAAGCAATTACATCTCCATATACATACACATTTCACAGCTCAGCTCCAACACCAGCATATAAAAAGGTGTATTGTTGCTCATAGCAGTGTTCTATGCAAACTCCTATTACTGACAACCACATTTATTTCAGCACTGTCCAATGTACTTTTTACTTCATGAATTTTCCCTGACACCCAAAAGTACTTGCTACGTTTTAAATGCTTAGCAGGACAGGAAAATTGTCAAATTCATACAATTGTCAAGAGAACATCCTACTGCCTCTGATCATGGCGGACTCACTAAACACACATTCTTCGTTTGTAAATGTTGTCTTAGTGTTGGAGTTGGATATCTGTAAAATAACAAAATGGTGGTTTGCTTGATATGAGGAATTTGAAATTAACTACACTTTTACTTTTGATAAATAAGTATATTTTAGCAATTACATTTACTTTTGATACTTAAGTTTATTTAAAACCAAATGCCTTTAGACTTTTACTCAAGTAGTATTTTACTGGATAACTTGAGTCATTTTCTATTAAGGTATCTTTACTTTTATTCAAGAATGACAAATGGGTCATTTTTCTACTACTGAATTGAATCAACTTAACCCTTAATTATCCTCTTTCTCTCCCCTCTCTTTCTCTCCTCTCTGTCATTGCAGCAATGGATTGTGCTTCAACTGATGCCACTTCACATACCAACAGCCAACACTGCTGCAATAAACAAAATGTTGCCAAATGTCCTACAAAATCAGGCCAAAACATATCAGGCCAAAACATATCAGGCCAAAACATATCTGATCAAACCATATCAGGCAATGTGAGCGAAATCTTTCCATTGGCGACCAGACCAACACCCCCAGTCGTAGCGGTATGTAACCCTATCCAGCGGTGTAGAATCTACATATGAATGAATAAATAAATCAATTCATATTTTATTGTTTTGTGGACTTTCAACATGGGAATTCAGCACACATTGATACCAGACATTTCAAAGCATAAAGCAATTACATCTCCATATACATACACATTTCACAGCTCAGCTCCAACACCAGCATATAAAAAGGTTTATTGTTGCTCATAGCAGTGTTCTATGCAAACTCCTATTACTGACAACCACATTTATTTCAGCACTGTCCAATGTACTTTTTACTTCATGAATTTTCCCTGACACCCAAAAGTACTTGCTACGTTTTAAATGCTTAGCAGGACAGGAAAATTGTCAAATTCATACAATTGTCAAGAGAACATCCTACTGCCTCTGATCTGGCGGACTCACTAAACACACATTCTTCGTTTGTAAATGTTGTCTTAGTGTTGGAGTTGGATATCTGTAAAATAACAAAATGGTGGTTTGCTTGATATGAGGAATTTGAAATTAACTACACTTTTACTTTTGATAAATAAGTATATTTTAGCAATTACATTTACTTTTGATACTTAAGTTTATTTAAAACCAAATGCCTTTAGACTTTTACTCAAGTAGTATTTTACTGGATAACTTGAGTCATTTTCTATTAAGGTATCTTTACTTTTATTCAAGAATGACAAATGGGTCATTTTTCTACTACTGAATTGAATCAACTTAACCCTTAATTATCCTCTTTCTCTCCCCCTCTCTTTCTCTCCTCTCTCTGTCATTGCAGCAATGGATTGTGCTTCAACTGATGCCACTTCACATACCAACAGCCAACACTGCTGCAATGAACAAAATGTTGCCAAATGTCCTACAAAATCAGGCCAAAACATATCAGGCCAAAACATATCAGGCCAAAACATATCAGGCCAAAACATATCTGATCAAACCATATCAGGCAATGTGAGCGGAAATCTTTCCATTGGCGACCAGACCAACACCCCCAGTCGTACCGGTATGTAACCCTATCCAGCTGTAGGGAATCTACATATGAATGAATAAATAAATCAATTCATATTTGATTGTTTTGTGGACTTTCAACATGGGAATTCAACACACATTGATACCAGACATTTCAAAGCATAAAGCAATTACATCTCCATATACATACACATTTCACAGCTCAGCATATAAAAAGGTTTATTGTTGCTCATAGCAGTGTTCTATGCAAACTCCTATTACTGACAACCACATTTATTTCAGCACTGTCCAATGTACTTTTTACTTCATGAATTTTCCCTGACACCCAAAAGTACTTGCTACGTTTTAAATGCTTAGCAGGACAGGAAAATTGTCAAATTCATACAATTGTCAAGAGAACATCCTACTGCCTCTGATCTGGCGGACTCACTAAACACACATTCTTCGTTTGTAAATGTTGTCTTAGTGTTGGAGTTGGATATCTGTAAAATAACAAAATGGTGGTTTGCTTGATATGAGGAATTTGAAATTAACTACACTTTTACTTTTGATAAATAAGTATATTTTAGCAATTACATTTACTTTTGATACTTAAGTTTATTTAAAACCAAATGCCTTTAGACTTTTACTCAAGTAGTATTTTACTGGATAACTTGAGTCATTTTCTATTAAGGTATCTTTACTTTTATTCAAGAATGACAAATGGGTCATTTTTCTACTACTGAATTGAATCAACTTAACCCTTAATTATCCTCTTTCTCTCCCCTCTCTTTCTCTCCTCTCTCTGTCATTGCAGCAATGGATTGTGCTTCAACTGATGCCACTTCACATACCAACAGCCAACACTGCTGCAATGAACAAAATGTTGCCAAATGTCCTACAAAATCAGGCCAAAACATATCAGGCCAAAACATATCAGGCCAAAACATATCTGGTCAAACCATATTTGGCAATGTGAGCGAAATCTTTCCATTGGCGACCAGACCAACACCCCCAGTCGTACGGTATGTAACCCTATCCAGCGGTAGGAATCTACATATGAATGAATAAATAAATCAATTCATATTTGATTGTTTTGTGGACTTTCAACATGGGAATTCAACACACATTGATACCAGACATTTCAAAGCATAAAGCAATTACATCTCCATATACATACACATTTCACAGCTCAGCTCCAACACCAGCATATAAAAAGGTTTATTGTTGCTCATAGCAGTGTTCTATGCAAACTCCTATTACTGACAACCACATTTATTTCAGCACTGTCCAATGTACTTTTTACTTCATGAATTTTCCTGACACCCAAAAGTACTTGCTACGTTTTAAATGCTTAGCAGGACAGGAAAATTGTCAAATTCATACAATTGTCAAGAGAACATCCTACTGCCTCTGATCTGGCGGACTCACTAAACACACATTCTTCGTTTGTAAATGTTGTCTTAGTGTTGGAGTTGGATATCTGTAAAATAACAAAATGGTGGTTTGCTTGATATGAGGAATTTGAAATTAACTACACTTTTACTTTTGATAAATAAGTATATTTTAGCAATTACATTTACTTTTGATACTTAAGTTTATTTAAAACCAAATGCCTTTAGACTTTTACTCAAGTAGTATTTTACTGGATAACTTGAGTCATTTTCTATTAAGGTATCTTTACTTTTATTCAAGAATGACAAATGGGTCATTTTTCTACTACTGAATTGAATCAACTTAACCCTTAATTATCCTCTTTCTCTCCCCCTCTCTTTCTCTCCTCTCTCTGTCATTGCAGCAATGGATTGTGCTTCAACTGATGCCACTTCACATACCAACAGCCAACACTGCTGCAATGAACAAAATGTTGCCAAATGTCCTACAAAATCAGGCCAAAACATATCAGGCCAAAACATATCAGGCCAAAAGATATCTGATCAAACCATATCAGGCAATGTGAGCGGAAATCTTTCCATTGGCGACCAGACCAACACCCCCAGTCGTACCGGTATCTAACCCTATCCAGCGGTGTGGAATCTACATATGAATGAATAAATAAATCAATTCATATTTTATTGTTTTGTGGACTTTCAACATGGGAATTCAACACACATTGATACCAGACATTTCAAAGCATAAAGCAATTACATCTCCATATACATACACATTTCACAGCTCAGCTCCAACACCAGCATATAAAAAGGTTTATTGTTGCTCATAGCAGTGTTCTATGCAAACTCCTATTACTGACAACCACATTTATTTCAGCACTGTCCAATGTACTTTTTACTTCATGAATTTTCCTGACACCCAAAAGTACTTGCTACGTTTTAAATGCTTAGCAGGACAGGAAAATTGTCAAATTCATACAATTGTCAAGAGAACATCCTACTGCCTCTGATCTGGCGGACTCACTAAACACACATTCTTCGTTTGTAAATGTTGTCTTAGTGTTGGAGTTGGATATCTGTAAAATAACAAAATGGTGGTTTGCTTGATATGAGGAATTTGAAATTAACTACACTTTTACTTTTTGATAAATAAGTATATTTTAGCAATTACATTTACTTTTGATACTTAAGTTTATTTAAAACCAAATGCCTTTAGACTTTTACTCAAGTAGTATTTTACTGGATAACTTGAGTCATTTTCTATTAAGGTATCTTTACTTTTATTCAAGAATGACAAATGGGTCATTTTTCTACTACTGAATTGAATCAACTTAACCCTTAATTATCCTCTTTCTCTCCCCCTCTCTTTCTCTCCTCTCTCTGTCATTGCAGCAATGGATTGTGCTTCAACTGATGCCACTTCACATACCAACAGCCAACACTGCTGCAATGAACAAAATGTTGCCAAATGTCCTACAAAATCAGGCCAAAACATATCAGGCCAAAACATATCAGGCCAAAACATATCTGGTCAAACCATATTTGGCAATGTGAGCGGAAATCTTTCCATTGGCGACCAGACCAACACCCCCAGTCGTACCGGTATGTAACCCTATCCAGCGGTAGGGAATCTACATATGAATGAATAAATAAATCAATTCATATTTGATTGTTTTGTGGACTTTCAACATGGGAATTCAACACACATTGATACCAGACATTTCAAAGCATAAAGCAATTACATCTCCATATACATACACATTTCACAGCTCAGCTCCAACACCAGCATATAAAAAGGTTTATTGTTGCTCATAGCAGTGTTCTATGCAAACTCCTATTACTGACAACCACATTTATTTCAGCACTGTCCAATGTACTTTTTACTTCATGAATTTTCCCTGACACCCAAAAGTACTTGCTACGTTTTAAATGCTTAGCAGGACAGGAAAATTGTCAAATTCATACAATTGTCAAGAGAACATCCTACTGCCTCTGATCTGGCGGACTCACTAAACACACATTCTTCGTTTGTAAATGTTGTCTTAGTGTTGGAGTTGGATATCTGTAAAATAACAAAATGGTGGTTTGCTTGATATGAGGAATTTGAAATTAACTACACTTTTACTTTTGATAAATAAGTATATTTTAGCAATTACATTTACTTTTGATACTTAAGTTTATTTAAAACCAAATGCCTTTAGACTTTTACTCAAGTAGTATTTTACTGGATAACTTGAGTCATTTTCTATTAAGGTATCTTTACTTTTATTCAAGAATGACAAATGGGTCATTTTTCTACTACTGAATTGAATCAACTTAACCCTTAATTATCCTCTTTCTCTCCCCCTCTCTTTCTCTCCTCTCTCTGTCATTGCAGCAATGGATTGTGCTTCAACTGATGCCACTTCACATACCAACAGCCAACACTGCTGCAATAAACAAAATGTTGCCAAATGTCCTACAAAATCAGGCCAAAACATATCAGGCCACAACATATCAGGCCAAAACATATCTGGTCAAACCATATCAGGCAATGTGAGCGGAAATCTTTCCATTGGCGACCAGACCAACACCCCCAGTCGTACCGGTATGTAACCCTATCCAGCGGTAGGGAATCTACATATGAATGAATAAATAAATCAATTCATATTTGATTGTTTTGTGGACTTTCAACATGGGAATTCAACACACATTGATACCAGACATTTCAAAGCATAAAGCAATTACATCTCCATATACATACACATTTCACAGCTCAGCTCCAACACCAGCATATAAAAATGTTTATTGTTGCTCACAGCAGTGTTTATGCAAACTCCTATTACTGACAACCACATTTATTTCAGCACTGTCCAATGACTCTCTCTCGTTCTCTTAGCTTAACAAACAACTCCCAGAAAAGCTGTCCCACCCAACATCACCATAGCCAACAAAACAGGTGGCAAACTGGGTCTCTTCTACAAGGCAGAGAAGATGGATCTCTGTGACCTCATCGATGGGAGTCAACTCAGGAAGGGCCACTCCGTTCTCATCCTGGAAAACACCTTTAAGAAGACCCCTCTTCCTCCTCTATGTCACTGGCTTCCAAGTAGAAAGTGACAATACACACAGATTGAACTACATACAAATTCTTGATTAAAAATAAAGAGAGAATATATCACAGATAAGTGAAAAAGTGCTACAAGATATACTTTGATTGTATGGTCGAATTCAGCAATGTATTCAATGTAGGTTTTTGACAAATAAATAAATGTTACCAAACTGAGAAAATGTTAGTATGTGTTCTGTAAGATGTTATCATGAGTGTGTGTGTGTGTGTGTGTGTGATTACATTACATGATTGGGGTTGCCACCAGATATCTTACATACTCATACTACTTTTAACAAAGGTCAACAACACAATATTGTAATCAAAGTTTTATTTCTAAGGTTGTAGTCATGTTATTTCAAGCATACAGTGTGATGGTGCAAGACACTTACAGGGAGCACAAATATATATAAAGCAGAGACCAAATCTGCACATTTGCTCATTACATTGGATTTGAAAATCATTTGAACTTGAATGCAAGACAAATGCAGTGTTTCCAATTAAAGGTTTGATGATTAGTTGAATCAAGTGTGTTAGTGCTAAGGAAAAAACTAAACATGCACCACTCCTCAGCAGAATACATGCCAAAGGTTGTCTCGGCTAGTGACAAGGCTGCAAAGCTGAGACCCGTTAACAACTTAGGGAGCAGCGCATGAGGTGACCGTTTTGGAGAGCCTGGCGTGCCCAAAGTAAAATGCCTCCCATTCAGGCCCAGAAAATAGGATATGCACATAATTGGTACCATTGGATAGGAAACACTCTGGATTTTCTAAAAGTGTTAACCATTTGTCTGTGAGTAAAACAGAACGGATATGGCAGGCGAAACCCCAAGGAATTTCTGTCCTGGAAAAAGTGGTTTGACAGAGTGCCTCATTTGGAACCCCTCCCTCATGAAAATGCCCATATAAGGGCATATGAAGGCAGTACCTATCGCTTCCTCTGGATGTCAACAGTCTCGAGAAAGTGTTCTGATTCATTTTAGATGCTTTAGAGCAGAGAAGAAGAGGAAATCAGGAAGTGTCGCCTCAGATGTCAATAGAAGAGGACGCGCGCTCTTGCCAAGCGCGCTCTGTGTTTTTTTTCCATTCTTATAGTTTATATTCCGGTTGAATTATTATAGTAAATATACATAAAAGTGTTCCTAAGGATACATTTAAAATGATGTTTGATTGTTCTTGGACAAGTTTATAGATATAAGATGAACGAGTTCTCTTCAGGTTTCAATGGAGGAGTGGAGGCTGTCGTTTCTGATCATAACGCACCAACCATACAGAGACTTATGGATATTAACTTCTGGTGCCGACAGAGATGGCAGTTTCGCTTCACGTTCTCAGGAACCCGTGCAGTATTTTGTTTTTTTATGTATTACTTCTTACATTGTTACCCCGGAAAATATTAAGTTTTATTACATACAACCGGGAGGAACAATTGGATATAAGAGCAACGTCAACTTACCAACATTACGACCAGGAATACGACTTTCCCAAAGAGGATTCTCGGTTTGTTAACCCAAACACAACAATAGACTGGATAGCACCCGGCGACTCAAAGCAACGGCGGCGCCGGAGAAGAGGGAAACGCGGCGGTCTTTTGGTCAAGCTACGTCGACGGGCGCATCGTGCACCTCTCCCGAGTATTTTAATCGCCAAAGTACAGTCTCTTGACAACAAAGTAGACGAAATCAGATCAAGGGTTGCCTTTCAGAGAGACATCCGAGACTGCAACGTTCTTTGCTTCACGGAAACATGGCTCACTCAGGACACGTTATCAGAGTCGGTACAGCCACATGGTTTCTCCACGCATCGCTACCGACAGAAACAAACATCTCTCTGGGAAGAAGAAGGGCGGGGTGTGTGTCTTATGATTAACGAGACGTGGTGTGATCATAACAACATACAGGAACTCAAGTCCTTTTGTTCACCTGACATAGAATTCATTACAATCAAATGCAGACCGCATTATCTACCAAGAGAATTCTCCTCGATTATAATCACATCCGTGTACATCCCCCCTCAAGCTGATACATCGACGGCACTGAAAGAAATTCATCGGACTCTATGTAAACTGGAAACCACATATCCTGAGGCTGCATTTATTGTGGCTGGGGATTTTAATAAGGCAAATTTAAGAACAAGGCTCCCGAAATTTTACCAGCATATCGAATGTGCCACCCGGGCTGGTAAAATCCTGGATCATTGTTATTCCAACTTCCGTGATGCATACAAGGCTATTCTCCACCCTCCTTTCGGCAAGTCTGACCATGACTCCATTTTGTTGCTCCCAGCCTACAAACAGAAACTAAAACAGGAAACGCCCGTTCTCAGGTCTGTTCAACGCTGGTCCGACCAATCTGATTCCATGCTGCAAGATTGCTTCGAGCACGTGGACTGGGATATGTTCCGGATAGCATCGGACAACAACATTGATGTATATGCTGATTCGGTGAGCGAGTTTATTAGCAAGTGCATTGGTGATGTTGTACCCATAGCAAATATTAAAACCTTCCCCAACCAGAAACCGTGGATTGATGGCAGCATTCGCGCCAAAACTGAAAGCGCGAACCACTGCTTTTAACCAGGGTAAGGCTACCGGAAACATGACTGAATACAAACAGTGTAGCTATTCCCTCCGCAAGGCAATCAAACAAGCTAGCGTCAATATAGAGACAAAGTAGAGTCACAATTCAACGGCTCAGACACAAGAGGAATGTGGCAGGGTCTACAGTCAATCACGGACTACAAAGAAAACCAGCCCGTTGCGGACCATGACGTCCTGCTCCCAGACAAACTAAACAACTTCTTTGCTCGCTTTGAGGACAATACAGTGCCACCGACACGGCCCGCTACCAAAACCTGCGGGCTCACCTTCACCGCAGCCAATGTGAGAAAAACATTTAAATGTGTTAACCCTCGCAAGGCTGCCGGCCCAGATGGCATCCCTGGCCGTGTCCTCAGAGCATGCGCAGACCAGCTGGCTGGTGTGTTTACGGACATATTCAATCAGTCCCTATCCCAGTCTGCTGTTCCCACATGCTTCAAGAGGGCCACCATTGTTCCTGTTCCCAAGAAAGCTAAGGTGACTGAGCTAAATGACTATCGCCCCGTAGCACTCACTTCCGTCATCATGAAGTGCTTTGAGAGATTAGTCAAGGATCATATCACCTCCATCCTGCCAGACACCCTGGACCCACTCCAATTTCCTTATCGTCCCAATAGGTCCACAGACGACGCAATCGCAATCACACTGCATACTGCCCTAACCCATCTGGACAAGAGGAATACTTATGTAAGAATGCTGTTCATCGACTACAGCTCAGCATTTCACACCATAGTTCCCTCCAAGCTCGTCATTAAGCTCGAGACCCTGGGTCTCGACCCAGCCCTGTGCAACTGGGTCCTGGACTTCCTGACGGGCCGGTCCCAGGTGGTGAGGGTAGGAAACAACATCTCCACCCCGCTGATCCTCAACACTGGGGCCCCACAAGGTTGCGTTCTCAGCCCTCTCCTGTACTCCCTGTTTACCCATGACTGCGTGGCCAAGCACGCATCCAACTCAATCATCAAGTTTGCTGACGACACTACAGTGGTAGGCTTGATTACCAACAACGACGAGACAGCCTACAGAGAGGAGGTAAGGGAAGACCCCCATGAAATGGACAAAAATGAATGGCAACATATTGCCATTGGAACAAACATACACACGATGGAAAAGAGTGCCCAAATGGACGGCAGTTCAATCATTTCTTATGGCAAACGGCATATGGCAAATGCCAAGTGTAATAACTCAAAATTACTATAGGTGGCGAGCGCGTTCCAACGGGGCAAATCATATTGCAAATGTACATGAAGACAAGACCCAAGGGTCAAATTTGGACATTTCAAAAAAAAATATCAAAATACCTACGCCCCTAAAAAGTGCTTTCTGGGCCGTTTTAGCGATTCTAACGATATTTTTGATAATAACACGTATATAAGATGTGTATAAACATACCCTTGTCTAATTTTATTAATATAGTTTTATTAATTTTTATTAATTTTTTTGTCCATAAGGCTTATGTTTTGTCCATTTGCAATATGTTACCATAGGAAGTCAAAAGTCATGATGTTATGTCCATTTACATATATCGTCATAGGAAGTTGGCTTCCGAACCCAAAAGTCAGTGAGCAATGTCCAAATGGCATTTAAACTGACAAAATGATATATATCACTATGTTAAGCCCTCAATCATCCTATAGGGTCTATTTTTTGAAAAACGTCCAAAATGACCAGGGGTGCCTACATTGGGATGGCCACAGGTGGAGGTGCTCCCTAACCAGCCAGGGATACCTTGCACCCTCCTAAAGACATTAATATTTAAAATATGCTCATGGTTACCCGTTTCAATTACCAGGTACACGGTTGTCAATTTGCAATGTCTTACAATGGGCATTTACCCTCACAAATTTGACAGGCTCCGAAATACTGCAGAAATGCCAAATTGACTGGCCCATTGAACTCGGGATGGCCGAAGTGATCATGGTTCCTCTCCATCGCCGTTGGTGTTGATTTCAACATGTCAAATTCGTGACGTTAAAAGCCCATTGAAACATATTGCAAATGTACAGTGAAACATATTGCAAATGTACAGTACATTTACCAGGTCCATATTTTCAAAAGGGTTTTAAATGACTTTAGGGGGCTGCTCCTGGTCCAGGATCTTTATGGGAGTATCCCACTATGGCCCTAAGTCAGTGGGAGAAGCCCCTGCTCATTTATGGAGTTCTTTCAATTTTAAAAAAGTTGAAAGGCTGAGTGAATCATCTCAGGAGATGATGTTAATGCCACCTTCCCTGAAAGCTTATTTTGTCAAAAATGCATTTAGGGGGGTGCAGTGCCTCCAGGATCCGTATGGGAGCATCCCACTATGGCCCTAAGTCAGTCCACACTTTCCTCCATTGCTTTGAATGGCTGTGCAACTGGTATTTTTTTCCAGGTTACCAGGCCAATTTTTTCTAAATGGTGTTAAATGACTTTAGGGGGCTGGTCCTGGTCCATCATCCATATGTGAGCATCCCACTATGGCCCTAAGTCAGTGGGAGAAGCCCCTGCTGATTTATGGAGGTTTTCAAAAAAAAGTCCACACTCTCTTCCATTGCTTTGTACAGTACATTTGCAATATGTTTCACTGTACATTTGCAATATGTTTCAATGGGCTTTTAACATCACGAATATGACAAGCTCTAAAATCCTGCAGGAATGGCCAATTGACTGCCCGTTGATCTCAGGATGGCCAGGATTGATAGTGGTACCTCTCCATCGTCGTTGGTGTTGATTTCAGCGTGTCATATTCGTGATGTTAACAGCCCATTGAAACATATTGCAAATGTACAGTGAAACATATTGCAAATGTACAGTACATTTGCAATATGTTTCAATGGGCTGTTAACATCACGAATATGACAAGCTCTAAAATACTGTAGAAATGCCCAATTGACTGCCCGTTGACCTCAGGATGGCCAGGATTGATAGTGGTACCTCTCCATCGCTCGTTGGTGTTGATTTCAGCATGTCGTATTCGTGATGTTAAGAGCCCATGGAAACATATTGCAAATGTACAGTGAAACATATTGCAAATGTACAGTACATTTGCAATATGTTTCAATGGGCTGTTAACATCACGAATATGACAAGCTCTAAAATCCTGCAGGAATGGCCAATTGACTGCCCGTTGATCTCGGGATGGCCAGGATTGATAGTGGTACCTGTCCATAGCTCGTTGGTGTTGATTTAAACATGTCATTTTCGTGATGTTAAAAGCCCATTGAAACATATTGCAAATGTACAGTGAAACATATTGCAAATGTACAGTACATTTGCAATATGTTTCAATGAGCTGTTAACATCACGAATATGACAAGCTCTAAAATACTGTAGAAATGCCCAATTGACTGCCCGTTGACCTCAGGATGGCCAGGATTGATAGTGATTGGTGTTGGTGATTGGTGTTAGTGATTGGTGTCGCTGATTGGTGTTGGTTTCAGCGTGTCATATTCGTGATGTTAAAAGCCCATTGAAACATATTGCAAATGTACAGTACATTTTCAATATGTTTCAATGGGCTTTTAAGATCACGAATATGACAAGCTCTAAAATACTGTAGAAATGCCCAATTGATGGCCCGTTGGTCTCAGGATGGCCAGGATTGATAGTGGTGAGTAAGCACTATCCTCCATTGCTTTGGCTGTGCAACTGGTGTTTTTTTTCCCCCGGGTTACCAGGTCCATATTTTCAAAAGGGTTTTAAATGACTTTAGGGGGCTGCTCCTGGTCCAGGATCCGTATGGGAGCATCCCACTATGGCCCTAAGTCAGTGGGAGAAGCCCCTGCTGATTTATGGAGGTTTTTCCATTTTAAAAAAGTTGAAAGGCTGGGTGAATCATCTCCTGAGATGATGTTAATGCCACCTTCCCGGAAAGCTTATTTTGTCAAAAAGGACTTTAGGGGGCTGCTCCTGGTCCAGGATCTTTATGGGAGTATCCCACTATGGCCCTAAGTCAGTGGGAGAAGCCCCTGCTCATTTATGGAGCTTTTCAAAAAAAAATCAAAAAAATGACAGTGTCCACACTCTCTTCCATTGCTTTGTACAGTACATTTGCAATATGTTTCACTGTACATTTGCAATATGTTTCAATGGGCTGTTAACATCACGAATATGACAAGCTCTAAAATACTTCAGGAATGCCCAATTGACTGCCCGTTGATCTCAGGATGGCCAGGATTGATAGTGGTACCTCTCCATCGCTGATTGGTGTTGATTTCAGTGTGTCATTTTCGTGATGTTAAAAGCCCATTGAAACATATTGCAAATGTACAGTACATTTTCAATATGTTTCAATGGGCTGTTAACATCACGAATTTGACAAGCTGTAAAATACTGCAGAAATGCCCAAAATGACTGGCCCGTTGAACTCGGGATGGCCGGGCTTGACGGTTTTAACTTATTGCAAATGGACAAAAGTCTGCCATAAAGTTACTATAATGAAAACGTAAAACACCTAGTTACGTTCTAGTTGCGGTCCAGTTCCGACGTTATGTGTCGGCCTATCTGAGGCGACCCCAAATCCCGAGTTTCGGCTCGATAGGTCATTCAGAGCCCGAGCAGCGACTTTAATTGGTGCTGAAAATCCACGTTTTCCGGGCGTTGCTATCGGGTCCTTGAATGAGCTATCGGACAGAAACGTTAGGGTCCGTCTCTATGGGCTGAGGCGGTTCTAATGCACCTAGCCTTGTGTCTCTGGGACTTTTAGAAATTTTGTCATTTTCGTGATGTAAAAATGAATTGAAATTATTGCAAATGTACAAGGCTGTTTCTCGGCCTGTGAACCTTCTAGAGCCCCATAACTCACCGTGCACTATCGACATAAGCTCTAGAAAAGGGTTCTAAAGTTTCAGAGCTCTAGGTCTGACGGTTCTTTAATAGTTCGAACGAAAGTAACTATTGCAGGCAGTGTGTGTCTGTAAGCCCCACACTATGTCACTCCCCATGGACTGTGTGCATGTGTGAGTTTTTCAAGGGATTCTGAGGGTAGAAATGACTCATTTACAGTTTATTGGGGTTGCCTAATCACACATGTGAAGTTTTGGAAAGATGTGACCTTTTTAACCCTTCGAAACAGACCCTATGACCACAATTTAAAGCACTTCCGGTTGTCACAGGAAGCTGTAGGTACACACATATCCTCATTGGGGTAGGCTTTTACAGAATCCTGAGTTTTAAGTCTGTAAGTTAAGAAATGACTGATTTACACAGGGTTGAAAGTCTGTTTTTCACAAACTGCAGGTTGGGTACTGTAAAACACCTTTAGGGTGAATTGAACCACTTCCCGTTGCTCCAGGAAGCTTAGAATCAACACAGGTAGACCTCATAGTGGTCTGATGGATTGCCATAAAAGACAGGTTCATAAGGCATTCATAACCCACATAGGCACCAGGTTGAATTTAGGCGAGCAGGCAATGTATTCCTATGGGGAGAGATGTCATAGCAAACGGTTTGATGTAAATACCGTGTTTTCACGGTTAAGGGTTAATGCCACACAGTCACGGTTAGGCTTGCACAGATCGGGAGGTCCTAAGAAACGTTCCAGAAGTCGAATCGGGCTTCTAACCCAAACGGTTCTACCGCTGTCACCCAAAAGCAGCTAAAATTTAGGGCCAGGCTTCATTTTGGGCCTACTTTTTGGCACGGTTGCTGCGGTCAGACCGAGTGAGCTACGGTCAAGCGGGGCATCTCGTTGAACTCGGCAAGGCCTAGAGACTATGGTGATGTCATTGCAGGCTCTGTGTGTCTTTAAGCCCCCCACTGTGTCACTCCATCCCATCTGTGTTTGTGTGTGTGTGTGTGTGTGTGAGGGTTTTCTTGTAAATCTGATGCTATAAATGACTCATTTACAGTTCATGAGGGTTGCCTAATCACACATATGAAGTTTTGTAAAGATGTGACCTTTTTAACCCTTCGAAACAGCACCTATGACCCCTATTTAAAGCACTTCCGGTTGTCACAGGAAGCTGTAGGTAGACACATATCCTCATTGGGGTAGGCTTTAACAGAATCCTGAGTTTGAAGTCTGTAAGTTAAGAACTGACTGATTTACACAGGGTTGAAAGTCTGTTTTTCACCAACTGCAGGTTGGGTATATCAAAACACCTTTTGGGTGATTTTTACCACTTCCGGTTTCTCCAGGAAGCTTAGAATCAACACAGGTAGACCTCATAGTGGCCTGATGGATTTCTATCAAAGACAGGTTCATATGGCATTCATAACCCACATAGGCACCAGGTTGAATGTAGGCGAGCAGGCAATGTATTCCTATGGGGAGAGATGTCATAGCAAACTGTTAGATGAAAATACCCTGTTTTTACTGTTAAAGGTTAATGCCACACAGTCACGGTTAGGCTTGCTCAGATCGGGAGGACCTTAGGAACATTCCTGAAGTTGAATTGTGCTTCTAACCCAAACGGGTCTGCCGCTGTCACCCAAAATCAGCTGACATTTAGGGCCAGGCTTCATTTTGGGCCTACTTTTTTGGACGGTCTATGAGTTCAGAGCGAGCTACAGTCAAGTGGGGCGTCTCGTTGCACTCGGCACGGCCTAGAGACTATGGTGATGCCCTTTTTAGTGTTGATTTCAGTCTGTCATTTTGGTGATGTTTCAGCCCTATTCAATCATATTGCAAATGTACAAAAGTCAGCGAGCAAGTCAGCGTCAATCAATCAATTAGATATCATTCTGACACCAAACCCACTTTTTCCATCTCATTTAGAAGCCAACAATACATATATCAGGGCAGGCTCAATATTCTGTTTAAATCATAGTAAAAATGTAAAACACCTAGTTACGTTCTAGCTGCGGGTCCAGTTCTGACATTATGTGCCGGCCTAGCTGAGGCGACCCCGAATCTCGAGTTTCGGCTCGATAGGTCATTTGGAGTCCGAGCAGCGACCTTAATTGGTGCTGAAAATACACGTTTTCCGGGCGTTGCTACGGGGTCCTTGAATGAGCTATCGGACAGAAACGTTAGGGTCCGTCTCTATGGGCCGAGGCGGTTCTAATGCACCTAGCCTTGTGACTCCGGTACTTTTAGAAATGTTGTCATTTTCGTGATGTAAAAATGAATTGAAAATATTGCAAATGTACGAGGCTGTTTCTCGGCCTGAAAACCTTCTAGAGCCCCGTAGCTCACCGTGCACGATCGACTAAAGGTCTAGAATGGGTTTCTAAAGTTTCAGAGCTCTAGGTCTGACGGTTCTTTAATAGTTCGAACAAAAGTAACTATTGCAGGCAGTGTCTGTCTGTAAGCCCCTCACTGTGTCATTCCCCATTGACTGTGCAAGCGGGATCGTTTTCCGAGCAAACATAACGCGGCAAATTCAAAATAGAAGAATCGTAATATCTAACATTCTTCGATATACAAGTGTTGCATAGCCATCAAAAGCTCCGCTTCTTGGCAATATCACTGCGTTGTCAGATTTCAAAAAGGCTTTACGGCGAAAGCACCACATTTGATTGTTTGAGGCTAATACCTCACATATTTTCCTCATTAGCATAAATGTATATCCAGCTCGGTTCTCAAAATGTCCATATCACAGCTAATATAAATCGCTTACCTTTCAAATTAATTCTGCTGAGGGCTTCCCAAGTGTCCAAACAAGAGAATCCATGGTTCTTTTGTTAGAAAAAGTAATTCATTATATCCATACATCTCAGTTTGGTTGGCACGTTATGTTCAGCTACTCCACCAAGCATTGTCAGTCTACTCGCTCGTTGTACAGTGAAGAGATCGCGTTCAAGTTATACCTCTTATCTTTTCACAAACAAATCAAATATCATTAATAATGCATCCTTATGTATTCTTTTATTAATAATAGCGATCATATTTTACATGGACGGTAACTGAAACGTTATAAAAGGAAAAGAAAGCTGGGCGCGCTCACGTACTCGTGAACGTGCACGTTTGTTTACCTTTTTCCCTTCCTGTAGTATTTCTTCTTCTTTAAGGATCCCCTCAGGGCTTTTTCCTCCAGACACTTTCCAGAGACTGTTGACATCCAGTGGAAGCCATAGGTACTGCAACCTGTGTGAGAGGAGGGCAACAGAAAAAGGAATTCCGGACAGAAATGTATCGGGTTTTTGCCTGCTATATCTGTTCTGGTATAGCCACAGACTATATCTTAATGGTTTTAGAAACTTCAGAGTGTTTCCAATCCAATAGTACTAATTATGTGAATATCCTAGTTTCTGGCCATGAGTGGCAGGCATTTAACTTTGGGCACGCCAGACAGGCGAAAATTTTGGAAAATGGGACCCTAGCTGTAAGAGGTTAATAGGTAAATAGCACAATAAAATAAAACTAAGGAGCAAGGAAGATAATGAATATCACAGGAAAATAGGTAGAAGTTTGGAAAAAGTAATTGTAAAACCATGGAGTTGCTAAAAGAAGTGCATGTAAATTCTACCAATTGTCTCGAATATGAAAGAGTAAACTAGATATGGTAAGGCAAAGTTACCCTATTAACAGGAGAATTCAAATTAAATAAAGAATACAGGGAGGTAATTATGAATTGGAACAAACACATAGAACCAGAATAAGAAGCTCAGTAAGTGTTTTGAATTTTAGCGTTCTATTAACGTTATTACGCTCATAGGACTATTTTGAGAATGGATAGGGTAAAATGGGATGCTTAGTAATGTCGTTCAGGTTATTTTGGTTGGAGTTCAAAAGCACTAGATTGGATATACCAGAGTGAAGACAACTGAGAAGTTTACGAATTCTCTTTGGAATGAATATTGTTGGTGTCAGTAAATTTAAGGAAATAACAATTTGAAGTATTGCAAGCAGCATAGTTAGTCACCAGCGTGTTTAAATAACATCTAAAGAGCTTAACTAGCTTTATGAGGTGAGTAGATTGAAGATGTATTTTCTTGTATCTGGAAAGAACGTTAGCTAAATGAGTTAGCCACGTTAGCTTAGGTGTTTGACTGACATGTGGGAAAAATAGTAGGAATTATGATTTAGAAAATTTGAATCAACTCTGTTCATTAGTGGATTTTGAGTTTGAATTATCCTTGTCAGAAACAGGGACAGTGGATATTAGGTAAACATTAAAATGACAATACGTATTTTGTGCTATATGTGAAATAGAAAACGTTTAATAAAATGTTCATGTAATCAATAGGCTACTACAAATATACAGTTGAAGTCGGAAGTTTACATACACCTTAGCCAAATACATTTAAACTCAGTATTTCACAATTCCTGACATTTAATCTCAGTAGTTATTCCCTGTCTCAGGTCCGTTAGGATCACCATTTTATTTTAAGAATGTGAAATATCAGAATAATAGTAGAGAGAATTTTTTATTTCAGCTTTTATTTCATTCATCACATGCCCCGTTGGTCAGAAGTTTACATACAATCAATTAGTATTTGGTAGCTTTGCCTTTAAATTGTTTAACCTGGGTTAATTTTGGCTCATTCGGCGAAAGCACAACATTTGATTGTTTGAGGATAGCACCCCTGTCATGATTATCTCCTCTCGGGACAGACCAATGCGCAGTGACATAACCAGAATACATACTTTATTGACAAACGGGAAGAGACGGAACAAAACAATAAACGAAGAACATGACGTGAACCCTAACGCTAAATCCTAAACTGGACACTGTGATCTAAACCTAAACATGAATGGCAAGAACCTAACTAAACACGAATGGCAAGAACCTAACTAAACACGAATGGCAAGAACCTAACTAAACACGAATGGCAAGAACCTAACTAAACACGAATGGCAAGAACCTAACTAAACACGAATGGCAAGAACCTAACTAAACACGAATGGCAAGAACCTAACTAAACACGATAACCATAACATTAGCAATAACCCACAAAACTAAAGTGCAAACCCCAAACATATATATGGTTCCCAATTAGAGGTAACGAGACTCAGCTGCCTCTAATTGGGAACCATTATCCCAACATAGAAATAGACACCATAGAACAAAAGAAACCCCTACACCAAAGCAAAACTAAACACTCCAGCCTGTACACTCAGGTCTGGACGTTACACCCCACATTAGCCAAAATTCATATCCAGCCGGGTCTCACAAAACCCATATCAAAGCTAAAATAAATCGCTACCTTTCAAGAAATTCTGCTGAGGGCTTCCCAAGTGTCCAAACAAGAGAATCCATGGTTCTTTTGTTAGAAAAAGTAATTTATTATATCCATAAATCTCTGTTTGGTTGGCACGTTATGTTCAGCTACTCCACCATGCATTTCCAGTCTACTCGCCCTTTGTACAGTGAAGAGAACGCGTTCAAATTATACCTCTCAACTTTTCCCAAACAAATCAAAGATCATTAATAATACATCCTTAGGTATCCTTTTATGAATAATTATGATAATATTTTACACGGATGGTAACCTAAATGTTATAAAAGGAAAAGAATGTTGGGCGCGCTCACATCTTGTTTACATTTTGTACTTCCTGCAGTGTTTCTTCTTCTGTATGGTTCTGCTCAGGGCTAGAGCCTCCAGACACTGTCCAGAGACTGTTGACAGTGGAAGCCATAGGTACTGCAGCCTGTGTCCTATCTCCCTATGAGGTATATAACCAGCCATTCAAAGTGAGCAAAGATCAAAAGAAAAATGATTTCCGGACAGAAATTTCTCTGGTTTTTGCCTGCTATATCAGTTCTGTTATACCCACAGACATTATCTTAATCAGTTTTAGGAACTTCAGAGTGTTTCCTATCCAATAGTACTAATTATGTGAATATCCTAGTTTCTGGGCCTGAGTGGCAGGCATTTTACTTTGGGCACGTCAGACAGGCAAAAACTAGCCATAACAAGCCATAACAAGTTAATTATCCCCGAGAGGTTAAAGGCACAGTCAACTTAGTGTATGTAAACTTCTGACCCACTGGAATTGTGATACAGTGAATTATAAGTGAAATTATCTGTCTGTAAACAAGTGTTGGAAATATTACTGTCATGCACAAAGTAGATGTCCTAACCGATTTGCCAAAACTATAGTTGTTAACAAGAAATTTGTGGAGTGGTTGAAAAACAAGTTTTAATGACTCCAACCTAAGTGTATGTAAACGAAATTAAAAATACATAACGCTACCAATTAGTTTACCCTAACCAGATGGACAGGGCGCATAGGATGTAACGTTATGCAGCTGCTCTTATTAGTAGCCTTGACTGAAAAATATTCTAGTTTTCATTCCGTACAGCATGTCAGATTTCACATTTTTAGCTGTAAATAAGTTTCAGGGAATAATAGACATAGAAATAGGCATTCTTACCATATTTCTCAATTTAAAACCAGAGTGTCTTGTTTGCAACACTGTTAGACATCCTTGTGAATCTAAGCATGGCACTTTCAAAAGTTACCTTTCCACCCAGACAGATGCCCTACCGACGCAGAAAAGTATAAGCTTCAGCTGCTGGCTTCTTGTCCTTTTTGCCCTTTCCTCACTCAATTCGATCATTGGTTTTAACCAAACATACCAAGCCCTTCCCAGACACTGAGGTATTTAATCAGTGCATGCGACAGTATTGGAGTATTATACTACACCGACATCTATGGATATCATAATTGTGTCTGTCAAACAGATAGGCTTCCACTTATTTTTTGGAAAATGAAGAAATAGGCTCTAATTTGATATATGTAATTCTATGATTATGCCCATAGAAAATGTTGGTGCACAGGTGCACATATAGGAGGTCCCAGGCAGAAGGGAATTTTACCCCTGCATCGGAGAGTTACAATGTTGCTATCATTATGCAGCCAGCTGCCTAAAGTAGGAAACATAGTTTCTTTCTAATAATATGACATCTGTTATCACACATGGTACGACCCCACAAATGTTACAATAAAATAACACTTTTATGTAACATTTAACAAATATTGTAATATTCCTGTAGAACTGTAAAAAAGCTTCAGAAGCAATTGCTTTCATAAATGCATAGCGGGCCTCGTTTCGCTGGAGCAGTGTAAAATACGCTTATGTCACTGACCCAGGATTAATAACGAATTGTGTTTATTTACATATCGAATTTGATTGACAAACATCTGTTTCAACATTTATTTAGTCTCCGCCTAAAGTGGCCTCTTTCCTCTTCTTTGGTGCTGCATTGCAGTCAGCGATGTTGTTTTCTATCGGAAGCTGTCCAGAAATCCCATCAGAGAGACATAGCTAGAGGGGAGAAAAAGATTGAGACATCGAGATTAATGGTTTAATTAAACAAATAAAAATACAAAGTAAACAGGTGCTATATAATTCAATATCCTTACAAATGAATTTGAGTGTATGACCAACGCTTGCTAATGCGGCGGGGAAAGCTGCATCGTAGTAGTAGTCTTGAATGAATATCCCTGGTTGAGTTCAATTGAGCGACTGCTAGTGAAAGGTTAAATCGCTCCGCCTGCAAACTCTTACTGGTGATGTTCACTTTGAACAATATGTCATACCAAATTGCCACTGCACACTTGAAGCTAAAAGTTGTTCATCTTAGCGGCAATGCTGTTTGCTTCCAACCTTGTTTTAGCACCACAGCTGCCTGTGAGCTTGGGGAATCATAAATCTCCCAGAGTTGGTAATGCATGGGTTTCACAGCTTCCATCCGGCTCTCCCATCTCGTGGCGCTGAGGGGTTTCACTGTGAGTCCATCTTTTACGTGCTATTTCAGCACGTCCCAGCGGTGCATAGATACGGACAGAAATGTATAAATCTCCTGAATGGTGTTAAGCTCAGTCGCCTCCAAGCAACACAGTGCAGCATCAGATAGAACCAGTTTCAGCCAGTGTGTGCTGTTCGGCACAAAAAAAGGCCCTCGGATTGATATCCTGCACTGTTTATTGAACTCCGCTGTGCCTCCCCTGCATATTTCCCCGATGTCAAACCCCCCTGCCCTCTCATGTCCATGATGGCGATGCCATGTTTCTGTAGTTTTGAGATGAGCAACACGGAAATGCCCGCCCTCGTTGCGTCAAGCAGTTCACTAAACTCCAGGAAGTGCTATCTCATGCGCACTTACCCATCATCCTCGGTTGAAACAAAATGCACCACCATGGTCAAAATGATAAAAAAATATATGGCTGCTTTTAGCGCACTGCACACTGCCTACTGGATCTCTTGTTCCAACATGTCAATGATTTCGTTCTGGATTATTTTACCGAGGTAGTGTACTCTGCTTACATGCTCTTTCATGATTCCATCAAAGATACCCAGAATTTCCACAAACTTCAGAAAAGTTCCCATTATTTGGCTCGTTCAACCTGTCAATGGTCCCACATAATGCAATGTTCACACAATGCAAACATTCTGGGTAGCCATTTAATTACCTGTTCAGGAGTCTTATACCTTGGGGGTAAAAACTGTTTAGAAGCCTTTTTGTCCTAGACTTGGCACTCTAGTACCACTTGCCATGCAGTAGTAGAGAGCACAGTCTATGACTGGGGTGGCTGGGGTCTTTAACAACTTTTAGGCCCTTCCTCTGACACGTCTGGTGTAGAGGTCCTGGATGGCAGGCAGCTTAGCCCCAGTAAAGTACTGGGCCGTACGCACTACCCTCTGTAATTCCTTGCGGTCGGAGGCCGAGCAATTTCGGTACCAGGCAGTGATGCAACCAGTCAGGATGCTCTCGATGTTGCAGCTGTAGAACCTTTTGAGGATCTGAGGACCCATGCCAAATCCTTTTTGTTTACTGAGGGGGAATAGGCTTTGTCGTGCCCTCTTCACGACTGTCTTGGTGTGTTTGGACCATTCTAGTTTGTTGGTGATGTGGACACCAAGGAACTTGAAGCTTTTAACATGTTCCACTACAGCCCCGTTAATGTGAATGGGGGCGTGCTCGGTCCTCCTTTTCCTGTAGTCCACAATCATCTCCTTAGTCTTGGTTGTATTGAGGGATAGGTTGTTATTCTGGCACCACCCGGCCAGGGCTCCCCTATAGGCTGTCTTGCCGTTGTCGGTGATCAGGGCTACCACTGTTGTGTCATCTGCAAACTTAATGATGGTTTTGGAGTCGTGTCTGACCATGCAGTCGTGGGTGAACAGGGAGTATAGGAGGGGACTGAGCACGCACCCCTGGGGGGCTCCAGTGTTGAGGATCAGCGTGGCAGATGTGTTGCTACCTACCCTCACCACCTGGTGGCGGCCCTTCAGGAGGTCCAGGATCCAGTTGCAGCGGGAGGTGTTTAGTCCCCGATCCTTAGCTTATTGATGAGCTTTGAGGGTACTGTGGTGTTGAACGCTGAGCTCTAGTCAATGAATAGCATTCTCACAGAGGTGATCCTTTTGTCCAGGTGGGAAAGGGCAGTGTGGAGTGCAAGAGATTGCATCATCTGTGGATCTGTTTGGGCGGAATGCAAATTGGAGTGGGCCTAGGGTTTCTGGGATAATGGTGTTGATGTGAGACATTACCAGCCTTTCAAAACACTTCATGGCTACGATCGTGAGTGCTACGGGTCTGGCAGCATGCCTTTGTGTTCTTGGGCACAGGGACTACGGTGGTCTGCTTGAAACATGTTGGTATTACAGACTCAATCAGGGACATGTTGAAAATGTCAGTGAAGACACCTGCCAGTTGGTCAGCACTTGCCCGGAGCACACGTCCTGGTAATCCGTCTGGCCCCGCTGCCTTGTGAATGTTGACAACACGGGTCTCTCATTTTGAACAACTCCCTATTGAAAATGACCATATATGGGAGAAAGATTGCAGTACCTATTGCTTCCACTGGATGTCAACAGTCTCTAGACAGTGTTTGATGATGTTTAGTTGCTCTGGATGGTAATAGAAGAAAAATTTCGAAGTGGTCATCGGATGTAAACAGAAGAGGATGCGCGTTCACGGGCTCGTGCGCTCTGTGGTTTTTTCCTTTCCTATCGCCCAGTTTATAATCCGGTTGAAATATTATACTAAATATACATAAAAGTGTTCCTAAGGATACATTATCAATGATGTTTGATTTTTCTTGGACAAGTGTATAGGTATAGAATGAACGAGTTCTCTTCACGGTTCAATGGGCGAGTGGACGCTGTATTTTATGAACATAATGCGCCAACCAAACTGAGATTTATGGATATAATAAATGACTTTTTCTAACAAAAGAACCATTGGATGTCTTCGTGGACACTTGGGGAGGCCTCAGCAGAAGTTCTTCAAAAGGTAAGGGATTTGTTTTCGCTGTAAAATGTGTTTTGTGTGAACTGCGATGGTTTATGAATTCATGCTAATGCTGGCTGGGATGCCGCCTTCAGCACAGTGCCCCAAATTCAAGTGCTGTCATAGGCATCTGCTTAATCTTGCCTAATGGGAGGGCCGGCCCTGGCCCTCACCTTTTCATCCTTCTTCATGAAACTGATCTCAGGCAGAGGTTGATATGGAAATGTGTATGTTTAAGTAGTGACTAGAATATTCCGCCCTGAAAATGTATAACAGTGTGTAATGGTGTTAGAGTTATAAGACAATAATCCAATAATGTGTGTGTCTAGAACTTTTTAGAGACTAGGACATGGTGTTACTATCTTGCAATGTAAGCAGGGTGTATTTGGGAGAACAAAGGGCTGCTTGTGGAACCAACAACAGAAAAAAGGCCTCCCCACCCTCGAGAGGAGAGGAACTGTTAGAAACTGTCTAGCTTGAAATATGTTGCAGAAGTGATAAGCCATGAATGTGTACTGTGGAAAAATACAGCCACCTAAAGCGGGGTTGAGTTCATTTGTATGTACAATATAAAATGACTGTATTCCCATTTTGAGAACAGAGCTCTCGTGAATAAAAATTCTGATCCTTGTAGCTGGGTCTCCGTCTGTTTCATTTTAACCAAAGCTTTACGACCTTTGGGTTACAGACTGAGTAATTTATTAAAAGTTCAGTTAGAACATTGAGAACAAAATTCTCGTGACAACTTGGTCCTTCGAGCCGGATCTCAATACCTGTTTCTGTCGTACAAGGTAACACGCGGAATACCGTGCGCGGGTGGATGATTCATCCGTAAGTTTAAAGACCTGCCCCCCTGCAATTGGGGATCTACTGCAGGCCGGTGTATACCTATAAACGACAGAGGCGGTGACAAGATCCAACCCACATTTCTTTTCCCAGTCTACAAGGATAAGATCAGTAATCTTTATTCATGTATTCGGGAGAAATGATTTAGGTTCTGTAAAATGATATTTCTCTGAAAATGTAGATAATTTCTAATGCATTAGCATAAATCCATAACCCAACACGGGTCTCACAAACAGCATTATATCGCTAACATAAAATCGATTACCTTTGATGAACTTCTGCTGGGGGCTTCCCAAGTGTCCAACGAAGACAATCCATGCTTCTTTGGTTAGAAAAAGTAATTTATTATATCCATAAATCTCTGTTTGGTTGGTGCGTTATGATCAGAAAATCCACCGTTGAGTCGCTCGTTGAACCGTGAAGAGAACACGTTCAAATCAAACTACAAACAAATCAAACATCATTTTAAATTTATCCTTAGGTATCCTTTTGGGTATATTTGGTGTAATATTTCAACCGGAGGATAACATGAACGATAGGAAAGGAAAATAAAGTGTTGCGCGTTCACAATCTCGCGAGCGTCAAACCTTGTTTACAAAAGTGGTTGCCTGACAATTTCCTGTCACTGTCCGTTCTGGTAACTCTTAGAATTCCCAGTCTTTGACTGTTGACTGTTGACATCTAGTGGAAGCCATAGGTACTGCAGTCTCAGTCCTACATAAGATTGTATGCATTAGGCACAATGGAGAAGATGGGCATTTACAAAAAAAACTGCAAATCCGCATGGATTTTCCTCCGGTTTTCGCCTGCTATATCACTTCTGTTATCCTCACATACATTATTTTAACACTCTTAAAAACTTCAGAGTGTTTCCTATCCAATAGTACTAATTATGCGCCTCTCCTATTTTCTGGGCCTGATTGGCATGCATTTTACTTTGGGCACGCCAGACTCTCCAAAACCGTCACCTCGGGAGCCGCTCCCTATGAAGTTAAATTGTTTTCTTGGTTTCCAAACTTCATTTTTGTGTCCAGCTATTTATTTAAAAATAAATAAACTTAGCCTTGCTCACTTCAGTAGCTAGCTAGCTACCAGCGCAAGTGTGCAGTTTCTCCGCCAGAATGGTGGAATGGCCAATGCTGCCGAAAAGTTTGTGGGCTTTTTTTTTGCTATCATTACTTTCAAGGACATTCTACCGTTCTTCATCTGTCTTGAACACCATGTGAGGGCAGAGAAGTCGATGGTAAGAAAGTCTCCTTTCCATTCTCCTGTCGTTGTTTCTCCATCCCCTTATACAGCACCTCCGTCAGGTGTATCTGCCAGAGTAGGTGTGTCATCATGAGCAACAGGCATGTCACTCCTCCCCATCGCTTGATTCTCTGGATATTCAGACGAGAGCATCTGATGGCTGTTAGAAGTTGCCCCTTGATCCGCCTCTCCTTCGGCTTCTTCCTGGCTCCTGTCTGGCACTTCGTCATCCTCTACTCCCGTTCCCTCCGGACACCAGCCTGATTTATCAGCTTCCTCTGTGTCCTCGTGGCTCGGTGGTCACCTCCTTCTCCCCGCCGGGATTCTGGTGCAATGGTTTAGATGGTACCACATGTTGCTTCCTTTCATCTGGACGAATGTTGGTGTTGCTAGGACCACTTCGTAGGGACCCTTTCGCCTTGGCTGTTCCACTTTCTCCGGAACACTCAGACCTGGTCCCCTTGGATCTCCAGACGTGGAACCTCTGGTCCTGGTTTTGGTTTGTTTATTTATTTATTTTTCATTATTATAAATTTTTTCTTTCCTTGGGGTTTTCAAACTCAGAGACTTATGGCCTCTGCTTTATGATTACACCATACACTATCTTATTTCCATCTCTTATAACACAACAAAATTACTTTCCAGCTGCAGCTGGCAACTTTCTCTCCTTCTGGTTCCTAAGAGAGTGGTAGCATAAGACTTGCAAAGCAACAAGAAACATAAAACATGTCATCATTAACAATGTGATAAGCTATGCATAATTATATATGCCTGAGTACCAAAGTCTGAGACCATGACAATTCCCACTCTCTCTTCACCTGACTCTATACCTCCAGGATACTTTCTCATGCTTTCGCCCAGTCTTCCCCTTTTGGCCCCAGGTTCCGAGAGGTGTTTCCAAGCCATGTCATTTTCATCTTGTTCCCCATCTCTTCCATTTCAACTGATAGGCACGGGACCTGATATGCAAGTGCGTATCCCTAATTAGCATTACATTCTCTGGAGGAAACTCAGTACTGTATATGTTTTTACATTGATGCCTTCAGAATGTTGTTTAGAGTATAATTTTCCCAACATGTATCCTGTTCATGTGATGCATTAACCAATAAAACAACTAACCCAACCCAATTAAAGTAGCTCCCAGACCCAACGCATTTGTATGCCAACAGTGGAATCTAGTCTCTCCCTCTCTTTAGCTCCGCTTCCTCTGTCATGGTGTCTTCAAGCTCACCCATTATACAGCTGGACCTTACTTCAAGTGAGAACTATGCACCCACCAAAGAGAGACATGACAATCTTTACTACTGCAGGTGTTGTAAGGAGTACCGTATGTATGGACCAGACCAAATATATCCCAACACCCCCTCCTGGTGTATCTGGATGTTCACTCAATCTCCAGAATTCAGTCCATGCACTTGGCTATCTCTGGCTCCTTATGTGCTGCTTACACCTGAGGACATACACACTCCAACACATGGGTAATTTCCTGAAAACACTCTCTTCTTATGTCAAGATCACTAATTCGTAATATTTAAATAACAGCCCTATGTAAATATTCTATCTCAACCACCTCACCTCCTGCTACATTTACACATAATGATAGCCCAATTACGGTCCCTACCGCAACTGCTGTAAGAATAACTACTGCATGTAATCAGTCAAGTGTCTTCCACCTGTTAACTTCTTGGGGATGGGTGCATGAGGTGACCGTTTTGGAGAGGCTGGCGTGCCCAAAGTAAAATGCCTCCCATTTAGGCCCAGAAAATAGGATATGCATATATTTAGTACCATTGGATAGGAAACACTCTGAATCTTCCAAAACTGTTAACCATTTGTCTGTGAGTGAATCAGAAC
The DNA here is from genome assembly GCA_030435695.1 of Brachymystax lenok tsinlingensis. Lineage (NCBI taxonomy): Eukaryota > Metazoa > Chordata > Actinopteri > Salmoniformes > Salmonidae > Brachymystax > Brachymystax lenok. The sequence continues at coordinate 20,586,395 of CM059812.1, read as the reverse complement.
GCATATAGCAGGCAAAAACCCGAGGAATGTCTGTCCTGGAAAAAGTGATTTTGACACATTGCTCATTTGGGAACCCCTCCCTATTGAAAATGACCATATATAGGCATATGAATGCAGTACACGTCGCTTCCTTATGATGTCAACAGTCTCGAGACAGTGTTCAGATTTTTTTAGATGCTTTTAGAGCAGAGAAGAAGAGGAATCAGAAAGTGTCCCCATAGATGTCAATAGAAGAGGACGCGCGCTCCCGCCAAGCACGCTCTGTGGTTTTTTCCTATCTTATCGCCCAGTTTATATTCCGGTTGAATTATTATAGTAAATATACATAAAATGATGTTTGATTGTTCTTGGACAAGTTTATGGGTATAAGTTGAACGAGTTCTCTTCACGTTTCAATGGACGAGTGGAGGCTGTTGTTTCTGATTATAACGCGCCAACCAAACGGAGATTTATGGATATAATACATTACTTTTTCTGACAAAGAACCATGGATTGTCTTCGTTGGACACTTGGGAAGCCATCAGCAGAAGTTCTTCAACAGGTAATTGATTTGTTTTTGCTGTGAAATGTGTTTTGTGTGAACCGTGAAGGCTAATGAATTCATGGTAATGGAAAAATAGTGAAGGTGCTACCCTCAAACAATCAAATGTGGTGCTTTCGCCGTAAAGCCTTTTTGAAATCTGACAATGCTGTGATATTGCCAAGAAGCAGAGCTTTTGATGACTATGAAACACTTGCATATTGGTGCATGTTTAGCGCCCCACCGCTCCCTAAGAAGTTAACAACTATAGTTTTGGCAAATCGGTTAGGACATGTACTTTGTGCATGACAGTAATATTTCCAACACTTGTTTACAGACAGATAATTTCACTTATATTTCACTGTATCACAATTCCAGTGGGTCAGAAGTTTACATACACTAAGTTGACTGTGCCTTTAACCTCTTGGGGATAATTAAGGAGAGTTGGGGCGCTAGCGCCCCAGTCACGGCAACATTCGGAAAAATTTAGGGCGCCAAATTCAAAATCGCAAAGTAGAATTATAAAATTAGAATTATATTTTCTGCATTAGCATAATTTCATAAACAGCACGGGTGTCACAAAACACATAAAAAGATTGCTTACCTTTGAAGAACTTCTGCTGATGGCAATCCGAAGTGTCCAAGCAAGACAATCAATGTTCCTCTTGTTAGAAAAAGTCCCTGTTTATATCTAAGCTCCGTTTGGTTTGTGCGTTCAGAAAATTCACCGTCCACTCGTTGATCATACATAGAAAGTGTTAAAAATATGCCTATAAACTTTGTCCAAACAAATCAAACATCATTTATAATGTATCCTTAGGTACACTATTATGTATATTAACTATAATATTTTACACGGATAATAACCTAAGCGATAGAAAAGGAAAAATACAGAGGCGCACACTCACAGTATCGCTCGTACAACACAAAAGGCACTTCCTCACGCCACTTTTAGAATCTTCTTCTATTCCCCTGATTTTTAAGGTAAACACTACAAACCTTGTCTAATGACTTTTGACATCTAGTGGAAGACATATGAACTGCAATCTGGAAGCTGGATTTAAGCATGTCCTATAGCAACCCATTGGAAAAAAGCAATTTCTCAGAAACAAATGTTTTCGGTTGGATTTTCCTTGGGGTTTCGCCTTACTTTGGGCACACCAGACTCTCCAAAACTCTCAACACTGCCGCCGCTCCCTAATAAGTTTTAACTTCTTGGGGATTGCTGTTGCGCTAGCGCCCCAATCCCGACACTACCAGGTGAAATGTAAGGCGCCAAATTCAAAATCCAAAAGTTGAATTATTAAACATCCACCAATATACAAGTGTTCCATACTCATCAAAAGCTCTGTTTCTTGGCAATATCACAGCGTTGTCAGATTTCAAAAAGGCTTTACGGCGAAAGCAGCACATTTGATTGTTTGAGGGCAGCACCTCACATATCTTTCCCATAGCCATGAATCGATTAGCCATCACGGCACACATATAACACATTTCACAGGGAAAACAAACCTGTTGAAGAACTTCTGCTGAGGTCATCCTAAGTGTCCAACGAAGACAATCCATGGTTCTTTTGTTAGAAAAAGTAAGGTATTTTATCCATAAATCTCCATTTGGTTCTCGCGTTATAATCAGAAACGACAGCCTCCACTCCTCCATTGAAACGTGATGAGAACTCGTTCATCTTATACCTATAAACTTGTCCAAGAACAATCAAACATAGTTTTAAATGTATCCTTAGGAACAATTTTGCAATGTGTCAAAATCAATGTGTCAAAATCACTTTTTCCAGTACAGAAATTCCTCGGGGTTTCGCCTGCCATATGCGTTCTGTTTTACTCACAGACAAATGGTTAACACTTTTGGAAAATTCAGAGTGTTTCCTATCCAATGGTACTAAATATGTGCATATCCTATTTTCCGGGCCTGAATGGGAGGCATTTTACTTTGGGCACGACAGGCTCTCCAAAACGGTCACCTCATGAGCCGATCCATAACAAGTTAAACAGCTTGTAAAATTCCTGAAAATGATGTAATGGCTTTAGAAGCTTCTGATAAGCTAATTTACATTATTTGTGTCAATTGGAGGTGTACCTGTGGATGTATTTCAAGGCCTACCTTCAAACTCAGTACTTCTTTGCATGACATCATGGGAAACTCAAAGAAATCAGCCAATACCTCAGAAAATAATTGTAGACCTCCACAAGTTTGGTTCATCCTTGGGAGCAATTTCCAAACGCCTGAAGGTACCACATTCATCTGTACAAACAATAGTACGCAAGTATAAACACCACGGAACACACAGCCATCATACCACTCAGGAAGGAGAAGCGTTATGTCTCCTTGAGATGAGGGTACTTTGGTGCAAAAAGGGAAAATCAGTCCCAGAACAACAGCAAAGGACCTTGTGAAGATGCTGGAGGAAACAGGTACAAAAGTATGTATATCCACAGTAAAACAGTAATATCAACATAACCCGAAAGGCCGCTCAGCAAGGAAGAAGCCACTGCTCCAAAACCGCCATAAAAAAGCCAGACTACGGTTTGCAACTGCACATAGGGACAAAGATCGTACTTTTTGGAGAAAAGTCCTCTGGTCTGATGAAACAAAAATATAACAGTTTGGCCATAATGACCATCATTATGTTTGGAGAAAAATGGGGGAGGCTTGCAAGCCGAAGACCACCATCCCAACCGTGAAGCACGGGGGTAGCAGCATCATGTTGTGGGGCTGCTTTGCTGCAGGAGGGACTGGTGCACTTCACAATATAGATGGCATCTTGAGGCAGGAAAATTATGTGGATATATTGAAGCAACATCTCAAGACATCAGTCAGGAAGTTAAAGCTTGGTCGCCAATGGGTCTTCCAAATGAACAATGACCCCAAGCATACTTCCAAAGTTGTGGCAAAATTGCTTATTAAGACAATCAAAGTCAAGGTATTGGAGTCGCCATTACGAAGCCCTGGCCTCAATACTATAGAAGATTTGTGGGTGGAACTGAAAAAGTGTGTGCGGGCAAGGAGGCATACAAACTTGACTCAGTTACACCAGCTCTGTTAACTTCTTAGGGATAAGTGGTGAGCTAGCGCCCCACTCCCAACACTACCCGGTGAAATGTAAGGCGCCAAATTCAAAATCCAAAAGTTGAATTATTAAACATTCATCAATATACAAGTGTTACATAGTCATCAAAAGCTCTGATTCTTGGCAATATTACAGCATTGTCAGATTTCAAAAAGGCTTTACGGCAAAAGCACAACATTTGATTGTTTGAGGATAGCACCTCCAATATTTTTGCATTAGCATGAATTCATATCCAGCGCGGGTCACACAAAACCCATATAAGAGCTAAAATAAATCACTTACCTTTCGAAGAACTTCTGCTGAGGGCTTCCCAAGTGTCCAAAAAAGACATCCAATGGTTCTTTTGTTATTATAGCTATAAATCTCCATTTGGTGTGCGCGTTATGTTCAGAAAATCCACCGTCGAGTCGCCCATTGTACAGTGAAGAGAAAGCGTTCAAATATACCTATCAACGTTTCCCAAACAAATCAAAGATAATTTATAATGCATCCTTAGCTATCCTTTTATGAATATTAGCGATAATATTTCACTCGGATGACAACATAAACGATATAAAAGGAAAATAAAGTGGGGTGCGCTCACTGTCTCGCGCCCGGGAAACGTTGTTGACATCTGAGGTCCTTTGACTATTTCCTCTTCCTATCATTTCTGCTCAGTGCTAAAGCCTCCAAACATTGTATAAAGACTGTTGACATCTAGTGGAAGCCATAGGTACTGCAATCTAGGAGCTGGATCCTATGTAATTCAATATGAAGAATATCAAACAGAGGAAAAGTCACGCAAAGAAATCTGGACAAAAAAATCTTCGGGTTTTCGCCTGCTATATCAGTTCTGTTACTCACAGACATTATTTTAACACTTTTGGAAACTTCAGTGTTTTCTATCCAATAGAACTAATTACGTGCATATCCTATTTTCTGAGCCTGAGTGGCAGGCATTTTACTTTGGGCACGCCAGACTCTCCAAAACCGTCACCTCTGCTGCCGCTCCCTAAGAAGTTAAATGTCTTTGGCTAAGGTGTATGTAAACTTCCGACTTCAACTGTATATTTGCAGTAGCCTATTGATTACAGTAATGAGGTCCAGACACAAGAATAGAAATGTCATTTAAAAAAGTTGTATATTTTACATATAGCACAAAATACATATTGTCATGTTAACAAAATAACAGTTTGTTAATTGTGGCAAACCAGGGGGTTGGGTCAAGACGTTTACACAGATCACACACGGACAGAGTAGGATTAGCTCAGTTTAAAAAGTGTTTATTAAAAATAATAATTTAAAAAAGAAAAGGTCTCCCCATGAGACCCTATCCAGGTTACCGTCTTCTGGACTCCGGGTCTTGCTGTATCCCGCGGGAATCAAAAACTGAACTCACTCCTCTACTTCTGTCACCGTCCCTCCAGCTATGTGGGTGTCCTTTCTTCCCCAGTCTCCTGTGTACTGCCCTTCTGGCAGCTTTATGGGACACGCAGAGCTGGTGAGCAATCAGCCCTTGATTACTCACCAACTTTCAATCAGCCCCAATTAGTCCTGGCTGGAGAGCCCGTCGAGACCTGGCACGTCTTGCAGATGGAGACATTGCCTCGTGATGTATACTCCGTCTGTCACCGGGCCTGGATGAGTCTCTCCTGTTGGCTGACCTGCTGTACGCCACATAATATAAATACTTAAGTAATAAGACATGAGAACAATGGAATTATTCTGTGAATAACAAGGCCATAGCCTTCTGTCATCTGACCATAGCACTGCCTGGAGTTTGATAAACGGCATTGACACTTGGATTGGAACTAGTGCTATGGTCAGACGACATGAAAATAGAGCTCTTTGGCCTTGCACACCAGTGACGGGATTGACGTGGAAAAACAGAAACATATGCAGAAAAGTAGCTCATACATACGGTAAAAAATAAAGGTGGATCTTTGATTTTATGGGGCTATTTTGCTTCCTATGGTCCAGGGGCCCCAGTTAAGGTCAACGGCATCATGCAATTTACAAAGTACCAGGACATTTTGGCCAAAAACCTGGTTGTCACTGCCAGGAGGCCGACTCTTGGTAGCAAGTGGATCTTCCAGGAAGACAGTAACCCCAAGCACTAATCAGAATCCACAAATAAATGGTGAATTGACCACAAAATCAACATTTTGCAATGGCCATCTCAGTTTCTGGACTTGAGCCCTTAAAATTGTGTGGTTTTAATTGAAGAGGGCAGTCCATAAGAGTAGACAAAGGATATAAAGGATCTGGAAGGATTATATTTGGAGAATTGGTCTAAAATTCCTCCCAACGTGTTCTCTCTTTAAAGGCTCAGTGTAATTAACCTCGCAAGGGGAGTGTGCTGGAGGATTCAAAACAGGTAGTTTAAAAGAATACAATTTCCCCCAATAAATTGCATTCAATTTAGCTCAGTATTTGCTGCTAACTTTTTTCAAGAGTACCAGTAATTATGGACCTGACTGTGCAACATCTATCAACTATCAAACGTTGTACCTTTCAACTGCTGCTCCATATAATGTATACAAATAAATATCCATATCAACTTGGGTGGTAGAGGAAACACTATAGTGGGATCAGCTCAGCAGTAGCTGCAAGGAGTTGAGGAGTTGTGATGTGGTCTGTGAGGAGGTTAATCCATTGACAAACACACTTGGTTTCTGTTTTTCTAGTTGAGTAGTTTTCTTGGCGATATTTTAAGGCGCTAAAATGGACTGATGATCTCCAAGAAGGCAGAAGGATGGGGAGAGTGGAATGCTGTGACCCAAAAAGGTGGACAGTTTGTGTATGGTTTCTTTCCAGAATTGTAGGGTGGGTGGACAGAGCCATGTGGCGTGAAAAGAGTTGTATTTTAGTTTTTTCCTTAGCACTAACACACTTGATTCAACTAATCATCAAACCATTAGTTGGAAACACTGCATTTATCTTGCATTCTAGTTCAAATGATTTTCAAATCCAATGTAATGAGCAAATGTGCAGATTTGGTCTCTGCTATATATATATATATTTGTGCTCCCTGTAAGTGTCTTGCACCATCACACTCTATGCTTGAAATTACATGACTACAACCTTAGAAATAAAACTTTGATTACAATATTGTGTTGTTGATCTTTGTTAAAATTAGTATCAGTATGTAAGATATCTGGTGGCAACCATGTAATGTAATCACACACACACACACACACACACTCATGATAACATCTTACAGAACACATACTAACATTTTCTCAGTTTGGTAACATTTATTTTTTTGTCAAAATTCTACATTGATTACATTGCTGAATTCGACCATACAATCAAAGTATATCTTGTAGCACTTTTTCACTTATCTGTGATTTATTCTCTCTTTATTTTTAATCAAGAATTTGTATGTAGTTCAATCTGTGTGTATTGTCACTTTCTACTTGGAAGCAAGTGACATAGAGGAGGAAGAGGGGTCTTAAAGGTGTTTTCCAGGATGAGAACGGAGTGGCCCTTCCTGAGTTGACTCCCATCGATGAGGTCACAGAGATCCATCTTCTCTGCCTTGTAGTAGAGACCCAGTTTGCCACCTGTTTTGTTGGCTATGGTGATGTTGGGTGACAGCTTTTCTGGGAGTTGTTTGTTAAGCTAAGAGAACGAGAGAGAGTCATTGGACAGTGCTGAAATAAATGTGGTTGTCAGTAATAGGAGTTTGCATAGAACACTGCTATGAGCAACAATAAAACCTTTTTATATGCTGGTGTTGGAGCTGAGCTGTGAAATGTGTATGTATATGGAGATGTAATTGCTTTATGCTTTGAAATGTCTGGTATCAATGTGTGTTGAATTCCCATGTTGAAAGTCCACAAAACAATCAAATATGAATTGATTTATTTATTCATTCATATGTAGATTCCCTACCGCTGGATAGGGTTACATACCGGTACGACTGGGGTGTTGGTCTGGTCGCCAATGGAAAGATTTCCGCTCACATTGCCTGATATGGTTTGACCAGATATGTTTTGGCCTGATATGTTTTGGCCTGATATGTTTTGGCCTGATATGTTTTGGCCTGAATTTGTAGGACATTTGGCCACATTTTGTTTATTGCAGCAGTGTTGGCTGTTGGTATGTGAAGTGGCATCAGTTGAAGCACAATCCATTGCTGCAATGACAGAGAGAGGAGAGAAAGAGAGGGGGAGAGAAAGAGGATAATTAAGGGTTAAGTTGATTCAATTCAGTAGTAGAAAAATGACCCATTTGTCATTCTTGAATAAAAGTAAAGATACCTTAATAGAAAATGACTCAAGTTATCCAGTAAAATACTACTTGAGTAAAAGTCTAAAGGCATTTGGTTTTAAATAAACTTAAGTATCAAAAGTAAATGTAATTGCTAAAATATACTTATTTATCAAAAGTAAAAGTGTAGTTAATTTCAAATTCCTCATATCAAGCAAACCACCATTTTGTTATTTTACAGATATCCAACTCCAACACTAAGACAACATTTACAAACGAAGAATGTGTGTTTAGTGAGTCCGCCAGATCAGAGGCAGTAGGATGTTCTCTTGACAATTGTATGAATTTGACAATTTTCCTGTCCTGCTAAGCATTTAAAACGTAGCAAGTACTTTTTGGGTGTCAGGGAAAATTCATGAAGTAAAAGTACATTATTTTCATTAGAAATGTAATGAAGTAAAAGTTGTCAAAAATATAAATGGTTAAGTACAGATACCCCAAAAAATGTCATAAGTACTACTTTAAAGTATTTTTCCTTAAGTACTTTTCACCACTGAATAAATTAAAGAATATTCCTCATCCAAACTGTCCATATAAAGCACAGATCTCGATAAGCAAAGTGTATCTGTGCAATTTAGCATTACTGGTCACTATTGCACTAAGTGGAATTGCATGTCTTTTGCAATGTCTTGGTCCTTATGCTAATTGTAAGTATTTAAATGAGACAAGGGTTGGTACATTATTCTCTGTTACTGTTTTGTCATTTCATCGGCATTAGGTGTTGTGCACTTACTACTACACAAACCGTAATAATTCTACTTGAAACGGAGGTATTGTTAATTTTAGTTTATCGATCAATCTCAAGTTCAAGCACAGAACATTCATGAGCAGGTGCAGTACTCAATTAGTATCAATGCTCTAGGTTCCACAGTAACAACAAAGTAGTGCCTAGGATTAATTATATTTAACAGTATAACATTATATCACACGTAATAACTCCTCCCTTCCAGCTATCTTGTATTCCGTCAACATAAAAGAGATATGCATGCAAATTCAACAACAGTAACAATAACTGAAATAAGGCACTATTACATTTTTAAAACTAACAACACATTTGTTTTACAATAAAATACAATTAAATCAAACTAGCTTGAGAACCAGTCAGTAGTTGTGGGACTCTGAGAAATGGTGGATTCAACTGTCTCTTGAGGTTCAGTTTCATTACAGTGCCTATAATAAGTATTCACACCCCTCTGACCTTTTCCCATTTATTGTGTTACAAACAGGAATTTATTTAATAGGGATTTTGACTGATCTACACAAAATACTCCATTATGTCAAAGTGATAAAAACGAATAAACTGGAAACATTTACAAACGAAACATCTTAGACAAATGTTAGATAAGTGTTCAACCACTTTGTTATGGCAAGCTTAGTTCAGGGGAAAACATTGACTTCAAAAATCTAAAATAAGTTGCATTGACCCACTCTGTGTCCAATAAGAGTGGCCAATATGATTTTTAAGAACTACCTCATCTCTGTACTGTACCCCATACAGACAACATATCTGTAAGGCCCCTTAGTCATCCTTTCTCAAGTAAGTCACTTCAGGTGCCTCAGCAATGGAGCAAGCGAAGCAGCTGCATCCCCACTTTCAAAATAGGGGTGCAAACGTATGTTTTGTGGGATATTTTGTAAATATTAATGTAAACAAAAATTAAGGTAATGGTTAGGCATAAGGTTAGCAGTGTGTTTGAGGTTATGGTAATATTTAAAATAAGATTTTAAGAAGAGAAATTGATGTGCAGGGTTTATCACTTTGTGACTGTGGTAACTAGTGACGACCGTTAGAAAGCAGTATTCAGTGTTTAAGATGAAAAGGCACCTGCAAAAAAAATTGTTTATCTACTTTGTTGTGCTGTTACATTTGTATCGTTGTTTCATATCATTTGAGTTGAGTCCCCCCAAAGCTCTGCTTTGCTGGTTAAGTAATATCGACCAAATATACAAATTCCACCCTCGTTGCATCAAATATGTATGCTGATCAGACAAGTTTTAAACATTTTCATGGTGGCACTGTGATAGTGCTTCAAACAACAAAAACTCCATGTCGGACATCAAAACTCGATCTCTAACCAAACATCACATTTGTTTTCAAATACTGTAAAACTATTTAGTGGAACATGCATTGGAGAAAAATACATGTTTTGAAGCCAATGTTCATTTGTTTTGGCTCTAGTGTTCCTACAGGCCTACATGTGCATTTGAAACCAAGCCAAGCACCACTCAGATCTTCTCCATAAATTCCCTTTCACCTCCATGTCTCACTCACTTAATTGGGTTCTACCACTCCCTCTACACATGCGTCCTGAGTGCGCACACAAGCAACCTCCCATTATGCCTCCAGAAATACATGCCTATGAAAACGTATCTAACTGATGGGATACACAAGTTACATCCCTTGCCAAATTAAGACAGTTTTATCACAAATAATAAATGTACTGGTTGATTGAAGTAAACAAATATGTGTTCCTACAACAAGCTGCAGTTTTGAAATAAATGTGTCTTGTCTATTTTCCTCTTAGGCTACTTGGAAACTGCTAGTGCCACTATCCAAGGGCTAGGATATAACCCCCTAAACATAGACAGGTTCCACAATGGTAATTTGAAGAAAAATATGTTTGATAAAGAACATATTTTCATCAGAATCGTTAAGCCCAGTCTATTACGGGCACAAACAGATGTTGTGCCCGTAATTCATCACCATGCAGTGTTCAATGGGAATTGTCCATTTAGAAAATTCCAATGAACAGGCAGAATAAACTTAATCGAACAGCTGTACATTGAAAAGAAGACAGATTTTGGTTTGTAACCCTGAAAAGAATTGTTGTTCAACTCTGCCAAATGAGCCTGTTTCAAATTATGACTATTTGAGAGTAACGGTTCAAGGCAGGAGACGCACGTCTTCACTCTGCCAACCTTTTTCATTTGGAAAAATATTATATTATATTATATTTCATTATGTTTTTTTAAACTTGATAAATCTGACCTGGGCAAGGAACAAAGGACTATAAATCCTGGTGTGTCACGTCAATCATAATTGAAAGGCCCACTCTGATATTTACAGCCATTTTTGATCATTTAAATTAATAGGTTACCCATTAATAACTTATAAATGCATACATGGGTCTTCAATAACAATTACATGGGTCTTCAATAGCAATAACATCATTACACTAAAACATATATTTTTAGACATTTTATTAAGAAACGTAATAATAAGACTAATCTAACAAATGATCAAAACAAGGCTATGCCATTGCAGTGGAGGCTGCTCTAGATACTGAGATCATAATATTTGGTATCATATTGATACAAGACTGACAGTATCCCCCATTTCTGACTATTTTCCTGAGGGAGAATGCTTATAAAAGTGTTGGGAACGGCACAAATGGAATGGCATCAAACACCTGGAAATCATGTATTTGATACCATTCCACTAATTCCGCTTCAGTTGTTACCACCAGCCTGTTCTTCCCAATTATGTTGCCACCAACCTCCTGTGCATTGTACAGCCCTAGGCTTCTACAGTTAAGAGCCTGCTGAGGTTACTTCCTTTTTGAAGATTGTGTTCCATGATAGAATATAACCTGTTAAGATTATGGTTTCAAATGGCACTTTTTATTGACTGAATATCAATTTAGCATTTAAGTACTGGAGTTCAATTTAATTTATTGTGTCAGAACCTAAGAACAAATAGTTGTGTTCTGTTCATGAATATGGATTCCTCCTGTGAAGAAACAGTGTAGAATTGCAGGATTTTTAAAATTCACTTTCAGACAAAGTCAGGTGCCAATGTATGTCACCATCAGGCTGATCTTGTCCCAACACATCTCTCTGTAGCAATAAAGCCTGGGCATGAGATTAACATGAGGCCAATAGTGATTTAAAACCTAAAGCATGTATTTTAAATGATGTATTTACCTGTGTCTGTGTGTTCTTCCTCAGTGCGGTGGCGCTTGAAGGTTGTAGTAATCAGGTGTTCTAGTGGAGAGATTGCTCTGCTTTTATAGGGTAGCGCTGACAGAGAGAGGGAGGGTGGGGAGTTCTCAGCCCAATCCATTCCAGGAATGAGTCTATATTCCAGAGAACTGAAAGGGAGGACTCAGTTCCAGAGAAGCTACGAAAGGCGTCACAAGAGCAATATATTTGTCAAGCACTAAAATGTATTATATCTCAAATGGCCATATCTTTAACTACCCCCTTACAGGCAAATCACTGACAATCAAGGGAGTTTGATCACCTAAAATATTAAAACTATGATCAGCCTGAGAATGCAAAAATGAGTAACCATGTGAGTCTCTCTGAGTTGCTATCTATGTGATGTAGTTCTCTTGCTTATTAAAACTGATCTCAGATCAGCTGTTTGCAGGGTCATAGACTGAACGTATGTGCAGTGGTTCTCCTGTTTGTGTTGGAAGCCGAAGAGGCAGCGGGGTCAGCGGTAGGGTTGGTTGCCACTGTGCTGATGGCTGCAAATGATGAGGTTGGAGCTCTGGCTGAAGGCTTTGCTACACACCGGGCACACGTTGGGCTTCTCACCTATAGGTGAAGTTCACTATTTTATAAGTTAAAGGGGCAGTGCTAAATATCCATATTTCCGATGGCCGTATTTTCCACATGTATGTTCAATAAGCACACTCTCTTTCTCTCCCACTCTGTTTCCATTGTCTACCAAGCCGTCATATCGGTTTAGTCCACTAGAGACCATTCATTGCATTGACCAATAACCAACTGTTTGTGTGTTTATGTGATTCTGTGTGATTATTTAGTTAGTTAGTGAATAAATAATTAAGCCAATTTGTATATCGCTGATTCATCACCTATGCTAGTTCGTGGTTCGTGCAGATATCTAAGGATTTTGCGACATTCAGAATGAGACTGATAGAAGGTAAACAATTAATGAATGAAACGTAAAAGATAATAATATCTTTAAGAGTTAATTTGGAAAACGGTAACTCGTTAAATACACTTTTCCGTGGTGCTCTGAGATTACAAATAAGTCAATTGTTACAGGATTCCTTTAATCAATAATTAAACATAGTTAATCGATTTGATAAAACAATGGTCATCACAATAATGATCGCCAAGACACAACATGATGATAGCAAGTTATTGATTTCTAAAACTACATACACACTATATATACACAACTATGTGGACACCCCTTCCAATTAGTGGATTTAGCTATTTCAGCCACACCCGTTGCTGACAGGTGTATAAAATGGAGCACACAGCCATGCAATCTCCATAGACAAACATGGGCAGTAGAATGACCTTACTGAAGAGCTCAGTGACTTTCAACGTAGCACCATCATAGGATGCCACTTTTACAACAAGTCATTTCGTCCAATTTCTGCCCATGCCCCGTTCAACTGTAAGTCAAATCAAATCAAACTTTATTTGTCACATGCGCCGAATAGAACAAGTTAAGACCTTACCGTGAAATGCTTACTTACAAGCCCTTAACCAACAGTGCAGTTCAAGAAGAGTTAAGAAAATATTTACCAAATAAACTAAAGTAAAAAATTATTAAAAAAAATTTATAAAAAGTAATACAATAACATAACAATAACGAGGCTATATACAGGGGGTACCGGGAAAAGGTCAATGTGCGGGTGTACAGGTTAGAGGTTATTTGTACATGTAGGTAGGGGTGAAGTGACTATGCATAGATAATAGACAGCGAGTAGCAGCAGTGTACAAAACAAATGGAGGGGGTGGGGGTCAATGTTAAAGTCCGGTGGCCATTTAAGTAATTGTTCAGCAGTCTTATGGCTTGGGGTAGAAGCTGTTAAGGAGCCTTTTGGTCCTAGACTTGGCGCTTCGGTACCGCTTGTCGTCGGTAGCAGAGAAAACAGTCAATGACTTTGGTGACTGGAGTCTCTGTCAATTTTACGGGCTTTCCTCTGACACCTCCTATTATATAGGTCCTGGATTGCAGGAAGCTTGGCCCCAGTGATGTACTGGGCCATACGCCTCTACCCTCTGTTGCGCCTTACGGTCAGATGCCGAGCAGTTGTCATACCAGGCGGGGATGCACCCGGTTAGGATGCTCTCGATGGTGCAACTGTCTGTGCTAGCAAAACAGTCCTGTAGCGTAACATCTGCGCCATCTGACCACTTCCGTATTGAGCGAGTCACTGGTACTTCCTGCTTTAGTTTCTGCTTGTAATCAGGAATCAGGAGGATAGAATTATGGTCAGATTTGCCAAATGGAGGGCGGTGGAGAGCTTTGTATGCATCTCTGTGTGTGGAGTAAAAATGTTTTCCTCTGGTTGCACATGTGACACGCTGGTAAAAATTGGGAGTTTGCCTGCGTTAAAGTCCCCGGCCACTAGGGCGCCGCTTCAGTGTGAGCATGTTCTTGTTTGCATTTGGCCTTATTGACTTGGTTGAGTGTGGTCTTAGTGCCAGCATCTGTCTGTAGTGGTAAATAGACGCCTACTTAAAAATATGAATGAGAACTCTATTGGTAGATAGTGTGGTCTACAGCTTTTCATAAGGTACTCTACCTCAGTCGAGTAATACCTCGAGACGTCTTTAACAGGAGACATTTCTCACCAGCTGTTATTGACAAAAATACACACACACCCACCCCTCGTCTTACCAGAGGTAGCTTCTCTGTTCTGCCGGTGCATTGAAAATCCATCCAGTACTTTATTGTCCGTGTCGTCGTTCAGCCATGACTCGGTAAAACATGAGATATTACAGTTTTTAATGTCCCGTTGGTAGGATAATCGTAATCCTAGGTCATCTATTTTATTTTCCAATGATCACATGTTAGCAAGTAGAATTGATGGTAATGGGAGTTTACTCGCTCGCCTACGGATTCTCAAAAGGCAGCCTGATCTGCGTCCTCTTATCCACCATCGTTTCTTCACACAAAAGGTGGGGATCTGGGCCTGTTCCTGGGAGAGCAGTATATCTTTCTCATCGGACTCATTAACTTCTGCGCACGGGTCTAGTTTCCTGAATTTCCGCCTGTCGGACGTGCCCAAAGTAAGCTGCCTGATTAGTAGTATTGGATAGCCAACACTCTGACGTTTCTAAAAATGTTAAAATGATGTCTGTGAGTATAACAGAACTGATATGGCAGGCAAACACCCGAGGGAAATCCATCCAAGAAAATGTCATTTTGTGAACTTGCTCGTTTTCCAATGGGCTGCTATAGGATCTGCTGAAATCCAGATCCCAGGTTGCAGTACCTATGGCTTTTGGTCATAAGAGATGGTAGCAGCAACATTATGTATAAAATAAGTAAAACAATAAGTTACAAACAATGCAAAACAACAAAATTGTTAAATTGATTATGGGCATGTAAAACGTCAGCCATCCTCTTCTCGCCAATTCACATGTGCTGTTATTGTGAAGTGGAAACGTCTAGGAGCAACAACGGAACTACTGAGTTCCAAACTTCCTTCGGAAGCAATGTCAGCACAGGAACTGTTCGTCTCGAGCTTCATGAAATGGGTTTCCATGGCCAACAGCTGCACACAAGCCTAAGACCACGAAGCGCAATGCCAAGCGTCTACCGTAGTGGTGTAAATCTCGCCGCCATTGGACTCTGGAGCAGTGAAAACACGTTATCTGGAGTGATGAATCACATTTCACCATCTGGCAGTCCAATGGACAAATCTGGGTTTGGCATATGCCAGGAAAACGCTACCTTCCCCAATGCATCATTCTAACTGTAAAGTTTGGTAGAGGTGGAATAATGGTCTGGTGCTGCTTTTCATGGTTTGGGCTAGGCCCCTTAGTTTCATTGAAAGGAAAACTTTTCACTACAGCATACAATGACATTTGAGATGAATCTCTGGTTCCAACTTTTGGTAACAATTTGGGAAAGGCCCTTTCCTGTTTCAGCATGACAATGCCTCTGTGCACAAATTGGGGTCCATACAGAAATGGTTTGTCGAGATCGGTGTGGAAGAACTTGACTGGCCTGCACAGAGTCCTGACCTCAACCCTATCAAACAGCTTTGGGATGAATTGGAACTCCGACTGCGAGCTAGGACTTATCGCCCAACATCAGTACCCGACCTCACTAATGCTCTTGTGGCTGAATGAAGACAAGTCTCCGCAGCAATGTTCTAACATCTAGCGGAAAGACCGACCATGGAAACCCATTTCATTAAGCTCCTGATGAACAGTTGATGTCCTGACGTTGCTTCCAGGAGGTAGTTTGGAACTCGGTAGTGAGTGTTGCAACCGGGGACAGTTGATTTTTACCTGCTTCAGCACTTGGCGGTCCCGTTCTGTGAGCTTGTGTGGCCTACCACTTTGCAGCGGAACAATTGTTACTCCTAGACCTTTCCACTTCACAACAGCAGCACTTGCAGTACACCAGGGAAGCTCTAGCAGGTCAGAAATTTGACGAACTGACTTGCTGGAAAGATCCAATGACGGTGCCATGTTGAAAGTCACTGAGCTTTTCAGTAAGGCCATTCTAGTGCCAATGTTTGTCTATGGAGGTTGCATGGCTGTTTTCTTGATTTTATATTTTTCTTGATTTTATATTTTTATTGATTTTACCTGTCAGCAACGTTGGGAATGAAATAGCCAAATCCACTTAATTGAAGGGGTGTCCACATAGTTTTGTATATAGTGTATTTTATTGTAGTGCCATGTGGCCATCCCACATGGGATTATAAGACACATTGACATTAGAATCAGTTCCAGCACCAGCGTAAAAATAAATAAAAAATAAACAATTATGAGGCTCAAAGCAGTGTTCCCAGCAAACTCTTAATACTGACAACCACATTTCTTTCAGCACTGTCAAATCTCTCTGTCGGAGAGAGACCTCATTGAGGGGTGTCAACTCCTGAAGGGCCACTCCATACTCATCCTGGAAGGCACCTTTAAGAAGAGCCTTCTCCCTAAGAGCATCTATGTTACTGGAAAGTGACAATACACATAGCTGCCCTGAGGAATCCCCACTTCATGGGCTGGACAACCTCCTGGCAGAGTATGCTGTGGGTCACCGCAAGTAGTACATCCTGACTGTCGACAAAGAAATGAAGTTAGCTGAAACAGGAAAGATATGGGTGGATGAGGACAGGGTGGATCACAACCCCAAAACGAAACGCCACCATGGAACCTCCTGTATCTTAACACTCTTTATTAATCACAGATGAAGCTACATGACAATTACTACAGATACAAAATATTTCATTACAATATTAAATTATTAAACGCCACTCCAGACAACAACTTTCACGCCACCTGGCTCTGTCCTCCCCACCTACAATTGTGGAAAAAAAATATATGAAAACAATCCATCCTTTTGGAATGTGATAACCCAATAAATATAATGTCCCACAAATTATGAAGCCAATATAGTATGCTATGTTCTTGTGTTCAGGAGCGTACATTTGGCTGTAAGGTGTGTAGGAAAGTGTTCAAGCACACCTGCTAATCTGATTTCACCAGAAGTCTGACATGAAGAAACACACCTTCATTCATACAGGTGAGTCAACATGTATTCTATGGGAATAGAGATATTGTCTATTCGTGTTGAAATGTCGAAATGTGTTACTCATTTTCCACAAGCCCATACCATACCCAATACCATAAGGTTATTATAGTAATGGAAAACTGAAATTAGAATTAATTCAAAATTTTGTAAACTGAAATTAAAATTAAAATAATATTGACACGATTGTCTTTGACTGAAAAACAACAATTGAAATCAATTATATGTTTCATTTTAGTTTTTTCTTCTGAACTTGAGACAAAAAGTCTAATGGGGTTTTGAGCTTCTGAATCTGGCAGGTTAATGCTGTCAGAAGATGCCGATGTTTCAAGTAGACCTAGCTTGTGCATCACTATCACTAGCTATTACTAACTATTGGGAAAAGATGTCAGTTCAATGTCTAGTTTTGATTTACATTTGGTTGGAATCCAACAAAATGTCATCATATCATTGGATTTAGGTGAGAAAAGACAAAATTCCCTTCAATTGATGACTTTTTGAAAATCCAATCAGATTTCCACATTGATTCAACGTCTTCACTTGGAATTTTTGGGTTGAAATCGTAGGCCTCACTCCCTTCCATAGACATACATGGTAATTATGACCACTATCCGGAAGACGTCCTCCAACCAATCAAAGCTTTTGCAGTTGACTGACACGTTGTCCATCCAATCAGAGAATTGGGATCAGAGAATGAACCTGGTATTGTTTATTGGGATCGTGCCACAGAGCATTATGGGGTAGAGATTAAGAGTGATAGTTTAGCATTTTTTTGATATTATTCCATTCACATTAGTTTTTTCAAATTACAGGAGACATAAGAGGTATATTTTAAATTGTTTTCTTGGTTTCCGAACTTCATTTTTGTGTCCAGCTATTTATTTAACATTTTTTTAAAG
Source organism: Brachymystax lenok tsinlingensis (assembly GCA_030435695.1). Classification (NCBI taxonomy): domain Eukaryota; kingdom Metazoa; phylum Chordata; class Actinopteri; order Salmoniformes; family Salmonidae; genus Brachymystax; species Brachymystax lenok. The sequence goes on along the minus strand of CM059812.1, from coordinate 20,568,159 downwards.
CCTTGCTAACTTCAGTAGCTAGCTAGCTACCACCGCAAGTGTGCAGTTTTCTCCTCCAGAATGGTGGAATGGCCAATGCTGCCGAAAATGTTTTGGGCTTTTGTTGAAGAACCCCTTTCATTCTCTGGTGTACACGGAAAAGGTGCAAATTAAAAGCGAGGGCCAGGGCCTGCCTGAGATCAGGATGAAAAGGTGAGGGCCAGGGCCAGCCCTCCTATTAGGCAAGATTAGGCAGATGCCTATGACGGCACTTGAATTTGGGGCACTGTACAGCAGGCGGCACCCCAGCCACCAGCTCATAGCATTGCTGCAGTTCCCGCCCCCACCCTATTCCACTTCTCCCCAAATTCACTCCCACTATGTTTGGTAGCTATGGTGATTTGTGTGTTTATATGGGATTATCCAATTGTGAAACTTTAATAAAAATGAATCTGCCAATGAAATGATTTTATTGATTTTTATGTTGTGTGACGGACATGATTAGTGATTAAGGCAGTAGCCTAACCTAGCCTGTTAACGTTAGCTAGCTCTACTAGTGGATATAATTAGGTAAGGGAAGACCCCCATGAAATGGACAAAAATGAATGGCAACATATTGCCATTGGACGAAACATACACATGATGGAAAAGAGTGCCCAAATGGACGGCAGATCAATCAAAACCTATGGCAAATGGCATATGGCAAATGCCAAATGTAATAACTCAAAATTACTATAGGTGGCGAGCGCGCTCCCAACGGGGCAATTCATATTGCATATGTACATGAAGTCAAGACCCAAGGGTCAAATTTGGACATTTCAAAAAAAAAAATCAAAATACCTACGCCCCCTAAAAAATTGCTTTCTGGACCGTTTTTCGCGATTCTTTCCGTTGTTTTTATAATAACATGTATACAAGATGTGTATAAACATACCTTTGTCTCATTTTATTGATTTAGATTTATTAACTTTATTGTCCATAAGGCCTATGTTTTGTCCATTTGCAATATGTTACCATAGGAAGTCAAAAGTCAATGAACCATGTCCAAATGAAATGTACAAATGCCATAAGATTCCATACAAAAGTATTGAAAGTGCCAAATCATGATGTTATGTCCATTTACATATATGATCATAGGATGTCAGCTTCCGAACCCAAAAGTCAGTGAGCAATGTCCAAATGGCATTTAAACTGACAAAATGATATATATATCACTATGTTAAGCCCTGAATCATCCTATAGGGTGTATTTTTCATGTTTGATGAGAGAGAAGTGGGACTTTTTAAAGATTTTTTGAAAAACGTCCAAAATGACCAGGGGGGCCCCCATTTGGATGGCCACAAATGACCAGGGGTGCCCCCATTTGGATGGCCATACCTTGCACCCTCCTAAAGGCATTAATATTTAAAATATGCTCATGGTAACCCGTTTCAATTACCAGGTGCACGGTTGTCAATTTGCAATGTCTTACAATGGGCATTTACCCTCACAAATTTGACAGGCTCCCAAATACTGCAGAAATGCCCAATTGACTGGCCCGTTGAACTCGGGATGGCCGGGCAGTGATCATGGTTCCTCTCCATCGCTCGTTGGTGTTGATTTCAGCATGTCAAATTCGTGATGTTAAAAGCCCATTGAAACATATTGCAAATGTACAGTGAAACATATTGCAAATGTACAGTACATTTGCAATATGTTTCAATGGGCTGTTAACATCACAAATATGACAAGCTCTAAAATACTGTAGAAATGCCCAATTGACTGCCCGTTGAGGATGGCCAGGATTGATAGTGGTACCTCTCCATCGCTCGTTGGTGTTGATTTCAGCATGTCAAAAACGGAAAGCTTATTTTGTAAAAAATGCATTTAGGGGGGTGCAGTGCCTCCAGGATCCATATGGGAGCATCCCACTATGCATCCCAAACGGGTCTGCCGCTGTCATCCAAAAGCAGATGAAATTTAGGGCCAGGCTTCATTTTGGGCCTACTTTTTTGCACGGTCTATGAGGTCAGAGCGAGATACAGTCAAGTGGGGCGTCTCGTTGAACTCGGCACAGCCTAGAGACTATGGTGATGCACTTTTTAGTGTTGATTTCAGTATGTCATTTTGGTGATGTTTCAGCCCTATTCATTCTTATTGCAAATGTACAAAAGTCACTCAGCAAGTCAGCGTCCATCAGTCAATTAGATATCATTCTGACACCAAACTGATAAAACCTGACAGCAAACCCACTTTTTCCAACTCGTTTAGAAGCCAACTATCACATATGTCAGGGCAGGCTCAAAATTCACAGCGTCTTCTGTTTAAATCATAGTAAAAATGTAAAACACCTAGTTACGTTCTAGCTGCGGGTCCAGTTCCGACATTATGCGTAGGCCTAGCTGAGGCGACCCCGAATCTCGAGTTTCGGCTCGATAGGTCATTTGGAGTCCGAGCAGCGACCTTAATTGGTGCTGAAAATCCACGTTTTCCGGGCGTTGCTACGGGGTCCTTGAATGAGCTATCGGACAGAAGCGTTAGGGTCCGTCTCTATGGGCCGAGGCAGTTATAATGCACCTAGCCTTGTGACTCTGGGACTTTTAGAAATTTTGTCATTTTCGCGATGTAAAAATGAATTGAAAATATTGCAAATGTACGAGGCTGTTTCTCGGCCTGAGAACCTTCTAGAGCCCCATAACTCACCGTGCACTATCGACTAAAGGTCTAGAATGGGTTTCTAAAGTTTCAGAGCTCTAGGTCTGACGGTTCTTTGACAGTTCGAACAAAAGTAACTATTGCAGGCAGTGTCTATCTGTAAGCCCCTCACTGTGTCATTCCCCATTGACTGTGCGTGGGTGTGATTTCAGAAAATCACAGAAAATCACAGAAATCACGTAGAGCCCCGAAACCCACGTTAACGGATTTGTCTGAACACGCCGCAACTGGATCCACAACTTTTTGGGGGATATTTTTTTTCTCAACATTACGAATTGTACAGTTTACAATTTATCGAAAATTAAAACAGCTAAATGTCTGGTTCTTTTTTTCCTTACACCGTAGGTGTCACGATCTCCTGAAGGGACAGACCAAGGCGTAGCGAGATATCCAGTATACATTCTTTATTTCAAGCAACATAACTGGCAAAACAATAAACAAAACGAACAAAGATCGTAACGTTGACCATAACACGTAAACTAACAAAGCTATGAACAAACAATAACCCACAAACCCCTAATGAAAACTACAAACATATATATGGTTCCCAATTAGAGGCAACAACACTCAGCTGCCTCTAATTGGGAACCATTACCCCAACATAGAAACAGATAACCTAGAACAGAAAAAACCCTACACCAAAGCAAAACTAAACACGCCAGCCTGTCTTCTCAGGCCTGGACGTGACAGTAGGTTCATTTTCCCTGTTTTCTATAGGTCCTTTGTTACATTTTCTGCTGACTTCCTGTTTCACATGTCTGGTTATCAGTTCCATATGTCCTTTCTGACATCCTGTTTCTACATGTCTGGTTATCAGTTCCATATGTCTTTTCTGCTGACATCCTGTTTCTACTGGAGTCCAATATTCTATGTTTATTTAGCTCTGTCCATTTACCTGAGCTCAGCAGATATTCTGCTCACATATGTCTTATTCGTTATGTATGTTTTTCTGTCTCAATACTTCAAAGTGGTAGTGGTCAGTCGGAATACTGTAAATGTAATCATTGTCGTGAGTTTTTCTCCTACATAACCCCCCTTTGAAACTCAGAGTTTCACACAATTACATTTTCCAGTATAGATGAGAAGGGAAGCACCTTCTGAAACTCTATGGAGGTAATCAATCTTCCATCCATCTTAACAATCTAACCTCCACTTTCTCATATACACTGGAGAGTCAGTACCAAACATCTCCAATCATAATTACACAGAAAGGAGTAAAAGATCCATCAAAACATAGAGAAAAATAACAATCTCACGAAAATAGAAAATAAACCAAACAAAAGAAAATACAAATATCGAACAGAATAACCCAATATACAATGTAGAAGCGATGAGCATGTAGTACAGAGCCTTACCCGAGGTTGTGTCAGTGATGTAGAATATACAGAAAATAATACAAAAAGAAACAACTACTAAATGATTATGAGAAACTAATAAAAAAGAAACATACAATAAACCAAACAAAAACCTATAAAACAACTTTCAAAACACTATACCTAAACAAGATCCTCCCTTGCAGACACCACTCTAACAGTCAAATCAAATCAAATAAAATTTTATTTGTCACATACACATGGTTAGCAGATGTTAATGCGAGTGTAGCGAAATGCTTGTGCTTTTAGTTCCGACCATGCAGTAGTATCTAACAAGTAATCTAACAAATTCACAACAACTACCTTATACACACAAGAGTAAAGGAATGAATACGAGTGTGTACATATAAATATATGGATGAGCGATGGCTGACCGGCATAGGCAAGATGCAGTAGATGGTATGGAGTACAGTACAGTATATACACATATATATATATATATATATATATATATATATATATATATATATATGAGATGAGTTGTAGGATATGTAAACATTATATAAATGGCATTGTTTAAAGTGGCTAGTGATACATTATTTCATCCAATTATAATTATTAAAGTGGCTAGAGATTTGGGTCGATGGCCGAACGGCATAGGCAAGATACAGTAGATGGTTTAGAGTACAGTGTATACATTTGAAATGAGTATGTCGGATACGTAAACATTATATACAAAATTGTTTAAAGTGGCTAGTGATACATTGTTACATCCAATTCCTATGTTTAAAGTGGCTAGAGATTTAAGATTTAAGATTTAAGTCAGTATGTTGGCAGCAGCCACACAATGTTAGTGATGGCTGTTTAACAGTCTGATGGCCTTGAGGTAGAAGCGGTTTTTCAGTCTCTCGGTCCCAGCTTTGATGCACCTGTACTGACCTCGCCTTCTGGATGATAGCGGGGTGAACAGGCAGTGGCTCGGGTGGTTGTTGTCCTTGATGATCTTTTTGGCCTTCCTGTGACATCGGGTGGTGTAGGTGTCCTGAAGAGCAGGTAGTTTACCCCCGGTGATGCGCTGTGCAGTCCTCACTACCCTCTAGAGAGCCTTACGGTTGTGGGCGGAGCAGTTGCCGTACCAGGCGGTGATACAGCCCGACAAGATGCTCTCGATTGTGCATCTGTAAAAGTTTGTGAGTTATTTTGGTGACAAGCCGAATTTCTTCAGCCTCCTGAGGTTGAAGAGGCGCTGTTGCTCCTTCTTCACCACGCTGTCTGTGTGGGTGGACCAATTCAGTTTTTCCGTGATGTGTACGCCGAGGAACTTAAAACTTTCCACCTTCTCCACTACTGTCCCGTCGATGTGGATAGGGGGGTGCTCCCTCTCCTGTTTCCTGAAGTCCACGATCATCTCCTTTGTTTTTCTGACATTGAGTGAGAGGTTATTTTCCTGACACCACACTCTGAGGGCCCTCACCTCCTCTCTGTAGGCCGTCTCGTCGTTGTTGGTAATCAAGCCTACCACTGTAATGTCATCAGCAAACTTGATGATTGAGTTGGATGCGTGCTTGGCCACGCAGTCATGGGTAAACAGGGAGTACAGGAGAGGGCTGAGAACGCACCCTTGTGGGGCCCCAGTGTTGAGGATCAGCGGGGTGGAGATGTTGTTTCCTACCCTCACCACCTGGGACCGGCCCGTCAGGAAGTCCAGGACCCAGATGCGCAGGGCTGGGTCGAGACCCAGGGTCTCGAGCTTAATGACGAACTTGGAGGGAACTATGTTGTTAAATGCTGAGCTGTAGTCGATGAACAGCATTCTTACATAAGTATTCCTCTTGTCCAGATGGGTTAGGGCAGTATGCAGTGTGATTGCGATTTAGGCTGCCTGTGGACCTATTGGGACGGTAAGCAAATTGGAGTGGGTCCAGGGTGTCTGGCAGGATGGAGGTGATATGATCCTTGACTAATCTCTCAAAGCACTTCATGATGATTGAAGTGAGTGCTACGGGGCGATAGTCATTTAGCTCAGTCACCTTAGCTTTCTTGGGAACAGGAACAATGGTGGCCCTCTTGAAGCATGTGGGAAAAGCAGACTGGGATAGGGACTGATTGAATATGTCCGTAAACAGACCAGCCAGCTGGTCTGCGCATGCTCTGAGGACACGGCCAGGGATGCCATCTGGGCCGGCAGCCTTGCGAGGGTTAACACATTTAAATGTTTTTCTCACATTGGCTGCGGTGAAGGTGAGCCCGCAGGTTTTGGTAGCGGGCCGTGTCGGTGGCACTGTATTGTCCTCAAAGCGAGCAAAGAAGTTGTTTAGTTTGTCTGGGAGCAGGACGTCATGGTCCGCAACGGGGCTGGTTTTCTTTTTGTAGTCCAGTCATCATACCAAATATGAAAAACCTATTAAAAGAGTAAGAACATGGTCCGTGGACACTCATAACCGAATACCCTATGTTACCTAACATGTCTAGGTGAACAGATATTCAGAAGATCTAACATTATTTATCATTTTTATTCAATGTTCGATTCAGGAGTAGTTTCTTCATTGTAGCTACTCCAGTTGGTGACAGATGTCCAGATTGTCTGCATCAACCCACTTTCTTGTGGTTTTGCCATTATCTTAGTTGGTGTACTAGTGCTAGTCGTAGATGATTTTACAATTTCTTCTATTTTTGCTACCATTACTTTCAAGGACGTTCTACCGTTCTTCATCTGTCTTGAAGACCATGTGAGGGCAGAGAAGTCGATGGTAAGAAAGTCTCCTTTCCATTCTCCTGTCGTTGTTTCCCCGTCCCCTTATACAGCGTTAATTACTTACGGAGTGGTTGGACGCTAGCTATAAAAGTGTTGCATAGTCATCAAAAGCTCTGCTTCTTGGCAATATCACAGCATTGTCAGATTTCAAAAAGGCTTCACGGCGAAAGCACAACATTTGATTGTTTGAGGGTAGCACCTCCAATATTTCCCATCAGCATAAATTCATAAACCATCGCGGTTCACACAAAACACATTTCACAGCGAAAACAAATCTCTTACCTTTTGAAGAACTTCTGCTGAGGGCTTCCCAAGGGTCCAGCGAAGATATCCAATGGTTCTTTTGTTAGAAAAAATTATTTATTATATCCATAAATCTCTGTTTGGTTGGTGCATTATGTTCATAAAATACAGCGTCCACTCGCCCATTGAACCGTGAAGAGAACGCGTTCAACCTATACCTACACACTTGTCCAAGAACAATCAAACATCATTGATAATGTATCCTTAGGAACACTTTTATGTATATTTACTATAATATTTCAACCGGATTATAAACTGGACGATAGGAAAGGAATAAACCACAGTGCGCGTGAGCCCGTGAACGCGCTTCCTCTTCTGTTTACATCCGATGACTAGTTCGAAATTCTTTTTCTATTACCATCCAGAGCAACTATAACATCACCAAACACTGTCTAGAGACTGTTGTTATCGAGTGGAAGCAATAGGTACTGCAATCTTACTCCCAGAAATGGCTGTTTTCAATAGGAAGGGGTTCAAAATGAGGCAATGTGTCAAAAAAACTTTTTTCCAGGACAGAAATTCCTCGGGTTTTCGCCTGCTATATCCATTCTGTTATACTCACAGACATTATGTTAACACTTTTAGAAACTTCAGAGTGCTTCCTATCCAATAGTGCTAATTATGTGTATATCCTATTTTCTGGGCCTGAGTGGGAGGTATTTTACTTTGGGCACGCCAGACTCTCCAAAACCGTCACCTCGGGAGCCGCTCCCTAAGAAGTTAACATAGCAATTTCCCCATCTGTTAATGGCAAATCTGTCAAATCAGGCCTAGGCAACACATCTTTCTCCGTTTCAGTTACACAATCATGTGGACTCAGAGTTGGATGCGTGCTCATGTGGACCGTCAGTAGCTATTTGAATAAGGGTGGAGGGGTTCTGAGTAGTACATCTCTCAATAGTCAAATTTGGCATGTTTAACAATATAATCATACAAGATAAATGTCTAGCTGGAGACATATACGCCATCTTATGTTCTAATAGCAAGATTGACCCTGCATGTGGATCTCTAAGAGAATCCTCAACTGCCTGGGCTGCCGCTATAACTAATTGCAAACACAAAGGCATAGCCTGAGCCACCCTATCCAAGCGAAAGGAGTATTAAGCCACTGGATTATTCTTCCCCCCCTGCTTCTGGGTCAAAACTGACATCATGAACCCCTCCCTACAGTCCAAAGTCTGAGTAAACGGACGGTCATATCTAGGGAATGCCAGAATGGTATCCGAAATCTTTACAAACTGATCCTCAGCCTCTGAGTTCCAGCATGGGCTTTGGTGCTTCTAAAATTGAATTTTTTCTAGAGGGGTCCAGAGTACGGCCCTCCCTGGTTATTGTATACCCTAGATAAACAACCTCAGTCTGCCACTGTTGCAATTTCATTTTACTTACTTAAATAAGGAACATGTAAGTAGTGATTGGAAACCAGGTGTGTATAATGAAGACAAAATATAGAAAATGAAAAGTAGATCGGCGGTAGCTAGAAAACCGGTGACGTCGACCGCCGAAAGCCGTCCGAACAAGGAGAGGGACTAACTTCGGCTGAAGTCGTGACACCCTATCTCCACATACCTTGTGGATCTGTTTTTATCATGGTCTCTAATTTGTCTACGTCTAAACGCCACTCAAATCCATACCTCTTTCTCCACCTTGGACCATAATATACATTTCTTTTATTCTTAGACTCCATATATCTCTCATCTCCCGTAAGTTCGGGAACCTCTTTTGAGGATTTTCCTTCAATATATTTTGATAGTCTCCTTACAAACGCCTAGGTAGGGTTTAAACACTCCTCTCCTTTCTTTGGAATTGTATTTTTAGATGTGACTTTTGAACAAATATTAGGTCTCACACATGCTATTTTCATTCCCTTGGATTTTATTATTAGTCGCGACTCTTGATTCGGATCTGTGATTAATTTAACACAGTTAAATACTCACTAGATTATTATTTTCTAAATAGAACAACCGCCCTTACTCACAATTTTATATCCCTTCTTACTAATCAACCTTCTTACTCTCAGGTCACAAATATTAAGCAAGTTTAGTTGTGGTAGTGCACAGTTACCCCAGGTCTTTACGGACCTGGACCGGTTTCTCTCTCTATCGATTTGGTTAACCTCTTAATTGTTTACCTTCTATCAGTCTCATTCTGAATGTCGCAAAATCCTTAGATATCTGCACGAACCCTAGCATAGGTGATGAATCCGCGATATACAAATTGGCTTAATTATTTATTCACTAACTAAATAATCACACAGAATCACATAAACACACAAACAGTTGGTTATTGGTTACTAACACAATGCAATGAATGGTCTCTAGTGGACTAAACCGATATGACGGCTTGGTAGACAATGGAAACAGAGTGGGAGAGACAGAGAGTGTGCTTATTGAACATAGATGTGGAAAATACGGCCATCGGAAATATGGATATTTAGCACTCTAACAACCGCACTGCCCCTTTAACTTCTTAGGGAGTGGTGTGGCGCTATTTCCATGAATGTTTTATAATACTATTTGTAATTTGAATTTGGCACTCTCCAGCTTCACAGGATGTTCTCGATTTTGATGCCGTTCACGGGATCCGTGCGCTAAGTTAAATAGTGAACTTCACCTATAAGTGAGAAGCCCAACGTGTGCCCGGTGTGTGGCAAAGCCTTCAGCCAGTGCTCCAACCTCATCATTTGCAGCCATCAGCACAGTGGCAACCAACCCTACCGCTGACCCCGCTGCCTCTTCGGCTTCCAACGCAAACAGGAGAACCACTGCACATATGTTCAGTCTATGACCCTGCTAACAGCTGATCTGAGATCAGTTTTAATAAGCAAGAGAACTACATCACATAGATAGCAACTCAGAGAGACTCACATGGTTACTCATTTTTGAATTCTCAGGCTGATCATAGTTTTATTATTTTAGGTGATCAAACTCCCTTGATTGTCAGTGATTTGCCTGTAAGGGGGTAGTTAAAGATATGGCCATTTGAGATATAATACATTTTAGTGCTTGACAAATGTATTGCTCTTGTGACACTGTTATAGAAATTTAGTTCTCAATGTTCACAAACTGAACAAACTCTGTCTGTTACCCAGTATTTGTAAGATACTGGTTGAAATAAGACAGACAGAAGCCCAATATACAATGGTCAAATGTAAATGGTTTAATTCAGGAGAGCTCTGGGCTCTAAAAGGTGTACACAGTCTTTTATATGGTACAATGTTGAAATACAAAGATACAAAGGCCCCACCATTTCCCCCACCCTTTCCAAGAAAATAATGTCTTCCCACAGTACCCATTCAGTACCCAAGACATACCCGCCTGTTCCCCTTCCACAAACTTCATTTCTAGACACACACATTAATTGGACTACCATGTTGTCTTATAACCCTATCTCTATTGCATACATTTTCAGAATGGAATATTCTTAGATGTACAAACATTTAGTCATAACCATAAAATCTATAACAATCCACCCTATTGACTAAATTTTTATACACAATCACCCATCTATATTGATTAGAATTAATAATGACACCACACCAATCCAATACATGTATTTACAGTGGGGAAAAAAAGTATTTAGTCAGCCACCAATTGTGCAAGTTCTCGCACTTAAAAAGATGAGAGAGGCCTGTAATTTTCATCATAGGTACACTTCAACTGTGACAGACAAAATGAGGAAAAAAAATCTAGAAAATCACATTGTAGGATTTTCTATGAATTTATTTGCAAATGATGGTGGAAAATAAGTATTTGGTCAATAACAAAAGTTTATCTCAATACTTTGTTATATACCCTTTGTTGGCAATGACAGAGGTGAAATGTTTTCTGTACGTCTTCACAAGGTTTTCACACACTGTTGCTGGTATTTTGGCCCATTCCTCCATGCAGATCTCCTCTAGAGCAGTGATGTTTTGGGGCTGTCGCTGGGCAACACGGACTTTCAACTCCCTCCAAAGATTTTCTATGGGGTTGAGATCTGGAGACTGGCTAGGCCACTCCAGGACCTTGAAATGCTTCTTACGAAGCCACTCCATCGCTGTTCGGCGGTGTGTTTGGGATCATTGTCATGCTGAAAGACCCAGCCACGTTTCATCTTCAATGCCCTTGCTGATGGAAGGAGGTTTTCACTCAAAATCTCACGATACATGGCCCCATTCATTCTTTCCTTTACACGAATCAGTCGTCCTGGTCCCTTTGCAGAAAAACAGCCCCAAAGCATGATGTTTCCACCCCCATGCTTCACAGTAGGTATGGTGTTCTTTGGATGCAACTCAGCATTCTTTGTCCTCCAAACACAACGAGTTGAGTTTTTACCAAAAGTTCTATTTTGGTTTCATCTGACATTCTCCCAATCCTCATCTGGATCATCCAAATGCTCTCTAGCAAACTTTAGACGGGCCTGAACATGTACTGGCTTAAGCAGGGGGACACGTCTGGCACTGCAGGATTTGAGTCCCTGGCGGCGTAGTGTGTTACTGATGGTAGGCTTTGTTACTTTGGTCCCAGCTCTCTGCAGGTCATTCACTAGGTCCCCGTGTGGTTCTGGGATTTTTGCTCACCGTTCTTGTGATCATTTTGACCCCACGGGTGAGATCTTGCGTGGAGCCCCAGATCGAGGAAGATTATCAGTGGTCTTGTATGTCTTCCATTTCCTAATAATTGCTCCCACAGTTGATTTCTTCAAACCAAGCTACTTCCCTATTGCAGATTCAGTCTTCCCAACCTGGTGCAGGTCTACAATTTTGTTTCTGGTGTCCTTTGACAGCTCTTTGGTCTTGGCCATAGTGGAGTTTGGAGTGTGACTGTTTGAGGTTGTGGACAGGTGTCTTTTATACTGATAACAAGTTCAAACAGGTGCCATTAATACAGGTAATGAGTGGAGGACAGAGGAGCCTCTTAAAGAAGAAGTTACAGGTCTGTGAGAGCCAGAAATCTTGCTTGTTTGTATGTGACCAAATACTTATTTTCCACCATAATTTGCAAATAAATTCATAAAAAATCCTACAATGTGATTTTCTGGATTTCTTTTCCTCATTTTGTCTGTCATAGTTGAAGTGTACCTATGATGAAAATTACAGGCCTCTCTCATCTTTTTAAGTGAGAGAACTTGCACAATTGGTGGCTGACTAAATACTTTTTTTCCCCACTGTACATCTGATCCTCATCAATTACTGTTCTAGGCCTATATCCAATCATAACTCTTCTGGTTAGGATTTTCATTATGATCTTCATGAAAAGAAACAGCATAACAATTAAGATCTAATCTAAACATTGAAAATTGTCTCATCAAACATGGGTTCCTCATAAGTAAAGGAACTGGAGCCATCTAGAGGGTCATGAGGCATGTATTCATCATTCCCCTGGTCAGAGCTCGGAATCGGTCCGTATCCCACCATCTGTTGTCTCATTGATTTCTCCAGAGTCCTGGAAATTAAACCTCTCACACATGGAATCACACAACACCCAATAGAACTAACACAGTCATACAGGTGAAAGTTGCCCACAACACAGTAATCATTACATTTTTCCATTGTCCAAACATATTGTCAAACCAACTCGTCAGAGCTGGAGCTATGTTATTGGGGAAGAAGGTACAGCACATTATTCCCCCACCCTTCTGCAGACGCCACCCTTTCAGCCAATAACACATCTAGAGCCAACCTATTTTGCCAGGTCATGAGATTCCCATCACCGCATCTCTAGTCTTATTCACAAATCCTTGTTTATTATAATATATATAATTGATCCAATCAACATTTTTAGTTATCATTACCCACCAGAAGAACGTAGTGATAAAACCCTCCCAATCTGGAGTCATAGCTTTATACTGCCTGGAACTTCTCTGGCGATGCCTATGACATCCATCCAAATAGAACTACATATAATAGAACCTATATTTCTCCTTTTTCTAGTTATCCCTGTCCAGAACTGGCCTTTGATGTCTAATCCTAACTGGTTGGACCAATAATACCAGAACACAAGTGCCCCTCCACCCTTTAGGTAATGCCTGACAGAGGCCTCCTGTATTGGTACAAGCCCACCACACATCAGTTATAGAATCTGTAAGGTTGAGAATTTTCTCCTATACTTCTGAACCCAAATCAGTCACATTGACAGACATCTATTGAGATCCATTACAAGACCTGGGTCTTTCATGAAGTTGGTCTCTACCGACTGGATTAATGAACAGGAAAAATCGTGTCCATAATCATCAGTGTAATCCCAATACCTTCATTTCGTGTCTGTTTCTGTGACTCTTTGGAGGGTTACTGCTACATCTACTCTACAGTCATTAATATCCAAACTTTGTTTAAAACTCCATCAAAATCACTTTCCTTTCACATACCCCGGTCCCCAAGTATGTTTAATTACCTAGGCCAGGAATAAGATGAAGTGGGTCCCAAACAGATACAATTTATTATGCACCCATATTCCTGCTCTATTAGGGAAATGTTTAATATTTGCCTTAAATCTCACATCATCACCTATTTGGACTCCTTCTCTATATCCTTCTTATTCATGAGGGGTTGGGTATTATATAACTAGTCTTTTACTTCTTAAACCTGTCAGCGACATATAATTTATACTAGAGGTGTTGAATCAGGATTTATAAAAAAGATCATCAAAACTATGATGCAGCTCAAGGTACCCCATATCCCAAAAACCGCCAACCCTCTCCTGCCCTTAGCCAGTCTGCTAGGTACCACCCCATACTCACACCTCTAGGGAACACACTACAGTGATGATAGGTCAGGGTAGGAAATCTTCGCTAACAGAGGTGACCCCCAGACCCTATCGGTCCAGTTCTGCTCTCTAACTCTGCGTGTGCTCCACGGTGTTTGTATGTGTTCCTACCTTTCTGCAGTGGGTAACGTTGACCCAGGTTGCTCTTTCTGATATTCTAATGGCAAAGGCTGTGACCAACATAACCTGGTAGGGACCTTCCCAACGGGGCTGCTTCCAGTCCTTTTTCTCCAGAGACTGGACCCACACCCAGTCACCAGGCTGGATCGTATGGCTCACCTCCTTCTGTAGTTCTTCTGTTGGGCATAAAATCTCTGACATACAGGTGTGGTTAGCAAACAACTTCTCATGTGATCTGCTACTATCTTCCTAACTCTCATTCTAAAAGGTCTACCAAATACTTTCTCAAATGGAGATAATCCCTTGTCTGGGGTTATCCGAATCTCTCATTAATACTATTAGTAGACATTTTACCCAATTTCATTCTGTACTCAGGTGTGTCTATCTTAACCTACTTTTAATCATAGAATTCATGCATTCTATAATATTGTATTAACAAAAAAATGTATTAAGTAATTTGTGTTGTCCAACAATCTCTACCATATCTAACAATCATCTCTACCATATCCCTCCTGTTGATACAAGGCTCTGCCCCTGTATCAAAACACTACCATATCTAAAAATGGCTCTACCATATATATAGAAATTGAGAGATCATAACAAATAAATCCATTTCTGCCTGCTGCACAGAATAGTGACTAGGTCGTGATTCAGCCTCTAAGATTTTAGTAAGAGCAGCAACATCGTACCCAGTTGTATTCGAAACATCTGAATTCTACCTTGAAGACTCATCTATAAACGTAGTAATTTCAGCATCTGGCAAAGGCAAATCAATTAGATCTGGTCTGGGGAGAACTACTTTCTCCGTCTCCACCACACAGTCATGGGGGCAACCATCAGTGGCTATTGGGATTAAAGTAGAGGGGTTCAAAGTAGTACATCGCTCAATTGTTAGATTTGGCATATTTAACAATATAATACAAGCCACTGGCTTATCCTTCTTCCCCCATGTTTCTAGGTCAAAGCTGACGTCATGACCCCCTCTCCACAGTCTCAGTAAACGAACAGTCATATCTAGGGATTGCCAAACAAAACTTCCTACGGTATCTGTCTGCGGATGGGCTGTGCGCAACCCCTCCCTCCAAGGATACCCAGTCATTAATCTTCTTTCCCTTTGATACCCAATAACCCATACTCTCCCACCGTTCTGCCTAAGTCCTGACTATACTAGCAACAAGGTTCGCTGTCCCCACAGATGACCATGTTGTTCTTAACTATGTGGGCCTTCATGCCCCTTTCAGTGGGTGGTACAGCTATATTCAAAAGTGTCATCACATCCCTTCCCAATAGGTTAACGGACCCAACTTGGAAATCAGCACCGGTACCATTGCTTCCCCCCCTGAAGCCTCATGAGTCAGAACAATGTTAAAAATGGTTTCTGTTCCTGTGCTAGAGCCAAATCTACTGTAGCTAACTCAAATACCTAGTAATTCAGTATCTATCTTATCCTCCTCATCTACACTGTCTGGCGATGGGCGCCTACCTCTTTCACCCCATATACTACCCACTGCCCCAGAGTAATCCTGATGGTTGTCTTACTGCATGTTCTAACACACGTGTGTTCAGCCCAAAACTCTCTCTCTACTCCTATATGCAGACTGAACAAGGCTCTACTCCCCAAACACTATCCATATAATTTCCTAAGGAGATAATAATAATCTCATAAAGTAATAGTACAATTTGGATAGAAAATAGTGTTTCTCACAAAAAAGTTTTTTATTTTTTCTAAATGAAATTCTCCCGGTTTTTGTTTTCCCCCCAATTTCTAGTGAAAGTGATCAGCTTTCACCAGGAATTGTTCAACTATTCAGGGATTTACAAAACAGTTCTATACAAATTAAATCCCACACCCCAGTGAGACGTTCACAATCTCATTGATTGTTCCTACACCCATTCACATCACACACACACACGGTATTGTAGGTTGGTCTCTCACTGCCATAATCATGTACAAACACTCTGTTATCCCAATTTCCAATAGACCAATTTGATAGCTATTATACAGTAGATTATTTCTGTTAACCATTATCTATGGTCTCCCCTTAATTAACACACATACACACGTATTTGACTTCCATTTTTCCTGAAAGCAAGCACTATATTCAAACCTCATATAATAGTTTTCCATTAAGTGGAATTGACCCTACTATAAACTAACCAATCCCAGAGGCCCTTTCCAGTAATCCTATCGGTTTAACCTTTGCTTTAGTTTAGTCAAATGCAAAACTATTAGTTAACAACTGTTGGACCTTCAAAAAGTTGGTGCTGCCTTATCAGCTTGATTGTCAGACAAAAGTAATGTTTTATTCATACCTTTACTTTTAAACATCCCACTAATTACTTGCTTCCAACCACCTCTCTTTTTGCTAACGTTTGTTACCAGTTACATTTTTTTATTTGTTAAATATAGTTAAAACAAACCTATTTCTGCTTTTTACAGGGAGGCCACTTTAAGTAGTTATTATATCCTCCTCCCCGTGTCTCAATTCTTATGCATTTATTTCGAATTAGAAAAACAGAGACTGAAGTTTTTCTTGAGTCGCATGGTTCTTAGTACTTTACCAAAGCCATAACTCCTCGTGTTTCTGCTCTAACACATAGCATAATATTTTATCAACATTGAACGTCAAATCTAAACTTTTAGCGATGGTTCGAATGTGGCGGAATACAACGTTAACTTGTTAGGGATCGGGCTCATGAGGTGACCGTTTGGAGAGCCTGGCGTGCCCAAAGTAAAATGCCTCCCATTCAGGCCCAGAAAATAGGATATGCACATATTTAGTACCATCGGATAGGAAACACTCTGAATTTTCTAAAAGTGTTAACCATTTGTCTGTGAGTAAAACAGAACGGATATAGCAGGCGAAACCCCGAGGAATTTCTGTCCTGGAAAAAGTGATTTGACACATTGCTCATTTGGAACCCCTCCCTCATGAAAATGACCATATAAGGGCATATGAATGCAGTACCCATTGCTTCCTTTAGATGTCAACAGTCTCGAGACAGTGTACATTTTCATTTTGGATGCTTTAGACCAGAGAATAAGAGCAAACCAGGAAGTGTACTTTTTTATGTCAACAGTACCCAGTGCGCGTTCCCGACAAGGCGCGCAGTGTCTTTTTTTACCGTCTTTATCGATCAGTTTATATTCCGGTTGATTTATAATAGGAACAATTTTACGTATATTTACTAAGGATACATTTAAAACTATGTTTGATTGTTCTTGGACAAGTTTATAGGTATAAGATGAACGAGTTCTCGTCACGTTTCAATGGAGGAGTGGAGGCTGTCGTTTCTGATTATAACGAGCGAACCAAATGGAGATTTATGGATAAAATACCTTACTTTTTCTAACAAAAGAACCATGGATTGTCTTCGTTGGACACTTAGGATGACCTCAGCAGAAGTTCTTCAACAGGTAATTGATTTGTTTTCGCTGTGAAATGTGTTATGTGTGTGCCGTGATGGCTAATCGATTCATGGCTATGGGAAAAATATGAGAGGTGCTACCCTCAAACAATCAAATGTGCTGCTTTCGCGGTAAAGCCTTTTTGAAATCTGACAACGCTGTGATATTGCCAAGAAACAGAGCTTTTGATGAGTATGGAACACTTGTATATTGGTGGATGTTTAATAATTCAACTTTTGGATTTTGAATTTGGCGCCTTACATTTCACCTGGTAGTGTCGGGATTGGGGCGCCATGCGGATTTGCAGTTTTTTTTTTTTTTGTAAATGCCCATCTTCTCCATTGTGCCTAATGCATACAATCTTATGTAGGACTGAGACTGCAGTACCTATGGCTTCCACTAGATGTCAACAGTCAACAGTCAAAGACTGGGAATTCTAGGAGTTACCAGAACGGACAGTGACAGGAAATTGTCAGGCGACCACTTTTGTAAACAAGGTTTGACGCGCGCGAGATTGTGAACGCGCAACACTTTATTTTCCTTTCCTATCGTTAATGTTATCCTCCGGTTTAAATATTACACCAAATATACCCAAAAGGATACCTAAGGATACATTTAAAATGATGTTTGATTTGTTTGTAGTTTGATTTGAACGTGTTCTCTTCACGGTTCAACGAGCGACTCAACGGTGGATTTTCTGATCATAACGCACCAACCAAACAGAGATTTATGGATATAATAAATTACTTTTTCTAACCAAAGAAGCATGGATTGTCTTCGTTGGACACTTGGGAAGCCCTCAGCAGAAGTTCATCAAAGGTAATCGATTTTATATTAGCGATATAATGCTGTTTGTGAGACCCGTGTTGGGTTATGGATTTATGCTAATGCATAAATATTAGAGGTGCTACCCTCAAACAATCAAATGTTGTTCCTTCGCCGCTAGTGCCCCACTGCTCCCTAAGTAGTTAATACACAATTATGCGCAAAAACCCTTCTTTGGATTATTTTTTAGAAAAGACTAAATCCTATTAAAATCAATGACTCAGAAATTATCTACATTTTCAGAGAAATATCATTTTACAGAACCTAAATCATTTCTCCCGAATCCATGAATAAAGATTACTGATCTTATCCTTGTAGACTGGAAAAAGAAATGTGGGTTGGATCTTGTCACCGCCTCTGTCGTTTTTAGGTATACACCGCCTGCAGTAGATCCCCAATTGCAGGGGGCAGGTCTTTAAACTTACGGATGAATCATCCACCCGCACGGTATTCCGCGTGTTACCTTGTACGACAGAAACAGGTATTGAGATCCGGCTCGAAGGACCAAGTTGTCACGAGAATTTTGTTCTCAATGTTCTAACTGAACTTTTAATAAATTACTCAGTCTGTAACCCAAAGGTCGTAAAGCTTTGGTTAAAATGAAACAGACGGAGACCCAGCTACAAGGATCAGAATTTGTATTCACGAGAGCTCTGTTCTCAAAATGGGAATACAGTCATTTTATATTGTACATACAAATGAACTCTACCCCGCTTTAGGTGGCTGTATTTTTCCACAGTACACATTCATGGCTTATCACTTCTACAACATATTTCAAGATAGACAGTTCCTAACAGTTCCTCTCCTCTCGAGGGTGGGGAGGCCTTTTTTCTGTTGTTGGTTCCACAAGCAGCCCTTTGTTCTCCCAAATACACCCTGCTTACATTGCAAGATAGTAACACCATGTCCTAGTCTCTAAAAAGTTCTAGACACACACATTATTGGATTATTGTCTTATAACTCTAACACCATTACACACTGTTATACATTTTCAGGGCGGAATATTCTAGTCACTACTTAAACATACACATTTCCATATCAACCTCTGCCTGAGATCAGTTTCATGAAGAAGGATGAAAAGGTGAGGGCCAGGGCCGGCCCTCCCATTAGGCAAGATTAAGCAGATGCCTATGACAGCACTTGAATTTGGGGCACTGTGCTGAAGGCGGCATCCCAGCAGGCATTAGCATAAATTCATAAACCATCGCAGTTCACACAGAACACATTTCACAGCGAAAACAAATCCCTTACCTTTTGAAGAACTTCTGCTGAGGCCTCCCCAAGTGTCCAACGAAGACATCCAATGGTTCTTTTGTTAGAAAAAGTCATTTATTATATCCATAAATCTCAGTTTGGTTGGCATTATGTTCATAAAATACAGCGTCCACTCGCCCATTGAACCGTGAAGAGAACTCGTTCATTCTATACCTATACACTTGTCCAAGAACAATCAAACATAATTGATAATGTATCCTTAGGAACACTTATGTATATTTAGTATAATATTTCAACCGGATTATAAACTGGGCGATAGGAAAGGAAAAAACCACAGAGCGCGCAAGCCCGTGAACGCGCATCCTCTTCTGTTTACATCCGATGACCACTTCGAAATTTTTCTTCTATTACCATCCAGAGCAACTAAACATAATCAAACACTGTCTAGAGACTGTTGACATCCAGTGGAAGCAATAGGTACTGCAATCTTACTCCCATATATGGTCATTTTCAATAGGGAGTTGTTCAAAATGAGGCAATGTGTCAAATAGACTTTTTCCAGGACAGAAATTCCTTGGGTTTTCGCCTGCTATATCAGTTCTGTTATACTCACAGACAATATTTTAACACTCTTAGAAACTTCAGAGTGTTTCCTATCCAATAGTACTAATTATGTGCCTCTCCTATTTTCTGGGCCTGAGTGGCAGGCTTTTTACTTTGGGCACACCAGACTCTCCAAAACCGACGCCTCAGCTGCCGCTCCCTAAGAAGTTAATGTTGTGGAGAATGACAAGCCTCCGAGGACAGGCCATTCATTCGCCGAGAACAATGAGCACCTGTTCGCTGATTCTAGCAGTGAAGAGGGCAAACCGGAGGAGTCAGAGCCATGCACTTCCACCAATTATAACAGCTCTCTGGCTGGAAAAGAACAAGTGGTTGCACCAGGCTATGCCACACCTGCAAAGACCCTACTGTCTCGGACCCGGACTCAGATTCGTTGCTCCCCGTCGCCGATGACAATGGTGCTGGTGCTGCTAAATCCTCCTCCCAGACAGAAAACATAACAGATCCCGGTGAGTGGCCAAAATATATGAATGGATCTTTACGGGATATGTTGTTAGTAGGCTGGGCCAAATCAGGAGGGGAATTTCCCAAGAGATGAGGGACATGAGCCTACCATTTGAGCTCAACCAGTTCTATGCTCACTTTGAGGCAAGCAACACTGAGGCATGCATGAGAGCATCAGCTGTTCCGGATGACTGTGTGACCATGCTCTCCGTAGCCGACGTAAGACCTTTAAACAGGTCAACATTCACAAGGCAGCGGGGCCAGACGGATTACCAGGACGTGTGCTCCGGGCATGTGCTGACCAACTGGCAGGTGTCTTCACTGACATTTTCAACATGTCCCTGATTGAGTCTGTAATACCAACATGTTTCAAGCAGACCACCGTAGTCCCTGTGCCCAAGAACACAAAGGCATGCTGCCAGACCCGTAGCACTCACGATCGTAGCCATGAAGTGTTTTGAAAGGCTGGTAATGTCTCACATCAACACCATTATCCCAGAAACCCTAGGCCCACTCCAATTTGCATACCGCCCAAACAGATCCACAGATGATGCAATCTCTTGCACTCCACACTGCCCTTTCCCACCTGGACAAAAGGATCACCTCTGTGAGAATGCTATTCATTGACTAGAGCTCAGCTGTTCAACACCACAGTACCCTCAAAGCTCATCAATAAGCTAAGGATCGGGACTAAACACCTCCCGCTGCAACTGGATCCTGGACCTCCTGAAGGGCCGCCACCAGGTGGTGAGGGTAGGTAGCAACACATCTGCCACGCTGATCCTCAACACTGGAGCCCCAGGGTGCGTGCTCAGTCCCCTCCTATACTCCCTGTTCACCCACGACTGCATGGTCAGACACGACTCCAAAACCATCATTAAGTTTGCAGATGACACAACAGTGGTAGCCCTGATCACCGACAACGGCAAGACAGCCTATAGGGAGCCCTGGCCGGGTGGTGCCAGAATAACAACCTATCCCTCAATACAACCAAGACTAAGGAGATGATTGTGGGTTACAGGAAAAGGAGGACCGAGCACGCCCCATTCACATTAACGGGCTGTAGTGGAACATGTTAAAAGCTTCAAGTTCCTTGGTGTCCACATCACCAACACACTAGAATGGTCCAAACACACCAAGACAGTCGTGAAGAGGGCACGACAAAGCCTATTCCCTCAGTAAACAAAAAGATTTGGCATGGGTCCTCAGATCCTCAAAAGGTTCTACAGCTGCAACATCGAGAGCATCCTGACTGGTTGCATCACTGCCTGGTACCGAAATTGCTCGGCCTCCGACCGCAAGGAATTACAGAGG
Source organism: Brachymystax lenok tsinlingensis (assembly GCA_030435695.1). Taxonomy (NCBI): domain Eukaryota; kingdom Metazoa; phylum Chordata; class Actinopteri; order Salmoniformes; family Salmonidae; genus Brachymystax; species Brachymystax lenok. The sequence goes on along the minus strand of CM059812.1, from coordinate 20,546,418 downwards.
GTAGTGCGTACGGCCCAGTACTTTACTGGGGCTAAGCTGCCTGCCATCCAGGACCTCTACACCAGACGTGTCAGAGGAAGGCCCTAAAAGTTGTTAAAGACCCCAGCCACCCCAGTCATAGACTGTTCTCTCTACTACTGCATGGCAAGTGGTACTAGAGTGCCAAGTCTAGGACAAAAAGGCTTCTAAACAGTTTTTACCCTCAAGGTATAAGACTCCTGAACAGGTAATTAAATGGCTACCCAGAATGTTTGCATTGTGTGAACATTGCATTATGTGGGACCATTGACAGGTTGAACGAGCCAAATAATGGGAACTTTTCTGAAGTTTGTGGAAATTCTGGGTATCTTTGATGGAATCATGAAGGAGCATGTAAGCAGTGTGCAGTGCGCTAAAAGCAGCCATATATTCTTTTATCATTTTGATCATGGTGGTGCATTTTGTTTCAACCGAGGATGATGGGTAAGTGCGCATGAGATAGCACTTCCTGGAGTTTAGTGAACTGCTTGACGCAACGAGGGCGGGCATTACCGTGTTGCTCATCTCAAAACTACAGAAACATGGCATCGCCATCATGGACATGAGAGGGCAGGGGGTTTGACATCGGGGAAATATGCAGGGGAGGCACAGCGGAGTTCAATAAACAATGCAGGATATCAATCCGAGGGCCTTTTTTGTGCCGAACAGCGCACACTGGCTGAAACTGGTTCTATCTGATGCTGCACTGTGTTGCTTGGAGGCGACTGAGCTTAACACCATTCAGGAGATTTATACATTTTTATCCGTATCTATGCACCGCTGGGACGTGCTGAAATAGCACGTAAAAGATGGACTCACAGTGAAACCCCTCAGCGCCACGAGATGGGAGAGCCGGATGGAAGCTGTGAAACCCATGCATTACCAACTCTGGGAGATTTATGATTCCCCAAGCTCACAGGCAGCTGTGGTGCTAAAACAAGGTTGGAAGCAAACACCATTGCCGCTAAGATGAACAACTTTTAGCTTCAAGTGCGCAGTGGCAATTTGGTATGACATATTGTTCAAAGTGAACATCACCAGTAAGAGTTTGCAGGCGGAGCGATTTAACCTTTCACTAGCAGTCGCTCAATTGAACTCAACCAGGGATATTCATTCAAGACTACTACTACGATGCAGCTTTCCCCGCCGCATTAGCAAGCGTTGGTCATACACTCAAATTCATTTGTAAGGATACTGAATTATATAGCACCTGTTTACTTTGTATTTTTATTTGTTTAATTAAACCACTAATCTCGATGTCTCACTCTCTTTCTCCCCTCTAGCTATGTCTCTCTGATGGGATTTCTGGACAGCTACCGAGAGAAAACAACATCGCTGACTGCAATGCAGCACCAAAGAAGAGGAAAGAGGCCACTTTAGGCGGAGACTAAATAAATGTTGAAACAGATGTTTGTCAATCAAATTCGATATATAAATAAACACAATTCGTTATTAATCCTGGGTCAGTGACATAAGCGTATTTTACACTGCTCCAGCGAAACGAGGCCCGCTATGCATTTATGAAAGCAATTGCTTCTGAAGCTTTTTTACAGTTCTACAGGAATATTACAATATTTGTTAAATGTTACTGTGACAAACCTCTTCAAGGTTAGGAGCGTTTGTCACAATTTAAGTGGGAAACAGTCACCAAAGTCACACCAAACTGAGAGTTATTTAGAACAGGACAGTACCTGTGTGCTTATTCCTCCGTTCGGGTGCACCCAGGCCGCTGGCAAGGTCAAGGATAGCAGGGTTCGGTACACAAATCAGGTTCTCGGTCGGTCCAGGTCCAAACGCCGACAGGTAAGTCCAAAACAGTCCAGTTCATACATGGTAAATCCAGCCAATATATAGATCCTTCCAGCACTCTCTCTCACTTCCTGGTTTGTCTTGACCTCTTATATGTGGGTCGGCCCCACCTTCTGAGGGTTACCCTTGCTTCTGGGAATTGTAGTTTTGGCGGTCTGCCATTTTGTGATCTGTAGTTCTGATCAGGGTTGCCATTTTAGTGATAGGGCAGAGCCCGTTTATTAGTTCTGCTCTCACATATCTGCCATTTATCAATCGACCCCCTTCTTTGCCACACATCTCCCCCCCTAGATCCGACCCCCTAGGTCGGGCTACCGCAGCAAAATATGCGTGCATGCGGGATAACCCATCCACATTTCCCATTTCCTTCCCTGCTCTGTGTTTTAAGTCAAAGTGGAATGGTTGGAGACTCAAAAACCACCGCATCACCCGAGCATTCTTCTCTTTAGCCCTATGCATCCAGGTGAGTGGGGCATGGTCACTGATGAGGGTGAAGTGGCGCTCTAGCAGGTAGTATTTCAGGCTTTCTAAAGCCCACTTTACTGCCAGTGCCTCTTTCTCAACGACTGAGTAGTTGGTCTCCCGTGGTTCCAGCTTCCTGCTTAAAAACAGAATGGGGTGTTCCACCCCTTCTACCTCTTGGGATAGCACTGCTCCTAAGCCAACCTCTGAGGCATCCGTCTGAACCACGAACTCTCTATCAAAGTCTGGTACCACCAACACTGGATTACAGCAGAGAGCCTCCTGTAATGTTCTAAATGCTTTGGTGGCCACTTCATCCCATTGGACCATGTTTGGCCCTCTGGCTCTAGTCATGTCGGTGAGGGGGGCGGCCACTGTGGCATAATTTGGGATGAACTTCCGGTAGTAACCGGTCAACCCTAAGAAGGCTCGAACCTGCTTCTTATTATATGTAACAACAGATGGTGGCTTTCTTAGTTTTCCATCTCTGAGTTCACTTTGATGTGGCCTGAATCATTCACATTTGAAGAGTGTCCTCACTTCATGTACAGTATTTATTCACTATTTCATTGTATATTTTTTTGGAGTACCCCTGAATCAATCTGAAGAGTGTCCTCACTTCATGTACAGTATTTATTCACTATTTCATTGTATATGTTTTTGGAGTACCCCTGAATCAATCACTTCATGTACAGTATTTATTCACTATTTCATTGTATATTTTTTTGGAGTACCCCTGAATCAATCTGATACCACAGTTGTGGTATCACATGATTGTCATCATTTCCGGTCACAACTAGTAGACTTGTTTACGTGCTGCTGTGCGTTTTGTTGCTAACCTAACTTTGCTACCTGACAGTTTTATCTGGACGTGTTTCGTCAGGATCTCCACCAACCGAAGCTAAGTAGTAACATTTACATCATGCCTTCTAATTGCAGTCGCTGTACTCATAATATACAGGAGAACGGTCGGCTTAAGGCGAGGATAGCTGTGCTGCAAGCCCAGCTTCAGACGCAATCGTTAGGCAAGGGAAATGTAAGTGTAGGAAAGGATGAAACAGCGTCTGTGCCACTAGTAAGTACAGATAGTCGTGAGAAATCCCTCAAGCACAGTCCCCGCAGCCGGACAATTTTCTCACGGCTTCTGGAAGGAAATGCTGGAGCAATGCTCAACCGGTGTCGCTCATTCAGCCGACAGAAACTTTCAACCGGTTTTCCCCATTAAGCAGCGGGTCGGAGTCAGAGGACGAGCCTTCTCCGGTCTCTACTCCTCCCGTTACGGGGTCTGAGATGCCGAGGCCTCCCACCATTAGCACTGACAAATTGAAAACTCTAGTCATTGGCGACTCCATTACTCGCAGTATTAGACTTGAAGCGAATCACCCAGCGATCATACACTGTTTACCAGGGGCAGGGCTACCGACGTTAAGGCTAACCTGAAGATGGTGCTGGCTAAGGCTAAATCTGGCGAGTGTAGAGAGTATAGAGATATTGTTATCCACGTCGGCACCAACGATGTTAGGATGAAACAGTCAGAGGTCACCAAGCGCAACATAGCTTCAGCGTGTAAATCAGCTAGAAAGATGTGTCGGCATCGAGTAATTGTCTCTGGCCCTCCCAGTTAGGGGAGTGATGAGCTCTACAGCAGAGTCTCACAACTCAATCGCTGGTTGAAAACTGTTTTCTGCCCCACACAAAGATAGAATTTGTAGATAATTGGCCCTCTTTCTGGGACTCACCCACAAACAGGACCAAGCCTGGCCTGTTGAGGAGTGACGGACTCCATCCTAGCTGGAGGGGTGCTCTCATCTTATCTACGAACATAGACAGGGCTCTAACTCCTCTAGCTTCACAATGAGATAGGGTGCAGGCCAGGCAGCAGGCTGTTAGCCAGCCTGCCAGCTTAGTGGAGTCTGCCACTAGCACAGTTAGTGTAGTCAGCTCAGCTATCTCTATTGAGACTGTGTCTGTGCCTCGACCTAGGTTGGGCAAAACTAAACATGGCGGTGTTCGCTTTAGCAATCTCACTAGAATAAAGACCTCCTCCATTGCTGCCATTATTGAAAGAGATTGTGATACCTCACATCTCAAAATGTGGCTACTCAATGTTAGATCCCTCACTTCCAAGGCAGTTCTAGTCAATGAACTAATCACTGATCATAATCTTGATGTGATTGGCCTGACTGAAACATGGCTTAAGCCTGATGAATTTATTGTGTTAAATGAGGCCTCACCTCCTGGTTACACTAGTGACCATATCCCCGCGCATCCCGCAAAGGCGGAGGTGTTGCTAACATTTACAATAGCAAATTTCTATTTACAAAAACAAAAACGACGCGTTTTAGCCTTTTGAGCTTCTAGTCATGAAATCTATGCAGCCTACTCAATCACTTTTATAGCTACTGTTTACAGGCCTCCTGGGCCATATACAACATTCCTCACTGAGTTCCCTGAATTCCTATCGGACCTTGTAGTCATGGCAGACAATATTCTAATTTTTGGTGACTTTAATATTCACATGGAAAAGTCCACAGACCCACTCCAAAAGGCTTTTGGAGCCATCATCGACTCTGTCGGTTTTGCCCAACATGTCTCCGGACCTACTCACTGCCACAGTCATACTCTGGACCTAGTTTTGTCCCGTGGAATAAATGTTGTGGATCTTAATGTTTTCCTCATAATCCTGGACTATCGGACCACCATTTTATTACGTTTGAAATCGCAACAGATAATCTGCTCAGACCCCAACCAAGGATCATCAAAAGTCGTGCTATAAATTCTCAGACATCCCAAAGATTCCTAGATGCCCTTCCGAATCCTTCCACCTACCCAAGGACGTCAGAGTACAAAAATCAGTTAACCACCTAACTGAGGAACTCAATGTAACCTTGCGCAATACCCTAGATGCAGTTGCACCCTAAAAACAAAAACATTTGCCAAAAACTAGCTCCCTGGTATACAGAAAATACCAGAGCTCTGAAGCAAGCTTCCAGAAAATTGGAACGGAAATGGCGCCACACCAAACTGGAAGTCTTCCGACTAGCTTGGAAAGACAGTACCGTGCAGTATCGAAGAGCCCTCACTGCTGCTCGATCATCCTATTTTTCCAAGTTAATTGAGGAAAATAAGAATAATCCAAAGTTTCTTTTTGATACTGTCACAAAGCTAACTAAAAAGCAGCATTCCCCAAGAGAGGATGGCTTTCACTTTAGCAGTGATTCATTCATGAACTTCTTTGAGGAAAAGATCATGATCATTAGAAAGCAAATTACGGACTCCTCTTTAAATCTGCGTATTCCTCCAAAGCTCAGTGGTCCTGAGTCCACACAACTTTGCCAGGACATAAAATCAAGAGAGACACTCAAGTTTTTTAGTACCATATCTCTTGACACATTGATGAAAATAATCATGGCCTCTAAACCTTCAAGCTGCATACTGGACCCTATTCCAACTAAACTACTGAAAGAGCTGCTTCCTGTGCTTGGCCCTCCTATGTTGAACATAATAAACAGCTCTCTATCTACCGGATGTGTACCAAACTCACTAAAAGTGGCCGTAATAAAGCCTCTCTTAAAAAAAGCCAAACCTTGACCCAGAAAATATAAAAAACTATCGGCCTATATCGAATCTTCCATTCCTCTCAAAATTTTTAGAAAAAAGCTGTTGCGCAGCAACTTACTGCCTTCCTGAAGACAAACAATGTATACGAAACGCTTCAGTCTGGTTTTAGACCCCATCATAGCACTGAGACTGCACTTGTGAAGGTGGTAAATGACCTTTTAATGGCGTCAGACCGAGGCTCCGCAACTGTACTCATGCTCCTAGACCTTAGTGCTGCTTTTGATACCATCGATCACCACATTCTTTTGGAGAGATTGGAAACCCAAATTGGTCTACATGGACAAGTTCTGGCCTGGTTTAGATCTTATCTGTCGGAAAGATATCAGTTTGTCTCTGTGGATGGTTTGTCCTCTGACAAATCAACTGTAGATTTCGGTGTTCCTCAAGGCTCTGTTTTGGGACCACTATTGTTTTCACTATATATTTTACCACTTGGTGATGTCATTCGGAAACATAATGTTAACGACTCAAATACCAGTGGGTCGCTAGCGGGATCATCCCGACACTACTAGCGCAAACCTCTAGCGCCAGATTTAAAATCCGAAAATTGAATTATTAAACATCCAGCTATATACAAGTGTTCCATACTCATCAAAAGCTCTGTTTCTAGGCAATATCACAGCGTTGTCAGATTTCAAAAAGGCTTTACGGCGAAAGCAGCACATTCATTTGTTTGAGGGTAGCACCTCACATATTTTCCAATAGCCATGTATCGATTAGCAATCATGGCACACACATAACACATTTCACAGCGAAAACAAAGTAATTACCTGTTGAAGAACTTCTGCTGAGGTCTTCCTAAGTGTCCAACGAAGACAATCCATGGTTCTTTTGTTAGAAAAAGTAACGTCTTTTATCCATAAATCCTCCATTTGGTTCATGCGTTATAATCAGAAACGACAGCCTCCATTACTCCTTTGAAACTCGGCGCCGACTCGCTAAAATTATACCTATAAACTTGTCCAAAAACAATCAAACATAGTTTTAAATGTATCCTTAGGAACCCTTTTACGATATGTACTATTATAAATCAGCCGGAATATAAACTGAACGCTAAAAGCGATAAATAAGGCACAGCGCCTTCTCATGCACGCCAAGACTCTGAAGAGTTTTCATAACGTGGTCTCTCGTTCCATGCTGTTTATCAATGGCGAAATTCCCCAAGATGGAGTAAAACACCGTCTCGTGGTTGATGACATCATAAGGAAGCGACGTGCACTGCGTTCACATGCCTATATATGGTCATTTTGGATAGGGAGGGGCTCAAAAATGAGCAATGTGTCAAAATGACTTTTTTCAGGACAGAGATTCCTCAGGGTTTTGCCTGCCAAATGCGTTCTGATTGACCCACAGACGAATGGTTAACAGTTTTGGAAAATTCAGAGTGTTGGGCCTAAATGGGAGGCATTTTACTTTGGGCACGCCAGGCTCTCCAAAACAGTCAGTTTTTCTGCTGGAGCCGGTGAAGTTAACTTTCACTGCTATGCGGATGACACACAGCTGTACATTTCGATGAAACATGGTGAAGCCCCAAAATTGCCCTCCCTGGAAGCCTGTGTTTCAGACATAAGGAAGTGGATGGCGGAAAATGTTCTACTTTTAAACTCTGACAAAACAGAGATGCTAGTCCTAGGTCCCAAGAAACAAAGAGATCTTCTGTTGAATCTGACAATTAATCTTGATGGTTGTACAGTCGTCTCAAATAAAACTGTGAAGGACCTCGGCGTTACTCTGGACCCTGATCTCTCTTTTGACGAACATATCAAGACTGTTTCAAGGACAGCTTTTTCCATTTACGTAACATTGTAAAAATCAGAAACTTTCTGTCCAAAAATGATGCAGAAAAAGTTAATCCATGCATTTGTAACTTCTAGGTTAGACTACTGCAATGCTTTATTTTCCGTCTATCCGATAAAGCACTAAATAAACTTCAGTTAGTGCTTAACACGGCTGCTAGAATCTTGACTAGAACCCCAAAATTTGATCATATTACTCCAGTACTAGCCTCTCTACACTGGCTTCCTGTTAAGGCAAGGGCTGATTTCAAGGTTTTACTGCTAACCTACAAAGCATTACATGGGCTTGCTCCTACCTATCTTTCTGATTTGGTCCTGCCGTACATACCTACACGCACGCTACGGTCACAAGACGCATGAGCCTCCTTACTGTCCCTAGAATTTCTAAGCAAACAGCTGGAGGCAGGGCTTTTTCCTATAGAGCTCCATTTTTATGGAATAGTCTGCCTATCCATGTGAGAGACGCAGACTCGGTCTCAACCTTTAAGTCTTTATTGAAGACTCATCTCTTCAGTAGGTCCTATGACTGAGTGTAGTCTGGCCCAGGAGTGTGAAGGTGAACGGAAAGGCACTGGAGCAACGAACCACCCTTGCTGTCTTTGCCTGGCCGGTTCCCCTCCACTGGGATTCTCTGCCTCTAACCCTATTACAGGAGTCACTGGCTTCTGGTGCCGTGGCGGAGATCTTGTGGGCTATACTCGGCCTTGTCTCAGGATGGTAAGTTGGTGGTTGAAGATATCCCTCTAGTGGTGTGGGGCTGTGCTTCGCAGAGTGGGTGGGGTTATATCCTGCCTGTTTGGCCCTGTCCGGAGGTTTCGCCGGACGGGCCACAGTGTCTCCCGACCCCTCCTGTCTCAGCCCCCAGTATTTATGCTGCAGTAGTTTATGTGTCGGGGGGCTAGGGTCCGTCTGTTATATCTGGAGTATTTCTTCTCTTATCTGGTGTCCTGTGCGAATTTAAGTATGCTCTCTCTAATTATCTCTCTCTTTCTTTCTTTTTTTCTTCTTCTTCTCTCTCTCTCTCTCTCTCTCTCTCTCTCTCTCTCTCTCTCTCTCTCTCGGAGGACCTGAGCATTAGGACCATTCCTCAAGGCCTACCTGGATGTCCCGAGTCCACCTGGCCGTGCTGCTTCTCCAGTGTCAACTGTTCTGCCTGTTTTATGAACATTTTAAAATCTTGTCCATGTTCTGTTATAATCTGCACCCGGCACAGCCAGAAGAGGACTGGCCACCCCTCACAGCCTGGTTCCTCTCTAGGTTTCTTCCTAGGTTTTGGCCTTCTAGGGAGTTTTTCCTAGCCACCGTGCTTTTACACCTGCATTGCTTGCTGTTTGGGGTTTTAGGCTGGGTTTCTGTACAGCACTCTGTGACATCAGCTGATGTAAGGGGGGCTTTATAAATACATTTGATTTGATTTGATTATTCACTGGTTTTGGCCATTCTCTGATTGCCTCCACCTTCTTACGTTGGGGTTTGATTAACCCTCTTCCCACGGTGTATCCCAGATACTCTGTTTCCTCTAACCCCACGTAACACTTGGCAGGGTTCGCTGTGAGCCCTGCCTTTCTAAGGGCATCTAATACTGCCTGTTCCCCACATCATCTAGATAGGCTGCGGCGTACGCTTGGTGCGGTTTCAGGACCTTGTCCATTAGCCGTTGAAAGGTGGCTGGGGCCCCGTGTAAGCCGAATGGCATAACAGTGTATTGAAACAAACCGTCAGGGGTTGCAAAGGCTGTCTTTTCTTTGGCTCTGGGGGTCAGAGGAATTTGCCAGTACCCTTTGGTTAGGTCCAGGTTCGTAATGTACCGAGCTTTACCAATTTTCTCAAGTAGATCATCTACTCGGGGCATGGGGTAGGCATCAAACTTGGAGATCTCATTTACCTTCCGAAAGTCGTTACAGAACCACAAAGACCCATCAGGTTTGGAGACCATCACAATTGGGCTAGACCACTCACTATGTGACTCTTCGATACTCCCACTGCTAACATTTTCTCTGTCTCTGCTCTAATCGCGGCCTTTCGAGCCTCAGGTACCCGAAATGGCCTCATGCTCACTTTTCTCCCTGGTAGGGAGACGATATCATGAGCCGTAACTTAAGTTCGGCCGGGTACCTCTGAAAACACATCTCGGTTTTTCTGGATCAGGGTCTTTACTTCCTGTACTTGTGCTGGGGACAAGGTAGGTGAGATATTTACTTCGGCTGTTTCCTGAGTGTGTGTGGGATACGTGACCATTAGTGTTTCTCTCTCTCTCCATGCTTTTAACAGGTTTATGTGGTAGATCTGTTCCTGGGGCCGTCGACCTGGCTGTCGGATCCGATAATTCACTTCTCCTATCTTCTCCAGTACTTCATATGGTCCTTTCCATGTGGCTAGTAGTTTGCACTCTACCGTGGAGATCAGCACTAACACCTTATCTCCCGGTTGAAATTCCCTCAGGGTAGCCTGCCGATTATAAGTGTGCCGCTGGTGCTCTTGTGCTTGTCTCATGTGCTCTCTGACGATGGGCATGACTGTGGCTATCCTGTCTTGCATTGCCGTGACGTGCTCTATGACACTAGTATACGGGGTGGATTGATGCTCCCAGGTTTCCCGGGCGATGTCTAAGATTCCCCGGGGTGCCTCCCATATACCAACTCAAAGGGGGAAAACCCCAGGGAGGCTTGGGGAACCTCTCTAATGGCAAACATCAGATACGGCAACATGCAATCCCAGTTTTTCCCATCCTTATCGATTACCTTCCTGAGCATCGATTTCAGGGTGCAGTTGAATCTCTCAACCAACCCATCTGTCTGAGGATGGTAAACCGATGTCCTCAACTGTTTCACCTGCCACAATTTACAAAGGTCGGCCATAAGGCGGGACATAAAGGGGGTCCCCTGGTCAGTAAGGATCTCCTTTGGAACCCCTACTCTGGTGAACAGGAGCACTAATTCCTTGGCAATATTTTTGGAAGCCATCGTCCAAAGGGGAATGGCTTCTGGGTAGCGAGTGGCATAATCTAGAATGACCAGAATGTATTGGTGCCCTCTGGCGGATTTGGGTAGCGGGAACACTATATCCATTGCTATCCTCTCAAAAGGTGTTTCGATTATGGGGAGTGGCACTAATGGGCTTCTAACAGCTGGTCGGGGAGCTGTTAACTTCTCAAGGACCAGTGGGTCGCTAGCGGGCTCGTCCCGACACTACCAGGGAAAATCTAAAGCGCCAAATTCAAAATCCCAAAATGGAATTATTAAACATCCACCAATATACAAGTGTTCCATACTCATCAAAAGCTATGTTTCTTGGCAATATCACAGCGTTGTCAGATTTCAAAAAGGCTTTACGGCGAAAGCAGCACATTTCATTGTTTGAAGCTAGCACCTCACATATTTTTCCAATAGCCATGTATCGATTAGCCATCATGGCACACACATAACACATTTCACAGCGAAAACAAATCAATTACCTGTTGAAGAACTTCTGCTGAGGTCATCCTAAGTGTCCAACGAAGACAATCCATGGTTCTTTTGTTAGAAAAAGTCATGTATTTTATCCATAAATCCTCCATTTGGTTCGCGCGTTATAATCAGAAACGACAGCCTCCACTAGTCCATTGAAACGCGGCGCGAACTCGTTCAACTTATACCTATAAACTTGTCCAAGAACAATCAAACATAGTTTTAAATGTATCCTTAGGAACACTTTTACGTATATTTACTATTATAAATAAGCCGGAATATAAACTGATCGATAAAGACGGTAAAAAAGACACTGCGTGCCTTGTCGCACTGGGTACTGTTTACATAAAAAGGTCACTTCCTGGTTTGCTCTTCTTCTCTGGTCTAATTCATCCAAAATGAAAATTTACACTGTCTCGAGACTGTTTACATCTAAAGGAAGCGATGGGTACTGCATTCATATGCCCTTATATGGTCATTTTCATGAGGGAGGGGTGCCCAAATGAGCAATGTGTCAAAATCACTTTTTCCAGGACAGAAATTCTTCGGGGTTTCGCCTGCTATATGCGTTCTGTTTTACTCACAGACAAATGTTTAACAGTTTCCTATCCAATGGTACCAAATATGTGCATATCCTAGGCATTTTACTTTGGGCATGCCAGGCTCTCCAAAACCGACCCCTCAGCTGCCACTCCCTAACAAGTTCATAGGTTTTTCATATTTGGTATGATGACTGTTAGAGTGGTGTCTGCAAGGGAGGATCTTGTTTAGGTATAGTGTTTTCTAAAGTTGTTTTATAGGTTTTTGTTTGGTTTATTGTATGTTTCTTTTTTATTAGTTTCTCATAATCATTTAGTAGTTGTTTCTTTTTGTATTATTTTCTGTATATTCTACATCACTGACACAACCTCGGGTAAGGCTCTGTACTACATGCTCATCGCTTCTACATTGTATATTGGGTTATTCTGTTCGATATTTGTATTTTTTTTTGTTTGGTTTATTTTCTCTTTTCGTGAGATTGTTATTTTTCTCTATGTTTTGATGGATCTTTTACTCCTTTCTATGTAATTATGATTGGAGATGTTTGGTACTGACTCTCCAGTGTATATGAGAAAGTGGAGGTTAGATTGTTAAGATGGATGGAAGATTGATTACCTCCATAGAGTTTCAGAAAGTGCTTCCCTTCTCATCTATACTTGGAAAATGTAATTGTGTAAAACTCTGTGATTTTCAAAGGGGGTTATGTAGGACAAACACTCACGACAATGATTACATTTACAGTATTCCGACTGACCACTACCACTTTGAAGTATTGAGACAGAAAAACATACATAAACGAATAAGACATATGTGAGCAGAATATCTGCTGAGCTCAGGTAAATGGACAGAGCTAGATAAACATAGAATATTGGACTCCAGTAGAAACAGGATGTCAGCAGAAAAGACATATGGAACTGATAACCAGACCTGTAGAAACAGGATGTCAAAAAAGACATATGGAACTGATAACCAGACATGTAGATACAGGATGTCAGAAAAGACATGGAACTGATAACCAGACATGTAGAAACAGGATGTCAGAAAAGACATATGGAACTGATAACCAGACATGTAGAAACAGGATGTCAAAAAAGACATATGGAACTGATAACCAGACATGTAGAAACAGGATGTCAGAGAAGACATATGGAACTGATAACCAGACATGTAGAAAAAGGAAGTCAGCAGAAAATGTAACAAAGGGCCTATAGAAAACAGAGAAAATGTGTTAGCATATGGGGAGTGTCCATATGCTTCATGTAAGGATGAAATACTATAAAGGTCGAGCCCTGCTGTACAGAATTCGGTTGTTTCATGAAATAACATGGCTTTGCTACTTTGTATTAAAGTCACATTTGAATTCACAAGTTCCAGTAAGGTGTAACATTTCTGGGTCAAGATTCCACGACATAATCGGCGAGGAGGAGCAACGAATCTGAGTCCGGGTCCAAGATAGTAAGGTCTTCGCCGGTGTGGCATGGCCTGTTGCAACCACTTGTTCTTTTCCAGCCAGAGAGCTGTCATCATTGGTGGAAGTGCATGGCTCAGACTCCTCTGGAACAGGTGCTCGTTGTTTTCAGTGAATTAATGGCCTGTCCTCGGAGGCTTGTGATTCTCCACACCGGCTGATGAACATTACTGCACACTGATACATTTCAGCAGCAAATTTTTGGGGGTTTAGAGATTTGACCTCTTTTCTCATTCGTTTTTCTATATATTCGCTTCCTGATAGTTTGTCTTTAGACATGCTGGCAAATTGTGTCATCTCTATAGCTTACTTTTACCTAATTATATCCACTAGTAGAGCTAGCTAACGTTAACAGGCTACGTTAGGCTACTGCCTTAATCACTAATCATGTCCGTCACACAACATAAAAATCAATACAATCATTTCATTGGCAGATTCATTTCATATTAAAGTTTCACAATTGGATAATCCCATATAAACACACACACATCACAATAGCTACCAAACATAGTGGGAGTGAATTTGGGGAGAAGTGGAATAGTGGTGGGGGGCGGGAACTGCAGCAATGCTATGAGCTGGTGGCTGGGGTGCAGTACAGTGCCCCAAATTCAAGTGCCGTCATAGGCATCTGCCTAATCTTGCCTAATGGGAGGGCCGGCCCTGGCCCTCACCTTTTCATCCTTCTTCATGAAACTGATCTCAGGCAGGCCCTGGCCCTCGCTTTTAATTTGCACCTTTTCCGTGTACCCTAGAGAATGAAAGGGGTTCTTCAACAAAAAGCCCACAACATTTTCGGCAGCATTGGCCATTCCACCATTCTGGAGGAGAAAACTGCACTTGCGCTGGTAGCTTGCTAGCTACTGAAGTTAGCAAGGCTAACTTAAAAAAAATGTTAAATAAATAGCTGGACACAAAAATGAAGTTCGGAATCCAAGAAAACAATTTAAAATATACCTCTTATGTCTCCTGTAATTTGAAAAAACGAATGTGAATGGAATAATATCCAAAAAAATGCTCAACCATCACTCTTAATCTCTACCCCATAATGCTCTGTGGCACAATCCCAATAGACAATACCAGGTTCATTCTCTGATCCCAATTCTCTGATTGGATGGACAACGTGTCAGTCAACTGCAAAAGCTTTGATTGGTTGGAGGACATCTTCCGGATAGTGGTCATAATTACCATGTATGTCTATGGAAAAGAGTGGGCACTGCTTTGGAAAAACAGCCATATTTGCCTGCCAGAACTGGAGAGGTCTCTGTAAACATTCCCATAGAACACATGTTGACTCACCTGTATGAATGAAGGTGTGTTTCTTCATGTCAGACTTCTGGTGAAATCAGATTAGCAGGTGTGCTTGAACACTTTTCTACACACCTTACAGCCAAATATACGCTCCTGAACACAAGAACATAGCATACTATATTGGCTTCATAATTTGTGGGACATTATAATTTTTGGGTTATCACATTCCAAAAGGATGGATTATTTTCATATATGCTTTTCTCCACAATTGTAAGTGGGGAGGACAACATGTCAGTCAACTGCAAAAGCTTTGATTGGTTGGAGGACGTCTTCCGGATAGTGGTCATAATTACCATGTATGTCTATGGAAGGGAGTGAGGCCTACGAGCCTCCAAGAAACCAGATCCAGTGCAACAGGGCATTGCTTTGGAAAAACAGCCTTATTTGCCTGCCAGAACTGGAGAGGTCTCTGTAAACATGCCCCCCCTTTAACTCTTCCTGGCTCTATCAACTTCACAACCTGTTCTAGCTTGTCCCAGTCATGCTCTGTGCTTAATTTCAACCCAAAAATTCCAAGTGAAGACGTTGAATCAATGTGGAAATCTGATTGGATTTTCAAAAAGTCATCAATTGAAGGGAATTTTGTCTTTTTCTCACCTAAATCCAATGATATGATGACATGTTTTTTTGTTGGATTCCAACCAAATGTAAATCAAAACTAGACATTGAACTGACATCTTTTCCCACTAGTTAGTAATAGCTAGTGATAGTGATGCACAAGCTAGGTCTACTTGAAACATCGGCATCTTCTGACAGCATTAACCTGCCAGATTCAGAAGCTCAAAAACCCCATTTGACTTTTGTCTCAAGTTCAGAAGAAAAAAACTAAAATGAAACATATAATTGATTTCAATTGTTGTTTTTCAGTCAAAGACAATCGTGTCAATATTAGTTTAATTTTAATTTCAGTTTACAAAATTTTGAATTAATTCTAATTTCAGTTTTCCATTACTATAATAACCTTGGTATGGTATAAGCTTGTGGAAAATGAGTAACACATTTCGACATTTCGACACAAATAGACAATATCTCTATTCCCATAGAATACATGTTGACTCACCTGTATCAATGAAGGTGTGTTTCTTCATGTCAGACTTCTGGTGAAATCAGATTAGCAGGTGTGCTTGAACACTTTCCTACACACCTTACAGCCAAATGTACGCTCCTGAACACAACAACATAGCATACTATATTGGCTTCGTAATTTGTGGGACATTATATTTATCGGGTTATCACATTCCAAAAGGATGGATTGTTTTCATATATGCTTTTCTCCACAATTGTAAGTGGGGAGGACAGAGCCAGGTGCCGTGAAAGTAGTTGTCTGGAGTGGGGTTTAATAATTTAATATTTTAATGAAATATTTTGTATCTGTAGTAATTGTCATGTAGCTTCATCTGTGATTAATAAAGAGTGTTAAGATACAGGAGGTTCCATGGTGGCGTTTCGTTTTGGGGTTGTGATCCACCCTGTCCTCATCCACCCATATCTTTCCTGTTTCAGCTAACTTCATTTCTTTGTCGACAGTCAGGATGTAGGACTTGCGGTGACCCACAGCATACTCTGCCAGGAGGTTGTCCAGCCCATGAAGTGGGGATTCCTCAGGGCAGCTATGTGTATTGTCACTTTCCAGTAACATAGATGCTCTTAGGGAGAAGGCTCTTCTTAAAGGTGCCTTCCAGGATGAGTATGGAGTGGCCTTTCAGGAGTTGACACCCTCAATGAGGTCTCTCTCTGACAGAGAGATTTGACAGTGCTGAAAGAAATGTGGTTGTCAGTGTTAAGAGTTTGCTGGGAACACTGCTTTGAGCCTCATAATTGTTTATTTTTTATTTATTTTTACGCTGGTGCTGGAACTGATTCTAATATCAATGTGTTTTATAATCCCATGTGGGATGGCCACATGGTACAACAATAAAATACACTATATACAAAACTATGTGGACACCCTTCAATTAAATGAATTTGGCTATTTCATTCACAACGTTGCTGACAGGTGTATAAAATCAAGAAAACAGCCATGCAACCTCCATAGACAAACATTGGCAGTAGAATTGCCTTACTGAAAAGCTCAGTGACTTTCAACATGGCACCATCATAGGATGCCATCTTTCCAGCAAGTCAGTTCATCAAATTTCTGACCTGCTAGAGCTTCCCCTGGTCAACTGCAGGTGCTGCTGTTGTGAAGTGGAAAGGTCTAGGAGTAACAATTGTTCAGCTGCAAAGTGGTAGGCCACAGAACGGGGACCGCCAAGTGCTGAAGCAGGTAAACATCAACTGTCCCCGGTTGCAACACTCACTACCGAGTTCCAAACTACCTCCTGGAAGCAACGTCACTAACTGTTCATCAGGAGCTTAATGAAATGGGTTTCCATGGCCGGTCTTTCTGCTAGATGTTAGAACATTGCTGCGGAGACTTGTCTTCATTCAGCCACAAGAGCATTAGTGAGGTCGGGTACTGATGTTGGGCGATTAGTCCCAGCTCGCAGTTGGACTTCCAATTCATCCCAAAGCTGTTTGATAGGGTTGAGGTCAGGGCTCTGTGCAGGCCAGTCAAGTCCTCAAATGCCATTGTATGCTGTAGTGAAAAGTTTTCCTTTCAATGAAACTAAGGGGCCTAGCCCGAACCATGAAAAGCAGCACCAGACCATTATTCCACCTCTACCAAACTAGCGCCCCACTCCCGACACATTCCAGGAGAAATGCAAGGCGCCAAATTCAAAATCCAAAAGTTGAATTATTAAACATGCATCAATATACAAGTGTTTCAAAGTCATCAAAAGCTCTGCTTCTTGGCAATATCACAGCATTGTCAGATTTCAAAAAGGCTTTACGGCGAAAGCACCACATTTGATTGTTTGAGGGTAGCACCTAACATCTTTTTGCCATTACCATAAATTCATTAGCCTTCACGGTTCACACAAAACACATTTCACAGCGAAAACAAATCAATTACCTGTTGAAGAACTTCTGCTGATGGCTTCCCAAGTGTCCAACGAAGACAATCCATGGTTCTTTTGTTAGAAAAAGTAATGTATTATATCCATAAATCTCTGTTTGGTTGGCACGTTATAATCAGAAACTACAGCCTCCACTCGTCCATTGAAACGTGAAGAGAACTCGTTCAACTTACACCTATAAACTTGTCCAAGAACAATCAAACATCATTGTAAATGTTTCCTTAGGAACACTTTTATGTATAAATAGTATAATATTTCAACCGGAATATAAACTGGGCGATAAGAAAGGAAAAAAACACAGAGCGTGCCTGCCGGGAGCGCGTGTTTACTCCCATTGACATTCTCTGTGGACACTTTCTTATTCCTCTTCTTCTCTGCTCTAAAAGCAGCTAAGAAGAATCAGAACACTTTCTCGAGACTGTTGACATCCAGAGGAAGCGATAGGTACTGCATTCATATGCCCTTATATGGGCATTTTCATAAGGTAGGGTTCCAAATGAGTTAATCTGTCAAAACCACTTTTTCCAGGACAGACATTCCTCGGGTTTTCGCCTGCCATATCCGTTCTGTTATACTCACAGAGAAAATGTTAACACTTTTAGAAAATGCAGAGTGTTTCCTATCCAATGGTACTAAATATGTGCATATCCTATTTTCTGGGCCTGAATGGGAGGCATTTTACTTTGGGCACGCCAGGCTCTCCAAAACGGTCACCTCGTGCGCTGCTCCCTAAGAAGTTAAGAGCACAATATGTGTGTTTCATATTATATTTCAGAAAACCCCAGTACAAAAACTTCACATTTGTGGCTCACAATTCTAGAGTCTATGATTCCTATCTTCTTTTGAACCCCTTGATACAACAAGGCGTTGCACCCAGGGTCATAGCCCAAGGTAGTAAAATCTTGTGTTTTGCCTTCAAGTTTCTTACCCATGAGATTGGCTCAAATGCCAGAGGCCTTGGGTTTTGAAAACTCTGTGAAAGGTTGGTTTCCTCATTTCCTCACCTGAGGAGAATCTACATTATTTTGGAGCTTATCCCAGTCCTGAAATGTACTGGTGTGATCAACTGTCTCCCAAAGAGCGAGAGAGATTCATGACATGATATGAGACAGTACATCATAATACCTTTGATTTCCATAAAGAGATGGAATTATACTGTGACAATGATGTGGTTATCCTGCGTGAAGGATGCCTCAGATTCAGAGAAGAGGTAATCAAAGATGCCGGCATTGACCCCTGGAGTTGTACACCTATTGCATCGGCATGCATGAAAACCTATCGTTCACACTTTTTGCTTCCAGCATCTATAGCTATTCCATTGCCTGACAACTACAGCCGACAATTCAAATCATACTGTAGCAGCTCCAGTCAATGGTTGGAGTACGTGTCCCAGGCTAAAAAATATTCAACATGCTTTGAATAAAGGGGGAAAAAAGATTGGACCTTACCATGTAGATGGTTATATACATCTTGACGGTGTTGAGACTGTGTATGAGTACAACGGTTGTTTCTTCCACGGTTGTGAATCTTGCTTTGTGCCCCAGGCCATGTGTGTCTTGTACCAGGAGTTCCAAGACAAATTGGAATCTTTACAGGCTGCTTATGGGGTGAGCGTTACGGTTATCTGGGAACATGAGTGGACAGAACTCAAAAGGTCTGATCCTCATGTTCGAGCTTTCCTTTCCACCTTTGACATACCAGAACCCCTGGAACCCCGCCAGGCCTTGTATGGAGGTCGTACCAATGCTTTGACATTACGGTATATAGCACAACCTGATGAGAAAATTGGATATGTAGATTTTACATCCCTTTATCCTCATGTAATGAGTTCCTCTTGTTATCCTATGGGTCATCCTGAAATTATTCACTGTGACTTTGACTTACCACAAAACTATTTTGGTCTGATAAAAGCAATTGTTTACCCTCCCGGGCCTTGTTTCTGTCAGTGTTGCCTTACAAGGGACCTCAAGGAAAACTTTTCTTTCCCGTTTGTCGCACCTGCAGTGAAAACAACAACCAGGAAAAGTCTTGTGATCATTCAGATCAAGAAAGAGCTCTGACTGGTGTATTGGTCACCGTTGAATTCTCTAAGGCTGTAGAGAAGGGGTATCATGTGGCCAAAATCTTTGAAGTGTGGAACTTTTCCAGGAAATCAGACACTCTTTTTAAAGAGTACATCAAGACCTTTTTGAGATGCAAGCAAATGGCTTGAGGGTATCCTGCATCAGTCACAGATCAAGAGAGCAAAGGCAGATACATTCAGGACTATCATGAAATAGCGGTCAACAAAACCAAAAGAAATCTGTCGAAATTGTATTTAAATTCGCTTTGGAAATAATCCCAGAGAAGTAATATGTTAACAACGTTGATCATTAAAGATCCCAAAGAATTTATGGAATTTGTTTTTCCAGACCAATATGAATTTTCAAATTTTTATTCTTGAGTCAAGACATTGCCCTGGTGCAATGGAGACGTAACAAGAAGTGGGTTCTACCCCCGGGTAATGTAAACATGTTTCTTGCAGCATTTACCACGGCCTATGGTCGACTTGAACTATACACCCTCATGGAGCAGATGCAGAGGAGGGTTCTTTACCATGACACAGACTCCGTGGTCTATGTAAGAATACCTGGTGATTGGAACCCCCCTTTTAGGAATGGCTTCCACTAGATGTCAACAGTCTTTAGAATAAGGTTGGAATCTTCAATCATGAAAATCAAGGGAGTAAGACCACTTGTTCCTGAGTTCACGTCAAGTGTCCTGTTTTGTATTTTCTGGCGTAACAGGGAATGCGCGCTCAGTTCTTTTTCTCTTCTATTCAGCAGGTTATATTCCATCTGAAATATTATAGTTTATATTCATTTTAGGGTATCTGAGTATTGACTACAAATGCTGTTTGACATTTTTCGACAAATTTTATGGGTACTTTTGGGATATTGTTTGCCTGCATGGATGAAAGCCTTTGGGCAGGTGGATTACTGAAAAAAACGCGCCAACCAAACGGAGCTATATGGATATAAAGAGGAACTTTGATGAACAAAAGGACATTTTATTGTGTAACCTGGACGCTTTGATATGCCATCAGAGGAAGATCATCAAAGGTAAGCAATTTATTTTATGCTAATTTTGAGTTTTGTGACGCCTCTGCTGGTTATGTTATTATGCTAATTGAGTTTTTGAGTGGGGTGCTGTCCTTAGACAATCAAATGGTCTACTTTTGTCGTAAAGCCTTTTTGAAATCTGACAATGCTGTTAGATTAACAAGAGTCTAAGCTTTTGAAGGGTGTGCAGCATTTGTATTTTCATGAATGTTTGAAATGATTATTTTTGTAATTTGAATTTGGCGCTCTGCATTTCACCGGATGTTGTCGATCCCGTTCACAGGATTGGATCCCTAAGGAATCCCTAAGAGGTTCAACTATGAGGCTTTGAATAGCTGGCCTATTGAAAACAGCGTGACATGACTGATTCAGACATCCCAGATGGATTTTGCTTGGGTTTTTGCCTGCCATATCAGTTATGTTATACTCACAGACATTATCCTAACAGTTTTAGAAACTTAAGAGTGTTATCTATCCAAAGCTACTAATTATATGCATATCCTAGCTTCTGGGCCTGAGTAACAGGCAGTTTACTTTGGGCACATTTTTCATCCAAATGTCAAAATACTGCCCCCTAGCCCTAAGAAGTTAAAAGTACCATAGCATCCCACAAGATTTCTGATGACAGAAGACCTCCTGGGTGGCATCAGTTTCTTAAAGCCCTGGCAGTCCTCAACATTCCACTCTCAGGTGTACCAAACTATAAGCTTCGCCAAACAGATTCAAACTTTAAAACAAAACTCTTGAAAGAGCTGCAGCACTCCTAAAGATGTTCTTGGAACCCCTCCCCCTTTTGAAAGGGCTAATAATAACAAATTTATGGATGAGTCCTCACCCCTGAATGCCTCTCAGGGTGGTTAGACTTTTGAATGACTTTTTATTAAATTCAATATATATATTTTTTTATTATACAATTTAACATTTGTGACATTCTTTAAACATTTGACGTGAGCATACACCTTGATTATAGGGTCTTAAAGGACACATACTTAAACACTTTTGATATTTTCTAACAAAACATTCTACGGCACTATCATTATTTCTTAAATCATCATTAGAAAGAGACTTAACATCTTCTAAAGAAACTCCACAGGCTTTTTGGCATTGGTAGAATACACAGTGTTGACCACATGTAGTAGAAAGGTTATCTTGTACTTGTTTGATGCTGTAGTAGATCGTTGATCCACTTTTGTTCAAAAACTGTTTAATAGATGGGGGAAATGTGAAAATCTGAGGGGAAAGCCGTAGGAATCAAAAACGTTTAGATTTTTCTACCTCTTTCTTAATCTTCTAATGTCACAGCTAGCCAATGTTCACCAGGCATGTGTTTAGGATGGGTATTGAAAATAAACATGGCCGGTCGATACTTCCATTTCTCAATAGGTAGTTCATCACATGCCCATACTCCACAAAATTGTTTTCCAATCAAGCTGCTCATGAGACCTTCTAGCTCTTGGGTATTCATGTTTTTGCTCAATGATCCTTATTATCTTAATAATAATCCACTAAGACTTGCCTTCGGGCATTCACTTCCAAGATTGAATCAGATCATGCATAAACAATCATACTAACTGTATAAGCTAAAGGTGTACGGAACCATTTCCAGCCTGAGGTTACCTTGGGACACCACACACAGTGATAAATTGAAAGCATACAATGTGTAACCCTCTGCAAAATCATTTCTGATTTCTTTTGATTTTCCCATGATGTCAAGCAAAGAGGCACTGAGCTTGAAGGTAGGCCTTGAAATACATCCACAGGTACACCTCCAATTTACTCAAATTATGTCAATTAGTCTATCAGAAGCTTCTAAAGCCATGACATAATTTTCTGGAATTTTCCAAGCTGTTTAAAGGCACAGTCAGTTTGTGTATGTAAACTTCTGACCCACTGGAACTGTGATACAGTGAATTATAAGTGAAATAATCTGTCTGTAAACAATTGTTGGAAAACTTACTTGTGTCGTGCACAAAGTAGATGTCCTAACCGACTTGCCAAAATTATAGTTTGTGTACAAGAAATTTGTGGAGTGGTTGAAAAAGGAGTTTTACTGACACCAACCTAAGTGTATGTAAACTTCCGACTTCAACTGTAGGTGGCACTGCTTTGACTGTTAATGCGTTCACCCAAAGTCACATCCACTTGGGAGAAGATGGTTGCTAAGGGGTAATTAATGAGGCTCACCTTGGCATCATTTGCAATATTAGTACCATCTCTTTTGGTCACTTTGAGGCGTAAATGTAATAAGGTGTTGTTGAGGTCCAGGTAGTTGTCACCATGGCCTGGGATGAAAAACTCCATAGGTCCATTGTCTGTAATGGCAGAGAATGGGGCTATCTCCACATAACAGGACCTATCTATTGAAAATTGGGTTAAGGGGGGCGTGAAAAGATCGAGCTCTGTCTTTATAGCTTCAGAGGACATGCGGTGTAAAAGAGCCATGTTGCTTGTTCTTTTAGAAAATACTTCAGAGAATTCTTTTGCAGTTTTTGAAAGACCTCTTCACTTTATATTGTCTTTGACTTACTGAGTTTCTTTTAACGGTTAACCTCTGCTTTTTAAGGGCCGGCCTACGCCTTATAATTGGCCCGAGCCTTTTTGATGCTCAGGATCTGATGACGCCCATCTAGTCATAGCATTAGCCACCACCTCACTTACTATATTTTTTGCTGCTGATTTTAAATGAGGTTTGGCTATGCTAAGGCCTCTCTTCATAAACGGTAAAACCATCCTAAAGAGGTTACGAAATATACCTCCGATCCCCGAACCATACATGGTAGGGGTTCCATGATAACTGGGTAATCCATTGCCCAGTTGATCAACATAGTACGATACATATCGGTTAGGGTCGAGATGGTGGTTGTGTACCATAACCATTTTAATTTATTTGCATTATGTTTATAAAAAAAGATATAATACTACTAATAATATATTAGATATGTAGAGAAGCTTTGGCGGGTCTAAAGTGGAGTTTTACAATCGTTTAACCATAAGTAAATTCTATATTTTCATTCTGATCCATTTTAAGCTAAACCTGAATGTTTTCAATATATTTCTTGCTTACAGGTACATAGTGTGGCTTGTCATAGTTAATGAATGAAACGTAAAAGATAATAATATCTTTAAGAGTTAATTTGGAAAACGGTAACTCGTTAAATACACTTTTCCGTGGTGCTCTGAGATTACAAATAAGTCAATTGTTACAGGATTCCTTTAATCATCGTAATAATTAAACATAGTTAATCGATTTGATAAAACAATGGTCATCACAATAATGATCGCCAAGACACAACATGATGTTAGCAAGTTATTGATTTCTAAAACTACATACACACTATATATACAAAACTATGTGGACACCTTCCAATTAGTGGATTTATCTATTTCAGCCACACCCGTTGCTGACAGGTGTATAAAATGGAGCACACAGCCATGCAATCTCCAAACATGGGCAGTAGAATGACCTTACTGAAGAGCTCAGTGACTTTCAACGTAGCACCATCATAGGATGCCACTTTACAACAAGTCATTTCGTCAATTTCTGCCCATGCCCGTTCAACTGTAAGTCAAATCAAATCAAACTTTATTTGTCACATCGAGAATAGAACAAGTTAAGACCTTACCGTGAAATGCTTACTTACAAGCCCTTAACCAACAGTGCAGTTCAAGAAGAGTTAAGAAAATATTTACCAAATAAACTAAAGTAAAAAATTATTTAAAAAAATATATAAAAAGTAACACAATAACATAACAATAACGAGGCTATATACAAGGGGTACCGGGAAAAGGTCAATGTGCGGGTGTACAGGTTAGAGGTTATTTGTACATGTAGGTAGGGGTGAAGTGACTATGCATAGATAATAGACAGCGAGTAGCAGCAGTGTACAAAACAAATGGAGGGGGTTGGGGTCAATGTTAAAGTCCGGTGGCCATTTAAGTAATTGTTCAGCAGTCTTATGGCTTGGGGTAGAAGCTGTTAAGGAGCCTTTTGGTCCTAGACTTGGCGCTTCGATACCGCTTGCCGTGCGGTAGCAGAGAAAACAGTCAATGACTTTGGTGACTGGAGTCTCTGTCAATTTTACGGGCTTTCCTCTGACACCTCCTATTATATAGGTCCTGGATTGCAGGAAGCTTGGCCCCAGTGATGTACTGGGCCATACGCTCTACCCTCTGTTGCGCCTTACGGTCAGATGCCGAGCAGTTGTCATACCAGGCGGGGATGCACCTGGTTAGGATGCTCTCGATGGTGCAACTGTCTGTGCTAGCAAAACAGTCCTGTAGCGTAACATCTGCGCCATCTGACCACTTCCGTATTGAGCGAGTCACTGGTACTTCCTGCTTTAGTTTCTGCTTGTAATCAGGAATCAGGAGTATAGAATTATGGTCAGATTTGCCAAATGGAGGGCGGTGGAGAGCTTTGTATGCATCTCTGTGTGTGGAGTAAAAATGTTTTCCTCTGGTTGCACATGTGACACGCTGGTAAAAATTGGGAAAACGGATTTAAGTTTGCCTGCGTTAAAGTCCCGGCCACTAGGAGCGCCGCTTCAGTGTGAGCATGTTCTTGTTTGCATTTGGCCTTATTGACTTGGTTGAGTGTGGTCTTAGTGCCAGCATCTGTCTGTAGTGGTAAATAGCGCCTACGAAAAATATGAATGAGAACTCTATTGGTAGATAGTGTGGTCTACAGCTTTTCATAAGGTACTCTACCTCAGTCGAGTAATACCTCGAGGCGTCTTTAACAGGAGACATTTCTCACCAGCTGTTATTGACAAAAATACACACACACCCACCCCTCGTCTTACCAGAGGTAGCTTCTCTGTTCTGCCGGTGCATTGAAAATCCATCCAGTACTTTATTGTCCGTGTCGTCGTTCAGCCATGACTCGGTAAAACATGAGATATTACAGTTTTTAATGTCCCGTTGGTAGGATAATCGTAATCCTAGGTCATCTATTTTATTTTCCAATGATCACATGTTAGCAAGTAGAATTGATGGTAATGGGAGTTTACTCGCTCGCCTACGGATTCTCAAAAGGCAGCCTGATCTGCGTCCTCTTATCCACCGTCGTTTCTTCACACAAAAGGTGGGGATCTGGGCCTGTTCCTGGGAGAGCAGTATATCTATCTCATCGGACTCATTAACTTCTGCGCACGGGTCTAGTTTCCTGAATTTCCGCCTGTCGGACGTGCCCAAAGTAAGCTGCCTGCCACTCAGGCCCAGAAGCTAGGATATGCACATAATTAGTAGTATTGGATAGCCAACACTCTGACGTTTCTAAAAATGTTAAAATGATGTCTGTGAGTATAATGGAACTGATATGGCAGGCAAACACCCGAGGGAAATCCATCCAACAAATTGTCATTTTGTGAACTTGCTCGTTTTCCAATGGGCTGCTATAGGATCTGCTGAAATCCAGATCCCAGGTTGCAGTACCTATGGCTTTTTGGTCATAAGAGATGGTAGCAGCAACATTATGTATAAAATAAGTAAAACAATAAGTTACAAACAATGCAAAACAACAAAATTGTTAAATTGATTATGGGCATGTAAAACGTCAGCCATCCTCTTCTGCGCCAATTCACATGTGCTGTTATTGTGAAGTGGAAACGTCTAGGAGCAACAACAGAACTACTGAGTTCCAAACTTCCTTCGGAAGCAATGTCAGCACAGGAACTGTTCGTCTGGAGCTTCATGAAATGGGTTTCCATGGCCAACAGCTGCACACAAGCCTAAGACCACCAAGCGCAATGCCAAGCGTCTACCGTAGTGGTGTAAATCTCGCCGCCATTGGACTCTGGAGCAGTGAAAACATGTTATCTGGAGTGATGAATCACATTTCACCATCTGGCAGTCCAATGGACAAATCTGGGTTTGGCATATGCCAAGAAAACGCTACCTTCCCCAATGCATCATTCTAACTGTAAAGTTTGGTAGAGGTGGAATAATGGTCTGGTGCTGCTTTTCATGGTTCGGGCTAGGCCCCTTAGTTTCATTGAAAGGAAAACTTTTCACTACAGCATACAATGACATTTGAGATGAATCTCTGGTTCCAACTTTTGGTAACAATTTGGGAAAGGCCCTTTCCTGTTTCAGCATGACAATGCCTCTGTGCACAAATTGGGGTCCATACAGAAATGGTTTGTCGAGATCGGTGTGGAAGAACTTGACTGGCCTGCACAGAGTCCTGATCTCAACCCTATCAAACAGCTTTGGGATGAATTGGAACTCCGACTGCGAGCTAGGACTTATCGCCCAACATCAGTACCCGACCTCACTAATGCTCTTGTGGCTGAATGGAGACAAGTCTCCGCAGCAATGTTCTAACATCTAGCGGAAAGACCGGCCATGGAAACCCATTTCATTAAGCTCCTGATGAACAGTTAATGTCCTGACGTTGCTTCCAGGAGGTAGTTTGGAACTCGGTAGTGAGTGTTGCAACTGGGGACAGTTGATTTTTACCTGCTTCAGCACTTGGCGGTCCCGTTCTGTGAGCTTGTGTGGCCTACCACTTTGCAGCTGAACAATTGTTACTCCTAGACCTTTCCACTTCACAACAGCAGCACTTGCAGTGGACCAGGGAAGCTCTAGCAGGTCAGAAATTTGACGAACTGACTTGCTGGAAAGATGTCATCCTATGACGGTGGCATGTTGAAAGTCACTGAGCTTTTCAGTAAGGCCATTCTACTGCCAATGTTTGTCTATGGAGGTTGCATGGCTATTTTCTTGATTTTATACACCTGTCAGCAACGTTGTGAATGAAATAGCCAAATCCACTTAATTGAAGGGGTGTCCACATAGTTTTGTATATAGTGTATTTTATTGTAGTGCCATGTGGCCATCCCACATGGGATTATAAAACACATTGATATTAGAATCAGTTCCAGCACCAGCGTAAAAATAAATAAAAAATTAACAATTATGAGGCTCAAAGCAGTGTTCCCAGCAAACTCTTAATACTGACAACCACATTTCTTTCAGCACTGTCAAATCTCTCTGTCGGAGAGAGACCTCATTGAGGGGTGTCAACTCCTGAAGGGCCACTCCATACTCATCCTGGAAGGCACTTTTAAGAAGAGCCTTCTCCCTAAGAGCATCTATGTTACTGGAAAGTGACAATACACATAGCTGCCCTGAGGAATCCCCACTTCATGGGCTGGACAACCTCCTGGCAGAGTATGCTGTGGGTCACCGCAAGTCCTACATCCTGACTGTCGACAAAGAAATGAAGTTAGCTGAAACAGGAAAGATATGGGTGGATGAGGACAGGGTGGATCACAACCCCAAAACGAAACGCCACCATGGAACCTCCTGTATCTTAACACTCTTTATTAATCACAGATGAAGCTACATCTGTGATTGTATTACTACAGATACAAAATATTTCATTACAATATTAAATTATTAAACGCCACTCCAGACAACAACTTTCACACCACCTGGCTCTGTCCTCCCCACCTACAATTGTGGAAAAAAAATATATGAAAACAATCCATCCTTTTGGAATGTGATAACCCAATAAATATAATGTCCCACAAATTACGAAGCCAATATAGTATGCTATGTTGTTGTGTTCAGGAGCGTACATTTGGCTGTAAGGTGTGTAGGAAAGTGTTCAAGCACACCTGCTAATCTGATTTCACCAGAAGTCTGACATGAAGAAACACACCTTCATTCATACAGGTGAGTCAACATGTATTCTATGGGAATAGAGATATTGTCTATTCGTGTCGAAATGTTGAAATGTGTTACTCATTTTCCACAAGGCCATACCATACCAAGGTTATTATAGTAATGGAAAACTGAAATTAGAATAATTTTAAATTTTGTAAACTGAAATTAAAATTAAACTAATATTGACACGATTGTCTTTGACTGAAAAACAACAATTGAAATCAATTATATGTTTCGTTTTAGTTTTTTTCTTCTGAACTTGAGACAAAAGTCTAATGGGGTTTTTGAGCTTCTGAATCTGGCAGGTTAATGCTGTCAGAAGATGCCGATGTTTCAAGTAGACCTAGCTTGTGCATCACTATCACTAGCTATTACTACACCTAGTGGGAAAAGATGTCAGTTCAATGTCTAGTTTTGATTTACATTTGATTGGAATCCAACAAAAAACATGTCATCATATCATTGGATTTAGGTGAAAAAAAGACAAAATTCCCTTTTTGAAAATCCAATCAGATTTCCACATTGATTCAACGTCTTCACTTGGAATTTTTGGGTTGAAATTAAGCACAGAGCGTGACTGGGACAAGCTAGAACAGGTTGTGAAGTTGATAGAGCCAGGAAGAGTTAAAGGGGGGCATGTTTACAGAGACCTCTCCAGTTCTGGCAGGCAAATATGGCTGTTTTTCCAAAGCAGTGCCCTGTTGCACTAGATCTGGTTTCCGGGAGGCTCGTAGGCCTCACTCCCTTCCATAGACATACATGGTAATTATGACCACTATCCGGAAGACGTCCTCCAACCAATCAAAGCTTTTGCAGTTGACTGACACGTTGTCCATCCAATCAGAGAATTGGGATCAGAGAATGAACCTGGTATTGTCTATTGGGATTGTGCCACAGAGCATTATGGGGTAGAGATTAAGAGTGATAGTTTAGCATTTTTTTGATATTATTCCATTCACATTAGTTTTTTCAAATTACAGGAGACATAAGAGGTATATTTTAAATTGTTTTCTTGGGATCCGAACTTCATTTTTGTGTCCAGCTATTTATTTAACATTTTTTTAAAGTTAGCCTTGCTAACTTCAGTAGCTAGCAAGCTACCACCGCAAGTGTGCAGTTTTCTCCTCCAGAATGGTGGAATGGCCAATGCTGCCGAAAATGTTTTGGGCTTTTTGTTGAAGAACCCCTTTCATTCTCTGGTGTACACGGAAAAGGTGCAAATTAAAAGCGAGGGCCAGGGCCTGCCTGAGATCAGGATGAAAAGGTGAGGGCCAGGGCCGGCCCTCCTATTAGGCAAGATTAGGCAGATGCCTATGACGGCACTTGAATTTGGGGCACTGTACAGCAGGCGGCACCCCAGCCACCAGCTCATAGCAAAGTCAAAGTCAAAGTCAACATTATTAGTCAGTTGTACAACCGAATGCCTTCAACCGAAATGTGTCTTCCGCATTTAACCCAACCCCTCTGAATCAGAGAGGTGCGAGGGCTGCCTTAATCAACATCCACGTCTTGGCGCCGAGGAACAGTGGGTTAACTGCCTTGTTCAGGGCAGAACGACAGATATTTTTCCTTGTCAGCTCAGGGATTCGAACTTGCAACCCTCCGGTTACAAGTCCGACGCTCTAACCACTAGGCTACCTGCCGCCCTGCAGCATTGCTGCAGTTCCCGCCCCCACCCTATTCCACTTCTCCCCAAATTCACTCCCACTATGTTTGGTAGCTATGGTGATGTGTGTGTTTATATGGGATTATCCAATTGTGAAACTTTAATAAAAATGAATCTGCCAATGAAATGATTGTATTGATTTTTATGTTGTGTGACGGACATGATTAGTGATTAAGGCAGTAGCCTAACCTAGCCTGTTAACGTTAGCTAGCTCTACTAGTGGATATAATTAGGTAAGGGAAGACCCCCATAAAATGGACAAAAATGAATGGCAACATATTGCCATTGGACGAAACATACACACGATGGAAAAGAGTTCCCAAATGGACGGCAGATCAATCAAAACCTATGGCAAATGGCATATGGCAAATGCCAAATGTAATAACTCAAAATTACTATAGGTGGCGAGCGCGCTCCAACGGGGCAATTCATATTGCATATGTACATGAAGTCAAGACCCAAGGGTCAAATTTGGACATTTCAAAAAAAAATATCAAAATACCTACGCCCCCTTAAAAAGTCCTTTCTGGACCGTTTTTCGCGATTCTTTCCGTTTTTGTTATAATAACACGTATACAAGATGTGTATAAACATACCTTTGTCTCATTTTATTGATTTAGTTTTATTAACTTTATTGTCCATAAGGCCTATGTTTTGTCCATTTGCAATATGTTACCAT
This sequence comes from Brachymystax lenok tsinlingensis, assembly GCA_030435695.1. Taxonomy (NCBI): domain Eukaryota; kingdom Metazoa; phylum Chordata; class Actinopteri; order Salmoniformes; family Salmonidae; genus Brachymystax; species Brachymystax lenok. The sequence continues at coordinate 20,515,873 of CM059812.1, read as the reverse complement.
AGGAAGTCAAAAGTCAATGAACCATGTCCAAATGAAATGTACAAATGCCATAAGATTCCATACAAAAGTATTGAAAGTGCCAAATCATGATGTTATGTCCATTTACATATATGATCATAGGATGTCGGCTTCCGAACCCAAAAGTCAGTGAGCAATGTCCAAATGGCATTTAAACTGACAAAATGATATATATATCACTATGTTAAGCCCTGAATCATCCTATAGGGTCTATTTTTCATGTTTGATGAGAGAGAAGTGGGACTCTGTTGTTTTTTAAAAGATTTTTTGAAAAACGTCCAAAATGACCAGGGGTGCCCCCATTTGGATGGCCACAAATGACCAGGGGTGCCCCCATTTGGATGGCCATACCTTGCACCCTCCTAAAGGCATTAATATTTAAAATATGCTCATGGTAACCCGTTTCAATTACCAGGTGCACGGTTGTCAATTTGCAATGTCTTACAATGGGCATTTACCCTCACAAATTTGACAGGCTCCCAAATACTGCAGAAATGCCCAATTGACTGGCCCGTTGAACTCGGGATGGCCGGGCAGTGATCATGGTTCCTCTCCATCGCTCGTTGGTGTTGATTTCAGCATGTCAAATTCGTGATGTTAAAAGCCCATTGAAACATATTGCAAATGTACAGTGAAACATATTGCAAATGTACAGTACATTTGCAATATGTTTCAATGGGTTGTTAACATCACGAATATGACAAGCTCTAAAATACTGTAGAAATGCCCAATTGACTGCCCGTTGAGGATGGCCAGGATTGATAGTGGTACCTCTCCATCGCTCGTTGGTGTTGATTTCAGCATGTCAAAAACGGAAAGCTTATTTTGTAAAAAATGCCTTTAGGGGGGTGCAGTGCCTCCAGGATCCATATGGGAGCATCCCACTATGCATCCCAAACGGGTCTGCCGCTGTCATCCAAAAGCAGATGAAATTTAGGGCCAGGCTTCATTTTGGGCCTACTTTTTTGCACGGTCTATGAGGTCAGAGCGAGATACAGTCAAGTGGGGCGTCTCGTTGAACTCGGCACAGCCTAGAGACTATGGTGATGCACTTTTTAGTGTTGATTTCAGTCTGTCATTTTGGTGATGTTTCAGCCCTATTCATTCTTATTGCAAATGTACAAAAGTCAGCCAGCAAGTCAGCGTCCATCAGTCAATTAGATATCATTCTGACACCAAACTGATAAAAACTGACAACAAACCCACTTTTTCCAACTCGTTTAGAAGCCAACTATCACATATGTCAGGGCAGGCTCAAAATTCACAGCGTCTTCTGTTTAAATCATAGTAAAAATGTAAAACACCTAGTTACGTTCTAGCTGCGGGTCCAGTTCCGACATTATGCGTAGGCCTAGCTGAGGCGACCCCGAATCTCGAGTTTCGGCTCGATAGGTCATTTGGAGTCCGAGCAGCGACCTTAATTGGTGCTGAAAATCCATGTTTTCCGGGCGTTGCTACGGGGTCCTTGAATGAGCTATCGGACAGAAACGTTAGGGTTCCTCTCTATGGGCCGAGGCAGTTCTAATGCACCTAGCCTTGTGACTCTGGGACTTTTAGAAATTTTGTCATTTTCGTGATGTAAAAATGAATTGAAAATATTGCAAATGTACGAGGCTGTTTCTCGGCCTGAGAACCTTCTAGAGCCCCGTAACTCACCGTGCACTATCAGCTAAAGGTCTAGAATGGGTTTCTAAAGTTTCAGAGCTCTAGGTCTGACGGTTCTTTGATAGTTCGAACAAAAGTAACTATTGCAGGCAGTGTATCTATAAGCCCCTCTGTGTCATTCCCCATTGACTGTGCGTGTGTGTGATTTCAGAAAATCACAGAAAATCACAGAAATCACGTAGAGCCCCGAAACCCACGTTAACGGATTTGTCTGAACACGCCAACTGGATCCATAACTTTTTGGGGATTTTTTTTTCTCAACATTACGAATTGTACAGTTTACAATTTATCGAAAATTAAAACAGCTAAATGTCTGGTTCTTTTTTTCCTTACACCGTAGGTGTCACGATCTCCTGAAGGGACAGACCAAGGCGCAGCGAGATATCCAGTACACATTCTTTATTTCAAGCAACGTAACTGGCAAAACAATAAACAAAGCGAGCGAAGATCGTGCGTTGACCATAACACGTAAACTAACAAAGCTATGAACAAACAATAACCCACAAACCCCTAATGAAAACTACAAACATATATATGGTTCCCAAATAGAGGCAACGACACTCAGCTGCCTCTAATTGGGAACCATTACCCCAACATAGAAACAGATAACCTAGAACAGAAAAAACCCTACACCAAAGGAAAACTAAACACGCCAGCCTGTCTTCTCAGGCCTGGACGTGACAGTAGGTTCATTTTCCCTGTTTTCTATAGGTCCTTTGTTACATTTTCTGCTGACGTCCTGTTTCTACATGTCTGGTTATCAGTTCCATATGTCTTTTCTGCTGACATCCTGTTTCTACTGGAGTCCAATATTCTATGTTTATTTAGCTCTGTCCATTTACCTGAGCTCAGCAGATATTCTGCTCACATATGTCTTATTCGTTATGTATGTTTTTCTGTCTCAATACTTCAAAGTGGTAGTGGTCAGTCGGAATACTGTAAATGTAATCATTGTCGTGAGTTTTTCTCCTACATAACCCCCCTTTGAAACTCACAGAGTTTCACACAATTACATTTTCCAGTATAGATGAGAAGGGAAGCACTTTCTGAAACTCTATGGAGGTAATCAATCTTCCATCCATCTTAACAATCTAACCTCCACTTTCTCATATACACTGGAGAGTCAGTACCAAACATCTCCAATCATAATTACCTAGAAAGGAGTAAAAGATCCATCAAAACATAGAGAAAAATAACAATCTCACGAAAAGAGAAAATAAACCAAACAAAAGAAAATACAAATATCGAACAGAATAACCCAATATACAATGTAGAAGCGATGAGCATGTAGTACAGAGCCTTACCTGAGGTTGTGTCAGTGATGTAGAATATACAGAAAATAATACAAAAAGAAACAACTACTAAATGATTATGAGAAACTAATAAAAAAGAAACATACAGTAAACCAAACAAAAACCTATAAAACAACTTTAGAAAACACTATACCTAAACAAGATCCTCCCTTGCAGACACCACTCTAACAGTCAAATCAAATCAAATCAAATGTTATTTGTCACATACACATGGTTAGCAGATGTTAATGCGAGTGTAGCGAAATGCTTGTGCTTCTAGTTCCGACCATGCAGTAGTATCTAACAAGTAATCTAACAAATTCACAACAACTACCTTATACACACAAGAGTAAAGGAATAAATACGAGTATGTACATATAAATATATGGATGAGCGATGGCTGACCGGCATAGGCAAGATGCAGTAGATGGTATGGAGTACAGTAGAGTATATACACATATATATATATATACATATATATATATATATATATATATATATATATGAGATGAGTTGTAGGATATGTAAACATTATATAAATGGCATTGTCTAAAGTGGCTAGTGATACATTATTTCATCCAATTATAATTATTAAAGTGGCTAGAGATTTGGGTCGATGGCCGAACGGCATAGGCAAGATACAGATACAGATACGGTTTAGAGTACAGTGTATACATTTGAAATGAGTATGTCGGATACGTAAACATTATATACAAAATTGTTTAAAGTGGCTAGTGATACATTGTTACATCCAATTCCTATGTTTAAAGTGGCTAGAGATTTAAGATTTAAGATTTAAGTCAGTATGTTGGCAGCAGCCACACAATGTTAGTGATGGCTGTTTAACAGTCTGATGGCCTTGAGGTAGAAGCGGTTTTTCAGTCTCTCGGTCCCAGCTTTGATGCACCTGTACTGACCTCGCCTTCTGGATGATATCGGGGTGAACAGGCAGTGGCTCGGGTGGTTGTTGTCCTTGATGATCTTTTTGGCCTTCCTGTGACATCGGGTGGTGTAGGTATCCTGAAGAGCAGGTAGTTTACCCTGAGAGAGCCTTACGGTTGTGGGCGGAGCAGTTGCCGTACCAGGCGGTGGTACAGCCCGACAGGATGCTCTTGATTGTGCATCTGTAAAAGTTTGTGAGTGATTTTGGTGACAAGCCAAAATGCGCCTTCTTCACCACGCTGTCTGTGTGGGTGGACCAATTCAGTTTTTCCGTGATGTGTACGCCGAGGAACTTAAAACTTTCCACCTTCTCCACTACTGTCCCCTCGATGTGGATAGGGGGGTGCTCCCTCTCCTGTTTCCTGAAGTCCACAATCATCTCCTTTGTTTTGCTGACATTGAGTGAGAGGTTATTTTCCTGACACCACACTCCGAGGGCCCTCACCTCCTCTCTGTAGGCCGTCTCGTCGTTGTTGGTAATCAAGCCTACCACTGTAGTGTCGTCAGCAAACTTGATGATTGAGTTGGATGCGTGCTTGGCCACGCAGTCATGGGTAAACAGGGAGTACAGGAGAGGGCTGAGAATGCACCCTTGTGGGGCCCCAGTGTTGAGGATCAGATGTTGTTTCCTACTCTCACCACCTGGGACCGGCCCGTCAGGAAGTGATAGTCATAGTCATTTAGCTCAGTCACCTTAGCTTTCTTGGGAACAGGAACAATGGTGGCCCTCTTGAAGCATGTGGGAACAGCAGACTGGGATAGGGACTGATTGAATATGTCCGTAAACACACCAGCCAGCTGGTCTGCGCACTTTCTTGTGGTTTTGCCATTATCTTAGTTGGTGTACTAGTGCTAGTCTGAGATGATTTTACAATTTCTTCTATGTTTGCTACCATTACTTTCAAGGACGTTCTACCGTTCTTCATCTGTCTTGAAGACCATGTGAGGGCAGAGAAGTCGATGGTAAGAAAGTCTCCTTTCCATTCTCCTGTCGTTGTTTCCCCGTCCCCTTATACAGCGTTAACTACTTACGGAGTGGTTGGACGCTAGCTATACAAGTGTTGCATAGTGATCAAAAGCTCTGCTTCTTGGCAATATCACAACATTGTCAGATTTCAAAAAAGCTTCACGGCGAAAGCACAACATTTGATTGTTTGAGGGTAGCACCTCCAATATCTCCCATTAGCATAAATTCATAAACCATCGCGGTTCACACAAAACACATTTCACAGCGAAAACAAATCCCTTACCTAAATATATCCACTAGTAGAGCTAGCTAACGTTAACAGGCTAGGTTAGGCTACTGCCTTAATCACTAATCATGTCCGTCACACAACATAAAAATCAATACAATCATTTCATTGGCAGATTCATTTTTATTAAAGTTTCACAATTGGATAATCCCATATAAACACACACATCACCATAGCTACCAAACATAGTGGGAGTGAATTTGGGGAGAAGTGGAATAGGGTGGGGGCGGGAACTGCAGCAATGCTATGAGCTGGTGGCTGGGGTGCCGCCTGCTGTACAGTGCCCCAAATTCAAGTGCCGTCATAGGCATCTGCCTAATCTTGCCTAATAGGAGGGCCGGCCCTGGCCCTCACCTTTTCATCCTGATCTCAGGCAGGCCCTGGCCCTCGCTTTTAATTTGCACCTTTTCCGTGTACACCAGAGAATGAAAGGGGTTCTTCAACAAAAAGCCCAAAACATTTTCGGCAGCATTGGCCATTCCACCATTCTGGAGGAGAAAACTGCACACTTGCGGTGGTAGCTTGCTAGCTACTGAAGTTAGCAAGGCTAACTTTAAAAAAATGTTAAATAAATAGCTGGACACAAAAATGAAGTTCGGATCCCAAGAAAACAATTTAAAATATACCTCTTATGTCTCCTGTAATTTGAAAAAACTAATGTGAATGGAATAATATCAAAAAAATGCTAAACTATCACTCTTAATCTCTACCCCATAATGCTCTGTGGCACAATCCCAATAGACAATACCAGGTTCATTCTCTGATCCCAATTCTCTGATTGGATGGACAACGTGTCAGTCAACTGCAAAAGCTTTGATTGGTTGGAGGACGTCTTCCGGATAGTGGTCATAATTACCATGTATGTCTATGGAAGGGAGTGAGGCCTACGAGCCTCCCGAGAAACCAGATCTAGTGCAACAGGGCACTGCTTTGGAAAAACAGCCATATTTGCCTGCCAGAACTGGAGAGGTCTCTGTAAACATGCCCCCCTTTAACTCTTCCTGGCTCTATCAACTTCACAACCTGTTCTAGCTTGTCCCAGTCACGCTCTGTGCTTAATTTCAACCCAAAAATTCCAAGTGAAGACGTTGAATCAATGTGGAAATCTGATTGGATTTTCAAAAAGGGAATTTTGTCTTTTTTTCACCTAAATCCAATGATATGATGACATGTTTTTTGTTGGATTCCAATCAAATGTAAATCAAAACTAGACATTGAACTGACATCTTTTCCCACTAGGTGTAGTAATAGCTAGTGATAGTGATGCACAAGCTAGGTCTACTTGAAACATCGGCATCTTCTGACAGCATTAACCTGCCAGATTCAGAAGCTCAAAAACCCCATTAGACTTTTGTCTCAAGTTCAGAAGAAAAAAACTAAAACGAAACATATAATTGATTTCAATTGTTGTTTTTCAGTCAAAGACAATCGTGTCAATATTAGTTTAATTTTAATTTCAGTTTACAAAATTTAAAATTATTCTAATTTCAGTTTTCCATTACTATAATAACCTTGGTATGGTATGGCCTTGTGGAAAATGAGTAACACATTTCAACATTTAAACCGCGAATAGACAATATCTCTATTCCCATAGAATACATGTTGACTCACCTGTATGAATGAAGGTGTGTTTCTTCATGTCAGACTTCTGGTGAAATCAGATTAGCAGGTGTGCTTGAACACTTTCCTACACACCTTACAGCCAAATGTACGCTCCTGAACACAAGAACATAGCATACTATATTGGCTTCGTAATTTGTGGGACATTATATTTATTGGGTTATCACATTCCAAAAGGATGGATTGTTTTCATATATTTTTTTTCCACAATTGTAGGTGGGGAGGACAGAGCCAGGTGGCGTGAAAGTTGTTGTCTGGAGTGGCGTTTAATAATTTAATATTGTAATGAAATATTTTGTATCTGTAGTAATACAATCACAGATGTAGCTTCATCTGTGATTAATAAAGAGTGTTAAGATACAGGAGGTTCCATGGTGGCGTTTCGTTTTGGGGTTGTGATCCACCCTGTCCTCATCCACCCATATCTTTCCTGTTTCAGCTAACTTCATTTCTTTGTCGACAGTCAGGATGTAGGACTTGCGGTGACCCACAGCATACTCTGCCAGGAGGTTGTCCAGCCCATGAAGTGGGGATTCCTCAGGGCAGCTATGTGTATTGTCACTTTCCAGTAACATAGATGCTCTTAGGGAGAAGGCTCTTCTTAAAAGTGCCTTCCAGGATGAGTATGGAGTGGCCCTTCAGGAGTTGACACCCCCTCAATGAGGTCTCTCTCCGACAGAGAGATTTGACAGTGCTGAAAGAAATGTGGTTGTCAGTATTAAGAGTTTGCTGGGAACACTGCTTTGAGCCTCATAATTGTTAATTTTTTTATTTATTTTTACGCTGGTGCTGGAACTGATTCTAATATCAATGTGTCTTATAATCCCATGTGGGATGGCCACATGGCACTACAATAAAATACACTATATACAAAACTATGTGGACACCCCTTCAATTAAGTGGATTTGGCTATTTCATTCACAACGTTGCTGACAGGTGTATAAAATCAAGAAAATAGCCATGCAACCTCCATAGACAAACATTGGCAGTAGAATGGCCTTACTGAAAAGCTCAGTGACTTTCAACATGCCACCGTCATAGGATGACATCTTTCCAGCAAGTCAGTTCGTCAAATTTCTGACCTGCTAGAGCTTCCCTGGTCCACTGCAAGTGCTGCTGTTGTGAAGTGGAAAGGTCTAGGAGTAACAATTGTTCAGCTGCAAAGTGGTAGGCCACACAAGCTCACAGAACGGGACCGCCAAGTGCTGAAGCAGGTAAAAATCAACTGTCCCGGTTGCAACACTCACTACCGAGTTCCAAACTACCTCCTGGAAGCAACGTCAGGACATTAACTGTTCATCAGGAGCTTAATGAAATGGGTTTCCATGGCCGGTCTTTCCGCTAGATGTTAGAACATTGCTGCGGAGACTTGTCTCCATTCAGCCACAAGAGCATTAGTGAGGTCGGGTACTGATGTTGGGCGATAAGTCCTAGCTACAGATCGGAGTTCCAATTCATCCCAAAGCTGTTTGATAGGGTTGAGATCAGGACTCTGTGCAGGCCAGTCAAGTTCTTCCACACCGATCTCGACAAACCATTTCTGTATGGACCCCAATTTGTGCACAGAGGCATTGTCATGCTGAAACAGGAAAGGGCCTTTCCCAAATTGTTACCAAAAGTTGGAACCAGAGATTCATCTCAAATGTCATTGTATGCTGTAGTGAAAAGTTTTCCTTTCAATGAAACTAAGGGGCCTAGCCCGAACCATGAAAAGCAGGAAGTTTGGAACTCAGTAGTTCTGTTGTTGCTCCTAGACGTTTCCACTTCACAATAACAGCACATGTGAATTGGCGCAGAAGAGGATGGCTGACGTTTTACATGCCCATAATCAATTTAACAATTTTGTTGTTGTTTTGTTGTTTTGCATTGTTTATTGTTTTACTTATTTTATACATAATGTTGCTGCTACCATCTCTTATGACCAAAAAACCATAGGTACTGCAACCTGGGATCTGGATTTCAGCAGATCCTATAGCAGCCCATTGGAAAACGAGCAAGTTCACAAAATGACATTTTCTTGGATGGATTTCCCTCGGGTGTTTGCCTGCCATATCAGTTCCGTTATACTCACAGACATCATTTTAACATTTTTAGAAACGTCAGAGTGTTGGCTATCCAATACTACTAATTATGTGCATATCCTAGCTTCTGGGCCTGAGTGGCAGGCAGCTTACTTTGGGCACGTCCGACAGGCGGAAATTCAGGAAACTAGACCCGTGCGCAGAAGTTAATGAGTCCGATGAGATAGATATACTGCTCTCCCAGGAACAGGCCCAGATCCCCACCTTTTGTGTGAAGAAACGACGGTGGATAAGAGGACGCAGATCAGGCTGCCTTTTGAGAATCCGTAGGCGAGCGAGTAAACTCCCATTACCATCAATTCTACTTGCTAACATGTGATCATTGGAAAATAAAATAGATGACCTAGGATTACGATTATCCTACCAACGGGACATTAAAAACTGTAATATCTCATGTTTTACCGAGTCATGGCTGAACGACGACACGGACAATAAAGTACTGGATGGATTTTCAATGCACCGGCAGAACAGAGAAGCTACCTCTGGTAAGACGAGGGGTGGGTGTGTGTGTATTTTTGTCAATAACAGCTGGTGAGAAATGTCTCCTGTTAAAGACGTCTCGAGGTATTACTCGACTGAGGTAGAGTACCTTATGAAAAGCTGTAGACCACACTATCTACCAATAGAGTTCTCATTCATATTTTTCGTAGGCGTCTATTTACCACTACAGACAGATGCTGGCACTAAGACCACACTCAACCAAGTCAATAAGGCCAAATGCAAACAAGAACATGCTCACACTGAAGCGGCGCTCCTAGTGGCCGGGGACTTTAACGCAGGCAAACTTAAATCCGTTTTCCCAATTTTTTACCAGCGTGTCACATGTGCAACCAGAGGAAAACATTTTTACTCCACACACAGAGATGCATACAAAGCTCTCCACCGCCCTCCATTTGGCAAATCTGACCATAATTCTATCCTCCTGATTCCTGATTACAAGCAGAAACTAAAGCAGGAAGTACCAGTGACTCGCTCAATACGGAAGTGGTCAGATGGCGCAGATGTTACGCTACAGGACTGTTTTGCTAGCACAGACAGTTGCACCATCGAGAGCATCCTAACCAGGTGCATCCCCGCCTGGTATGACAACTGCTCGGCATCTGACCGTAAGGCGCAACAGAGGGTAGAGCGTATGGCCCAGTACATCACTGGGGCCAAGCTTCCTGCAATCCAGGACCTATATAATAGGAGGTGTCAGAGGAAAGCCCGTAAAATTGACAGAGACTCCAGTCACCAAAGTCATTGACTGTTTTCTCTGCTACCGCACGGCAAGCGGTACCGAAGCGCCAAGTCTAGGACCAAAAGGCTCCTTAACAGCTTCTACCCCAAGCCATAAGACTGCTGAACAATTACTTAAATGGCCACCGGACTTTAACATTGACCCCCACCCCCTCCATTTGTTTTGTACACTGCTGCTACTCGCTGTCTATTATCTATGCATAGTCACTTCACCCCTACCTACATGTACAAATAACCTCTAACCTGTACACCCGCACATTGACCTTTTCCCGGTACCCCCTGTATATAGCCTCGTTATTGTTATGTTATTGTGTTACTTTTTATATATTTTTTTAAATAATTTTTTACTTTAGTTTATTTGGTAAATATTTTCTTAACTCTTCTTGAACTGCACTGTTGGTTAAGGGCTTGTAAGTAAGCATTTCACGGTAAGGTCTTAACTTGTTCTATTCGGCGCATGTGACAAATAAAGTTTGATTTGATTTGACTTACAGTTGAACGGGGCATGGGCAGAAATTGGACGAAATGACTTGTTGTAAAAGTGGCATCCTATGATGGTGCTACGTTGAAAGTCACTGAGCTCTTCAGTAAGGTCATTCTACTGCCCATGTTTGGAGATTGCATGGCTGTGTGCTCCATTTTATACACCTGTCAGCAACGGGTGTGGCTGAAATAGATAAATCCACTAATTGGAAGGGGTGTCCACATAGTTTTGTATATATAGTGTGTATGTAGTTTTAGAAATCAATAACTTGCTAACATCATGTTGTGTCTTGGCGATCATTATTGTGATGACCATTGTTTTATCAAATCGATTAACTATGTTTAATTATTACGATGATTAAAGGAATCCTGTAACAATTGACTTATTTGTAATCTCAGAGCACCACGGAAAAGTGTATTTAACGAGTTACCGTTTTCCAAATTAACTCTTAAAGATATTATTATCTTTACGTTTCATTCATTAACTATGACAAGCCACACTATGTACCTGTAAGCAAGAAATATATTGAAAACATTCAGGTTTAGCTTAAAATGGATCAGAATGAAAATATAGAATTTACTTATGGTTAAACGATTGTAAAACTCCACTTTAGACCCGCCAAAGCTTCTCTACATATCTAATATATTATTAGTAGTATTATATCTTTTTTTATAAACATAATGCAAATAAATTAAAATGGTTATGGTACACAACCACCATCTCGACCCTAACCGATATGTATCGTACTATGTTGATCAACTGGGCAATGGATTACCCAGTTATCATGGAACCCTACCATGTATGGTTAGGGATCGGAGGTATATTTAAGTAACCTCTTTAGGATGGTTTTACCGTTTATGAAGAGAGGCCTTAGCATAGCCAAACCTCATTTAAAATCAGCAGCAAAAAATATAGTAAGTGAGGTGGTGGCTAATGCTATGACTAGATGGGCGTCATCAGATCCTGAGCATCAAAAAGGCTCGGGCCAATTATAAGGCGTAGGCCGGCCCTTAAAAAGCAGAGGTTAACCGTTAAAAGAAACTCAGTAAGTCAAAGACAATATAAAGTGAAGAGGTCTTTTCAAAAAACTGCAAAAAGAATTCTCTGAAGTATTTTCTAAAAGAACAAGCAACATGGCTCTTTTACACCGCATGTCCTCTGAAGCTATAAAGACAGAGCTCGATCTTTTCACGCCCCCCTTAACCCAATTTTCAATAGATAGGTCCTGTTATGTGGAGATAGCCCCATTCTCTGCCATTACAGACAATGGACCTATGGAGTTTTTCATCCCAGGCCATGGTGACAACTACCTGGACCTCAACAACACCTTATTACATTTACGCCTCAAAGTGACCAAAAGAGATGGTACTAATATTGCAAATGATGCCAAGGTGAGCCTCATTAATTACCCTTAGCAACCATCTTCTCCCAAGTGGATGTGACTTTGGGTGAGCATTAACAGTCAAAGCAGTGCCACCTACAGTTGAAGTCGGAAGTTTACATACACTTAGGTTGGTGTCAGTAAAACTCCTTTTTCAACCACTCCACAAATTTCTTGTACACAAACTATAATTTTGGCAAGTCGGTTAGGACATCTACTTTGTGCACGACACAAGTAAGTTTTCCAACAATTGTTTACAGACAGATTATTTCACTTATAATTCACTGTATCACAGTTCCAGTGGGTCAGAAGTTTACATACACAAACTGACTGTGCCTTTAAACAGCTTGGAAAATTCCAGAAAATTATGTCATGGCTTTAGAAGCTTCTGATAGACTAATTGACATAATTTGAGTAAATGGAGGTGTACCTGTGGATGTATTTCAAGGCCTACCTTCAAGCTCAGTGCCTCTTTGCTTGACATCATGGGAAAATCAAAAGAAATCAGAAATGATTTTGCAGAGGGTTACACATTGTATGCTTTCAATTTATCACTGTGTGTGGTGTCCCAAGGTAACCTCAGGCTGGAAATGGTTCCGTACACCTTTAGCTTATACAGTTAGTATGATTGTTTATGCATGATCTGATTCAATCTTGGAAGTGAATGCCCGAAGGCAAGTCTTAGTGGATTATTATTAAGATAATAAGGATCATTGAGCAAAAACATGAATACCCAAGAGCTAGAAGGTCTCATGAGCAGCTTGATTGGAAAACAATTTTGTGGAGTATGGGCATGTGATGAACTACCTATTGAGAAATGGAAGTATCGACCGGCCATGTTTATTTTCAATACCCATCCTAAACACATGCCTGGTGAACATTGGCTAGCTGTGACATTAGAAGATTAAGAAAGAGGTAGAAAAATCTAAACGTTTTTGATTCCCTACGGCTTTCCCTCAGATTTTCACATTTCCCCCATCTATTAAACAGTTTTTGAACAAAAGTGGATCAACGATCTACTACAGCATCAAACAAGTACAAGATAACCTTTCTACTACATGTGGTCAACACTGTGTATTCTACCAATGCCAAAAAGCCTGTGGAGTTTCTTTAGAAGATGTTAAGTCTCTTTCTAATGATGATTTAAGAAATAATGATAGTGCCGTAGAATGTTTTGTTAGAAAATATCAAAAGTGTTTAAGTATGTGTCCTTTAAGACCCTATAATCAAGGTGTATGCTCACGTCAAATGTTTAAAGAATGTCACAAATGTTAAATTGTATAATAAAAAAATATATATATTGAATTTAATAAAAAGTCATTCAAAAGTCTAACCACCCTGAGAGGCATTCAGGGGTGAGGACTCATCCATAAATTTGTTATTATTAGCCCTTTCAAAGGGGAGGGGTTCCAAGAACATCTTTAGGAGTGCTGCAGCTCTTTCAAGAGTTTTGTTTTAAAGTTTGAATCTGTTTGGCGAAGCTTATAGTTTGGTACACCTGAGAGTGGAATGTTGAGGACTGCCAGGGCTTTAAGAAACTGATGCCACCCAGGAGGTCTTCTGTCATCAGAAATCTTGTGGGATGCTATGGTACTTTTAACTTCTTAGGGCTAGGGGGCAGTATTTTGACATTTGGATGAAAAATGTGCCCAAAGTAAACTGCCTGTTACTCAGGCCCAGAAGCTAGGATATGCATATAATTAGTAGCTTTGGATAGATAACACTCTTAAGTTTCTAAAACTGTTAGGATAATGTCTGTGAGTATAACATAACTGATATGGCAGGCAAAACAAGCAAAATCCATCTGGGATGTCTGAATCAGTCATGTCACGCTGTTTTCAATAGGCCAGCTATTCAAAGCCTCATAGTTGAACCTCTTAGGGATTCCTTAGGGATCCAATCCTGTGAACGGGATCGACAACATCCGGATTGAAATGCAGAGCGCCAAATTCAAATTACAAAATAATCATTTCAAACATTCATGAAAATACAAATGCTGCACACCCTTCAAAAGCTTAGACTCTTGTTAATCTAACAGCATTGTCAGATTTCAAAAAGGCTTTATGACAAAAGTAGACCATTTGATTGTCTAAGGACAGCACCCCACTCAAAAACTCAATTAGCATAATAACATAACCAGCAGAGGCGTCACAAAACTCAAAATTAGCATAAAATAAATTGCTTACCTTTGATGATCTTCCTCTGATGGCATATCAAAGCGTCCAGGTTACACAATAAAATGTCCTTTTGTTCATCAAAGTTCCTCTTTATATCCATATAGCTCCGTTTGGTTGGCGCGTTTTTTTCAGTAATCCACCTGCCCAAAGGCTTTCATCCATGCAGGCAAACAATATCCCAAAAGTACCCATAAAATTTGTCGAAAAATGTCAAACAGCATTTGTAGTCAATACTCAGATACCCTAAAATGAATATAAACTATAATATTTCAGATGGAATATAACCTGCTGAATAGAAGAGAAAAAGAACTGAGCGCGCATTCCCTGTTACGCGCAAAATACAAAACAGGACACTTGACGTGAACTCAGGAACAAGTGGTCTTACTCCCTTGATTTTCATGATTGAAGATTCCAACCTTATTCTAAAGACTGTTGACATCTAGTGGAAGCCATTCCTAAAAGGGGGGTTCCAATCACCAGGTATTCTTACATAGACCACGGAGTCTGTGTCATGGTAAAGAACCCTCCTCTGCATCTGCTCCATGAGGGTGTATAGTTCAAGTCGACCATAGGCCGTGGTAAATGCTGCAAGAAACATGTTTACATTACCCGGGGGTAGAACCCACTTCTTGTTACGTCTCCATTGCACCAGGGCAATGTCTTGACTCAAGAATAAAAAATTTGAAAATTCATATTGGTCTGGAAAAACAAATTCCATAAATTCTTTGGGATCTTTAATGATCAACGTTGTTAACATATTACTTCTCTGGGATTATTTCCCCCAAAGCGAATTTAAATACAATTTCGACAGATTTCTTTTGGTTTTGTTGACCGCTATTTCATGATAGTCCTGAATGTATCTGCCTTTGCTCTCTTGATCTGTGACTGATGCAGGATACCCTCAAGCCATTTGCTTGCATCTCAAAAAGGTCTTGATGTACTCTTTAAAAAGAGTGTCTGATTTCCTGGAAAAGTTCCACACTTCAAAGATTTTGGCCACATGATACCCCTTCTCTACAGCCTTAGAGAATTCAACGGTGACCAATACACCAGTCAGAGCTCTTTCTTGATCTGAATGATCACAAGACTTTTCCTGGTTGTTGTTTTCA
The DNA here is from genome assembly GCA_030435695.1 of Brachymystax lenok tsinlingensis. Classification (NCBI taxonomy): domain Eukaryota; kingdom Metazoa; phylum Chordata; class Actinopteri; order Salmoniformes; family Salmonidae; genus Brachymystax; species Brachymystax lenok. The sequence continues at coordinate 20,500,612 of CM059812.1, read as the reverse complement.
CTGCAGGTGCGACAAACGGGAAAGAAAAGTTTTCCTTGAGGTCCCTTGTAAGGCAACACTGACAGAAACAAGGCCCGGGGAGGGTAAACAATTGCTTTTATCAGACCAAAATAGTTTTGTGGTAAGTCAAAGTCACAGTGAATAATTTCAGGATGACCCATAGGATAACAAGAGGAACTCATTACATGAGGATAAAGGGATGTAAAATCTACATATCCAATTTTCTCATCAGGTTGTGCTATATACCGTAATGTCAAAGCATTGGTACGACCTCCATACAAGGCCTGGCGGGGTTCCAGGGGTTCTGGTATGTCAAAGGTGGAAAGGAAAGCTTGAACATGAGGATCAGACCTTTTGAGTTCTGTCCACTCATGTTCCCAGATAACCGTAACGCTCACCCCATAAGCAGCCTGTAAAGATTCCAATTTGTCTTGGAACTCCTGGTACAAGACACACATGGCCTGGGGCACAAAGCAAGATTTACAACCGTGGAAGAAACAACCGTTGTACTCATACACAGTCTCAACACCGTCAAGATGTATATAACCATCTACATGGTAAGGTCCAATCTTTTCTCCCCCCTTTATTCAAAGCATGTTGAATATTTTTTTTTTTAGCCTGGGACACGTACTCCAACCATTGACTGGAGCTGCTACAGTATGATTTGAATTGTCGGCTGTAGTTGTCAGGCAATGGAATAGCTATAGATGCTGGAAGCAAAAAAGTGTGAACGATAGGTTTTCATGCATGCCGATGCAATAGGTGTACAACTCCAGGGGTCAATGCCGGCATCTTTGATTACCTCTTCTCTGAATCTGAGGCATCCTTCACGCAGGATAACCACATCATTGTCACAGTATAATTCCATCTCTTTATGGAAATCAAAGGTATTATGATGTACTGTCTCATATCATGTCATGAATCTCTCTCGCTCTTTGGGAGACAGTTGATCACACCAGTACATTTCAGGACTGGGATAAGCTCCAAAATAATGTAGATTCTCCTCAGGTGAGGAAATGAGGAAACCAACCTTTCACAGAGTTTTCAAAACCCAAGGCCTCTGGCATTTGAGCCAATCTCATGGGTAAGAAACTTGAAGGCAAAACACAAGATTTTACTACCTTGGGCTATGACCCTGGGTGCAACGCCTTGTTGTATCAAGGGGTTCAAAGAAGATAGGAATCATAGACTCTAGAATTGTGAGCCACAAATGTGAAGTTTTGTACTGGGGTTTTCTGAAATATAATATGAAACACACATATTGTGCTCTTAACTTCTTAGGGAGCAGCGCACGAGGTGACCGTTTTGGAGAGCCTGGCGTGCCCAAAGTAAAATGCCTCCCATTCAGGCCCAGAAAATAGGATATGCACATATTTAGTACCATTGGATAGGAAACACTCTGCATTTTCTAAAAGTGTTAACATTTTCTCTGTGAGTATAACAGAACGGATATGGCAGGCGAAAACCCGAGGAATGTCTGTCCTGGAAAAAGTGGTTTTGACAGATTAACTCATTTGGAACCCTACCTTATGAAAATGCCCATATAAGAGCATATGAATGCAGTACCTATCGCTTCCTCTGGATGTCAACAGTCTCGAGAAAGTGTTCTGATTCTTCTTAGCTGCTTTTAGAGCAGAGAAGAAGAGGAATAAGAAAGTGTCCACAGAGAATGTCAATAGGAGTAAACGCGCGCTCCCGGCAGGCACGCTCTGTGTTTTTTTCCTTTCTTATCGCCCAGTTTATATTCCGGTTGAAATATTATACTATTTATACATAAAAGTGTTCCTAAGGAAACATTTACAATGATGTTTGATTGTTCTTGGACAAGTTTATAGGTGTAAGTTGAACGAGTTCTCTTCACGTTTCAATGGACGAGTGGAGGCTGTAGTTTCTGATTATAACGTGCCAACCAAACAGAGATTTATGGATATAATACATTACTTTTTCTAACAAAAGAACCATGGATTGTCTTCGTTGGACACTTGGGAAGCCATCAGCAGAAGTTCTTCAACAGGTAATTGATTTGTTTTCGCTGTGAAATGTGTTTTGTGTGAACCGTGAAGGCTAATGAATTTATGGTAATGGCAAAAAGATGTTAGGTGCTACCCTCAAACAATCAAATGTGGTGCTTTCGCCGTAAAGATTTTTGAAATCTGACAATGCTGTGATATTGCCAAGAAGCAGAGCTTTTGATGACTTTGAAACACTTGTATATTGATGCATGTTTAATAATTCAACTTTTGGATTTTGAATTTGGCGCCTTGCATTTCTCCTGGAATGTGTCGGGAGTGGGGCGCTAGTTTGGTAGAGGTGGAATAATGGTCTGGTGCTGCTTTTCATGGTTCGGGCTAGGCCCCTTAGTTTCATTGAAAGGAAAACTTTTCACTACAGCATACAATGGCATTTGAGGACTTGACTGGCCTGCACAGAGCCCTGACCTCAACCCTATCAAACAGCTTTGGGATGAATTGGAAGTCCAACTGCGAGCTGGGACTAATCGCCCAACATCAGTACCCGACCTCACTAATGCTCTTGTGGCTGAATGAAGACAAGTCTCCGCAGCAATGTTCTAACATCTAGCGGAAAGACCGGCCATGGAAACCCATTTCATTAAGCTCCTGATGAACAGTTAGTGACGTTGCTTCCAGGAGGTAGTTTGGAACTCGGTAGTGAGTGTTGCAACCGGGGACAGTTGATGTTTACCTGCTTCAGCACTTGGCGGTCCCGTTCTGTGGCCTACCACTTTGCAGCTGAACAATTGTTACTCCTAGACCTTTCCACTTCACAACAGCAGCACCTGCAGTTGACCAGGGAAGCTCTAGCAGGTCAGAAATTTGATGAACTGACTTGCAGGAAAGATGGCATCCTATGATGGTGCCATGTTGAAAGTCACTGAGCTTTTCAGTAAGGCAATTCTACTGCCAATGTTTGTCTATGGAGGTTGCATGGCTGTTTTCTTGATTTTATACACCTGTCAGCAACGTTGTGAATGAAATAGCCAAATTCATTTAATTGAAGGGGTGTCCACATAGTTTTGTATATAGTGTATTTTATTGTTGTACCATGTGGCCATCCCACATGGGATTATAAAACACATTGATATTAGAATCAGTTCCAGCACCAGCGTAAAAATAAATAAAAAATAAACAATTATGAGGCTCAAAGCAGTGTTCCCAGCAAACTCTTAACACTGACAACCACATTTCTTTCAGCACTGTCAAATCTCTCTGTCAGAGAGAGACCTCATTGAGGGGTGTCAACTCCTGAAAGGCCACTCCATACTCATCCTGGAAGGCACCTTTAAGAAGAGCCTTCTCCCTAAGAGCATCTATGTTACTGGAAAGTGACAATACACATAGCTGCCCTGAGGAATCCCCACTTCATGGGCTGGACAACCTCCTGGCAGAGTATGCTGTGGGTCACCGCAAGTCCTACATCCTGACTGTCGACAAAGAAATGAAGTTAGCTGAAACAGGAAAGATATGGGTGGATGAGGACAGGGTGGATCCACAACCCCAAAACGAAACGCCACCATGGAACCTCCTGTATCTTAACACTCTTTATTAATCACAGATGAAGCTACATGACAATTACTACAGATACAAAATATTTCATTAAAATATTAAATTATTAAACCCCACTCCAGACAACTACTTTCACGGCACCTGGCTCTGTCCTCCCCACTTACAATTGTGGAGAAAAGCATATATGAAAACAATCCATCCTTTTGGAATGTGATAACCCGATAAATATAATGTCCCACAAATTACGAAGCCAATATAGTATGCTATGTTGTTGTGTTCAGGAGCGTACATTTGGCTGTAAGGTGTGTAGGAAAGTGTTCAAGCACACCTGCTAATCTGATTTCACCAGAAGTCTGACATGAAGAAACACACCTTCATTGATACAGGTGAGTCAACATGTATTCTATGGGAATAGAGATATTGTCTATTTGTGTCGAAATGTCGAAATGTGTTACTCATTTTCCACAAGGCCATACCATACCAAGGTTATTATAGTAATGGAAAACTGAAATTAGAATTAATTCAAAATTTTGTAAACTGAAATTAAAAATTAAACTAATATTGACACGATTGTCTTTGACTGAAAAACAACAATTGAAATCAATTATATGTTTCATTTTAGTTTTTTCTTCTGAACTTGAGACAAAAGTCAAATGGGGTTTTTGAGCTTCTGAATCTGGCAGGTTAATGCTGTCAGAAGATGCCGATGTTTCAAGTAGACCTAGCTTGTGCATCACTATCACTAGCTATTACTAACTAGTGGGAAAATATGTCAGTTCAATGTCTAGTTTTGATTTACATTTGGTTGGAATCCAACAAAAAACATGTCATCATATCATTGGATTTAGGTGAGAAAAAGACAAAATTCCCTTCAATTGATGACTTTTTGAAAATCCAATCAGATTTCCACATTGATTCAACGTCTTCACTTGGAATTTTTGGGTTGAAATTAAGCACAGAGCATGACTGGGACAAGCTAGAACAGGTTGTGAAGTTGATAGAGCCAGGAAGAGTTAAAGGGGGGCATGTTTACAGAGACCTCTCCAGTTCTGGCAGGCAAATAAGGCTGTTTTTCCAAAGCAATGCCCTGTTGCACTGGATCTGGTTTCTTGGAGGCTCGTAGGCCTCACTCCCTTCCATAGACATACATGGTAATTATGACCACTATCCGGAAGACGTCCTCCAACCAATCAAAGCTTTTGCAGTTGACTGACATGTTGTCCTCCCCACTTACAATTGTGGAGAAAAGCATATATGAAAATAATCCATCCTTTTGGAATGTGATAACCCAAAAATTATAATGTCCCACAAATTATGAAGCCAATATAGTATGCTATGTTCTTGTGTTCAGGAGCGTATATTTGGCTGTAAGGTGTGTAGAAAAGTGTTCAAGCACACCTGCTAATCTGATTTCACCAGAAGTCTGACATGAAGAAACACACCTTCATTCATACAGGTGAGTCAACATGTGTTCTATGGGAATGTTTACAGAGACCTCTCCAGTTCTGGCAGGCAAATATGGCTGTTTTTCCAAAGCAGTGCCCACTCTTTTCCATAGACATACATGGTAATTATGACCACTATCCGGAAGATGTCCTCCAACCAATCAAAGCTTTTGCAGTTGACTGACACGTTGTCCATCCAATCAGAGAATTGGGATCAGAGAATGAACCTGGTATTGTCTATTGGGATTGTGCCACAGAGCATTATGGGGTAGAGATTAAGAGTGATGGTTGAGCATTTTTTGGATATTATTCCATTCACATTCGTTTTTTTCAAATTACAGGAGACATAAGAGGTATATTTTAAATTGTTTTCTTGGATTCCGAACTTCATTTTTGTGTCCAGCTATTTATTTAACATTTTTTTTTAAGTTAGCCTTGCTAACTTCAGTAGCTAGCAAGCTACCAGCGCAAGTGCAGTTTTCTCCTCCAGAATGGTGGAATGGCCAATGCTGCCGAAAATGTTGTGGGCTTTTTGTTGAAGAACCCCTTTCATTCTCTAGGGTACACGGAAAAGGTGCAAATTAAAAGCGAGGGCCAGGGCCTGCCTGAGATCAGTTTCATGAAGAAGGATGAAAAAGTGAGGGCCAGGGCCGGCCCTCCCATTAGGCAAGATTAGGCAGATGCCTGTGACGGCACTTGAATTTGGGGCACTGTACTGCACCCCAGCCACCAGCTCATAGCATTGCTGCAGTTCCCGCCCCCACCACTATTCCACTTTTCCCCAAATTCACTCCCACTATGTTTGGTAGCTATTGTGATGTGTGTGTGTTTATATGGGATTATCCAATTGTGAAACTTTAATATGAAATGAATCTGCCAATGAAATGATTGTATTGATTTTTATTAGTGGATATAATTAGGTAAAAGTAAGCTATAGAGATGACACAATTTGCCAGCATGTCTAAAAGACAAACTATCAGGAAGCGAATATATAGAAAAACGAATGAGAAAAGAGGTCAAATCTCTAAACCCCCAAAAATTTGCTGCTGAAATGTATCAGTGTGCAGTAATGTTCATCAGCCGGTGTGGAGAATCACAAGCCTCCGAGGACAGGCCATTAATTCACTGAAAACAACGAGCACCTGTTCCAGAGGAGTCCGAGCCATGCACTTCCACCAATGATGACAGCTCTCTGGCTGGAAAAGAACAAGTGGTTGCAACAGGCCATGCCACACCGGCGAAGACCTTACTATCTTGGACCCGGACTCAGATTCGTTGCTCCTCCTCGCCGATTATGTCGTGGAATCTTGACTCAGAAATGTTACACCTTACTGGAACTTGTGAATTCAAATGTGACTTTAATACAAAGTAGCAAAGCCATGTTATTTCATGAAACAACCGAATTCTGTACAGCAGGGCTCGACCTTTATAGTATTTCATCCTTACATGAAGCATATGGACACTCCCCATATGCTAACACATTTTCTCTGTTTTCTATAGGTCCTTAGTTACATTTTCTGCTGACTTCCTTTTTCTACATGTCTGGTTATCAGTTCCATATGTCTTCTCTGACATCCTGTTTCTACATGTCTGGTTATCAGTTCCATATGTCTTTTCTGACATCCTGTTTCTACATGTCTGGTTATCAGTTCCATATGTCTTTTTTGACATCCTGTTTCTACATGTCTGGTTATCAGTTCCATGTGTCTTTTCTGACATCCTGTTTCTACATGTCTGGTTATCAGTTCCATGTCTTTTCTGACATCCTGTATCTACATGTCTGGTTATCAGTTCCATATGTCTTTTTTGACATCCTGTTTCTACATGTCTGGTTATCAGTTCCATATGTCTTTTCTGCTGACATCCTGTTTCTACTGGAGTCCAATATTCTATGTTTATCTAGCTCTGTCCATTTACCTGAGCTCAGCAGATATTCTGCTCACATATGTCTTATTCGTTATGTATGTTTTTCTGCCTCAATACTTCAAAGTGGTAGTGGTCAGTCGGAATACTGTAAATGTAATCATTGTCGTGAGTTTTTGTCCTACATAACCCCCTTTGAAAATCACAGAGTTTCACACAATTACATTTTCCAGTATAGATGAGAAGGGAAGCACTTTCTGAAACTCTATGGAGGTAATCAATCTTCCATCCATCTTAACAATCTAACCTCCACTTTCTCATATACACTGGAGAGTCAGTACCAAACATCTCCAATCATAATTACATAGAAAGGAGTAAAAGATCCATCAAAACATAGAGAAAAATAACAATCTCACGAAAATAGAAAATAAACCAAACAAAAGAAAATACAAATATCGAACAGAATAACCCAATATACAATGTAGAAGCGATGAGCATGTAGTACAGAGCCTTACCCGAGGTTGTGTCAGTGATGTAGAATATACAGAAAATAATACAAAAAGAAACAACTACTAAATGATTATGAGAAACTAATAAAAAAGAAACATACAGTAAACCAAACAAAAACCTATAAAACAACTTTAGAAAACACTATACCTAAACAAGATCCTCCCTTGCAGACACCACTCTAACAGTCATCATACCAAATATGAAAAACCTATTAACTTGTGGCAGCTGAGGGGTCGGTTTTGGAGAGCCTGGCATGCCCAAAGTAAAATGCCTCCCATTCAGGCCTAGAAAATAGGATATGCACATATTTGGTACCATTGGATAGGAAACTGTTAACCATTTGTCTGTGAGTAAAACAGAACGAATATAGCAGGCGAAACCCCGAGGAATTTCTGTCCTGGAAAAAGTGATTTTGACACATTGCTCATTTGGGCACCCCTCCCTCATGAAAATGACCATATAAGGGCATATGAATGCAGTACCCATCGCTTCCTTTAGATGTCAACAGTCTCGAGACAGTGTAAATTTTCATTTTGGATGAATTAGACCAGAGAATAAGAGCAAACCAGGAAGTGACCTTTTTATGTAAACAGTACCCAGTGCGCGCACCCGACAAGGCACGCAATGTCTTTTTTACCGTCTTTATCGATCAGTTTATATTCCGGTTGATTTATAATAGTAAATATACGTAAAAGTGTTCTTAAGGATACATTTAAAACTATGTGATTGTTCTTGGACAAGTTTATAGGTATAAGATGAACGAGTTTGCGTCACGTTTCAATGGAGTAGTGGAGGCTGTCGTTTCTGATTATAACGTGCAAACCAAATGGAGGATCTATGGATAAAATACATTACTTTTTCTAACAAAAGAACCATGGATTGTCTTCGTTGGACACTTAGGATGACCTCAGCAGAAGTTCTTCAACAGGTAATTGATTTGTTTTCGCTGTGAAATGTGTTATGTGTGTGCCATGATGGCTAATTGATTCATGGCTATGGGAAAAATATGTGAGGTGCTACTCTCAAACAATCAAATGTGCTGCTTTCATGTAAAGCCTTTTGAAATCTGACAACGCTGTGATATTGCCAAGAAACAGAGCTTTTGATGAGTATGGAACACTTGTATATTGGTGGATGTTTAATAATTCAACTTTTGGATTTTGAATTTGGCGCTTTACATTTCACCTGGTAGTGTCGGGAGCAGCCCGCTAGCGCCCCAGTGATCCCTGAGAAGTTAAAAGAGTAAGAACATGGTCCATGGACATAACCAGAATACCCTATGTTACCTAACATGTCTAGGTGAACAGATATTCAGAAGGTCTATCATTTATCATTTTTTATTCAATGTTCGATTCAGGAGTTGTTTCTTCATTGTAGCTACTCCAGTTGGTGACAGATGTCCAGATTGTCTGCATCAACCCACTTTCTTGTGGTTTTGCCATTATCTTAGTTGGTGTACTAGTGCTAGTCGGAGATGATTTTACAATTTCTTCTATGTTTGCTATCATTACTTTCAAGGACATTCTACCGTTGTTCATCTGTCTTGAAGACCATGTGAGGGCAGAGAAGTCGATGGTAAGAAAGTCTCCTTTCCATTCTCTTGTCATTGTTTCTCAGTCCCCTTATACTGCGTTAACTACTTACGGAGTGGTTGGGCGCTAGCTATATAAGTGTTGCATAGTCATCAAAAGCTCTGCTTCTTGGCAATATCACAGCATTGTCAGGTTTCAAAAAGGCTTTTTGGCGAAAGCACCACATTTGATTGTTTGAGGGTAGCACCTCCAATATTTTCCATTAGCATAAATTCATAAACCATCGCGGTTCACACAAAACACATTTCACAGCGAAAACAAATCCCTTACCTTTTGAAGAACTTCTGCTGAGGGCTTCCCAAGTGTCCAACGAAGACATCCAATGGTTCTTTTGTTAGAAAAATAATTTATTATATCCATAAATCTCTGTTTGGTTGGCGCATTATGTTCATAAAATACCGCGTCCACTCGCCCATTGAACCGTGAAGAGAACGCGTTCAACCTATACCTACACACTTGTCCAAGAACAATCAAACATCATTGATAATGTATCCTTAGGAAAACTTTTATGTATATTTACTATAATATTTCAACCGGATTATAAACTGGACGATAGGAAAGGAATAAACCACAGCGCGCGCGAGCCCGTGAACGCGCTTCCTCTTCTGTTTACATCCGATGACTAGTTCAAAATTCTTCTTCTATTACCATCAAGAGCAACTATAACATCACCAAACACTGTCTAGAGACTGTTGTTATCGAGTGGAAGCAATAGGTACTGCAAACTTACTCCCAGAAATGGCTGTTTTCAATAGGGAGGGGTTCAAAATGAGGCAATGTGTCAAAAAAAACTTTTCCAGGACAGAAATTCCTCGGGTTTTCGCCTGCTATATCCGTTCTGTTATACTCACAGACATTATGTTAACACTTTTAGAAACTTCAGAGTGTTTCCTATCCAATAGTGAAAATGATGTGCATATCCTATTTTCTGGGCCTGAGTGGGAGGCATTTTACTTTGGGCACGCCAGACTCTCCAAAACCGTCACCTCGGGAGCCGCTCCCTAAGAAGTTAACATCTGTTAATGGCAAATCTGTCAAATCAGGCCTAGGCAACACATCTTTCTCCGACTCAGTTACACAATCATGTGGTTTTCCCGTCAGTAGCTCTTTGAATAATGGTGGAGGGGTTCAGAGTAGTACATCTCTCAATAGTCAAATTTGGCATGTTTAAGCCACTGGCTTATTCATCCACCCTGTTTCTGGGTCAAAACTGACGTCATTAACCCCTCCCTACAGTCCAAAGTCTGAGTAAATGGACGGTCATATCTAGGGAATGCCAGAACGGTATCCGAAACGAACAGTTGTTTTATCTTTACAAATTGATCCTCAGCCTCTGAGTTCCAGCATGGGCTTTGGTGCTTCTAAAATTGATTTTTTTTCTAGAGGGGTCCAGAGTACGGCCTCCCTGGTTATAGTATACCCTAGATAAACAACCTCAGTCTGCCACTGTTGCAATTTCATTTTACTTACTTAAATAAGGAACATGTAATTAGTGATTGGAAACCAGGTGTGTATAATGAAGACTAGAAAACCCGTGACGTCGACCGCCGAAAGCCGCCCGAACAAGGAGAGGGACCAACTTCGGCTGAAGTCGTGACACCCTATCTCCACATACCTTGTGGATCTGTTTTTATCATGGTCTCTAATTTGTCTACGTCTAAACGCCACTCAAATCCATACCTCTTTCTCCACTTGGACCATAATATACATTTCTTTTATTCTTAGACTCCATATATCTCTCATCTCCCGTAAGTTCCTTACAAACGTCTAGGTAGGGTTTAAACACTCCTCTCCTTTCTTTGGAATTGTATTTTTAGATGTGACTTTTGAACAAATATTAGGTCTCACACATGCTATTTTCATTCCCTTGGATTTTATTATTAGGCTCGACTCTTGATTCGGATCTGTGATTAATTTAACACAGTTAAATACTCACTAGATTATTATTTTCTAAATAGAACAACCGCCCTTACTCACAATTTTATATCCCTTCTTACTAATCAACCTTCTTACTCTCAGGTCACAAATATTAAGCAAGTTTAGTTGTGGTAGTGCACAGTTACCCCAGGTCTTTACGGACCTGGACCGGGTTCTCTCTCTATCGATTTGGTTAACCTCTTAATTGTTTACCTTCTATCAGTCTCATTCTGAATGTCGCAAAATTCTTAGATATCTGCACAAACCCTAGCATAGGTGATGAATCAGCGATATACAAATTGGCTTAATTATTTATTCACTAACTAACTAAATAATCACACAGATTCACATAAACACACAAACAGTTGGTTATTGTTTACTAACACAATGCAATGAATGGTCTCTAGTGGACTAAACCGATATGACGGCTTGGTAGACAATGGAAACAGAGTGGGAGAGACAGAGAGTGTGCTTATTGAACATACATGTGGAAAATACGGCCATCGGAAATATGGATATTTAGCACTCTAACAACCGCACTGCCCCTTTATCTTATAAAATAGTGAACTTCACCTATAGGTGAGAAGCCCAACGTGTGCCCGGTGTGTGGCAAAGCCTTCAGCCAGAGCTCCAACCTCATCATTTGCAGCCATCAGCACAGTGGCAACCAACCCTACCGCACACTCTCTGTCTCTGCCTCTTCGGCTTCCAACGCAAACAGGAGAACCACTGCACATACGTTCAGTCTATGACCCTGCAAACAGCTGATCTGAGATCAGTTTTAATAAGCAAGAGAACTACATCACATAGATAGCAACTCAGAGAGACTCACATGGTTACTCATTTTTGCATTCTCAGGCTGATCATAGTTTTATTATTTTAGGTGATCAAACTCCCTTGATTGTCAGTGATTTGCCTGTAAGGGGGTAGTTAAAGATATGGCCATTTGAGATAGATATAATACATTTTAGTGCTTGACAAATATATTGCTCTTGTGACGCCTTCGTAGCTTCTCTGGAACTGAGTCCTCCCTTTCAGTTCTCTGGAATATATACTCATTCCTGGAATGGATTGGGCTGAGAACTCCCCACCCTCCCTCTCTCTGTTAGCGCTACCCTATAAAAGCAGAGCAATCTCTCCACTAGAACACCTGATTACTACAACCTTCAAGCGCGCCACCGCACCGAGGAAGAACACACAGACACAGGTAAATACATCATTTAAAATACATGCTTTAGGTTTTAAATCACTATTGGCCTCATGTTAATCTCATGCCCAGGCTTTATTGCTACAGAGAGATGTGTTGGGACAAGATCAGCCTGATGGTGACATACATTGGCAAAAAAAAATCCTGCAATTCTACACTGTTTCTTCACAGGAGGAATCCATATTCATGAACAGAACACAACTATTTGTTCTTAGGTTCTGACACAATAAATTAAATTGAACTCCAGTACTTAAATGCTAAATTGATATTCAGTCAATAAAAAGTGCCATTTGAAACCATAATCTTAACAGGTTATATTATATCATGGAACACAATCTTCAAAAAGGAAGTAACCTCAGCAGGCTCTTAACTGTAGAAGCCTAGGGCTGTACAATGCACAGGAGGTTGGTGGCAACATAATTGGGAAGAACAGGCTGGTGGTAACAACTGAAGCGGAATTAGTGGAATGGTATCAAATACATGATTTCCAGGTGTTTGATGCCATTCCATTTGTGCTGTTCCCAAAACTTTTATAAGCATTCTCCCTCAGGAAAATAGTCAGAAATGGGGGATACTGTCAGTCTTGTATCAATATGATACCAAATATTATGATCTCAGTATCTAGAGCAGCCTCCACTGCAATGGCATAGCCTTGTTTTGATCATTTGTTAGATTAGTCTTATTATTACGTTTCTTAATAAAATGTCTAAAAATATATGTTTTAGTGTAATGATGTTATTGCTATTGAAGACCCATGTAATTGTTATTGAAGACCCATGTATGCATTTATAAGTTATTAATGGGTAACCTATTAATTTAAATGATCAAAAATGGCTGTAAATATCAGAGTGGGCCATTCAATTATGATCGACGTGACACACCAGGATTTATAGTCCTTTGTTCCTTGCCCAGGTCAGATTTATCAAGTTTAAAAAAACATAATGAAATATAATATAATATAATATTTTTCCAAATGAAAAGGTTGGCAGAGTGAAGACGTGCGTCTCCTGCCTTGAACCGTTACTCTCAAATAGTCATAATTTGAAACAGGCTCATTTGGCAGAGTTGAACAACAATTCTTTTCAGGGTTACAAACCAAAATCTGTCTTCTTTTCAATGTACAGCTGTTCGATTAAGTTTATTCTGCCTGTTCATTGGAATTTTCTAAATGGACAATTCCCATTGAACACTGCATGGTGATGAATTACGGGCACAACATCTGTTTGTGCCCGTAATAGACTGGGCTTAACGATTCTGATGAAAATATGTTCTTTATCAAACATATTTTTCTTCAAATTACCATTGTGGAACCTGTCTATGTTTAGGGGGTTATATCCTAGCCCTTGGATAGTGGCACTAGCAGTTTCCAAGTAGCCTAAGAGGAAAATAGACAAGACACATTTATTTCAAAACTGCAGCTTGTTGTAGGAACACATATTTGTTTACTTCAATCAACCAGTACATTTATTATTTGTGATAAAACTGTCTTAATTTGGCAAGGGATGTAACTTGTGTATCCCATCAGTTAGATACGTTTTCATAGGCATGTATTTCTGGAGGCATAATGGGAGGTTGCTTGTGTGCGCACTCAGGACGCATGTGTAGAGGGAGTGGTAGAACCCAATTAAGTGAGTGAGACATGGAGGTGAAAGGGAATTTATGGAGAAGATCTGAGTGGTGCTTGGCTTGGTTTCAAATGCACATGTAGGCCTGTAGGAACACTAGAGCCAAAACAAATGAACATTGGCTTCAAAACATGTATTTTTCTCCAATGCATGTTCCACTAAATAGTTTTACAGTATTTGAAAACAAATGTGATGTTTGGTTAGAGATCGAGTTTTGATGTCCGACATGGAGTTTTTGTTGTTTGAAGCACTATCACAGTGCCACCATGAAAATGTTTAAAACTTGTCTGATCAGCATACATATTTGATGCAACGAGGGTGGAATTTGTATATTTGGTCGATATTACTTAACCAGCAAAGCAGAGCTTTGGGGGGACTCAACTCAAATGATATGAAACAACGATACAAATGTAACAGCACAACAAAGTAGATCAACTATTTTTTTTGCAGGTGCCTTTTCATCTTAAACACTGAATACTGCTTTCTAACGGTCGTCACTAGTTACCACAGTCACAAAGTGATAAACCCTGCACATCAATTTCTCTTCTTAAAATCTTATTTTAAATATTACCATAACCTCAAACACACTGCTAACCTTATGCCTAACCATTACCTTAATTTTTGTTTACATTAATATTTACAAAATATCCCACAAAACATACGTTTGCACCCCTATTTTGAAAGTGGGGATGCAGCTGCTTCGCTTGCTCCATTGCTGAGGCACCTGAAGTGACTTACTTGAGAAAGGATGACTAAGGGGCCTTACAGATATGTTGTCTGTATGGGGTACAGTACAGAGATGAGGTAGTTCTTAAAAAATCATATTGGCCACTCTTATTGGACACAGAGTGCGTCAATGCAACTTATTTTTAGATTTTTGAAGTCAATGTTTTCCCCTGAACTAAGCTTGCCATAACAAAGTGGTTGAACACTTATCTAACATTTGTCTAAGATGTTTCGTTTGTAAATGTTTCCAGTTTATTCGTTTTATCACTTTGACATAATGGAGTATTTTGTGTAGATCAGTCAAAATCCCTATTAAATAAATTCCTGTTTGTAACACAATAAATGGGAAAAGGTCAGAGGGTGTGAATACTTATTATAGGCACTGTAATGAAACTGAACCTCAAGAGACAGTTGAATCCACCATTTCTCAGAGTCCCACAACTACTGACTGGTTCTCAAGCTAGTTTGATTTAATTGTATTTTATTGTAAAACAAATGTGTTGTTAGTTTTAAAAATGTAATAGTGCCTTATTTCAGTTATTGTTACTGTTGTTGAATTTGCATGCATATCTCTTTTTATGTTGACGGAATACAAGATAGCTGGAAGGGAGGAGTTGTTACGTGTGATATAATGTTATACTGTTAAATATAATTAATCCTAGGCACTACTTTGTTGTTACTGTGGAACCTAGAGCATTGATACTAATTGAGTACTGCACCTGCTCATGAATGTTCTGTGCTTGAACTTGAGATTGATCGATAAACTAAAATTAACAATACCTCCGTTTCAAGTAGAATTATTACGGTTTGTGTAGTAGTAAGTGCACAACACCTAATGCCGATGAAATGACAAAACAGTAACAGAGAATAATGTACCAACCCTTGTCTCATTTAAATACTTACAATTAGCATAAGGACCAAGACATTGCAAAGACATGCAATTCCACTTAGTGCAATAGTGACCAGTAATGCTAAATTGCACAGATACACTTTGCTTATCGAGATCTGTGCTTTATATGGACAGTTTGGATGAGGAATATTCTTTAATTTATTCAGTGGTGAAAAGTACTTAAGGAAAATACTTTAAAGTAGTACTTATGACATTTTTTGGGGTATCTGTACTTAACCATTTATATTTTTTGACAACTTTTACTTCATTACATTTCTAATGAAAATAATGTACTTTTTACTTCATGAATTTTCCCTGACACCCAAAAGTACTTGCTACGTTTTAAATGCTTAGCAGGACAGGAAAATTGTCAAATTCATACAATTGTCAAGAGAACATCCTACTGCCTCTGATCTGGCGGACTCACTAAACACACATTCTTCGTTTGTAAATGTTGTCTTAGTGTTGGAGTTGGATATCTGTAAAATAACAAAATGGTGGTTTGCTTGATATGAGGAATTTGAAATTAACTACACTTTTACTTTTGATAAATAAGTATATTTTAGCAATTACATTTACTTTTGATACTTAAGTTTATTTAAAACCAAATGCCTTTAGACTTTTACTCAAGTAGTATTTTACTGGATAACTTGAGTCATTTTCTATTAAGGTATCTTTACTTTTATTCAAGAATGACAAATGGGTCATTTTTCTACTACTGAATTGAATCAACTTAACCCTTAATTATCCTCTTTCTCTCCCCCTCTCTTTCTCTCCTCTCTCTGTCATTGCAGCAATGGATTGTGCTTCAACTGATGCCACTTCACATACCAACAGCCAACACTGCTGCAATAAACAAAATGTGGCCAAATGTCCTACAAATTCAGGCCAAAACATATCAGGCCAAAACATATCAGGCCAAAACATATCAGGCCAAAACATATCTGGTCAAACCATATCAGGCAATGTGAGCGGAAATCTTTCCATTGGCGACCAGACCAACACCCCCAGTCGTACCGGTATGTAACCCTATCCAGCGGTAGGGAATCTACATATGAATGAATAAATAAATCAATTCATATTTGATTGTTTTGTGGACTTTCAACATGGGAATTCAACACACATTGATACCAGACATTTCAAAGCATAAAGCAATTACATCTCCATATACATACACATTTCACAGCTCAGCTCCAACACCAGCATATAAAAAGGTTTTATTGTTGCTCATAGCAGTGTTCTATGCAAACTCCTATTACTGACAACCACATTTATTTCAGCACTGTCCAATGACTCTCTCTCGTTCTCTTAGCTTAACAAACAACTCCCAGAAAAGCTGTCCCACCCAACATCACCATAGCCAACAAAACAGGTGGCAAACTGGGTCTCTACTACAAGGCAGAGAAGATGGATCTCTGTGACCTCATCGATGGGAGTCAACTCAGGAAGGGCCACTCCGTTCTCATCCTGGAAAACACCTTTAAGACCCCTCTTCCTCCTCTATGTCACTTGCTTCCAAGTAGAAAGTGACAATACACACAGATTGAACTACATACAAATTCTTGATTAAAAATAAAGAGAGAATAAATCACAGATAAGTGAAAAAGTGCTACAAGATATACTTTGATTGTATGGTCGAATTCAGCAATGTAATCAATGTAGAATTTTGACAAAAAAATAAATGTTACCAAACTGAGAAAATGTTAGTATGTGTTCTGTAAGATGTTATCATGAGTGTGTGTGTGTGTGTTTGATTACATTACATGGTTGCCACCAGATATCTTACATACTGATACTAATTTTAACAAAGATCAACAACACAATATTGTAATCAAAGTTTTATTTCTAAGGTTGTAGTCATGTTATTTCAAGCATAGAGTGTGATGGTGCAAGACACTTACAGGGAGCACAAATATATATATATATAGCAGAGACCAAATCTGCACATTTGCTCATTACATTGGATTTGAAAATCATTTGAACTAGAATGCAAGATAAATGCAGTGTTTCCAACTAATGGTTTGATGATTAGTTGAATCAAGTGTGTTAGTGCTAAGGAAAAAACTAAAATACAACTCTTTTCACGCCACATGGCTCTGTCCACCCACCCTACAATTCTGGAAAGAAACCATACACAAACTGTCCACCTTTTTGGGTCACAGCATTCCACTCTCCCCATCCTTCTGCCTTCTTGGAGATCATCAGTCCATTTTTAGCGCCTTAAAATATCGCCAAGAAAACTACTCAACTAGAAAAACAGAAACCAAGTGTGTTTGTCAATGGATTAACCTCCTCACAGACCACATCACAACTCCTCAACTCCTTGCAGCTACTGCTGAGCTGATCCCACTATAGTGTTTCCTCTACCACCCAAGTTGATATGGATATTTATTTGTATACATTATATGGAGCAGCAGTTGAAAGGTACAACGTTTGATAGTTGATAGATGTTGCACAGTCAGGTCCATAATTACTGGTACTCTTGAAAAAAGTTAGCAGCAAATACTGAGCTAAATTGAATGCAATTTATTGGGGGAAATTGTATTCTTTTAAACTACCTGTTTTGAATCCTCCAGCACACTCCTTGCGAGGTTAATTACACTGAGCCTTTAAAGAGAGAACACGTTGGGAGGAATTTTAGACCAATTCTCCAAATATAATCCTTCCAGATCCTTTATATCCTTTGTCTACTCTTATGGACTGCCCTCTTCAATTAAAACCACACAATTTTAAGGGCTCAAGTCCAGAAACTGAGATGGCCATTGCAAAATGTTGATTTTGTGGTCAATTCACCATTTATTTGTGGATTCTGATTAGTGCTTGGGGTTACTGTCTTCCTGGAAGATCCACTTGCTACCAAGAGTCGGCCTCCTGGCAGTGACAACCAGGTTTTTGGCCAAAATGTCCTGGTACTTTGTAAATTGCATGATGCCGTTGACCTTAACTGGGGCCCTGGACCATAGGAAGCAAAATAGCCCCATAAAATCAAAGATCCACCTTTATTTTTTACCGTATGTATGAGCTACTTTTCTGCATATGTTTCTGTTTTTCCACGTCAATCCCGTCACTGGTGTGCAAGGCCAAAGAGCTCTATTTTCATGTCGTCTGACCATAGCACTAGTTCCAATCCAAGTGTCAATGCCGTTTATCAAACTCCAGGCAGTGCTATGGTCAGATGACAGAAGGCTATGGCCTTGTTATTCACAGAATAATTCCATTGTTCTCATGTCTTATTACTTAAGTATTTATATTATGTGGCGTACAGCAGGTCAGCCAACAGGGAGAGACTCATCCAGGCCCGGTGACAGACGGAGTATACATCACGAGGCAATGTCTCCATCTGCAAGACGTGCCAGGTCTCGACGGGCTCTCCAGCCAGGACTAATTGGGGCTGATTGAGAGTTGGTGAGTAATCAAGGGCTGATTGCTCACCAGCTCTGCGTGTCCCATAAAGCTGCCAGAAGGGCAGTACACAGGGAGACTGGGGGAAGAAAGGACACCCACATAGCTGGAGGGACGGTGACAGAAGTAGAGGAGTGAGTTCAGTTTTTGATTCCCGCGGGATACAGCAAGACCCGGAGTCCAGAAGACGGTAACCTGGATAGGGTCTCATGGGGAGACCTTTTCTTTTTTAAATTATTATTTTTAATAAACACTTTTTAAACTGAGCTAATCCTACTCTGTCCGTGTGTGATCTGTGTAAACGTCTTGACCCAACCCCCTGGTTTGCCACAATTAACAAACTGTTATTTTGTTAACATGACAATATGTATTTTGTGCTATATGTAAAATATAAAACTTTTTTTAAATGACATTTCTATTCTTGTGTCTGGACCTCATTACTGTAATCAATAGGCTACTGCAAATATACAGTTGAAGTCGGAAGTTTACATACACCTTAGCCAAAGACATTTAACTTCTTAGGGAGCGGCAGCAGAGGTGACGGTTTTGGAGAGTCTGGTGTGCCCAAAGTAAAATGCCTGCCACTCAGGCCTAGAAAATAGGATATGCACGTAATTAGTTCTATTGGATAGAAAACACTGAAGTTTCCAAAAGTGTTAAAATAATGTCTGTGAGTAACAGAACTGATATAGCAGGCGAAAACCCGAAGATTTTTTTGTCCAGATTTTTTTGCGTGACTTTTCCTCTGTTTGATATTCTTCATATTGAATTACATGGGATCCAGCTCCTAGATTGCAGTACCTATGGTTTCCACTAGATGTCAACAGTCTTTATACAATGTTTGGAGGCTTTAGCACTGAGCAGAACGGATAGGAAGAGGAAATAGTCAAAGGACCTCAGATGTCAACAACGTTTCCCGGGCGCGAGACAGTGAGCGCACCCCACTTTATTTTCCTTTTATATCGTTTATGTTGTCATCCGAGTGAAATATTATCGCTAATATTCATAAAAGGATAGCTAAGGATGCATTATAAATTATCTTTGATTTGTTTGGGAAACGTTGATAGGTATATTTGAACGCTTTCTCTTCACTGTACAATGGGCGACTCGACGGTGGATTTTCTGAACATAACGCGCACACCAAATGGAGATTTATAGCTATAATAACAAAAGAACCATTGGATGTCTTTGTTGGACACTTGGGAAGCCCTCAGCAGAAGTTCTTCGAAAGGTAAGTGATTTATTTTAGCTCTTATATGGGTTTTGTGTGACCCGCGCGCTGGATATGAATTCATGCTAATGCATAAATATTGGAGGTGCTATCCTCAAACAATCAAATGTTGTGCTTTCGCCGTAAAGCCTTTTTGAAATATGACAATGCTGTGATATTGCCAAGAATCAGAGCTTTTGATGACTATGCAACACTTGTATATTGATGAATGTTTAATAATTCAACTTTTGGATTTTGAATTTGGCGCCTTACATTTCACCGGGTAGTGTCGGGAGCGCACCGCTACTCCCTAAGTAGTTTTAAACTTCGTTTTTCATTCCCTTTCTTAGGTCTGTTAGGATACCCACTTTATTTTAAGAATGTGAAATGTCAGAATAATAGTAGAGAGAATTATTTCTTTCAGCTTTTATTTCTTTCATCACATTTCCCCGTGGGTCAGAAGTTTACATACACTCAATTTGTATTTGGTAGATGGTTTAATTTGGGTCAAATGTTTTGGATAGCCTTCCACAAGCTTCCCACAATAAGTTGGGTGAGTTAGGTTAATTCATGTCCCCCAGCTTCCCTCTACCAAGTCCCTCACGTATACACACCTCTCCAATAGCCTCACAGACACCATCCTACTCTGACACCAATGTAAAATCCCTTGTGGGTGTTAAATCCAAGTTTTCCAGACAGTAAGCAAACCCCTGCACCAATAGGGTTAATCAACTAAGGGGAGATTCTAACAAGCCTACGTAAGCAAGGGTATTTAACATAGATTACAATGCTTTTTTTTATTGTCCTACGACATGAGGGATTGAAATGTCTAGTCATTTGAGGAACTGGACGAGAACACCACTGGAGAGGACTACTCCAACGATATTGTTGCCAGGGCTAAATGGAACAGCAAGGCTTAAAGTAAATGAACCATAACATTACAATTAAATGTGTACACAACCGTTGTGTGGTCTCTTTCACCAGGTCACAAACAATTGTTTTGTTACCATGACAATACGTATTTTGTGCTATATGTGAAATAGAAAACTTTTAATAACATTTTTATGTAATCAATAGGCTACTACAAATATACAGTTGAAGTCGGAAGTTTACATACACCTTAGCGAAATACATTTAAACTCAGTTTTTCACAATTCCTGACATTTAATCTGAGTAGTTATTCCCTGTCTTAGGTCTGTTAGGATCACCACTTTATTTTAAGAATGTGAAATATCAGAATAATAGTAGAGAGAATTTTTTATTTCAGCTTTTATTTCTTTCATCACATGCCCAGTTGGTCAGACGTTTACATACACTCAATTAGTATTTGGTAGCTTTGCCTTTAAATTGTTTAACTTGGGTCAAACATTTTAGATAGCCCTCCTCAAGCTTCCCACAATAAATTGGGTGAATTTTGGCTCATTCCTCTTAACTTCTTATGGAGAAGTGCACGAGGTGACCGTTTTGGAGACCCTGGCGTGCCCAAAGTAAAATGCCTCCCATTCAGGCCCAGAAAATAGGATATGCACATATTTAGTAGCACTCTGCATTTTCTAAAAGTGTTAACATTTTGTCTGTGAGTAAAACAGAACGGATATGGCAGGCGAAACCCCGAGGAATTTCTGTCCTGGAAAAAGTGATTTTGACACATTGCTCATTTGGAACCCCTCCCCTCATGAAAATGACCATATAAGGGTATATGAATGCAGTACCCATCGCTTCCTTTAGATGTCAACAGTCTCGAGACAGTGTACATTTTCATTTTGGATGCTTTAGACCAGAGAATAAGAGCAAACCAGGAAGTGTATCTTTTATGTCAACAGTACCCAGTGCGCGTTCCCGACAAGGCGCGCAGTGTCTTTTTTACCGTCTTTATCGATCAGTTTATATTCCGGTTGATTTATAATAGTAAATATACGTAAAATTGTTCCTAAGGATACATTTAAAACTATGTTTGATTGTTCTTGGACAAGTTTATAGGTATAAGATGAACGAGTTTGCGTCACGTTTCAATGGAGTAGTGGAGGCTGTCGTTTCTGATTATAACACGCGAACCAAATGGAGATTTATGGATAAAATACGTTACTTTTTCTAACAAAAGAACCATGGATTGTCTTCGTTGGACACTTAGGATGACCTCAGCAGAAGTTCTTCAACAGGTAATTGATTTGTTTTTGCTGTGAAATGTGTTATGTGTGAACCGTGATGGCTTATGAATTCATTGTAATGGTAAAAATATGTTAGGTGCTACCCTCAAACAATCAAATGTTATGCTTTCGCCGTAAAGCCTTTTTGAACTCTGACAATGCTGTGATATTGCCAAGAAGCAGAGCTTTTGATGACTATGAAACACTTGTATATTGGTGCATTTTTAATAATTCAACTTTTGGATTTTGAATTTGGCGCCTTGCATTTCACCTGGTAGTGTCGGGAGTGGGGCGCTAGCTCACCACTTATCCCTAAGAAGTTAACAGAGCTGGTGTAACTGAGTCAAGTTTGTATGCCTCCTTGCCCGCACACACTTTTTCAGTTCCACCCACAAATCTTCTATAGTATTGAGGCCAGGGCTTTGTAATGGCGACTCCAATACCTTGACTTTGATTGTCTTAATAAGCAATTTTGCCACAACTTTGGAAGTATGCTTGGGGTCATTGTTCATTTGGAAGACCCATTGGCGACCAAGCTTTAACTTCCTGACTGATGTCTTGAGATGTTGCTTCAATATATCCACATAATTTTCCTGCCTCAAGATGCCATCTATATTGTGAAGTGCACCAGTCCCTCCTCCAGCAAAGCACCCCCACAACATGATGCTGCTACCCCCGTGCTTCACGGTTGGGATGGTGGTCTTCGGCTTGCAAGCCTCCCCCTTTTTTCTCCAAACATAATGATGGTCATTATGGCCAAACTGTTATATTTTTGTTTCATCAGACCAGAGGACATTTCTCCAAAAAGTACGATATTTGTCCCTATGTGCAGTTGCAAACCGTAGTCTGGCTTTTTTATGGCGGTTTTGGAGCAGTGGCTTCTTCCTTGCTGAGCGGCCTTTCGGGTTATGTTGATATTACCGTTTTACTGTGGATATACATACTTTTGTACCTGTTTCCTCCAGCATCTTCACAAGGTCCTTTGCTGTTGTTCTGGGACTGATTTTCCCTTTTTTGCACCAAAGTACCCTCATCTCTAGGAGACATAACGCTTCTCCTTCCTGAGTGGTATGACGGCTGTGTGTTCCGTGGTGTTTATACTTGCGTACTATTGTTTGTACAGATGAATGTGGTACCTTCAGGCGTTTGGAAATTGCTCCCAAGGATGAACCAAACTTGTGGAGGTCTACAATTATTTTCTGAGGTATTGGCTGATTTCTTTTGAGTTTCCCATGATGTCATGCAAAGAAGTACTGAGTTTGAAGGTAGGCCTTGAAATACATCCACAGGTACACCTCCAATTGACACAAATAATGTAAATTAGCTTATCAGAAGCTTCTAAAGCCATTACATCATTTTCAGGAATTTTCCAAGCTGTTTAACTTGTTATGGATCGGCTCATGAGGTGACCGTTTTGGAGAGCCTGTCGTGCCCAAAGTAAAATGCCTCCCATTCAGGCCCGGAAAATAGGATATGCACATATTTAGTACCATTGGATAGGAAACACTCTGAATTTTCCAAAAGTGTTAACCATTTGTCTGTGAATAAAACAGAACGCATATGGCAGGCGAAACCCCCGAGGAATTTCTGTCCTGGATTTTGACACATTGCTCATTTGGAACCCCTCCCTCATGAAAATGACCATATAAGGGCATATGAATGCAGTACCCATCGCTTCCTTTAGATGTCAACAGTCTTGAGACAGTGTACATTTTCATTTTGGATGCTTTAGACCAGAGAATAAGAGCAAACCAGGAAGTGTACTTTTTATGTCAACAGTACCCAGGGCGCGTGCCCGAGAAGTCACGCAGTGTCTTTTTTACCGTCGTTATCGATCAGTTTATATTCCGGTTGATTTATAATAGTAAATATACGTAAAAGTGTTCCTAAGGATACATTTAAAACTATGTTTGAATGTTCTTGGACAAGTTTATAGGTATAAGTTGAACGAGTTCGCGTCACGTTTCAATGGACTAGTGGAGGCTGTCGTTTCTGATTATAACGCGCATACCAAATGGAGGATTTATGGATAAAATACGTTACTTTTTCTAACAAAAGAACCATGGATTGTCTTCGTTGGACACTTAGGATGACCTCAGCAGAAGTTCTTCAACAGGTAATTGATTTGTTTTCGCTGTGAAATGTGTTATGTGTGTGAGATGATGGCTAATCGATACATGGCTATTGGAAAAATATGTGAGGTGCTAGCCTCAAACAATGAAATGTGCTGCTTTCGCCGTGAAGCCTTTTTTGAAATCTGACAACGCTGTGATATTGCCAAGAAACAGAGCTTTTGATGAGTATGGAACACTTGTATATTGGTGGATGTTTAATAATTCAACTTTGGGATTTTGAATTTGGCGCTTTACATTTTACCTGGTAGTGTCGGGAGGAGCCCGCTAGCGTCCCACTGGTCCCCAAAAAATTAACAGGTGGAAGACACTTGACTGATTGCATGCAGTAGTTATTCTTACAGCAGTTGCCGTAGGGACCGTAATTGGGCTATCATTATGTGTAAATGTAGCAGGAGGTGAGGTGGTTGAGATAGAATGTTTACATAGGGCTGTTATTTAAATATTACGAATTAGTGATCTTGACATAAGAAGAGAGTGTTTTCAGGAAATGACCCATGTGTTGGAGTGTGTATGTCCTCAGGTGTAAGCAGCACATAAGGAGCCAGAGATAGCCAAGGGCATGGACTGAATTCTGGAGATTGAGTGAACATCCAGATACACCAGGAGGGGGTGTTGGGATATATTTGGTCTGGTCCATACATACGGTACTCCTTACAACACCTGCAGTAGTAAAGATTGTCATGTCTCTCTTTGGTGGGTGCATAGTTCTCACTTGAAGTAAGGTCCAGCTGTATAATGGGTGAGCTTGAAGACACCATGACAGAGGAAGCGGAGCTAAAGAGAGGGAGAGACTAGATTCCACTGTTGGCATACAAATGCGTTGGGTCTGGGAGCTACTTTAATTGGGTTGGGTTAGTTGTTTTATTGGTTAATGCATCACATGAACAGGATACATGTTGGGAAAATTATACTCTAAACAACATTCTGAAGGCATCAATGTAAAAACATATACAGTACTGAGTTTCCTCCAGAGAATGTAATGCTAATTAGGGATACGCACTTGCATATCAGGTCCCGTGCCTATCAGTTGAAATGGAGGAGATGGGGAACAAGATGAAAATGACATGGCTTGGAAAAACCTCTCGGAACCTGGGGCCAAAAGGGGAAGACTGGGCGAAAGCATGAGGAAGCTTCTTTAGGGCTTTTATTTTTGTGGAGTCCAGCAGAAAAGTATCCTGGAGGTATAGAGTCAGGTGAAGAGAGAGTGGGAATTGTCATGGTCTCCGACTTTGGTACTCAGGCATATATAATTATGCATAGCTTATCACATTGTTAATGATGACATGTTTTATGTTTCTTGTTGCTTTGCAAGGCTTATGCTACCACTCTCTTAGGAACCAGAAGGAGAGAAAGTTGCCAGCTGCAGCTGGAAAGTAATTTTGTTGTGTGATAAGAGATGGAAATAAGATAGTGTATGGTGTAATCATAAAGCAGAGGCCATAAGTCTCTGAGTTTGAAAACCCCAAGGAAAGAAACAATTTATAATAATGAAAAATAAATAAATAAACAAACCAAAACCAGGACCAGAGGTTCCACGTCTGGAGATCCAAGGGGACCAGGTCTGAGTGTTCCGGAGAAAGTGGAACAGCCAAGGCGAAAGGGTCCCTACGAAGTGGTCCTAGCAACACCAACATTCGTCCAGATGAAAGGAAGCAACATGTGGTACCATCTAAACCATTGCACCAGAATCCCGGCGGGGAGAAGGAGGTGACCACCGAGCCACGAGGACACAGAGGAAGCTGATAAACCAGGCTGGTGTCCGGAGGGAACGGGAGTAGAGGATGTCGATGTGCCAGACAGGAGCCAGGAAGAAGCCGAAGGAGAGGCGGATCAAGGGGCAACTTCTAACAGCCATCAGATGCTCTCGTCTGAATATCCAGAGAATCAAGCGATGGGGAGGAGTGACATGCCTGTTGCTCATGATGACACACCTACTCTGGCAGATACACCTGACGGAGGTGCTGTATAAGGGGATGGAGAAACAACGACAGGAGAATGGAAAGGAGACTTTCTTACCATCGACTTCTCTGCCCTCACATGGTGTTCAAGACAGATGAAGAACGGTAGAATGTCCTTGAAAGTAATGATAGCAAAAAAAAGCCCACAAAATTTTCGGCAGCATTGGCCATTCCACCATTCTGGCGGAGAAACTGCACACTTGCGCTGGTAGCTAGCTAGCTACTGAAGTGAGCAAGGCTAAGTTTATTTATTTTTAAATAAATAGCTGGACACAAAAATGAAGTTTGGAAACCAAGAAAACAATTTAACTTCATAGGGAGCGGCTCCCGAGGTGACGGTTTTGGAGAGTCTGGCGTGCCCAAAGTAAAATGCATGCCACTCAGGCCCAGCAAATATGAGAGGATAATTAGTACTATTGGATAGGAAACACTCTGAAGTTTTTAAGAGTGTTAAAATAATGTATGTGAGCATAACAGAAGTGATATAGCAGGCGAAAACAGTTTGCAGTTTTTTTTTTGTAAATGCCCATCTTCTCCATTGTGCCTAATGCATACAATCTTATGTAGGACTGAGACTGCAGTACCTATGGCTTCCACTAGATGTCAACAGTCAACAGTCAAAGACTGGGAATTCTAGGAGTTACCAGAACGGACAGTGACAGGAAATTGTCAGGCGAACACTTTTGTAAACAAGGTTTGACGCTCGCGAGATTGTGAATGCGCAACACTTTATTTTCCTTTCCTATCGTTCATGTTATCCTCCGGTTGAAATATTACACCAAGTATACCCAAAAGGATACCTAAGGATACATTTTAAATGATGTTTGATTTGTTTGTAGTTTGATTTGAACGTGTTCTCTTCACGGTTCAACGAGCGACTCAACGGTGGATTTTCTGATCATAACGCACCAACCAAACAGAGATTTATGGATATAATAAATTACTTTTTCTAACCAAAGGACACTTGGGAAGCCCTCAGCAGAAGTTCATCAAAGGTAATCGATTTTATATTAGCGATATAATGCTGTTTGTGAGACCCGTGTTGGGTTATGGATTTATGCTAATGCATAAATATTAGAGGTGCTACCCTCAAACAATCAAATGTTGTTCCTTCGCCGCTAGTGCCCCACTGCTCCCTAAGTAGTTAATACACAATTATGCGCAAAAACCCTTCTTTGGATTATTTTTTAGAAAAGACTAAATCCTATTAAAATCAATGACTCAGAAATTATCTACATTTTCAGAGAAATATCATTTTACAGAACCTAAATCATTTCTCCCGAATACATGAATAAAGATTACTGATCTTTTCCTTGTAGACTAGGAAAATAAATGTGAGTTGGATCTTGTCACCGCCTCTGTCGTTTTTAGGTATACACCGGCCTGCAGTAGATCCCCAATTGCAGGGGGCAGGTCTTTAAACTTACGGATGAATCATCCACCCGTGCACGGTATTCCGCGTGTTACCTTGTACGACAGAAACAGGTATTGAGATCCGGCTCGAAGGACCAAGTTGTCACGAGAATTTTGTTCTCAATGTTCTAACTGAACTTTTAATAAATTACTCAGTCTGTAACCCAAAGGTCGTAAAGCTTTGGTTAAAATGAAACAGACGGAGACCCAGCTACAAGGATCAGAATTTGTATTCACGAGAGCTCTGTTCTCAAAATGGGAATACAGTCATTTTATATTGTACATACAAATGAACTCTACCCCGCTTTAGGTGGCTGTATTTTTCCACAGTACACATTCATGGCTTATCATTTCTGCAACATATTTCAAGCTAGACAGTTTCTAACAGTTCCTCTCCTCTCGAGGGTGGGGAGGCCTTTTTTCTGTTGTTGGTTCCACAAGCAGCCCTTTGTTCTGCCAAATACACCCTGCTTACATTGCAAGATAGTAACACCATGTCCTAGTCTCTAAAAAGTTCTAGACACACACATTATTGGATTATTGTCTTATAACTCTAACACCATTACACACTGTTATACATTTTCAGGGCGGAATATTCTAGTCACTACTTAAACATACACATTTCCATATCAACCTCTGCCTGAGATCAGTTTCATGAAGAAGGATGAAAAGGTGAGGGCCAGGGCCGGCCCTCCCATTAGGCAAGATTAAGCAGATGCCTATGACAGCACTTGAATTTGGGGCACTGTGCTGAAGGCGGCATCCCAGCCAGCATTAGCATAAATTCATAAACCATCGCAGTTCACACAAAACACATTTCACAGCGAAAACAAATCCCTTACCTTTTGAAGAACTTCTGCTGAGGCCTCCCCAAGTGTCCAACGAAGACATCCAATGGTTCTTTTGTTAGAAAAAGTCATTTATTATATCCATAAATCTCAGTTTGGTTGGCGCATTATGTTCATAAAATACAGTGTCCACTCGCCCATTGAACCGTGAAGAGAACTCGTTCATTCTATACCTATACACTTGTCCAAGAACAATCAAACATCATTGATAATGTATCCTTAGGAACACTTTTATGTATATTTAGTATAATATTTCAACCGGATTATAAACTGGGCGATAGGAAAGGAAAAAAACACAGAGCCTTGAGCCGTGAACGCATCCTCTTCTGTTTACATCCGATGACCACTTCGAAATTTTTCTTCTATTACCATCCAGAGCAACTAAACATAATCAAACACTGTCTAGAGACTGTTGACATCCAGTGGAAGCAATAGGTACTGCAATCTTACTCCCATATATGGTCATTTTCAATAGGGAGTTGTTCAAAATGAGGCAATGTTTCAAATAGACTTTTTCCAGGACAGAAATTCCTCGGGTTTTCGCCTGCTATATCAGTTCTGTTATACTCACAGACAATATTTTAACACTCTTAGAAACTTCAGAGTGTTTCCTATCCAATAGTACTAATTATGTGCCTCTCCTATTTTCTGGGCCTGAGTGGCAGGCTTTTTACTTTGGGCACACCAGACTCTCCAAAACCGACGCCTCAGCTGCCGCTCCCTAAGAAGTTAACGTTGTGGAGAATGACAAGCCTCCGAGGACAGGCCATTCATTCGCCGAGAACAACGAGCACCTGTTCGCTGATTCTAGCAGTGAAGAGGGCAAACCGGAGGAGTCAGAGCCATGCACTTCCACCAATTATGACAGCTCTCTGGCTGGAAAAGAACAAGTGGTTGCACCAGGCTATGCCACACCTGCGAAGACCCTACTGTCTCGGACCCGGACTCAGATTCGTTGCTCCCTGTCGCCGATGACAGTGGTGCTGGTGCTGCTAAATCCTCCTCCCAGACAGAAAACATAACAGATCCCGGTGAGTGGCCAAAATATATGAATGGATCTTTACGGGATATGTTGTTAGTAGGCTGGGCCAAATCAGGAGGGGAATTTCCCAAGAGATGAGGGACATGAGCCTACCATTCGAGCTCAACCAGTTCTATGCTCACTTTGAGGCAAGCAACACTGAGGCATGCATGAGAGCATCAGCTGTTCCGGATGACTGTGTGATCATGCTCTCCGTAGCCGACGTAAGACCTTTAAACAGGTCAACATTCACAAGGCAGCGGGGCCAGACGGATTACCAGGACGTGTGCTCCGGGCATGTGCTGACCAACTGGCAGGTGTCTTCACTGACATTTTCAACATGTCCCTGATTGAGTCTGTAATACCAACATGTTTCAAGCAGACCACCGTAGTCCCTGTGCCCAAGAACACAAAGGCATGCTGCCAGACCTGTAGCACTCACGATCGTAGCCATGAAGTGTTTTGAAAGGCTGGTAATGTCTCACATCAACACCATTATCCCAGAAACCCTAAGCCCACTCCAATTTGCATACCGCCCAAAAAGATCCACAGATGATGCAATCTCTTGCACTCCACACTGCCCTTTCCCACCTGGACAAAAGGATCACCTCTGTGAGAATGCTATTCATTGACTAGAGCTCAGCGTTCAACACCACAGTACCCTCAAAGCTCATCAATAAGCTAAGGATCGGGGACTAAACACCTCCCGCTGCAACTGGATCCTGGACCTCCTGAAGGGCCGCCACCAGGTGGTGAGCGTAGGTAGCAACACATCTGCCACGCTGATCCTCAACACTGGAGCCCCCCAGGGGTGCGTGCTCAGTCCCCTCCTATACTCCCTGTTCACCCACGACTGCATGGTCAGACACGACTCCAAAACCATCATTAAGTTTGCAGATGACACAACAGTGGTAGCCCTGATCACCGACAACGGCAAGACAGCCTATAGGGAGCCCTGGCCGGGTGGTGCCAGAATAACAACCTATCCCTCAATACAATCAAGACTAAGGAGATGATTGTGGACTACAGGAAAAGGAGGACCGAGCACGCCCCCATTCACATTAACGGGGCTGTAGTGGAACATGTTAAAAGCTTCAAGTTCCTTGGTGTCCACATCACCAACAAACTAGAATGGTCCAAACACACCAAGACAGTCGTGAAGAGGGCACGACAAAGCCTATTCCCCCTCAGTAAACAAAAAAGATTTGGCATGGGTCCTCAGATCCTCAAAAGGTTCTACAGCTGCAACATCGAGAGCATCCTGACTGGTTGCATCACTGCCTGGTACCGAAATTGCTCGGCCTCCGACCGCAAGGAATTACAGAGGGTAGTGCGTACGGCTAAGCTGCCTGCCATCCAGGACCTCTACACCAGACGTGTCAGAGGAAGGCCCTAAAAGTTGTTAAAGACCCCAGCCACCCCAGTCATAGACTGTTCTCTCTACTACTGCATGGCAAGTGGTACTAGAGTGCCAAGTCTAGGACAAAAAGGCTTCTAAACAGTTTTTACCCCCAAGGTATAAGACTCCTGAACAGGTAATTAAATGGCTACCCAGAATGTTTGCATTGTGTGAACATTGCATTATGTGGGACCATTGACAGGTTGAACGAGCCAAATAATGGGAACTTTTCTGAAGTTTGTGGAAATTCTGGGTATCTTTGATGGAATCATGAAGGAGCATGTAAGCAGAGTACACTACCTCGGTAAAAGAATCCAGAACGAAATCATTGACATGTTGGCACAAGAGATCCAGTAGGCAGTGTGCAGTGCGCTAAAAGCAGCCATATATTTTTTAATCATTTTGATCATGGTGGTGCATTTTGTTTC
This sequence comes from Brachymystax lenok tsinlingensis, assembly GCA_030435695.1. NCBI lineage: Eukaryota > Metazoa > Chordata > Actinopteri > Salmoniformes > Salmonidae > Brachymystax > Brachymystax lenok. Next base: position 20,469,353 of record CM059812.1, on the reverse strand, counting down.
AACCGAGGATGATGGGTAAGTGCGCATGAGATAGCACTTCCTGGAGTTTAGTGAACTGCTTGACGCAACGAGGGCGGGCATTACCGTGTTGCTCATCTCAAAACTACAGAAACATGGCATCGCCATCATGGACATGAGAGGGCAGGGGGTTTGACATCGGGGAAATATGCAGGGAAGGCACAGCGGAGTTCAATAAACAGTGCAGAATATCAATCCGAGGGCCTTTTTTGTGCCGAACAGCGCACACTGGCTGAAACTGGTTCTATCTGATGCTGCACTGTGTTGCTTGGAGGCGACTGAGCTTAACACCATTCAGGAGATTTATACATTTTTATCCGTATCTATGCACCGCTGGGACGTGCTGAAATAGCACGTAAAAGATGGACTCACAGTGAAACCCCTCAGCGCCACGAGATGGGAGAGCCGGATGGAAGCTGTGAAACCCATGCATTACCAACTCTGGGAGATTTATGATTCCCCAAGCTCACAGGCAGCTGTGGTGCTAAAACAAGGTTGGAAGCAAACACCATTGCTGCTAAGATGAAAAACTTTTAGCTTCAAGTGCGCAGTGGCAATTTGGTATGACATATTGTTCAAAGTGAACATCACCAGTAAGAGTTTGCAGGCGGAGCGATTTAACCTTTCACTAGCAGTCGCTCAATTGAACTCAACCAGGGATATTCATTCAAGACTACTACTACGATGCAGCTTTCCCCGCCGCATTAGCAAGCGTTGGTCATACACTCAAATTCATTTGTAAGGATACTGAATTATATAGCACCTGTTTACTTTGTATTTTTATTTGTTTAATTAAACCACTAATCTCGATGTCTCACTCTCTTTCTCCCCTCTAGCTATGTCTCTCTGATGGGATTTCTGGACAGCTTCCGATAGAAAACAACATCGCTGACTGCAATGCAGCACCAAAGAAGAGGAAAGAGGCCACTTTAGGCGGAGACTAAATAAATGTTGAAACAGATGTTTGTCAATCAAATTCGATATGTAAATAAACACAATTCGTTATTAATCCTGGGTCAGTGACATAAGCGTATTTTACACTGCTCCAGCGAAACGAGGCCTGCTATGCATTTATGAAAGCAATTGCTTCTGAAGCTTTTTTACAGTTCTACAGGAATATTACAATATTTGTTAAATGTTACATAAAAGTGTTATTTTATTGTAACATTTGTGGGGTCGTGCCATGTGTGATAACAGATGTCATATTATTAGAAAGACTTTAGGCAGCTGGCTGCATAATGATAGCAACATTGTAACTCTCCGATGCAGGGGTAAAATTCCCTTCTGCCTGGGACCTCACATTTTCTATGGGCATAATCATAGAATTACATATATCAAATTAGAGCCTATTTCTTCATTTTCCCAAAAATAAGTGGTAAGCCTATCTGTTTGACAGACACAATTATGATATCCATAGATGTCGGTGTAGTATAATACTCCAATACTGTCGCATGCACTGATTAAATACCTCAGTGTCTGGGAAGGGCTTGGTATGTTTGGTTAAAATCAATGATCGAATTGAGTGAGGAAAGGGCAAAAAGGACAAGAAGCCAGCAGCTGAAGCTTATACTTTTCTGCGTCGGTAGAGCATCTGTCTGGGTGGAAAGGTAACTTTTGAAAGTGCCATGCTTAGATTCACAAGGATGTCTAAGATGTAATTATTTGCAAACAGTGTTGCAAACAAGACACTCTGGTTGAGAAATATGGTAAGAATGCCTATTTCTATGTCTATTATTCCCTGAAACTTATTTACAGCTAAAAATGTGAAATCTGACATGCTGTACGGAATGAAAACTAGAATATTTTTACATCCTATGTGCCCTGTCCATCTGGTTAGGGTAAACTAATTGGTAACGTTATGTATTTTTAATTTCGTTTACATACACTTAGGTTGGAGTCATTAAAACTTGTTTTTCAACCACTCCACAAATTTCTTGTTAACAACTATAGTTTTGGCAAATCGGTTAGGACATCTACTTTGTGCATGACAGTAATATTTCCAACACTTGTTTACAGACAGATAATTTCACTTATAATTCACTGTATCACAATTCCAGTGGGTCAGAAGTTTACATACACTAAGTTGACTGTGCCTTTAACCTCTCGGGGATAATTAACTTGTTATGGCTAGGGTCCCATTTTCAGAATTTTTGCCTGTCTGACGTGCCCAAAGTAAAATGCCTGCCATTATTTGGCCCAGAAACTAGGATATTCTTTTGACCTTTGCTCACTTTGAATGGCTGGTTATATACCTCATAGGGAGATAGGACACAGGCTGCAGTACCTATGGCTTCCACTGTCAACAGTCTCTGGACAGTGTCTGGAGGCTCTAGCCCTGAGCAGAACCATACAGAAGAAGAAACACTGCAGGAAGTACAAAATGTAAACAAGATGTGAGTGCGCCCCACATTCTTTTCCTTTTTATAACATTTAGGTTACCATCCGTGTAAAATATTATCATAATTATTCATAAAAGGATACCTAAGGATGTATTATTAATGATCTTTGATTTGTTTGGGAAAAGTTGAGAGGTATAATTTGAGCGCGTTCTCTTCACTGTACAAAGGGCGAGTAGACTGGAAATGCATGGTGGAGTAGCTGAACATAACGTGCCAACCAAACAGAGATTTATGGATATAATAAATTACTTTTTCTAACAAAAGAACCATGGATTCTCTTGTTTGGACACTTGGGAAGCCCTCAGCAGAATTTCTTCGAAAGGTAAGCGATTTATTTTAGCTTTGATATGGGTTTTGTGAGACCCGCGCTGGATATGAATTTTGGCTAATGTGGAAAACATGTGGGGTGTAACGTCCAGACCTGAGTGTACAGGCTGGAGTGTTTAGTTTTACTTTGGTGTAGGGGTTTCTTTTGTTCTATGGTGTCTATTTCTATGTTGGGATAATGGTTCCCAATTAGAGGCAGCTGAGTCTCGTTACCTCTAAATGGGAACCATATATATGTTTGTGGTTTGCACTTTAGTTTTGTGGGTTATTGCTAATGTTATGGTTATCGTGTTTAGTTAGGTTCTTGCCATTCGTGTTTAGTTCAGCACGTCCTGTTCCGGCTCCGCGCACCAGGCCTCCTGTGCGCTTAGAGAGTCCAGCAGACTCCAGCACGTCCTGTTCCTGTCCTGTTCAGCACGTCCTGTTTAGTTCTTGCCATTCGTGTTTAGTTAGGTTCTTGCCATTCGTGTTTAGTTAGGTTCTTGCCATTCGTGTTTAGTTAGGTTCTTGCCATTCGTGTTTAGTTAGGTTCTTGCCATTCGTGTTTAGTTAGGTTTTGCCATTTGTGTTTAGGTTTAGATCACAGTGTCCAGTTTAGGATTTAGCGTTAGCGTTCACGTCATGTTCTTGGTTTATTGTTTAGTTCCGTCTCGTCGCGTTTGTCAATAAAGTATGTATTCTGGTTACGTTGCTGCGCATTGGTCTGTCCCGAGAGGAGATAATCATGACAGGGGTGCTATCCTCAAACAATCAAATGTTGTGCTTTCGCCGAATGAGCCAAAATTAACCCAAGTTAAACAATTTAAAGGCAAAGCTACCAAATACTAATTGAGTGTATGTAAACTTCTGACCAACGGGGCATGTGATGAATGAAATAAAAGCTGAAATAAAAAATTCTCTCTACTATTATTCTGATATTTCACATTCTTAAAATAAAGTGGTGATCCTAACAGACCTAAGACAGGGAATAACTACTCAGATTAAATGTCAGGAATTGTGAAAAACTGAGTTTAAATGTATTTGGCTAAGGTGTATGTAAACTTCCGACTTCAACTGTATATTTGTAGTAGCCTATTGATTACATAAACATTTTATTAAACGTTTTCTATTTCACATATAGCACAAAATACGTATTGTCATGTTAGTGTTTACCTAATATCCACTGTCCCTGTTTCTGACAAGGATAATTCAACCTCAAAATCCACTAATGAACAGAGTTGATTCAAATTTTCTAAATCATAATTCCTACTATTTTTCCCACATGTCAGTCAAACACCTAAGCTAACGTGGCTAACTCATTTAGCTAACGTTCTTTCCAGATACAAGAAAATACATCTTCAATCTACTCACCTTAAAGCTAGTTAAGCTCTTTAGATGTTATTTAAACACGCTGGTGACTAACTATGCTGCTTGCAATACTTCAAATTGTTATTTCCCTTAAATTTACTGACACCAACAATATTCATTCCAAAGAGAATTCGTAAACTTCTCAGTTATCTTCACTCTGGTATATCCAATCTAGTGCTTTTGAACTCCAACCAAAATAACCTGAACGACATTACTAAGCATCCCATTTTACCCTATCCGTTCTCAAAATAGTCCTATGAGCGTAATAACATTAATAGAACGCTAAAATTCAATACACTTACTGAGCTTCTTATTCTGTTTCTATGTGTTTGTTCCAATTCATAATTACCTCCCTGTATTCTTTATTTAATTTGAATTCTCCTGTTAATAGGGTAACTTTGCCTTACCATATCTAGTTTACTCTTTCATATTCGAGAAGAATTGGTAGAATTGACATGCACTTCTTTTAGCAACTCCATGGTTTTACAATTACTTTTTCCAAACGTCTACCTATTTTCCTGTGATATTCATTATCTTCCTTGCTCCTTAGCTTTATTTTATTGTGCTATTTACCTATTAATCTCTTCCAGCTAGGGTCCCATTTTCCAAAATTTTCGCCTGTCTGACGTGCCCAAAGTAAAATGCCTGCCACTCATGGCCAGAAACTAGGATATTCACATAATTAGTACTATTGGATTGGAAACACTCTGAAGTTTCTAAAACCATTAAGATATAGTCTGTGGGTATACCAGTACAGATATAGCAGGCAAAAACCCGATACATTTCTGTCCGGAATTCCTTTTTCTGTTGCCCTCCTCTCACTTTGAAGCCCTGGTAATAGAAATCAATGGGGAATAGGACACAGGTTGCAGTACCTATGGCTTCCACTGGATGTCAACAGTCTCTGGAAAGTGTCTGGAGGAAAAAGCCCTGAGGGGATCCTTAAAGAAGAAGAAATACTACAGGAAGGGAAAAAGGTAAACAAACGCGTGCGTTCACGATGCGTGAGCGCCCAGCTTTCTTTTCCTTTTATAACGTTTCAGTTACCGTCCATGTAAAATATGATCGCTATTATTCATAAAATAATACATAAGGATGCATTATTAATGATATTTGATTTGTTTGTGAAAAGATAAGAGGTATAACTTGAACACGATCTCTTCACTGTACAACGGGCGAGTAGACTGACAATGCTTGGTGGAGTAGCTGAACATAACGTGCCAACCAAACTGAGATGTATGGATATAATGAATTACTTTTTCTAACAACAGAACCATGGATTCTCTTGTTTGGACACTTGGGAAGCCCTCAGCAGAATTAATTTGAAAGGTAAGCGATTTATATTAGCTGTGATATGGACATTTTAAGAACCGAGCTGGATATGAATTTATGCTAATGAGGAAAATATGTGAGGTATTAGCCTCAAACAATCAAATGTGGTGCTTTCGCCGTAAAGCCTTTTTGAAATCTGACAACGCAGTGATATTGCCAAGAAGCAGAGCTTTTGATGGCTATGCAACACTTGTATATCGAAGAATGTTAGATATTACGATTTTTCTATTTTGAATTTTCCCGCTTTATGTTTGCTCGGAAAACGATCTCGCTAGCGGGATCCTTGCGCAGAGAGGTTAACAACTAATCTATTTCTCACTGGCTTTGATTTTACACTACCTTTCCTCCCTAGGCTATATTTCCCTTGGGAGCTAGCATTACTGCGCTGCAGAGAGCCTAGTCCCTCTCTTTTGTCAGTCACCGTTTCTCCCGGTGGTCTATTATACCTGACAAATTTTCCTCTAATCTACTAAATTAGTCTTTGTACTTATCTATTTACCGTTATCTATTCTAGTTGTATAAGTTTATTTTAACCATACGCTATTTTCTTTCACTGTCTACTGACGTTACTGATTTCCTCTAGCATCTTTCGCTATGCATATGTTTTTATCCTATCCAATATTTATTTATCAAGGCCTATAAACATCTTAGGATAGTTATTTAACACACTATTGTGACAAACTTCTATCCTTACACAATGTTCTTATCTAACTTATTCTGGTCACATTTTCTCCTTCCTTCAGGATCTGAACTACACTTAGTCAGCGTCTCAGAAAAAGATGCACAGTCTCTTTACTTGTAATAGACAATACAATATGCTTTCCTGAACCTCTATACTTCCTTTACACAGGACAACATACACCTATTCAGGCTTTTGACATTTATACACGCATTTCATTCACTTTCATTTACGCACATTTACGTTTTTACCTAAAAACGACCTATCTAATAACCGATACACCTCTGCAACACAATATATAGGATTTATGTGATATGATGAGAGCCTGACAAACCAAGTCAAAGTCTCATCATAGCTGTACACTTTACCCAAGCAGACCCCTCTTCCTGAGGGCGGTATCGCAAAGTGACCCAAAATACAGTCTCCTACTAATTTATTGGAGATGCGTCATAGGCTTTCTACCTACTTATTTATGCAGATCTCTACTCTTTAGAGCTGTATTCATAAGCAACCTGTCCAAGCAGACTTTCTATTAAGGTATAGAAATGGTATCACAGGATTTCTACTCTCCATTTGTGTTGACAATATGTCCAGGCAGCTGAGGCACCACGCCCCCCCACATACTCAGTCCCCACAAATGAAGTTACTTTTACTAACCCCCCCAAGCTTATGCATGCATGCAGTTTATTGAATTCAAAAGTTCTCAGAATTACTAAGTTCTTTTAGGAATTTAGAGAGACCTACGTGGCGCCCTTATCGCTGAGACAGATCTCCCGTAGCAGGTCACAAAAACTTCAACTATTCGTAAGAACAAGCTTACCTTAGATAGTTGGGCGGCCACCCGTTTGTGAGACTGCCCAGAAGACCCATCGTCAGCAAAGGTGTCCCCGTCTAAAAAGGCCCCTTAGACTCCTGGCTTAAAAGCTCGCCAGATATGTTGTGGAATAACGATCTTCAAAATATGACACTCGTACAAAAAACTTGTGAATTCAAGAAGACTTTAATACAGAGTAATTAAAGTCGAGCTGTCCCGGGAAACAGCTGATCCGATTGATCACAGAGCTCTGCTTTATACCCTTACAGTATATGGGGACAGCCCATATGTAAATGCAGTCACTCCCTCTTTCTCTCCTGCCACCTATTATCTTTTGATCTGAGTTCTTGCATGTTCACGCCCAGTAACACCCCTATCTGTTCCAATTATAGATTATATGGTGGCAGGCCCTTCAATGTTATAAAAATAATACATTTATTGTGTACATATATTTCTTGTGTTGGCCATTCTGCTGTCATCTTTAAGACCTTAAAACTACTTAGGGATTGGTGGGGCGCTAGCCACTCCCGACACTACCCGGTGAAATGCAAGGCGCCAAATTCAAAATCCAAAAGTTGAATTATTAAACATTCATCAATATACAAGTTTTGCATAGTCATCAAAAGCTCTGCTTCTTGGCAATATCACAGCGGTCAGATTTCAAAAAGGCTTTACGGTGAAAGCAGTACATTATATTTTTTTAAGGAAGCACCTCCAATATTTTTTCCATTAGTATAAATTCATAAACTATCGCGGTTCACACAAAACACATTTCACAGCGAAAACAAATCCCTGACCTTTTGAAGAACTTCTGCTGAGGGCTTCCCAAGTGTCCAACGAAGACAATCCATGGTCCTGTTATTAGAAAAAAATATAAATTATAAGAATGGAAAAAAAACACGTCCTCTTCTATTGACATCTGAGGGGACACTTCCTGATTTCCTCTTCTTCTCTGCTTTAAAGCATCTAAAATGAATCAGAACACTTTCTCGAGACTGTTGACATCCAGAGGAAGCGATAGGTACTGCATTCATATGCCCTTATATGGGCATTTTCATGAGGGAGGGGTTCCAAATGAGGCACTCTGTCAAAACCACTTTTTCCAGGACAGAAATTCCTTGGGGTTTCGCCTGCCATATCCGTTCTGTTTTACTCACAGACGACAAATGGTTAACACTTTTAGACAATTCAGAGTGTTTCCTATCCAATGGTACCAAATATGTGCATATCCTATTTTCTGGGCCTGAATGGGAGGCATTTTACTTTGGGCACGCCAGGCTCTCCAAAACGGTCACCTCATGCGCTGCTCCCTAAGTTGTTAACGGGTCTCAGCTTTGCAGCCTTGTCACTAGCCGAGACAACCTTTGGCATGTGTTCTGCTGAGGAGTGGTGAATGTGTTATCTGATGCCCTGCTTCTGGGATTTGATATGGTTAATTGTGTAGTCTTTCCAAGTATTCAGAAAATGTACTTAGTATCATTAAAATATCTACAATAAATGCTGTGATCCAAAAGGGTGGACAGCTTGTGTATGGTTTCTTTCCAGAATTCTAGGGTGGGTGGACAGAGCCATGTGGCATGAAAGTAGTTGTATTTTAGTTTTTTCCTTAGCACTAACACACTTGATTCAACTAATCATCAAACCTTTAATTGGAAACACTGCATTTGTCTTGCATTCAAGTTCAAATGATTTTCAAATCCAATGCAATGAGCAAATGTGCAGATTTGGTCTCTGCTATATATATATATATATATATATATATATATATTTGTGCTCCCTGTAAGTGTCTTGCACCATCACACTCTATGCTTGAAATAACATGACTACAACCTTAGAAATAAAACTTTGATTACAATATTGTGTTGTTGATCTTTGTTAAAATTAGTATCAGTATGTAAGATATCTGGTGGCAACCCCAATCATGTAATGTAATCACACACACAAACACACCCATGATAACATCTTACAGAACACATACTAACATTTTCTCAGTTTGGTAACATTTATTTTTTTGTCAAAATTCTACATTGATTACATTGCTGAATTCGACCATACAATCAAAGTATATCTTGTAGCACTTTTTCACTTATCTGTGATTTATTCTCTCTTTATTTTTAATCAAGAATTTGTATCTAGTTCAATCTGTGTGTATTGTCACTTTCTACTTGGAAGCCAGTGACATAGAGGAGGAAGAGGGGTCTTCTTAAAGGTGTTTTCCAGGATGAGAACGGAGTGGCCCTTCCTGAGTTGACTCCCATCGATGAGGTCACAGAGATCCATCTTCTCTGCCTTGTAGTAGAGACCCAGTTTGCCACCTGTTTTGTTGGCTATGGTGATGTTGGGTGGGACAGCTTTTCTGGGAGTTGTTTGTTAAGCTAAGAGAACGAGAGAGAGTCATTGGACAGTGCTGAAATAAATGTGGTTGTCAGTAATAGGAGTTTGCATAAAACACTGCTGTGAGCAACAATAAACATTTTTATATGCTGGTGTTGGAGCTGAGCTGTGAAATGTGTATGTATATGGAGATGTAATTGCTTTATGCTTTGAAATGTCTGGTATCAATGTGTGTTGAATTCCCATGTTGAAAGTCCACAAAACAATAAAATATGAATTTATTTATTTATTCATTCATATGTAGATTCCCTACCGCTGGATAGGGTTACATACCGGTACGACTGGGGGTGTTGGTCTGGTTGCCAATGGAAAGATTTCCGCTCACATTGCCTGATATGTTTTGGCCTGATATGTTTTGGCCTGATATGTTTTGGCCTGATATGTTTTGGCCTGATATGTTTTGGCCTGAATTTGTAGGACATTTGGCCACATTTTGTTTATTGCAGCAGTGTTGGCTGTTGGTATGTGAAGTGGCATCAGTTGAAGCACAATCCATTGCTGCAATGACAGAGAGAGGAGAGAAAGAGAAGGGGAGAGAAAGAGGATAATTAAGGGTTAAGTTGATTCAATTCAGTGGTAGAAAAATGACCCATTTGTCATTCTTGAATAAAAGTAAAGATACCTTAATAGAAAATGACTCAAGTTATCCCGTAAAATACCACTTGAGTAAAAGTCTAAAGGTATTTAGTTTTAAATAAACTTAAGTATCAAAAGTAAATGTAATTGCTAAAATATACTTATTTATCAAAAGTAAAAGTGTAGTTAATTTCAAATTCCTCATATCAAGCAAACCACCATTTTGTTATTTTACAGATATCCAACTCCAACACTAAGACAACATTTACAAACGAAGAATGTGTGTTTAGTGAGTCCGCCAGATCAGAGGCAGTAGGATGTTCTCTTGACAATTGTATGAATTTGACAATTTTCCTGTCCTGCTAAGCATTCAAAACGTAGCAAGTACTTTTGGGTGTCAGGGAAAATTCATGAAGTAAAAAGTACATTATTTTCATTAGAAATGTAATGAAGTAAAAGTTGTCAAAAAATATAAATGGTTAAGTACAGATACCCCAAAAAATGTCATAAGTACTACTTTAAAGTATTTTTCCTTAAGTACTTTTCACCACTGAATAAACTAAAGAATATTCCTCATCCAAACTGTCCATATAAAGCACAGATCTCGATAAGCAAAGTGTATCTGTTCAATTTAGCATTACTGGTCACTATTGCACTAAGTGGAATTGCATGTCTTTTGCAATGTCTTGGTCCTTATGCTAATTGTAAGTATTTAAATGAGACAAGGGTTGGTACATTATTCTCTGTTACTGTTTTGTCATTTCATCGGCATTAGGTGTTGTGCACTTACTACTACACAAACCGTAATAATTCTACTTGAAACGGAGGTATTGTTAATTTTAGTTTATCGATCAATCTCAAGTTCAAGCACAGAACATTCATGAGCAGGTGCAGTACTCAATTAGTATCAATGCTCTAGGTTCCACAGTAACAACAAAGTAGTGCCTAGGATTAATTCTATTTAACAGTATAACATTATATCACACGTAACAACTCCTCCCTTCCAGCTATCTTGTATTCCGTCAACATAAAAAGAGATATGCATGCAAATTCAACAACAGTAACAATAACTGAAATAAGGCACTATTACATTTTTAAAACTAACAACACATTTGTTTTACAATAAAATACAATTAAATCAAACTAGCTTGAGAACCAGTCAGTAGTTGTGGGACTCTGAGAAATGGTGGATTCAACTGTCTCTTGAGGTTCAGTTTCATTACAGTGCCTATAATAAGTATTCACACCCCTCTGACCTTTTCCCATTTATTGTGTTACAAACAGGAATTTATTTAATAGGGATTTTGACTGATCTACACAAAATACTCCATTATGTCAAAGTGATAAAAACGAATAAACTGGAAACATTTACAAACGAAACATCTTAGACAAATGTTAGATAAGTGTTCAACCACTTTGTTATGGCAAGCTTAGTTCAGGGGAAAACATTGACTTCAAAAATCTAAAAATAAGTTGCATTGACCCACTCTGTGTCCAATAAGAGTGGCCAATATGATTTTTAAGAACTACCTCATCTCTGTACTGTACCCCATACAGACAACATATCTGTAAGGCCCCTTAGTCATCCTTTCTCAAGTAAGTCACTTCAGGTGCCTCAGCAATGGAGCAAGCGAAGCAGCTGCATCCCCACTTTCAAAATAGGGGTGCAAACGTATGTTTTGTGGGATATTTTGTAAATATTAATGTAAACAAAAAAAATTAAGGTAATGGTTAGGCATAAGGTTAGCAGTGTGTTTGAGGTTATGGTAATGTTTAAAATAAGATTTTAAGAAGAGAAATTGATGTGCAGGGTTTATCACTTTGTGACTGTGGTAACTAGTGACGACCGTTAGAAAGCAGTATTCAGTGTTTAAAATGAAAAGGCACCTGCAAAAAAAATAGTTGATCTACTTTGTTGTGCTGTTACATTTGTATCGTTGTTTCATATCATTTGAGTTGAGTCCCCCCAAAGCTCTGCTTTGCTGGTTAAGTAATATCGACCAAATATACAAATTCCACCCTCGTTGCATCAAATATGTATGCTGATCAGACAAGTTTTAAACATTTTCATGGTGGCACTGTGATAGTGCTTCAAACAACAAAAACTCCATGTCGGACGTCAAAACTCGATCTCTAACCAAACATCGCATTTGTTTTCAAATACTGTAAAACTATTTAGTGGAACATGCATTGGAGAAAAATACATGTTTTGAAGCCAATGTTCATTTGTTTTGGCTCTAGTGTTCCTATAGGCCTACATGTGCATTTGAAACCAAGCCAAGCACCACTCAGATCTTCTCCATAAATTCCCTTTCACCTCCATGTCTCACTCACTTAATTGGGTTCTACCACTCCCTCTACACATGCGTCCTGAGTGCGCACACAAGCAACCTCCCATTATGCCTCCAGAAATACATGCCTATGAAAACGTATCTAACTGATGGGATACACAAGTTACATCCCTTGCCAAATTAAGACAGTTATCACAAATAATAAATGTACTGGTTGATTGAAGTAAACGAATATGTGTTCCTACAACAAGCTGCAGTTTTGAAATAAATGTGTCTTGTCTATTTTCCTCTTAGGCTACTTGGAAACTGCTAGTGCCACTATCCAAGGGCTAGGATATAACCCCCCCTAAACATAGACAGGTTCCACAATGGTAATTTGAAGAAAAATGTGTTTGATAAAGAACATATTTTCATCAGAATCATTAAGCCCAGTCTATTACGGGCACAAACAGATGTTGTGCCCGTAATTCATCACCATGCAGTGTTCAATGGGAATTGTCCATTTAGAAAATTCCAATGAACAGGCAGAATAAACTTAATCGAACTGCTGTACATTGAAAAGAAGACAGATTTTGGTTTGTAACCCTGAAAAGAATTGTTGTTCAACTCTGCCAAATGAGCCTGTTTCAAATTATGACTATTTGAGAGTAACTGTTCAAGGCAGGAGACGCACGTCTTCACTCTGCCAACCTTTTTCATTTGGAAAAATATTATATTATATTATATTTCATTATGTTTTTTTTAAACTTGATAAATCTGACCTGGGCAAGGAACAAAGGACTATAAATCCTGGTGTGTCACGTCGATCATAATTGAAAGGCCCACTCTGATATTTACAGCCATTTTTGATCATTTAAATTAATAGGTTACCCATTAATAACTTATAAATGCATACATGGGTCTTCAATAACAATTACATGGGTCTTCAATAGCAATAACATCATTACACTAAAACATATATTTTTAGACATTTTATTAAGAAACGTAATAATAAGACTAATCTAACAAATGATCAAAACAAGGCTATGCCATTGCAGTGGAGGCTGCTCTAGATACTGAGATCATAATATTTGGTATCATATTGATACAAGACTGACAGTATCCCCCATTTCTGACTATTTTCCTGAGGGGAGAATGCTTATAAAAGTGTTGGGAACGGCACAAATGGAATGGCATCAAACACCTGGAAATCATGTATTTGATACCATTCCACTAATTCCGCTTCAGTTGTTACCACCAGCCTGTTCTTCCCAATTATGTTGCCACCAACCTCCTGTGCATTGTACAGCCCTAGGCTTCTACAGTTAAGAGCCTGCTGAGGTTACTTCCTTTTTGAAGATTGTGTTCCATGATAGAATATAACCTGTTAAGATTATGGTTTCAAATGGCACTTTTTATTGACTGAATATCAATTTAGCATTTAAGTACTGGAGTTCAATTTAATTTATTGTGTCAGAACCTAAGAACAAATAGTTGTGTTCTGTTCATGAATATGGATTCCTCCTGTGAAGAAACAGTGTAGAATTGCAGGATTTTTAAAATTCACTTTCAGACAAAGTCAGGTGCCAATGTATGTCACCATCAGGCTGATCTTGTCCCAACACATCTCTCTGTAGCAATAAAGCCTGGGCATGAGATTAACATGAGGCCAATAGTGATTTAAAACCTAAAGCATGTATTTTAAATGATGTATTTACCTGTGTCTGTGTGTTCTTCCTCGGTGCGGTGGCGCGCTTGAAGGTTGTAGTAATCAGGTGTTCTAGTGGAGAGATTGCTCTGCTTTTATAGGGTAGCGCTGACAGAGAGAGGGAGGGTGGGGAGTTCTCAGCCCAATCCATTCCAGGAATGAGTCTATATTCCAGAGAACTGAAAGGGAGGACTCAGTTCCAGAGAAGCTACGAAGGTGTCACAAGAGCAATATATTTGTCAAGCACTAAAATGTATTATATCTATCTCAAATGGCCATATCTTTAACTACCCCCTTACAGGCAAATCACTGACAATCAAGGGAGTTTAATGAGAATGCAAAAATGAGTAACCATGTGAGTCTCTCTGAGTTGCTATCTATGTGATGTAGTTCTCTTGCTTATTAAAACTGATCTCAGATCAGCTGTTTGCAGGGTCATAGACTGAACGTATGTGCAGTGGTTCTCCTGTTTGAGTTGGAAGCCGAAGAGGCAGCGGGGTCAGCGGTAGGGTTGGTTGCCACTGTGCTGATGGCTGCAAATGATGAGGTTAGAGCACTGGCTGAAGGCTTTGCCACACACCAGGCACACGTTGGGCTTCTCACTTATAGGTGAAGTTCACTATTTTTTTACTTAGCGCACGGATCCCGTGAACAGGATCAAAATCGAGAACATCCGGTGAAGCTGGAGAGTGCCAAATTCAAATTACAAATAGTTTTATAAAACATTCATGGAAATAGCGCCCCACCACTCCCTAAGAAGTTAAAGGGGCAGTGCGGTTGTTAGAGTGCTAAATATCCATATTTCCGATGGCCGTATTTTCCACATGTATGTTCAATAAGCACACTCTCTGTCTCTCCCACTCTGTTTCCATTGTCTACCAAGCCGTCATATCGGTTTAGTCCGCTAGAGACCATTCATTGCATTGTGTTAGTAACCAATAACCAACTGTTTGTGTGTTTATGTGATTCTGTGTGATTCTTTAGTTAGTTAGTGAATAAATAATTAAGCCAATTTGTATATCGCTGATTCATCACCTATGCTAGGGTTTGTGCAGATATCTAAGGATTTTGCGACATTCAGAATGAGACTGATAGAAGGTAAACAATTAAGAGGCTAACCAAATCGATAGAGAGAACCCGGTCCAGGTCCGTAAAGACCTGGGGTAACTGTGCACTACCACAACTAAACTTGCTTAATATTTGTGACCTGAGAGTAAGAAGGTTGATTAGTAAGAAGGGATATAAAATTGTGAGTAAGGGCGGTTGTTCTATTTAGAAAATAATAATCTAGTGAGTATTTAACTGTGTTAAATTAATCACAGATCTGAATCAAGAGTCGCGCCTAATAATAAAATCCAAGGGAATGAAAATAGCATGTGTGAGACCTAATATTTGTTCAAAAGTCACATCTAAAAATACAATTCCAAAGAAAGGAGAGGAGTGTTTAAACCCTACCTAGACGTTTGTAAGGAACTTACGGGAGATGAGAGATATATGGAGTCTAAGAATAAAAGAAATGTATATTATGGTCCAAGGTGGAGAAAGAGGTATGGATTTGAGTGGCGTTTAGACGTAGACAAATTAGAGACCATGATAAAAACAGATCCACAAGGTATGTGGAGATAGGGTGTCACGACTTCAGCCGAAGTTGGTCCCTCTCCTTGTTCGGGACGGTTTTCGGCGGTCGATGTCGCCGGTTTTCTAGCTACCGCTGATCTACTTTTCATTTTCTATATTTTGTCTTCATTATACACACCTGGTTTCCATCACTAATTACATGTTCCTTATTTAAGTAAGTAAAATGAAATTGCAACAGTGGCAGACTGAGGTTGTTTATCTAGGGTATACTATAACCAGGGAGGCCGTACTCTGGACCCCTCTAGAAAAAATTCAATTTTAGAAGCACCAAAGCCCATGCTGGAACTCAGAGGCTGAGGATCAGTTTGTAAAGATAAAACAACTGTTCGTTTCGGATACCGTTCTGGCATTCCCTAGATATGACCGTCCGTTTACTCAGACTTTGGACTGTAGGGAGGGGTTCATGATGTCAGTTTTGACCCAGAAACAGGGTGGATGAATAAGCCAGTGGCTTAATACTGCTCTCGCTTGGATAGGGTGGCTCAGGCTATGCCTTTGTGTTTGCAATTAGTTATAGCGGCAGCCCAGGCAGTTGAGGATTCTCTTAGAGATCCACATGCAGGGTCAATCTTGCTATTAGAACATAAGATGGCGTATATGTCTCCAGCTAGACATTTATCTTGTATGATTATATTGTTAAACATGCCAAATTTGACTATTGAGAGATGTACTACTCTGAACCCCTCCACCCTTATTCAAATAGCTACTGACGGGAGTCCACATGATTGTGTAACTGAAACGGAGAAAGATGTGTTGCCTAGGCCTGATTTGACAGATTTGCCATTAACAGATGTTAACTTCTTAGGGAGCGGCTCCCGAGGTGACGGTTTTGGAGAGTCTGGCGTGCCCAAAGTAAAATGCCTCCCACTCAGGCCCAGAAAATAGGATATGCACATCATTTTCACTATTGGATAGGAAACACTCTGAAGTTTCTAAAAGTGTTAACATAATGTCTGTGAGTATAACAGAACGGATATAGCAGGCAAAAACCAGAGGAATTTGTGTCCTGGAAAAGTTTTTTTTTGACACATTGCCTCATTTTGAACCCCTTCCTATTGAAAACAGCCATTTCTGGGAGTAAGATTGCAGTACCTATTGCTTCCACTCGATAACAACAGTCTCTAGACAGTGTTTGGTGATGTTATAGTTGCTCTGGATGGTAATAGAAAAAGAATTTTGAACTAGTCATCGGATGTAAACAGAAGAGGAAGCGCGTTCACGGGCTCGTGCGCGCTGTGGTTTATTCCTTTCCTATCGTCCAGTTTATAATCCGGTTGAAATATTATAGTAAATATACATAAAAGTGTTCCTAAGGATACATTATCAATGATGTTTGATTGTTCTTGGACAAGTGTGTAGGTATAGGTTGAACGCGTTCTCTTCACGGTTCAATGGGCGAGTGGACGCTGTATTTTATGAACATAATGCACCAACCAAACAGAGATTTATGGATATAATAAATAATTTTTTCTAACAAAAGAACCATTGGATATCTTCGCTGGACCCTTGGGAAGCCCTCAGCAGAAGTTCTTCAAAAGGTAAGGGATTTGTTTTCGCTGTGAAATGTGTTTTGTGTGAACCGCGATGGTTTATGAATTTATGCTAATGGGAAATATTGGAGGTGCTACCCTCAAACAATCAAATGTGGTGCTTTCGCCATAAAGCCTTTTTGAAATCTGACAACGCTGTGATATTGCCAAGAAGCAGAGCTTTTGATGACTATGCAAGACTTATATAGCTAGCGCCCAACCACTCCGTAAGTAGTTAACTTGTTAGGGAGAGGCAGCTGAGGGGTCGGTTTTGGAGAGCCTGGCGTGCCCAAAGTAAAATGCCTCCCATTCAGGCCCAGAAAATAGGATATGCATATATTTGGTACCATTGGATAGGAAACACTCTGACTTTTCCAAAACTGTTAACAATTTGTCTGTGAGTGAAACAGAACTCATATAGCAGGCGAAACCCCGAGGAATTTCTGTCCTGGAAAAAGTGATTTTGACACATTGCTCATTTGGGAACCCCTCCCCTAATGAAAATGACCATATAAGGGCATATGAATGCAGTACACGTCGCTTCCTTATGATTTCAACAGCCTCGAGACAGTGTATTTTTTCCATTTTGGATGAATAACACCAGAGAAAAAGACCAAACAATGAAGTCCCCCCTTGATGACAACAGTACCCAGCGCGCGCGCACGAGAAGTCACGCAGTGTCTTTTTTACCGTTGTTATCATTCAGTTTATATTCCGGTTGATTTATAATAGTAAATATACGTAAAAGTGTTCCTAAGGATACATTTAAAACTATGTTTGAATGTTCTTGGACAAGTTTATAGGTACAGTGGGGCAAAAAAGTATTTAGTCAGCCACCAATTGTGCAAGTTCTCTCACTTAAAAAAGATGAGAGAGGCCTGTAATCTTCATCATAGGTACACTTCAACTATGACAGACAAAATGAGGAAAACAAATCCAGAAAATCACATTGTAGGATTTTTAATGAATTTATTTGCAAATTATGGTGGAAAATAAGTATTTGGTCACATACAAACAAGCAAGATTTCTGGCTCTCACAGACCTGTAACTTCTTCTTTAAGAGGCTCCTCTGTCCTCCACTCGTTACCTGTATTAATGGCACCTGTTTGAACTTGTTATCAGTATAAAGACACCTGTCCACAACCTCAAACAGTCACACTGCAAACTCCACTATGGCCAAGACCAAAGAGCTGTCAAAGGACACCAGAAACAAAATTGTAGACCTGCACCAGGTTGGGAAGACTGAATCTGCAATAGGTAAGCAGCTTGGTTTGAAGAAATCAACTGTTGGAGCAATTATTAGGAAATGGAAGACATACAAGACCACTGATAATCTTCCTCGATCTGGGGCTCCACGCAAGATCTCACCCCGTGGGGTCAAAATGATTACAAGAACGGTGAGCAAAAATCCCAGAACCACACGGGGGGACCTAGTGAATGACCTGCAGAGAGCTGGGACCAAAGTAACAAAGCCTACCATCAGTAACACACTACGCCGCCAGGGACTCAAATCCTGCAGTGCCAGACGTGTCCCCCTGCTTAAGCCAGTACATGTTCAGGCCCGTCTGAAGTTTGCTAGAGAGCATTTGGATGATCCAGATGAGGATTGGGAGAATGTCAAATGGTCAGATGAAACCAAAATATAACTTTTTGGTAAAAACTCAACTCGTCGTGTTTGGAGGACAAAGAATGCAAAGAACACCATACCTACTGTGAAGCATGGGGGTGGAAACATCATGCTTTGGGGCTGTTTTTCTGCAAAGGGACCAGGACGACTGATCCATGTAAAGGAAAGAATGAATGAGGCCATGTATCGTGAGATTTTGAGTGAAAACCTCCTTCCATCAGTAAAGGCATTGAAGATGAAATGTGGCTGGGTCTTTCAGCATGACAATGATCCCAAACACACCGCCCGGGAAACGAAGGAGTGGCTTCGTAAGAAGCATTTCAAGGTCCTGGAGTGGCCTAGCCAGTCTCCAGATCTCAACCCCATAGAAAATCTTTGGAGGGAGTTGAAAGTCCGTGTTGCCCAGTGACAGCCCCAAAACATCACTGCTCTAGAGGAGATCTGCATGGAGGAATGGGCCAAAATACCAGCAACAGTGTGTGAAAACCTTGTGAAGACTTACAGAAAACGTTTGACCTCTGTCATTGCCAACAAAGGGTATATAACAAAGTATTGAGATAAACTTTTGTTATTGACCAAATACTTATTTTCCACCATAAAATTTAAAATCCTACAATGTGATTTTCTGGATTTCTTTTTCTCATTTCGTCTGTCATAGTTGAAGTGTACCTATGATGGAAATTACAGGCCTCTCTCATCTTTTTAAGTTGGAGAACTTGCACAATTGGTGGCTGACTAAATACTTTTTTGCCCCACTGTATAAGTTGAACGAGTTCGCGTCACGTTTCAATGGACTAGTGGAGGCTGTCGTTTCTGATTATAACGCGTGAACCAAATGGAGGATTTATGGATAAAATACGTTACTTTTTCTAACAAAAGAACCATGGATTGTCTTCGTTGGACACTTAGGATGACCTCAGCAGAAGTTCTTCAACAGGTAATTGATTTGTTTTTGCTGTGAAATGTGTTGTGTGTGCCATGATGGCTAATCGATACATGGCTATTGGAAAATGATGTGAGGTGCTACCCTCAAACAATGAAATGTGCTGCTTTCGCCGTGAAGCCTTTTTGAAATCTGACAACGCTGTGATATTGCCAAGAAACAGAGCTTTTGATGAGTATGGAACACTTGTATATTGGTGGATGTTTAATAATTCAACTTTTGGATTTTGAATTTGGCGCTTTACATTTTACCTGGTAGTGTCAGGAGGAGCCCGCTAGCGCCCCACTGGTCCCCAATAAGTTAACGCAGTATAAGCAGACTGAGAAACAACGACAAGAGAATGGAAAGGAGACTTTCTTACCATCGACTTCTCTGCCCTCACATGGTCTTCAAGACAGATGAACAACGGTAGAATGTCCTTGAAAGTAATGATAGCAAACATAGAAGAAATTGTAAAATCAGCACTAGTACACCAACTAAGATAATGGTGTAACACAGAGCCAGAGACGTTCGGATCCATATGCAGTTACTTTAAGGAAGGTAGGTCAGACAGGCAAAACTCAGAGAACAGCGTAGAGTGTGTCAAAGGGGATCCAGAAACAGAACCAGTACCAGGCGTAGGTCGGGGAAGGCGGCAGACGGGTAAACAGGAATCAAAACACAGTCCGAGGTCAGATAACAGGGAATCAGTCAATAGATCAATAGAGTGCTCAGAAATGACTAGCCGGGGCAGTACAAGACTTCGCAAAGCATTGGGGCCTGGAGATAGTATATATAGGGGAGAGAAGCGGATACAGCTGTGCAGCTAATTAGACCTAGGTACGGGGCTGATGGGAAATGTATTCAATACTCCGGTGATGGTGTCCTTCGGTGATCGGAGAGAGCCACAGAGGTGCGATCCATGACAAATGGCAAAACCACAAGAAAGTGGGTTGATGCAGACAATCTGGACATCTGTCACCAACTGGAATAGCTACAATGAAGAAACAACTCCTGAATCGAACATTGAATAAAAAATGATAAATGATAGACCTTCTGAATATCTGTTCACCTAGACATGTTAGGTAACATAGGGTATTCCGGTTATGTCCATGGACCATGTTCTTACTCTTTTAATAGGTTTTTCATAATTGGTATGATGACTGTTAGAGTGGTGTCTGCAAGGGAGGATCTTGTTTAGGTATAGTGTTTTCTAAAGTTGTTTTATAGGTTTTTGTTTGGTTTATTGTGTTTCTTTTTTATTAGTTTCTCATAGTCATTTAGTAGTTGTTTCTTTTTGTATTATTTTCTGTATATTCTACATCACTGACACAACCTCGGGTAAGGCTCTGTACTACATGCTCATCGCTTCTACATTGTATATTGGGTTATTCTGTTCGATATTTGTATTTTCTTTTGTTTGGTTTATTTTCTATTTTCGTGAGATTGTTATTTTTCTCTATGTTTTGATGGATCTTTTACTCCTTTCTAGGTAATTATGATTGGAGATTTTTGGTACTGACTCTCCAGTGTATATGAGAAAGTGGAGGTTAGATTGTTAAGATGGATGGAAGATTGATTACCTCCATAGAGTTTCAGAAAGTGCTTCCCTTCTCATCTATACTGGAAAATGTAATTGTGTGAAACACTGTGATTTTCAAAGGGGGTTATGTAGGACAAAAACTCACGACAATGATTACATTTACAGTATTCCGACTGACCACTACCACTTTGAAGTATTGAGGCAGAAAAACATACATAACGAATAAGACATATGTGAGCAGAATATCTGCTGAGCTCAGGTAAATGGACAGAGCTAGATAAACATAGAATATTGGACTCCAGTAGAAACAGGATGTCAGCAGAAAAGACATATGGAACTGATACCCAGACATGTAGAAACAGGATGTCAGAAAAGACATATGGAACTGATAACCAGACATGTAGAAACAGGATGTCAAAAAAGACATATGGAACTGATAACCAGACATGTAGATACAGGATGTCAGAAAAGACATGGAACTGATAACCAGACATGTAGAAACAGGATGTCAGAAAAGACATATGGAACTGATAACCAGACATGTAGAAACAGGATGTCAAAAAAGACATATGGAACTGATAACCAGACATGTAGAAACAGGATGTCAGAAAAGACATATGGACCTGATAACCAGACATGTAGAAACAGGATGTCAGAAAAGACATATGGAACTGATAACCAGACATGTAGAAACAGGATGTCAAAAAAGACATATGGAACTGATAACCAGACATGTAGAAACAGGATGTCAGAAAAGACATATGGACCTGATAACCAGACATGTAGAAACAGGATGTCAGAAAAGACATATGGAACTGATAACCAGACATGTAGAAAAAGGAAGTCAGCAGATAATGTAACAAAGGACCTATAGAAAACAGAGAAAATGTGTTAGCATATGGGGAGTGTCCATATGCTTCATGTAAGGATGAAATACTATAAAGGTCGAGCCCTGCTGTACAGAATTTGGTTGTTTCATGAAATAACATGGCTTTGCTACTTTGTATTAAAGTCACATTTGAATTCACAAGTTCCAGTAAGGTGTAACATTTCTGGGTCAAGATTCCACGACATAATCGGCGAGGAGGAGCAACGAATCTGAGTCCGGGTCCAAGATAGTAAGGTCTTCGCCGGTGTGGCATGGCCTGTTGCAACCACTTGTTCTTTTCCAGCCAGAGAGCTGTCATCATTGGTGGAAGTGCATGGCTCGGACTCCTCTGGAACAGGTGCTCGTTGTTTTCAGTGAATTAATGGCCAGTCCTCGGAGGCTTGTGATTCTCCACACCGGCTGATGAACATTACTGCACACTGATACATTTCAGCAGCAAATTTTTGGGGGTTTAGAGATTTGACCTCTTTTCTCATTCGTTTTTCTATATATTCGCTTCCTGATAGTTTGTCTTTTAGACATGCTGGCAAATTGTGTCATCTCTATAGCTTACTTTTACCTAATTATATCCACTAGTAGAGCTAGCTAACGTTAACAGGCTACGTTAGGCTACTGCCTTAATCCCTAATCATGTCCGTCACACAACATAAAAATCAATACAATCATTTCATTGGCAGATTCATTTCATATTAAAGTTTCACAATTGGATAATCCCATATAAACACACACACATCACAATAGCTACCAAACATAGTGGGAGTGAATTTGGGGAGAAGTGGAATAGTGGTGGGGGCGAGAACTGCAGCAATGCTATGAGCTGGTGGCTGGGGTGCAGTGCAGTGCCCCAAATTCAAGTGCCGTCATAGGCATCTGCCTAATCTTGCCTAATGGGAGGGCTTCATGAAACTGATCTCAGGCAGGCCCTGGCCCTCGCTTTTAATTTGCACCTTTTCCGTGTACCCTAGAGAATGAAAGGGGTTCTTCAACAAAAAGCCCACAACATTTTCGGCAGCATTGGCCATTCCACCATTCTGGAGGAGAAAACTGCACTTGCGCTGGTAGCTTGCTAGCTACTGAAGTTAGCAAGGCTAACTTAAAAATGTTTTTAAATAAATAGCTGGACACAAAAATGAAGTTTGGAAACCAAGAAAACAATTTAAAATATACCTCTTATGTCTCCTGTAATTTGAAAAAACGAATGTGAATGGAATAATATCCAAAAAATGCTCAACTATCACTCTTAATCTCTACCCCATAATGCTCTGTGGCACAATCCCAATAGACAATACCAGGTTCATTCTCTGATCCCAATTCTCTGATTGGATGGACAACGTGTCAGTCAACTGCAAAAGCTTTGATTGGTTGGAGGACATCTTCCGGATAGTGGTCATAATTACCATGTATGCCTATGGAAAAGAGTGGGCACTGCTTTGGAAAAACAGCCATATTTGCCTGCCAGAACTGGAGAGGTCTCTGTAAACATTCCTATAGAATACATGTTGACTCACCTGTATGAATGAAGGTGTGTTTCTTCATGTCAGACTTCTGGTGAAACCAGATCCAGTGCAACAGGGCATTGCTTTGGAAAAATATTTGCCTGCCAGAACTGGAGAGGTCTCTGTAAACATGCCCCCCTTTAACTCTTCCTGGCTCTATCAACTTCACAACCTGTTCTAGCTTGTCCCAGTCATGCTCTGTGCTTAATTTCAACCCAAAAATTCCAAGTGAAGACGTTGAATCAATGTGGAAATCTGATTGGATTTTCAAAAAGTCATCAATTGAAGGGAATTTTGTCTTTTTCTCACCTAAATCCAATGATATGATGACATGTTTTTTGTTGGATTCCAACCAAATGTAAATCAAAACTAGACATTGAACTGACATCTTTTCCCAATAGTTAGAAATAGCTAGTGATAGTGATGCACAAGCTAGGTCTACTTGAAACATCGGCATCTTCTGACAGCATTAACCTGCCAGATTCAGAAGCTCAAAAACCCCATTTGACTTTTGTCTCAAGTTCAGAAGAAAAAAACTAAAATGAAACATATAATTGATTTCAATTGTTGTTTTTCAGTCAAAGACAATCGTGTCAATATTAGTTTAATTTTAATTTCAGTTTACAAAATTTTGAATTAATTCTAATTTCAGTTTTCCATTACTATAATAACCTTGGTATGGTATGGCCTTGTGGAAAATGAGTAACACATTTCGACATTTCGACACAAATAGACAATATCTCTATTCCCATAGAATACATGTTGACTCACCTGTATGAATGAAGGTGTGTTTCTTCATGTCAGACTTCTGGTGAAATCAGATTAGCAGGTGTGCTTGAACACTTTCCTACACACCTTACAGCCAAATGTACGCTCCTGAACACAAGAACATAGCATACTATATTGTCTTCGTAATTTGTGGGACATTATATTTATTGGGTTATCACATTCCAAAAGGATGGATTGTTTTCATATATTTTTTTTCCACAATTGTAAGTGGGGAGGACAGAGCCAGGTGCCGTGAAAGTAGTTGTCTGGAGTGGGGTTTAATAATTTAATATTTTAATGAAATATTTTGTATCTGTAGTAATTGTCATGTAGCTTCATCTGTGATTAATAAAGAGTGTTAAGATACTGGAGGTTCCATGGTGGCGTTTCGTTTTGGGGTTGTGATCCACCCTGTCCTCATCCACCCATATCTTTCCTGTTTCAGCTAACTTCATTTCTTTGTCGACAGTCAGGATGTAGGACTTGCGGTGACCCACAGCATACTCTGCCAGGAGGTTGTCCAGCCCATGAAGTGGGGATTCCTCAGGGCAGCTATGTGTATTGTCACTTTCCAGTAACATAGATGCTCTTAGAAGAAGGCTCTTCTTAAAGGTGCCTTCCAGGATGAGTATGGAGTGGCCCTTCAGGAGTTGACACCCCTCAATGAGGTCTCTCTCCGACAGAGAGATTTGACAGTGCTGAAAGAAATGTGGTTGTCAGTATTAAGAGTTTGCTGGGAACACTGCTTTGAGCCTCATAATTGTTTATTTTTTATTTATTTTTACGCTGGTGCTGGAACTGATTCTAATATCAATGTGTCTTATAATCCCATGTGGGATGGCCACATGGCACTACAATAAAATACACTATATACAAAACTATGTGGACACCCCTTCAATTAAATGACTTTGGCTATTTCATTCCCAACGTTGCTGACAGGTGTATAAAATCAAGAAAACAGCCATGCAACCTCCATAGACAAGCATTGGCAGTAGAATGGCCTTACTGAAAAGCTCAGTGACTTTCAACATGGCACCATCATAGGATGCCATCTTTCCAGCAAGTCAGTTCGTAAAATGTCTGACCTGCTAGAGCTTCCCTGGTCAACTGCAGGTGCTGCTGTTGTGAAGTGGAAAGGTCTAGGAGTAACAATTGTTCAGCTGCAAAGTGGTAGGCCACACAAGCTCACAGAACGGGACCGCCAAGTGCTGAAGCAGGTAAACATCAACTGTCCCCGGTTGCAACACTCACTACCGAGTTCCAAACTACCTCCTGGAAGCAACGTCACTAACTGTTCATCAGGAGCTTAATGAAATGGGTTTCCATGGCCGGTCTTTCCGCTAGATGTTAGAACATTGCTGCGGAGACTTGTCTTCATTCAGCCACAAGAGCATTAGTGAGGTCGGGTACTGATGTTGGGCGATTAGTCCTAGCTCGCAGTTGGACTTCCAATTCATCCCAAAGCTGTTTGATAGGGTTGAGGTCAGGGCTCTGTGCAGGCCAGTCAAGTTCTCAAATGCCATTGTATGCTGTAGTGAAAAGTTTTCCTTTCAATGAAACTAAGGGGCCTAGCCCGAACCATGAAAAGCAGCACCAGACCATTATTCCACGTCTACCAAACTTTACAGTTAGAATGATGCATTGGGGAAGGTAGCGTTTTCCTGGCATATGCCAAACCCAGATTTGTCCATTGGACTGCCAGATGGTGAAATGTGATTCATCACTCCAGATAACGTGTTTTCATTGCTCCAGAGTCCAATGGCGGCGAGATTTACACCACTACGGTAGTCGCTTGGCATTGCGCTTGGTGGTCTTAGGCTTGTGTGCGGCTGCTTGGCCATGGAAACCCATTTCATGAAGCTCCAGACGAACAGTTCCTGGGCTGACATTGCTTCCGAAGGAAGTTTGGAACTCAGTAGTTCCGTTGTTGTTCCTAGATGTTTCCACTTCACAATAACAGCACATGTGAATTAGCGCAGAAGAGGATGGCTGATGTTTTACATGCCCATAATCAATTTTGCTATTTTGTTCGTTTCTTTGCGTTGTTTTGCATTGTTTGTAACTTATTTTATACATAATGTTGTTGCTACCATCTCTTATGACCAAAAATAACTTCTGGACATCAGAACTGGGATTACTCACCACAGACTGAAATAAGCTTTTTCCTTTAACTTAGCGCACGGATCCCGTGAACGGGATCAAAATCGAGAACATCCGGCGAAGCACCTTTTCCGTGTACCCCAGAGAATGCCCACAAAATAACATTTTCTTGGATGGAATTCCCTCGGGTGTTTGCCTGCCATATCTGTTCTGTTATACTCACAGACATTATTTTAACATATTTACTACAAATTTGTGCATATCCTAGCTTCTGGGCCTGAGTGGCAGGCAGTTTACTTTGGGCACGTCGGACAGGCGGAAATTCAGGAAACTAGACCCGTGCACAGAAGTTAATGAGTCCGATGAGAAAGATATACTGCTCTCCCAGGAACAGGCCCAGATCCCCACCTTTTGTGTGAAGAAACTACGGTGGATAAGAGGACGCAGATCAAGCTGCCTTTTGAGAATCCGTAGGCGAGCGAGTAAACTCACATTGCCATCAATTCTACTTGCTAACATGCGATCATTGGAAAATAAAATAGACGACCTAGGATTACGATTATCCTACCAACAGGAGATTATCCTCTTAAGGAGCAGCAAGGTGCGCTGGGGCGCTAGCGCCCCACTCCCGACACATTCCAGGTGAAATACAAGGCGCCAAATTCAAAATCCAAAAGTTGAATTATTAAACATGCATCAATATACAAGTGTTTCATAGTCATCAAAAGCTCTGCTTCTTGGCAATATCACAGCATTGTCAGATTTCAAAAAGGCTTTACGGCGAAAGCACCACATTTGATTATTTGAGGGTAGCACCTAACATCTTTTTTCCATTACCATAAATTCATTAGCCTTCACGGTTCACACAAAACACATTTCACAGCGAAAACAAATCAATTACCTGTTGAAGAACTTCTGCTGAAGGCTTCCCAAGTGTCCAACGAACACAATCCATGGTTCTTTTGTTAGAAAAAGTAATGTATTATATCCATAAATCTCTGTTTGGTTGGCACGTTATAATCAGAAACTACAGCCTCCACTAGTCCATTGAAACGTGAAGAGAACTCGTTCAACTTATACCTATAAACTTGTCCAAGAACAATCAAACATCATTGTAAATGTTTCCTTAGGAACACTTTTATGTGTAAATAGTATAATATTTCAACCGGAATATAAACTGGGCGATAAGAAAGGAAAAAACCACAGAGCATGCCTGCTGGGAGCGCGCGTTTACTCCTATTGACATTCTCTGTGGACACTTTCTTATTCCTCTTCTTCTCTGCTCTAAAAGCAGCTAAGAAGAATCAGAACACTTTCTCGAGACTGTTGACATCCAGAGGAAGCGATAGGTACTGCATTCATATGCCCTTATATGGGCATTTTCATAAGGTAGGGTTCCAAATGAGTTAATCTGTCAAAACCACTTTTTCCAGGACAGACATTCCTCGGGTTTTCGCCTGCCATATCCGTTCTGTTATACTCACAGACAAAATGTTAACACTTTTAGAAAATGCAGAGTGTTTCCTATCCAATGGTACTAAATATGTGCATATCCTATTTTCTGGGCCTGAATGGGAGGCATTTTACTTTGGGCACGCCAGGCTCTCCAAAACGGTCACCTCGTGCGCTGCTCCCTAAGAAGTTAATAGGTAAATAGCACAATAAAATAAAACTAAGGAGCAAGGAAGATAATGAATATCACAGGAAAATAGGTAGACGTTTGGAAAAAGTAATTGTAAAACCATGGAGTTGCTAAAAGAAAAAATTGCTAAATTCTACCAATTCGTCTCGAATATGAAAGAGTAAACTAGATATGGTAAGGCAAAGTTACCCTATTAACAGGAGAATTCAAATTAAATAAAGAATACAGGGAGGTAATTATGAATTGGAACAAACACATAGAACCAGAATAAGAAGCTCAGTAAGTGTATTGAATTTTAGCGTTCTATTAACGTTATTACGCTCATAGGACTATTTTGAGAATGGATAGGGTAAAATGGGATGCTTAGTATTGTCGTTCAGGTTATTTTGTTTGGAGTTCAAAAGCACTAGATTGGATATACCAGAGTGAAGATAACTGAGTGAATTGGAATGAATATTGTTGGTGTTGTTGGTGTCAGTAAATTTAAGGGAAATAACAATTTGAAGTATTGCAAGCAGCATAGTTAGTCACCAGCGTGTTTAAATAACATCTAAAGAGCTTAACTTCTCAGGGATCACTGGGGCGCTAGCGGCCTGCTCCCGACACTACCAGGTAAAATGTAAGGCGCCAAATTCAAAATCCAAAAGTTGAATTATTAAACATCCACCAATATACAAGTGTTCCATACTCATCAAAAGCTCTGTTTCTTGGCAATATCACATCGTTGTCAGATTTCAAAAAGGCTTGACGGCGAAAGCAGCACATTTCATTGTTTGAGGGTAGCACCTCACATATTTTTCCCATAACCATGAATCGATTAGCCATCATGGCACACACATAACACATTTCACAGCGAAAACAAATCAATTACCTGTTGAAGAACTTCTGCTGAGGTCATCCTAAGTGTCCAACGAAGACAATCCATGGTTCTTTTGTTAGAAAAAGTAATGTATTTTATCCATAAATGCTCCATTTGGTTCGCACGTTATAATCAGAAACGACAGCCTCCACTCCTCCATTGAAACGTGACGCGAACTCGTTCATCTTATACCTATAAACTTGTCCAAGAACAATCAAACATAGTTTTAAATGTATCCTTAGGAACACTTTTACGTATATTTACTATTATAAATCAACCGGAATATAAACTGATCGATAACGACGGTAAAAAAGAATCCGCGCGACTTGTCTTGAGCGCGCGCTGGGTACTGTTGACATAAAAGATACACTTCCTGGTTTGCTGTTATTCTCTGGTCTAATTCATCCAAAATGAAAACTTACACTGTCTCGAGACTGTTGACATCTAAAGGAAGCGATGGGTACTGCATTCATATGCCCTTATATGGTCATTTTCATGAGGGAGGGGTTCCCAAATGAGCAATGTGTCAAAATCACTTTTTCCAGGACAGAAATTCCTCGGGGTTTCGCCTGCTATATGCGTTCTGTTTTATTCACAGACAAATGGTTAATGGTTTTGGAAAATTCAGAGTGTTTACTATCCAATGGTACTAAATATGTGCATATCCTACTTTCTGGGCCTGAATGGGAGGCATTGTACTTTGTACTACACGCCAGGCTCTCCAAACGGTCACCTCATGAGCCGATCCCTAACAAGTTAACGTTGTATTTCGCCACATTCGAACCATCGCTAAAAGTTTAGATTTGACGTTCAATGTTGATAAAATATTATGCTATGTGTTAGAGCAGAAACACGAGGAGTTATGGCTTTGGTAAAGTACTAAGAACCATGCGACTCAAGAAAAACTTCAGTCTCTGTTTTTCTAATTCGAAATAAATGCATAAGAATTGAGACATGGGGAGGAGGATATAATAACTTCTTAAAGTGGCCTCCCTGTAAAAAGCAGAAATAGGTTTGTTTTAACTATATTTAACAAATAAAAAAAAATGTAACTGGTAACAAACGTTAGCAAAAAAGAGAGGTGGTTGGAAGCAAGTAATTAGTGGGATGTTTAAAAGTAAAGGTATGAATAAAACATTACTTTTGTCTGACAATCAAGCTGATAAGGCAGCACCAACTTTTTGAAGGTCCAACAGTTGTTAACTAATAGTTTTGCATTTGACTAAACTAATGCAAAGGTTAAACCGATAGGATTACTGGAAAGGGCTTCTGGGATTGGTTAGTTTAAAGTAAGGTCAATTCCACTTAATGGAAAACTATTATATGAGGTTTGAATATAGTGCTTGCTTTCAGGAAAAATGGAAGTCAAATACGTGTGTATGTGTGTTAATTAAGGGAGACAATAGATAATGGTTAACAGAAATAATCTACTGTATAATAGCTATGAAATTGGTCTATTGGAAATTGGGATAACAGAGTGTTTGTACATGATTATGGCAGTGAGAGACCAACCTACAATACCGTGTGTGTGTGTGATGTGAATGGGTGTAGGAACAATCAATGAGATTGTAAACGTCTCACTGGGGTGTGGGATTTAATTTGTATAGAACTGTTTTGTAAATCCCTGAATAGTTGAACAATTCCTGGTGAAAGCTGATCACTTTCACTAGAAATTGGGGGGGAAAACAAAAACCGGGAGAATTTCATTTAGAAAAAAAAAAAAACTTTTTTGTGAGAAACACTATTTTCTATCCAAATTGTACTATTACTTTAGGAGATTATTATTATCTCCTTAGGAAATTATATGGATAGTGTTTGGGGAGTAGAGCCTTGTTCAGTCTGCATATAGGAGTAGAGAGAGAGTTTTGGGCTGAACACACGTGTGTTAGAACATGCAGTAAGACAACCATCAGGATTACTCTGGGGCAGTGGGGAGTATATGGGGTGAAAGAGGTAGGCGCCCATCGCCAGACAGTGTAGATGAGGAGGATAAGATAGATACTGAATTACTAGGTATTTGAGTTAGCTACAGTAGATTTGGCTCTAGCACAGGAACAGAAACCATTTTTAACATTGTTCTGACTCATGAGGCTTCAGGGGGGGAAGCAATGGTACCGGTGCTGATTTCCAAGTTGGGTCCCGTTAACCTATTGGGAAGGGATGTGATGACACTTTTGAATATAGCTGTACCACCCACTGAAAGGGGCATGAAGGCCCACATAGTTAAGAACAACATGGTCATCTGTGGGGACAGCGAACCTTGTTGCTAGTATAGTCAGGACTTAGGCAGAACGGTGGGAGAGTATGGGTTATTGGGTATCAAAGGGAAAGAAGATTAATGACTGGGTATCCTTGGAGGGAGGGGTTGCGCACAGCCCATCCGCAGACAGATACCGTAGGAAGTTTTGTTTGGCAATCCCTTGATATGACTGTTCGTTTACTGAGACTGTGGAAAGGGGGTCATGACGTCAGCTTTGACCTAGAAACATGGGGGAAGAAGGATAAGCCAGTGGCTTGTATTATATTGTTAAATATGCCAAATCTAACAATTGAGCGATGTACTACTTTGAACCCCTCTACTTTAATCCCAATAGCCACTGATGGTTGCCCCCATGACTGTGTGGTGGAGACGGAGAAAGTAGTTCTCCCCAGACCAGATCTAATTGATTTGCCTTTGCCAGATGCTGAAATTACTACGTTTATAGATGAGTCTTCAAGGTAGAACTCAGATGTTTCGAATACAACTGGGTATGATGTTGCTGCTCTTACTAAAATCTTAGAGGCTGTATCACGACCTAGTCACTATTCTGTGCAGCAGGCAGAAATTGATTTATTTGTTATGATCTCTCAATTTCTATATATATGGTAGAGCCATTTTTAGATATGGTAGTGTTTTGATACAGGGGCAGAGCCTTGTATCAACAGGAGGGATATGGTAGAGATGATTGTTAGATATGGTAGAGATTGTTGGACAACACAAATTACTTAATACATTTTTTTTGTTAATACAATATTATAGAATGCATGAATTCTATGATTAAAAGTAGGTTAAGATAGACACACCTGAGTACAGAATGAAATTGGGTAAAATGTCTACTAATAGTATTAATGAGAGATTCGGATAACCCCAGACAAGGGATTATCTCCATTTGAGAAAGTATTTGGTAGACCTTTTAGAATGAGAGTTAGGAAGATAGTAGCAGATCACATGAGAAGTTGTTTGCTAACCACACCTGTATGTCAGAGATTTTATGCCCAACAGAAGAACTACAGAAGGAGGTGAGCCATACGATCCAGCCTGGTGACTGGGTGTGGGTCCAGTCTCTGGAGAAAAAGGACTGGAAGCAGCCCCGTTGGGAAGGTCCCTACCAGGTTATGTTGGTCACAGCCTTTGCCATTAGAATATCAGAAAGAGCAACCTGGGTCAACGTTACCCACTGCAGAAAGGTAGGAACACATACAAACATGGAGGAGCACACGCAGAGTTAGAGAGCAGAACTGGACCGATAGGGTCTGGGGTCACCTCTGTTAGCGAAGATTTCCTACCCCGACCTATCATCACTGTAGTGTGTTCCCTAGAGGTGTGGGTATGGGGTGGTACCTAGCAGACTGGCTAAGGGCAGGAGAGGGTTGGCGTTTTTTGGGATATGGGGTACCTTGAGCTGCATCATAGTTTTGATGATCTTTTTTATAAATCCTGATTCAACACCTCTAGTATAAATTATATGTCGCTGACAGGTTTAAGAAGTAAAAGACTAGTTATATAATACCCGACCCCTCATGAATAAGAAGGATATAGAGAAGGAGTCCAAATAGGTGATGATGTGAGATTTAAGGTAAATATTAAACATTTCCCTAATAGAGCAGGAATATGGGTGCATAATAAATTGTATCTGTTTGGGACCCACTTCATCTTATTCCTGGCCTAGGTAATTAAACATACTTGGGGACTGGGGTATGTGAAAGGAAAGTGATTTTGATGGAATTTTAAACAAAGTTTGGATATTAATGACTGTAGAGTAGATGTAGCAGTAACCCTCCAAAGAGTCACAGAAACAGACACGAAATGAAGGTATTGGGATTACACTGATGATTATGGACACGATTTTTCCTGTTCATTAATCCAGTCGGTAGAGACCAACTTCATGAAAGACCCAGGTCTTGTAATGGATCTCAATAGATGTCTGTCAATGTGACTGATTTGGGTTCAGAAGTATAGGAGAAAATTCTCAACCTTACAGATTCTATAACTGATGTGTGGTGGGCTTGTACCAATACAGGAGGCCTCTTTCAGGCATTACCTAAAGGGTGGAGGGGCACTTGTGTTCTGGTATTATTGGTCCAACCAGTTAGGATTAGACATCAAAGGCCAGTTCTGGACGGGATAACTAGAAAAAGGAGAAATATAGGTTCTATTATATGTAGTTCTATTTGGATGGATGTCATAGGCATCGCCAGAGAAGTTCCAGACGAGTATAAAGCTATGACTCAGATTGGGGAGGGTTTTATCACTACGTTCTTCTGGTGGGTAATGATAACTAAAAATGTTGATTGGATCAATTATATATATATTATAATAAACAAGGATTTGTGAATAAGACTAGAGATGCGGTGATGGGAATCTCATGACCTGGCAAAATAGGTTGGCTCTAGATGTGTTATTGGCTGAAAGGGTGGCGTCTGCAGAAGGGTGGGGGAATAATGTGCTGTACCTTCTTCCCCAATAACATAGCTCCAGCTCTGACGAGTTGGTTTGACAATATGTTTGGACAATGGAAAAATGTAATGATTACTGTGTTGTGGGCAACTTTCACCTGTATGACTGTGTTAGTTCTATTGGGTGTTGTGTGATTCCGTGTGTGAGAGGTTTAATTTCCAGGACTCTGGAGAAATCAATGAGACAACAGATGGTGGGATACGGACCGATTCCGAGCTCTGACCAGGGGAATGATGAATACATGCCTCATGACCCTCTAGATGGCTCCAGTTCCTTTACTTATGAGGAACCCATGTTTGATGAGACAATTTTCAATGTTTAGATTAGATCTTAATTGTTATGCTGTTTCTTTTCATGAAGATCATAATGAAAATCCTAACCAGAAGAGTTATGATTGGATATAGGCCTAGAACAGTAATTGATGAGGATCAGATGTAAATACATGTATTGGATTGGTGTGGTGTCATTATTAATTCTAATCAATATAGATGGGTGATTGTGTATAAAAATTTAGTCAATAGGGTGGATTGTTATAGATTTTATGGTTATGACTAAATGTTTGTACATCTAAGAATATTCCATTCTGAAAATGTATGCAATAGAGATAGGGTTATAAGACAACATGGTAGTCCAATTAATGTGTGTGTCTAGAAATGAAGTTTGTGGAAGGGGAACAGGCGGGTATGACTTGGGTACTGAATGGGTACTGTGGGAAGACATTATTTTCTTGGAAAGGGTGGGGGAAATGGTGGGGCCTTTGTATCTTTGTATTTCAACATTGTACCATATAAAAGACTGTGTACACCTTTTAGAGCCCAGAGCTCTCCTGAATTAAACCATTTACATTTGACCATTGTATATTGGGCTTCTGTCTGTCTTATTTCAACCAGTATCTTACAAATACTGGGTAACAGACAGAGTTTGTTCAGTTTGTG
This sequence comes from Brachymystax lenok tsinlingensis, assembly GCA_030435695.1. Taxonomy (NCBI): domain Eukaryota; kingdom Metazoa; phylum Chordata; class Actinopteri; order Salmoniformes; family Salmonidae; genus Brachymystax; species Brachymystax lenok. The sequence continues at coordinate 20,434,824 of CM059812.1, read as the reverse complement.
AACATTGAGAACTAAATTTCTATAACAGTGTCACAAGAGCAATACATTTGTCAAGCACTAAAATGTATTATATCTCAAATGGCCATATCTTTAACTACCCCCTTACAGGCAAATCACTGACAATCAAGGGAGTTTGATCACCTAAAATAATAAAACTATGATCAGCCTGAGAATTCAAAAATGAGTAACCATGTGAGTCTCTCTGAGTTGCTATCTATGTGATGTAGTTCTCTTGCTTATTAAAACTGATCTCAGATCAGCTGTTAGCAGGGTCATAGACTGAACATATGTGCAGTGGTTCTCCTGTTTGCGTTGGAAGCCGAAGAGGCAGCGGGGTCAGCGGTAGGGTTGGTTGCCACTGTGCTGATGGCTGCAAATGATGAGGTTGGAGCTCTGGCTGAAGGCTTTGCCACACACCGGGCACACGTTGGGCTTCTCACCTATAGGTGAAGTTCACTATTTTATAAGTTAAAGGGGCAGTGCGGTTGTTAGAGTGCTAAATATCCATATTTCCGATGGCCGTATTTTCCACATGTATGTTCAATAAGCACACTCTCTGTCTCTCCCACTCTGTTTCCATTGTCTACCAAGCCGTCATATCGGTTTAGTCCACTAGAGACCATTCATTGCATTGTGTTAGTAACCAATAACCAACTGTTTGTGTGTTTATGTGATTCTGTGTGATTATGTAGTTAGTTAGTGAATAAATAATTAAGCCAATTTGTATATCGCGGATTCATCACCTATGCTAGGGTTCGTGCAGATATCTAAGGATTTTGCGACATTCAGAATGAGACTGATAGAAGGTAAACAATTAAGAGGTTAACCAAATCGATAGAGAGAGAAACCGGTCCAGGTCCGTAAAGACCTGGGGTAACTGTGCACTACCACAACTAAACTTGCTTAATATTTGTGACCTGAGAGTAAGAAGGTTGATTAGTAAGAAGGGATATAAAATTGTGAGTAAGGGCGGTTGTTCTATTTAGAAAATAATAATCTAGTGAGTATTTAACTGTGTTAAATTAATCACAGATCCGAATCAAGAGTCGCGACTAATAATAAAATCCAAGGGAATGAAAATAGCATGTGTGAGACCTAATATTTGTTCAAAAGTCACATCTAAAAATACAATTCCAAAGAAAGGAGAGGAGTGTTTAAACCCTACCTAGGCGTTTGTAAGGAGACTATCAAAATATATTGAAGGAAAATCCTCAAAAGAGGTTCCCGAACTTACGGGAGATGAGAGATATATGGAGTCTAAGAATAAAAAGAAATGTATATTATGGTCCAAGGTGGAGAAAGAGGTATGGATTTGAGTGGCGTTTAGACGTAGACAAATTAGAGACCATGATAAAAACAGATCCACAAGGTATGTGGAGATAGGGTGTCACGACTTCAGCCGAAGTTAGTCCCTCTCCTTGTTCGGACGGCTTTCGGCGGTCGACGTCACCGGTTTTCTAGCTACCGCCGATCTACTTTTCATTTTCTATATTTTGTCTTCATTATACACACCTGGTTTCCAATCACTACTTACATGTTCCTTATTTAAGTAAGTAAAATGAAATTGCAACAGTGGCAGACTGAGGTTGTTTATCTAGGGTATACAATAACCAGGGAGGGCCGTACTCTGGACCCCTCTAGAAAAATTCAATTTTAGAAGCACCAAAGCCCATGCTGGAACTCAGAGGCTGAGGATCAGTTTGTAAAGATTTCGGATACCATTCTGGCATTCCCTAGATATGACCGTCCGTTTACTCAGACTTTGGACTGTAGGGAGGGGTTCATGATGTCAGTTTTGACCCAGAAGCAGGGGAAGAATAATCCAGTGGCTTAATACTCCTTTCGCTTGGATAGGGTGGCTCAGGCTATGCCTTTGTGTTTGCAATTAGTTATAGCGGCAGCCCAGGCAGTTGAGGATTCTCTTAGAGATCCACATGCAGGGTCAATCTTGCTATTAGAACATAAGATGGCGTATATGTCTCCAGCTAGACATTTATCTTGTATGATTATATTGTTAAACATGCCAAATTTGACTATTGAGAGATGTACTACTCAGAACCCCTCCACCCTTATTCAAATAGCTACTGACGGTCCACATGAGCACGCATCCAACTCTGAGTCCACATGATTGTGTAACTGAAACGGAGAAAGATGTGTTGCCTAGGCCTGATTTGACAGATTTGCCATTAACAGATGGGGAAATTGCTATGTTAACTTCTTAGGGAGCGGCTCCCGAGGTGACGGTTTTGGAGAGTCTGGCGTGCCCAAAGTAAAATACCTCCCACTCAGGCCCAGAAAATAGGATATACACATAATTAGCACTATTGGATAGGAAGCACTCTGAAGTTTCTAAAAGTGTTAACATAATGTCTGTGAGTATAACAGAATGGATATAGCAGGCGAAAACCCGAGGAATTTCTGTCCTGGAAAAAGTTTTTTTGACACATTGCCTCATTTTGAACCCCTTCCTATTGAAAACAGCCATTTCTGGGAGTAAGATTGCAGTACCTATTGCTTCCACTCGATAACAACAGTCTCTAGACAGTGTTTGGTGATGTTATAGTTGCTCTGGATGGTAATAGAAAAAGAATTTCGAACTAGTCATCGGATGTAAACAGAAGAGGAAGCGCGTTCACGGGCTCACGCGCACTGTGGTTTATTCCTTTCCTATCGTCCAGTTTATAATCCGGTTGAAATATTATAGTAAATATACATAAAAGTGTTCCTAAGGATACATTATCAATGATGTTTGATTGTTCTTGGACAAGTGTGTAGGTATAGGTTGAACGCGTTCTCTTCACGGTTCAATGGGCGAGTGGACGCTGTATTTTATGAACATAATGCACCAACCAAACAGAGATTTATGGATATAATAAATAATTTTTTCTAACAAAAGAACCATTGGATATCTTCGCTGGACCCTTGGGAAGCCCTCAGCAGAAGTTCTTCAAAAGGTAAGAGATTTGTTTTCGCTGTGAAATGTGTTTTGTGTGAACCGCGATGGTTTATGAATTTATGCTGATGGGAAATATTGGAGGTGCTACCCTCAAACAATCAAATGTTGTGCTTTCGCCGTGAAGCCTTTTTGAAATCTGACAATGCTGTGATATTGCCAAGAAGCAGAGCTTTTGATGACTATGCAACACTTTTATAGCTAGCGTCCAACCACTCCGTAAGTAATTAACGCTGTATAAGGGGACGGGGAAACAACGACAGGAGAATGGAAAGGAGACTTTCTTACCATCGACTTCTCTGCCCTCACATGGTCTTCAAGACAGATGAAGAACGGTAGAACGTCCTTGAAAGTAATGGTAGCAAAAATAGAAGAAATTGTAAAATCATCTACGACTAGCACTAGTACACCAACTAAGATAATGGCAAAACCACAAGAAAGTGGGTTGATGCAGACAATCTGGACATCTGTCACCAACTGGAGTAGCTACAATGAAGAAACTACTCCTGAATCGAACATTGAATAAAAAATGATAAATAATGTTAGATCTTCTGAATATCTGTTCACCTAGACATGTTAGGTAACATAGGGTATTCCGGTTATGAGTGTCCACGGACCATGTTCTTACTCTTTTAATAGGTTTTTCATATTTGGTATGATGACTGGACTACAAAAAGAAAACCAGCCCCCGTTGCGGACCATGACGTCCTGCTCCCAGACAAACTAAACAACTTCTTTGCTCGCTTTGAGGACAATACAGTGCCACCGACACGGCCCGCTACCAAAACCTGCGGGCTCACCTTCACCGCAGCCAATGTGAGAAAAACATTTAAATGTGTTAACCCTCGCAAGGCTGCCGGCCCAGATGGCATCCCTGGCCGTGTCCTCAGAGCATGCGCAGACCAGCTGGCTGGTCTGTTTACGGACATATTCAATCAGTCCCTATCCCAGTCTGCTTTTCCCACATGCTTCAAGAGGGCCACCATTGTTCCTGTTCCCAAGAAAGCTAAGGTGACTGAGCTAAATGACTATCGCCCCCGTAGCACTCACTTCAATCATCATGAAGTGCTTTGAGAGATTAGTCAAGGATCATATCACCTCCATCCTGCCAGACACCCTGGACCCACTCCAATTTGCTTACCGTCCCAATAGGTCCACAGACGACGCAATCGCAATCACACTGCATACTGCCCTAACCCATCTGGACAAGAGGAATACTTATGTAAGAATGCTGTTCATCGACTACAGCTCAGCATTTAACAACATAGTTCCCTCCAAGTTCGTCATTAAGCTCGAGACCCTGGGTCTCGACCCAGCCCTGCGCATCTGGGTCCTGGACTTCCTGACGGGCCGGTCCCAGGTGGTGAGGGTAGGAAACAACATCTCCACCCCGCTGATCCTCAACACTGGGGCCCCACAAGGGTGCGTTCTCAGCCCTCTCCTGTACTCCCTGTTTACCCATGACTGCGTGGCCAAGCACGCATCCAACTCAATCATCAAGTTTGCTGATGACATTACAGTGGTAGGCTTGATTACCAACAACGACGAGACGGCCTACAGAGAGGAGGTGAGGGCCCTCAGAGTGTGGTGTCAGGAAAATAACCTCTCACTCAATGTCAGAAAAACAAAGGAGATGATCGTGGACTTCAGGAAACAGGAGAGGGAGCACCCCCCTATCCACATCGACGGGACAGTAGTGGAGAAGGTGGAAAGTTTTAAGTTCCTCGGCGTACACATCACGGAAAAACTGAATTGGTCCACCCACACAGACAGCGTGGTGAAGAAGGAGCAACAGCGCCTCTTCAACCTCAGGAGGCTGAAGAAATTCGGCTTGTCACCAAAATAACTCACAAACTTTTACAGATGCACAATCGAGAGCATCTTGTCGGGCTGTATCACCGCCTGGTACGGCAACTGCTCCGCCCACAACCGTAAGGCTCTCTAGAGGGTAGTGAGGACTGCACAGCGCATCACCGGGGGTAAACTACCTGCTCTTCAGGACACCTACACCACCCGATGTCACAGGAAGGCCAAAAGATCATCAAGGACAACAACCACCCGAGCCACTGCCTGTTCACCCCGCTATCATCCAGAAGGCGAGGTCAGTACAGGTGCATCAAAGCTGGGACCGAGAGACTGAAAAACCGCTTCTACCTCAAGGCCATCAGACTGTTAAACAGCCATCACTAACATTGTGTGGCTGCTGCCAACATACTGACTTAAATCTTAAATCTTAAATCTCTAGCCACTTTAAACATAGGAATTGGATGTAACAATGTATCACTAGCCACTTTAAACAATTTTGTATATAATGTTTACGTATCCGACATACTCATTTCAAATGTATACACTGTACTCTAAACCATCTACTGTATCTTGCCTATGCTGTTCGGCCATCGACCCAAATCTCTAGCCACTTTAATAATTATAATTGGATGAAATAATGTATCACTAGCCACTTTAAACAATGCCATTTATATAATGTTTACATATCCTACAACTCATCTCATATATATATATATATATATATATATATATATATATATATATATATATATATATATATATATATATATATATATATATATATATATATGTGTATATACTGTACTGTACTCCATACCATCTACTGCATCTTGCCTATGCCGGTCAGCCATCGCTCATCCATATATTTATATGTACACACTCATATTCATTCCTTTACTCTTGTGTGTATAAGGTAGTTGTTGTGAATTTGTTAGATTACTTGTTAGATACTACTGCATGGTCGGAACTAAAAGCACAAGCATTTCGCTACACTCGCATTAACATCTGCTAACCATGTGTATGTGACAAATAAAATTTTATTTGATTTGATTTGACTGTTAGAGTGGTGTCTGCAAGGGAGGATCTTGTTTAGGTATAGTGTTTTCGAAAGTTGTTTTATAGGTTTTTGTTTGGTTTATTGTATGTTTCTTTTTTATTAGTTTCTCATAATCATTTAGTAGTTGTTTCTTTTTGTATTATTTTCTGTATATTCTACATCACTGACACAACCTCGGGTAAGGCTCTGTACTACATGCTCATCGCTTCTACATTGTATATTGGGTTATTCTGTTCGATATTTGTATTTTCTTTTGTTTGGTTTATTTTCTATTTTCGTGAGATTGTTATTTTTCTCTATGTTTTGATGGATCTTTTACTCCTTTCTGTGTAATTATGATTGGAGATGTTTGGTACTGACTCTCCAGTGTATATGAGAAAGTGGAGGTTAGATTGTTAAGATGGATGGAAGATTGATTACCTCCATAGAGTTTCAGAAGGTGCTTCCCTTCTCATCTATACTGGAAAATGTAATTGTGTGAAACTCTGAGTTTCAAAGGGGGGTTATGTAGGAGAAAAACTCACGACAATGATTACATTTACAGTATTCCGACTGACCACTACCACTTTGAAGTATTGAGACAGAAAAACATACATAACGAATAAGACATATGTGAGCAGAATATCTGCTGAGCTCAGGTAAATGGACAGAGCTAAATAAACATAGAATATTGGACTCCAGTAGAAACAGGATGTCAGCAGAAAAGACATATGGAACTGATAACCAGACATGTAGAAACAGGATGTCAGAAAGGACATATGGAACTGATAACCAGACATGTGAAACAGGAAGTCAGCAGAAAATGTAACAAAGGACCTATAGAAAACAGGGAAAATGAACCTACTGTCACGTCCAGGCCTGAGAAGACAGGCTGGCGTGTTTAGTTTTGCTTTGGTGTAGGGTTTTTTCTGTTCTAGGTTATCTGTTTCTATGTTGGGGTAATGGTTCCCAATTAGAGGCAGCTGAGTGTTGTTGCCTCTAATTGGGAACCATATATATGTTTGTAGTTTTCATTAGGGGTTTGTGGGTTATTGTTTGTTCATAGCTTTGTTAGTTTACGTGTTATGGTCAACGTTACGATCTTTGTTCGTTTTGTTTATTGTTTTGCCAGTTACGTTGCTTGAAATAAAGAATGTATACTGGATATCTCGCTACGCCTTGGTCTGTCCCTTCAGGAGATCGTGACACCTACGGTGTAAGGAAAAAAAGAACCAGACATTTAGCTGTTTTAATTTTCGATAAATTGTAAACTGTACAATTCGTAATGTTGAGAAAAAAAAAATTCCCCAAAAAGTTGTGGATCCAGTTGCGGCGTGTTCAGACAAATCCGTTAACGTGGGTTTCGGGCTCTACGTGATTTCTGTGATTTTCTGTGATTTTCTGAAATCACACACCACGCTGATCAATGGGGAATGACACAGTGAGGGCTTACAGATAGACACTGCCTGCAATAGTTACTTTTGTTCGAACTATCAAAGAACCGTCAGACCTAGAGCTCTGAAACTTTAGAAACCCATTCTAGACCTTTAGTCGATAGTGCACGGTGAGTTATGGGGCTCTAGAAGGTTCTCAGGCCGAGAAACAGCCTCGTACATTTGCAATATTTTCAATTCATTTTTACATCGCGAAAATGACAAAATTTCTAAAAGTCCCAGAGTCACAAGGCTAGGTGCATTATAACTGCCTCGGCCCATAGAGACGGACCCTAACGCTTCTGTCCGATAGCTCATTCAAGGACCCCGTAGCAACGCCCGGAAAACGTGGATTTTCAGCACCAATTAAGGTCGCTGCTCGGACTCCAAATGACCTATCGAGCCGAAACTCGAGATTCGGGGTCGCCTCAGCTAGGCCTACGCATAATGTCGGAACTGGACCCGCAGCTAGAACGTAACTAGGTGTTTTACATTTTTACTATGATTTAAACAGAAGACGCTGTGAATTTTGAGCCTGCCCTGACATATGTGATAGTTGGCTTCTAAACGAGTTGGAAAAAGTGGGTTTGCTGTCAGTTTTTATCAGTTTGGTGTCAGAATGATATCTAATTGACTGATGGACGCTGACTTGCTGAGTGACTTTTGTACATTTGCAATAAGAATGAATAGGGCTGAAACATCACCAAAATGACATACTGAAATCAACACTAAAAAGTGCATCACCATAGTCTCTAGGCTGTGCCGAGTTCAACGAGACGCCCCACTTGACTGTATCTCGCTCTGACCTCATAGACCGTGCAAAAAAGTAGGCCCAAAATGAAGCCTGGCCCTAAATTTCATCTGCTTTTGGATGACAGCGGCAGACCCGTTTGGGATGCATAGTGGGATGCTCCCATATGGATCCTGGAGGCACTGCACCCCCCTAAATGCATTTTTTACAAAATAAGCTTTCCGTTTTTGACATGCTGAAATCAACACCAACGAGCGATGGAGAGGTACCACTATCAATCCTGGCCATCCTCAACGGGCAGTCAATTGGGCATTTCTACAGTATTTTAGAGCTTGTCATATTTGTGATGTTAACAGCCCATTGAAACATATTGCAAATGTACTGTACATTTGCAATATGTTTCACTGTACATTTGCAATATGTTTCAATGGGCTTTTAACATCACGAATTTGACATGCTGAAATCAACACCAACGAGCGATGGAGAGGAACCATGATCACTGCCCGGCCATCCCGAGTTCAACGGGCCAATCAATTGGGCATTTCTGCAGTATTTGGGAGCCTGTCAAATTTGTGAGGGTAAATGCCCATTGTAAGACATTGCAAATTGACAACCGTGCACCTGGTAATTGAAACGGGTTACCATGAGCATATTTTAAATATTAATGCCTTTAGGAGGGTGCAAGGTATGGCCATCCAAATGGGGGCACCCCTGGTCATTTGTGGCCATCCAAATGGGGGCCCCCCTGGTCATTTTGGACGTTTTTCAAAAATCTTTAAAAGTCCCACTTCTCTCTCATCAAACATGAAAAATACACCCTATAGGATGATTCAGGGCTTAACATAGTGATATATATATCATTTTGTCAGTTTAAATGCCATTTGGACATTGCTCACTGACTTTTGGGTTCGGAAGCTGACATCCTATGATCATATATGTAAATGGACATAACATCATGATTTGGCACTTTCAATACTTTTGTATGGAATCTTATGGCATTTGTACATTTCATTTGGACATGGTTCATTGACTTTTGACTTCCTATGGTAACATATTGCAAATGGACAAAACATAGGCCTTATGGACAATAAAGTTAATAAATCTAAATCAATAAAATGAGACAAAGGTATGTTTATACACATCTTGTATACGTGTTATTATAAAAACAACGGAAAGAATCGCGAAAAACGGTCCAGAAAGCACTTTTTTAGGGGGCGTAGGTAGTTTGATTTTCTTTTTTGAAATGTCCAAATTTGACCCTTGGGTCTTGACTTCATGTACATATGCAATATGAATTGCCCCGTTGGAGGAGCGCGCTCGCCACCTATAGTAATTTTGAGTTATTACATTTGGCATTTGCCATATGCCATTTGCCATAGGTTTTGATTGATCTGCCGTCCATTTGGGCACTCTTTTCCATCATGTGTATGTTTCGTCCAATGGCAATATGTTGCCATTCATTTTTGTCCATTTCATGGGGGTCTTCCCTTACCTAATTATATCCACTAGTAGAGCTAGCTAACGTTAACAGGCTAGGTTAGGCTACTGCCTTAATCACTAATCATGTCCGTCACACAACATAAAAATCAATAAAATCATTTCATTGGCAGATTCATTTTTATTAAAGTTTCACAATTGGATAATCCCATATAAACACACAAATCACCATAGCTACCAAACATAGTGGGAGTGAATTTGGGGAGAAGTGGAATAGGGTGGGGGCGGGAACTGCAGCAATGCTATGAGCTGGTGGCTGGGGTGCCGCCTGCTGTACAGTGCCCCAAATTCAAGTGCCGTCATAGGCATCTGCCTAATCTTGCCTAATAGGAGGGCTGGCCCTGGCCCTCACCTTTTCATCCTGATCTCAGGCAGGCCCTGGCCCTCACTTTTAATTTGCACCTTTTCCGTGTACACCAGAGAATGAAAGGGGTTCTTCAACAAAAGCCCAAAACATTTTCGGCAGCATTGGCCATTCCACCATTCTGGAGGAGAAAACTGCACACTTGCGGTGGTAGCTAGCTAGCTACTGAAGTTAGCAAGGCTTTAAAAAAATGTTAAATAAATAGCTGGACACAAAAATGAAGTTCGGAAACCAAGAAAACAATTTAAAATATACCTCTTATGTCTCCTGTAATTTGAAAAAACTAATGTGAATGGAATAATATCAAAAAAATGCTAAACTATCACTCTTAATCTCTACCCCATAATGCTCTGTGGCACAATCCCAATAAACAATACCAGGTTCATTCTCTGATCCCAATTCTCTGATTGGATGGACAACGTGTCAGTCAACTGCAAAAGCTTTGATTGGTTGGAGGACGTCTTCCGGATAGTGGTCATAATTACCATGTATGTCTATGGAAGGGAGTGAGGCCTACGATTTCAACCCAAAAATTCCAAGTGAAGACGTTGAATCAATGTGGAAATCTGATTGGATTTTCAAAAAGTCATCAATTGAAGGGAATTTTGTCTTTTTCTCACCTAAATCCAATGATATGATGACATTTTGTTGGATTCCAACCAAATTTAAATCAAAACTAGACATTGAACTGACATCTTTTCCCAATAGTTAGTAATAGCTAGTGATAGTGATGCACAAGCTAGGTCTACTTGAAACATCGGCATCTTCTGACAGCATTAACCTGCCAGATTCAGAAGCTCAAAAACCCCATTAGACTTTGTCTCAAGTTCAGAAGAAAAAAACTAAAATGAAACATATAATTGATTTCAATTGTTGTTTTTCAGTCAAAGACAATCGTGTCAATATTATTTTAATTTTAATTTCAGTTTACAAAATTTTGAATTAATTCTAATTTCAGTTTTCCATTACTATAATAACCTTATGGTATTGGGTATGGTATGGGCTTGTGGAAAATGAGTAACACATTTCGACATTTCAACACGAATAGACAATATCTCTATTCCCATAGAATACATGTTGACTCACCTGTATGAATGAAGGTGTGTTTCTTCATGTCAGACTTCTGGTGAAATCAGATTAGCAGGTGTGCTTGAACACTTTCCTACACACCTTACAGCCAAATGTACGCTCCTGAACACAAGAACATAGCATACTATATTGGCTTCATAATTTGTGGGACATTATATTTATTGGGTTATCACATTCCAAAAGGATGGATTGTTTTCATATTTTTTTTTTTCCACAATTGTAGGTGGGGAGGACAGAGCCAGGTGGCGTGAAAGTTGTTGTCTGGAGTGGCGTTTAATAATTTAATATTGTAATGAAATATTTTGTATCTGTAGTAATTGTCATGTAGCTTCATCTGTGATTAATAAAGAGTGTTAAGATACAGGAGGTTCCATGGTGGCGTTTCGTTTTGGGGTTGTGATCCACCCTGTCCTCATCCACCCATATCTTTCCTGTTTCAGCTAACTTCATTTCTTTGTCGACAGTCAGGATGTAGGACTTGCGGTGACCCACAGCATACTCTGCCAGGAGGTTGTCCAGCCCATGAAGTGGGGATTCCTCAGGGCAGCTATGTGTATTGTCACTTTCCAGTAACATAGATGCTCTTAGGGAGAAGGCTCTTCTTAAAGGTGCCTTCCAGGATGAGTATGGAGTGGCCCTTCAGGAGTTGACACCCCTCAATGAGGTCTCTCTCCGACAGAGAGATTTGACAGTGCTGAAAGAAATGTGGTTGTCAGTATTAAGAGTTTGCTGGGAACACTGCTTTGAGCCTCATAATTGTTTATTTTTTATTTATTTTTACGCTGGTGCTGGAACTGATTCTAATGTCAATGTGTCTTATAATCCCATGTGGGATGGCCACATGGCACTACAATAAAATACACTATATACAAAACTATGTGGACACCCCTTCAATTAAGTGGATTTGGCTATTTCATTCCCAACGTTGCTGACAGGTAAAATCAATAAAAATATAAAATCAAGAAAAATATAAAATCAAGAAAACAGCCATGCAACCTCCATAGACAAACATTGGCACTAGAATGGCCTTACTGAAAAGCTCAGTGACTTTCAACATGGCACCGTCATTGGATGCCATCTTTCCAGCAAGTCAGTTCGTCAAATTTCTGACCTGCTAGAGCTTCCCTGGTCAACTGCAAGTGCTGCTGTTGTGAAGTGGAAAGGTCTAGGAGTAACAATTGTTCCGCTGCAAAGTGGTAGGCCACACAAGCTCACAGAACGGGACCGCCAAGTGCTGAAGCAGGTAAAAATCAACTGTCCCCGGTTGCAACACTCACTACCGAGTTCCAAACTACCTCCTGGAAGCAACGTCAGGACATCAACTGTTCATCAGGAGCTTAATGAAATGGGTTTCCATGGTCGGTCTTTCCGCTAGATGTTAGAACATTGCTGCGGAGACTTGTCTTCATTCAGCCACAAGAGCATTAGTGAGGTCGGGTACTGATGTTGGGCGATAAGTCCTAGCTCGCAGTCGGAGTTCCAATTCATCCCAAAGCTGTTTGATAGGGTTGAGGTCAGGACTCTGTGCAGGCCAGTCAAGTTCTTCCACACCGATCTCGACAAACCATTTCTGTATGGACCCCAATTTGTGCACAGAGGCATTGTCATGCTGAAACAGGAAAGGGCCTTTCCCAAATTGTTACCAAAAGTTGGAACCAGAGATTCATCTCAAATGTCATTGTATGCTGTAGTGAAAAGTTTTCCTTTCAATGAAACTAAGGGCCTAGCCCGAACCATGAAAAGCAGCACCAGACCATTATTCCACCTCTACCAAACTTTACAGTTAGAATGATGCATTGGGGAAGGTAGCGTTTTCTTGGCATATGCCAAACCCAGATTTGTCCATTGGACTGCCAGATGGTGAAATGTGATTCATCACTCCAGATAACGTGTTTTCACTGCTCCAGAGTCCAATGGCGGCGAGATTTACACCACTACGGTAGACGCTTGGCATTGCGCTTCGTGGTCTTAGGCTTGTGTGCAGCTGTTGGCCATGGAAACCCATTTCATGAAGCTCGAGACGAACAGTTCCTGTGCTGACATTGCTTCCGAAGGAAGTTTGGAACTCAGTAGTTCCGTTGTTGCTCCTAGACGTTTCCACTTCACAATAACAGCACATGTGAATTGGCGCAGAAGAGGATGGCTGACGTTTTACATGCCCATAATCAATTTAACAATTTTGTTGTTTTGCATTGTTTGTAACTTATTGTTTTACTTATTTTATACATAATGTTGCTGCTACCATCTCTTATGACCAAAAAGCCATAGGTACTGCAACCTGGGATCTGGATTTCAGCAGATCCTATAGCAGCCCATTGGAAAACGAGCAAGTTCACAAAATGACATTTTCTTGGATGGATTTCCCTCGGGTGTTTGCCTGCCATATCAGTTCTGTTATACTCACAGACATCATTTTAACATTTTTAGAAACGTCAGAGTGTTGGCTATCCAATACTACTAATCAGGCAGCTTACTTTGGGCACGTCCGACAGGCGGAAATTCAGGAAACTAGTCCCGTGCGCAGAAGTTAATGAGTCCGATGAGAAAGATATACTGCTCACCCAGGAACAGGCCCAGATCCCCACCTTTTGTGTGAAGAAAGCGGACGGTGGATAAGAGGGCGCAGATCAGGCTGCCTTTTGAGAATCCGTGGCGGCGAGTAAACTCCCATTACCATCAATTCTACTTGCTAACATGTGATCATTGGAAAATAAAATAGATGACCTAGGATTACAATTATCCTACCAACGGGACATTAAAAACTGTAATATCTCATGTTTTACCGAGTCATGGCTGAGCAGCGACACGGACAATAAAGTACTGGATGGATTTTCAATGCACCGGCAGAACAGAGAAGCTACCTCTGGTAAGACGAGGGGTGGGTGTGTGTGTATTTTTGTCAATAACAGCTGGTGAGAAATGTCTCCTATTAAAGACGTCTCGAGGTATTACTCGACTGAGGTAGAGTACCTTATGACAAGCTGTAGACCACACTATCTACCAATAGAGTTCTCATTCATATTTTTCGTAGGCGTCTATTTACCACTACAGACAGATGCTGGCACTAAGACCACACTCAACCAAGTCAATAAGGCCAAATGCAAACAAGAACATGCTCACACTGAAGCGGCGCCCCTAGTGGCCGGGGACTTTAACGCAGGCAAACTCCCAATTTTTTACCAGCGTGTCACATGTGCAACCAGAGGAAAACATTTTTACTCCACACACAGAGATGCATACAAAGCTCTCCACCGCCCTCCATTTGGCAAATCTGACCATAATTCTATCCTCCTGATTCCTGATTACAAGCAGAAACTAAAGCAGGAAGTACCAGTGACTCGCTCAATACGGAAGTGGTCAGATGGCGCAGATGTTACGCTACAGGACTGTTTTGCTAGCACAGACAGTTGCACCATCGAGAGCATCCTAACCGGGTGCATCCCCGCCTGGTATGACAACTGCTCGGCATCTGACCGTAAGGCGCAACAGAGGGTAGAGCGTATGGCCCAGTACATCACTGGGGCCAAGCTTCCTGCAATCCAGGACCTATATAATAGGAGGTGTCAGAGGAAAGCCCGTAAAATTGACAGAGACTCCAGTCACCAAAGTCATTGACTGTTTTCTCTGCTACCGCCACGACAAGCGGTACTGAAGCGCCAAGTCTAGGACCAAAGGCTCCTTAACAGCTTCTACCCCAAGCCATAAGACTGCTGAACAATTACTTAAATGGCCACCGGACTTTAACATTGACCCCCACCCCCTCCATTTGTTTTGTACACTGCTGCTACTCGCTGTCTATTATCTATGCATAGTCACTTCACCCCTACCTACATGTACAAATAACCTCTAACCTGTACACCCGCACATTGACCTTTTCCCGGTACCCCCTGTATATAGCCTCGTTATTGTTATGTTATTGTGTTACTTTTTATATATTTTTTTTAATAATATTTTACTTTAGTTTATTTGGTAAATATTTTCTTAACTCTTCTTGAACTGCACTGTTGGTTAAGGGCTTGTAAGTAAGCATTTCACGGTAAGGTCTTAACTTGTTCTATTCGGCGCATGTGACAAATAAAGTTTGATTTGATTTGACTTACAGTTGAGCAGGGCAGGGGCAGAAATTGACGAAATGACTTGTTGTAAAAGTGGCATCCTATGATGGTGCTACGTTGAAAGTCACTGAGCTCTTCAGTAAGGTCATTCTACTGCCCATGTTTGTCTATGGAGATTGCATGGCTGTGTGCTCCATTTTATACACCTGTCAGCAACGGGTGTGGCTGAAATAGCTAAATCCACTAATTGGAAGGGGTGTCCACATAGTTGTGTATATATAGTGTGTATGTAGTTTTAGAAATCAATAACTTGCTATCATCATGTTGTGTCTTGGCGATCATTATTGTGATGACCATTGTTTTATCAAATCGATTAACTATGTTTAATTATTGATTAAAGGAATCCTGTAACAATTGACTTATTTGTAATCTCAGAGCACCACGGAAAAGTGTATTTAACGAGTTACCGTTTTCCAAATTAACTCTTAAAGATATTATTATCTTTTACGTTTCATTCATTAATTGTTTACCTTCTATCAGTCTCATTCTGAATGTCGCAAAATCCTTAGATATCTGCACGAACCACGAACTAGCATAGGTGATGAATCAGCGATATACAAATTGGCTTAATTATTTATTCACTAACTAACTAAATAATCACACAGAATCACATAAACACACAAACAGTTGGTTATTGGTCAATGCAATGAATGGTCTCTAGTGGACTAAACCGATATGACGGCTTGGTAGACAATGGAAACAGAGTGGGAGAGAAAGAGAGTGTGCTTATTGAACATACATGTGGAAAATACGGCCATCGGAAATATGGATATTTAGCACTGCCCCTTTAACTTATAAAATAGTGAACTTCACCTATAGGTGAGAAGCCCAACGTGTGCCCGGTGTGTAGCAAAGCCTTCAGCCAGAGCTCCAACCTCATCATTTGCAGCCATCAGCACAGTGGCAACCAACCCTACCGCTGACCCCCGCTGCCTCTTCCGGCTTCCAACACAAACAGGAGAACCACTGCACCTACGTTCAGTCTACGACCCTGCAAACAGCTGATCTGAGATCAGTTTTAATAAGCAAGAGAACTACATCACATAGATAGCAACTCAGAGAGACTCACATGGTTACTCATTTTTGCATTCTCGGGCTGATCATAGTTTTATTATTTTAGGTGATCAAACTCCCTTTATTGTCAGTGATTTGCCTGTAAGGGGGTAGTTAAAGATATGGCCATTTGAGATATAATACATTTTAGTGCTTGACAAATATATTGCTCTTGTGACGCCTTCGTAGCTTCTCTGGAACTGAGTCCTCCCTTTCAGTTCTCTGGAATATAGACTCATTCCTGGAATGGATTGGGCTGAGAACTCCCCACCCTCCCTCTCTCTGTCAGCGCTACCCTATAAAAGCAGAGCAATCTCTCCACTAGAACACCTGATTACTACAACCTTCAAGCGCGCCACCGCACCGAGGAAGAACACACAGACACAGGTAAATACATCATTTAAAATACATGCTTTAGGTTTTAAATCACTATTGGCCTCATGTTAATCTCATGCCCAGGCTTTATTGCTACAGAGAGATGTGTTGGGACAAGATCAGCCTGATGGTGACATACATTGGCACCTGACTTTGTCTGAAAGTGAATTTTAAAAATCCTGCAATTCTACACTGTTTCTTCACAGGAGGAATCCATATTCATGAACAGAACACAACTATTTGTTCTTAGGTTCTGACACAATAAATTAAATTGAACTCCAGTACTTAAATGCTAAATTGATATTCAGTCAATAAAAGTGCCATTTGAAACCATAATCTTAACAGGTTATATTCTATCATGGAACACAATCTTCAAAAAGGAAGTAACCTCAGCAGGCTCTTAACTGTAGAAGCCTAGGGCTGTACAATGCACAGGAGGTTGGTGGCAACATAATTGGGAAGAACAGGCTGGTGGTAACAACTGAAGCGGAATTAGTGGAATGGTATCAAATACATGATTTCCAGGTGTTTGATGCCATTCCATTTGTGCCGTTCCCAACACTTTTATAAGCATTCTCCCCTCAGGAAAATAGTCAGAAATGGGGGATACTGTCAGTCTTGTATCAATATGATACCAAATATTATGATCTCAGTATCTAGAGCAGCCTCCACTGCAATGGCATAGTGTAACAATGAGCCAGAGACGTTCGGATCCATGTGCAGTTTACTTTAATCAAGGAAGGTCGGACAGGCAAAAATTCAGAGAACAGCGTGAGGGTGTCAGAGGGAGTCCAGAGACAGAGTCGGTATCAGGCGTAGGTCGGGGCAGGCGGCAGGCGGGTAATCAGGAAACGAAAACACAGTCCGAGGTCAAAAACAGGGAATCAATCGAAGGTTCAGAAAGAGTGCTCAGAAATGACTAGCCGAGGGCAGTACAAGACTTCGCAAGGCATTGGAGCCTGAGAGAGGAATATATACAGGAGAGAAGTGGATGCAGCTGTGCAGTAATTAGGCCTAGGTACGGGACAGATGGGAAATGTAGTTAATACTCTGGTGATGGTGTTCTTTGGTGATCGGAGAGAGCCACAGAGGTGCGATCCATGACACATAGCCTTGTTTTGATCATTTGTTAGATTAGTCTTATTATTACGTTTCTTAATAAAATGTCTAAAAATATATGTTTTAGTGTAATGATGTTATTGCTATTGAAGACCCATGTAATTGTTATTGAAGACCCATGTATGCATTTATAAGTTATTAATGGGTAACCTATTAATTTAAATGATCAAAAATGGCTGTAAATATCAGAGTGGGCCTTTCAATTATGATCGACGTGACACACCAGGATTTATAGTCCTTTGTTCCTTGCCCAGGTCAGATTTATCAAGTTTAAAAAAACATAATGAAATATAATATAATATAATATTTTTCCAAATGAAAAAGGTTGGCAGAGTGAAGACGTGCGTCTCCTGCCTTGAACAGTTACTCTCAAATAGTCATAATTTGAAACAGGCTCATTTGGCAGAGTTGAACAACAATTCTTTTCAGGGTTACAAACCAAAATCTGTCTTATTTTCAATGTACAGCTGTTCGATTAAGTTTATTCTGCCTGTTCATTGGAATTTTCTAAATGGACAATTCCCATTGAACACTGCATGGTGATGAATTACGGGCACAACATCTGTTTGTGCCCGTAATAGACTGGGCTTAATGATTCTGATGAAAATATGTTCTTTATCAAACACATTTTTCTTCAAATTACCATTGTGGAACCTGTCTATGTTTAGGGGGGTTATATCCTAGCCCTTGGATAGTGGCACTAGCAGTTTCCAAGTAGCCTAAGAGGAAAATAGACAAGACACATTTATTTCAAAACTGCAGCTTGTTGTAGGAACACATATTCGTTTACTTCAATCAACCAGTACATTTATTATTTGTGATAAAACTGTCTTAATTTGGCAAGGGATGTAACTTGTGTATCCCATCAGTTAGATACGTTTTCATAGGCATGTATTTCTGGAGGCATAATGGGAGGTTGCTTGTGTGCGCACTCAGGACGCATGTGTAGAGGGAGTGGTAGAACCCAATTAAGTGAGTGAGACATGGAGGTGAAAGGGAATTTATGGAGAAGATCTGAGTGGTGCTTGGCTTGGTTTCAAATGCACATGTAGGCCTATAGGAACACTAGAGCCAAAACAAATGAACATTGGCTTCAAAACATGTATTTTTCTCCAATGCATGTTCCACTAAATAGTTTTACAGTATTTGAAAACAAATGCGATGTTTGGTTAGAGATCGAGTTTTGACGTCCGACATGGAGTTTTTGTTGTTTGAAGCACTATCACAGTGCCACCATGAAAATGTTTAAAACTTGTCTGATCAGCATACATATTTGATGCAACGAGGGTGGAATTTGTATATTTGGTCGATATTACTTAACCAGCAAAGCAGAGCTTCGGGGGGACACAACTCAAATGATATGAAACAACGATACAAATGTAACAGCACAACAAAGTAGATAAACTATTTTTTTTGCAGGTGCCTTTTCATTTTAAACACTGAATACTGCTTTCTAACGGTCGTCACTAGTTACCACAGTTACAAAGTGATAAACCCTGCACATCAATTTCTCTTCTTAAAATCTTATTTTAAACATTACCATAACCTCAAACACACTGCTAACCTTATGCCTAACCATTACCTTAATTTTTTTTTGTTTACATTAATATTTACAAAATATCCCACAAAACATACGTTTGCACCCCTATTTTGAAAGTGGGGATGCAGCTGCTTCGCTTGCTCCATTGCTGAGGCACCTGAAGTGACTTACTTATTATAGGCACTGTAATGAAACTGAACCCCAAGAGACAGTTGAATCCACCATTTCTCAGAGTCCCACAACTACTGACTGGTTCTCAAGCTAGTTTGATTTAATTGTATTTTATTGTAAAACAAATGTGTTGTTAGTTTTAAAAATGTAATAGTGCCTTATTTCAGTTATTGTTACTGTTGTTGAATTTGCATGCATATCTCTTTTTATGTTGACGGAATACAAGATACAGTGGGGCAAAAAAGTATTTAGTCAGCCACCAATTGTGCAAGTTCTCCAACTTAAAAAGATGAGAGAGGCCTGTAATTTTCATCATAGGTACACTTCAACTATGACAGACGAAATGAGAAAAAGAAATCCAGAAAATCACATTGTAGGATTTTTAATTTATTTATTTGCAAATTATGGTGGAAAATAAGTATTTGGTCAATAACAAAAGTTTATCTCAATACTTTGTTATATACCCTTTGTTGGCAATGACAGAGGTCAAACGTTTTCTGTAAGTCTTCACAAGGTTTTCACACACTGTTGCTGGTATTTTGGCCCATTCCTCCATGCAGATCTCCTCTAGAGCAGTGATGTTTTGGGGCTGTCGCTGGGCAACACGGACTTTCAACTCCCTCCAAAGATTTTCTATGGGGTTGAGATCTGGAGACTGGCTAGGCCACTCCAAGACCTTGAAATGCTTCTTCACAGCCACTCCTTCGTTGCCCGGGCGGTGTGTTTGGGATCATTGTCATGCTGAAAGACCCAGCCACGTTTCATCTTCAATGCCCTTGCTGATGGAAGGAGCTTTTCACTCAAAATCTCACGATACATGGCCCCATTTATTCTTTCCTTTACACGGATCAGTCGTCCTCGTCCCTTTGCAGAAAAACAGCCCCAAAGCATGATGTTTCCACCCCCATGCTTCACAGTAGGTATGGTGTTCTTTGGATGCAACTCAGCATTCTTTGTCCTCCAAACACGACGAGTTGAGTTTTTACCAAAAAGTTATATTTTGGTTTCATCTGACCATATGACATTCTCCCAATCCTCATCTGGATCATCCAAAAGCTCTCTAGCAAACTTCAGACGGGCCTGAACATGTACTGGCTTAAGCAGGGGGACACGTCTGGCACTGCAGGATTTGAGTCCCTGGCGGCGTAGTGTGTTACTGATGGTAGGCTTTGTTACTTTGGTCCCAGCTCTATGCAGGTCATTCACTAGGTTCCCCCGTGTGGTTCTGGGATTTTTGCTCACCGTTCTTGTGATCATTTTGACCCCACGGGGTGAGATCTTGCGTGGAGCCCCAGATCGAGGAAGATTATCAGTGGTCTTGTATGTCTTCAATTTCCTAATAATTGCTCCCACAGTTGATTTCTTCAAACCAAGCTGCTTACCTATTGCAGATTCAGTCTTCCCAACCTGGTGCAGGTCTACAATTTTGTTTCTGGTGTCCTTTGACAGCTCTTTGGTCTTGGCCATAGTGGAGTTTGGAGTGTGACTGTTTGAGGTTGTGGACAGGTGTCTTTTATACTGATAACAAGTTCAAACAGGTGCCATTAATACAGGTAACGAGTGGAGGACAGAGGAGCCTCTTAAAGAAGAAGTTACAGGTCTGTGAGAGCCAGAAATCTTGCTTGTTTGTATGTGACCAAATACTTATTTTCCACCATAATTTGCAAATAAATTCATTAAAAATCCTACAATGTGATTTTCTGGATTTGTTTTCCTCATTTTGTCTGTCATAGTTGAAGTGTACCTATGATGAAAATTACAGGCCTCTCTCATCTTTTTAAGTGAGAGAACTTGCACAATTGGTGGCTGACTAAATACTTTTTTGCCCCACTGTAGCTGGAAGGGAGGAGTTGTTACGTGTGATATAATGTTATACTGTTAAATAGAATTAATCCTAGGCACTACTTTGTTGTTACTGTGGAACCTAGAGCATTGATACTAATTGAGTACTGCACCTGCTCATGAATGTTCTGTGCTTGAACTTGAGATTGATCGATAAACTAAAATTAACATTACCTCCATTTCAAGTAGAATTATTACGGTTTGTGTAGTAGTAAGAGCACAACACCTAATGCCGATGAAATGACAAAACAGTAACAGAGAATAATGTACCAACCCTTGTCTCATTTAAATACTTAAAATTAGCATAAGGACCAAGACATTGCAAAAGACATGCAATTCCACTTAGTGCAATAGTGACCAGTAATGCTAAATTGAACAGATACACTTTGCTTATCGAGATCTGTGCTTTATATGGACAGTTTGGATGAGGAATATTCTTTAATTTATTCAGTGGTGAAAAGTACTTAAGGAAAAATACTTTAAAGTAGTACTTATGACATTTTTGGGGTATCTGTACTTAACCATTTATATTTTTTGACAACTTTTACTTCATTACATTTCTAATGAAAATAATGTACTTTTTACTTCATGAATTTTCCCTGACACCCAAAAGTACTTGCTACGTTTTGAATGCTTAGCAGGACAGGAAAATTGTCAAATTCATACAATTGTCAAGAGAACATCCTACTGCCTCTGATCTGGCGGACTCACTAAACACACATTCTTCGTTTGTAAATGTTGTCTTAGTGTTGGAGTTGGATATCTGTAAAATAACAAAATGGTGGTTTGCTTGATATGAGAAATTTGAAATTAACTACACTTTTACTTTTGATAAATAAGTATATTTTAGCAATTACATTTACTTTTGATACTTAAGTTTATTTAAAACCAAATACCTTTAGACTTTTACTCAAGTAGTATTTTACTGGATAACTTGAGTCATTTTCTATTAAGGTATCTTTACTTTTATTCAAGAATGACAAATGGGTCATTTTTCTACTACTGAATTGAATCAACTTAACCCTTAATTATCCTCTTTCTCTCCCCCTCTCTTTCTCTCCTCTCTCTGTCATTGCAGCAATGGATTGTGCTTCAACTGATGCCACTTCACATACCAACAGCCAACACTGCTGCAATAAACAAAATGTGGCCAAATGTCCTACAAATTCAGGCCAAAACATATCAGGCCAAAACATATCAGGCCAAAACATATCAGGCCAAAACATATCTGGTCAAACCATATCAGGCAATGTGAGCGGAAATCTTTCCATTGGCGACCAGACCAACACCCCCAGTCGTACCGGTATGTAACCCTATCCAGCGGTAGGGAATCTACATATGAATGAATAAATAAATCAATTCATATTTGATTGTTTTGTGGACTTTCAACATGGGAATTCGACACACATTGATACCAGACATTTCAAAGCATAAAGCAATTACATCTCCATATACATACACATTTCACAGCTCAGCTCCAACACCAGCATATAAAAAGGTTTATTGTTGCTCATAGCAGTGTTCTATGCAAACTCCTATTACTGACAACCACATTTATTTCAGCACTGTCCAATGACTCTCTCTCGTTCTCTTAGCTTAACAAACAACTCCCAGAAAAGCTGTCCCACCCAACATCACCATAGCCAACAAAACAGGTGGCAAACTGGGTCTCTACTACAAGGCAGAGAAGATGGATCTCTGTGACCTCATCGATGGAGTCAACTCAGGAAGAGCCACTCCGTTCTCATCCTGGAAAACACCTTTAAGAAGACCCCTCTTCCTCCTCTATGTCACTGGCTTCCAAGTAGAAAGTGACAATACACACAGATTGAACTACATACAAATTCTTGATTAAAAATAAAGAGAGAATAAATCACAGATAAGTGAAAAAGTGCTACAAGATATACTTTGATTGTATGGTCGAATTCAGCAATGTAATCAATGTATGTTTTTGACAAAAAAAATAAATGTTACCAAACTGAGAAAATGTGTTCTGTAAGATGTTATCATGAGTGTGTATGTGTGTGTGATTACATTACATGATTGGGGTTGCCACCAGATATCTTACATACTGATACTAATTTTAACAAAGATCAACAACACAATATTGTAATCAAAGTTTTATTTCTAAGGTTGTAGTCATGTAATTTCAAGCATACAGTGTGATGGTGCAAGACACTTACAGGGAGCACAAATATATATATATAGCAGAGACCAAATCTGCACATTTGCTCATTACATTAGATTTGAAAATCATTTGAACTAGAATGCAAGATAAATGCAGTGTTTCCATTTAAAGGTTTGATGATTAGTTGAATCAAGTGTGTTAGTGCTAAGGAAAAAACTAAAATACAACTACTTTCACGCCACATGGCTCTGTCCAACCACCCTACAATTCTGGAAAGAAACCATACACAAACTGTCCACCCTTTTGGGTCACAACATTCCACTCTCCCCATCCTTCTGCCTTCTTGGAGATCATCAGTCCATTTTTAGCGCCTTAAAATATCGCCAAGAAAACTACTCAACTAGAAAAACAGAAACCAAGTGTGTTTGTCAATGGATTAACCTCCTCACAGACCACATCACAATGGGAAAAGTTACAGCATCCACCAAAGACTAAATTCCATCCTTCAACAAAAACTGGACCCCACTCCTCAACTCCTTGCAGCTACTGCTGAGCTTATCCCACCATAGTGTTTCCTCTACCATCCAAGTTGATATGATTATTTATTTGTTTACATTATATGGAGCAGCAGTTGAAAGGTACAACGTTTGATAGTTGATAGATGTTGTACAATCAGGTCCATAATTACTGGTACTCTTGAAAAAGGTTAGCAACAAATACTGAGCTAAATTGAATGCAATTTATTGGGGGAAATTGTATTCTTTTAAACTACCTGTTTGGAATCCTCCAGCACACTACCCTTGCGAGGTTAATTACACTGAGCCTTTAAAGAGAGAACACAATGGGAGGAATTTTAGACCAATTCTCCAAATATAATCCTTCCAGATCCTTTATATCCTTTGTCTACTCTTATGGACTGCCCTCTTCAATTAAAACTACACAATTTTAGGGGCTCAAGTCCAGAAACTGAGATGGCCATTGCAAAATGTTGATTTTGTGGTCAATTCACCATTTCTTTGTGGATTTTGATTAGTGCTTGGGGTTACTGTCTTGCTGGAAGATCCACATGCTGCCAAGTCAAATCAAATCCAATTTTATTTGTCACATACACATGGTTAGCAGATGTTAATGCGAGTGTAGCGAAATGCTTGTGCTTCTAGTTCCGACCATGCAGTAGTATCTTACAGTAATCTAACAAATTCACAACAACTACCTTATACACACAAGAGTAAAGGAATGAATACGTACATATAAATATATGGATGAGCGATGGCTGACCGGCGTAGGCAAGATGCAGTAGATGGTTTGCAGTACAGTATATACATATGAGATGAGTAATGTAGGATATGTAAACATTATGTAAATGGCATCGTTTAAAGTGGCTAGTGATACATTTATTTTATCCAACTATAATTATTAAAGTGGCTAGAGATTTGAGTCGGTGGCCGACCGGCATAGGCAAGATTCAGTAGATGGTTTAGAGTACAGCGTATACATTTGATATGAGTATGTAAACATTATATACAAAATTGTTTAAAGTGGCTAGTGATACATTTGTTACACCCAATTCCTATTATTTAAAGTAGCTAGAGATTTAAGTCAGTATGTTGGCAGCAGCCACTCAATGTTAGTGATGGCTGTTTAACAGTCTGATGGCCTTGAGATAGAAGTCTCTAGTCTCTCGGTCCCAGCTTTGATGCACCTGTACTGACCTCGCCTTCTGGATGATAGCGGGGTGAACAGGCAGTGGCTCGGTGGTTGTTGTCCTTGATGATCTTTTTGGCCTTCCTGTGACATTGGGTTGTGTAGGTGTCCAGAAGGGCAGGTAGTTTACCCCCGATGATGCGTTGTGCAGTCCTCACTACCCTTTGGAGAGCCTTACGGTTGTGGGCGGAGCAGTTGCCATACCAGGCGGTGATACAGCCCGACAGGATGCTCTCGATTGTGCATCTGTAGAAGTTTGTGAGTGATTTTGGCTGTTGCGCCTTTTTCACCACGCTGTCTGTGTGGGTGTACCACTTCAGTTTGTCCGTGATGTGTACGCAGAGGAACTTAAAACCTGTCAGCCTCCTGGCAGTGTCAACCAGGTTTTTGGCTAAAATGTCCTGGTACTTGGTAAATTGCATGATGCCGTTGACCTTAACTGGGGCCCCTGGACCATAGGAAGCAAAATAGCCCCATAACATCAAAGATCCACCTTTATCTTTTACCGTATGTATGAGCTACTTTTCTGCATATGTTTATGTTTTTCAACGTCAAACCCGTCACTGGTGTGCGAGGCCAAAAAGTTATATTTTCATGTCGTCTGACCATAGCACTAGTTCCAATCCAAGTGTCAATGCCGTTTATCAAACTCCAGGCAGTGCTATGGTCAGATGACAGAAGGCTATGGCCTTGTTATTCACAGAATAATTCCCAGGTTCTCGTGTCTTATTACTTAAGTATTTGTATTAACAAACAGTTGTTTTGTTAACACTACAATACGTATTTTGTGCTATATTTGAAATATAAAACGTTTTTTTAATAACATTTCTATTCTTGTGTCTGGACCTCATTACTGTAATCAATAGGCTACTGCAAATATACAGTTGAAGTCGGAAGTTTACATTCACCTTAGCCAAATACATTTTTAAGTTTTTCATTCCCTGCCTTAGGTCCGTTAGGATCTCCACTTTATTTTAAGAATGTGAAATGTCAGAATAATAGTAGAGATAATTATTTATTTCAGCTTTTGTTTCTTTCATCACATTTCCCGTGGGTCAGACGTTTACATACACTCAATTAGTCAAAAAGTCAAAGTCAAAGTCACCATTATTAGTCAGTTGTACAACCGAATGCCTTCAACTGAAATGTGTCTTCCCCATTTAACCCAACCCCTCTGAATCAGAGAGGTGGGGGGGCTGCCTTAATCGACATCCACGTCTTCCGGCGCCCGGGGAACAGTGGGTTAACTGCCTTGTTCAGGGGCAGAACAACAGATTTTTACCTTGTCAGCTTGGGGATTACAAGTTCAACGCACTAACTACTAGGCTACCTGCCGCCCTTGGAAGTATTAACTTCCAAGATGCCGTAGCAGTCAGACATCTTTTGTCCTCGTCCTGTCGTGTCCAGTGTATATATATTTTTATATATTTTCTTCGCATATCTTTTTATATATTTTTTCTAAGACTCAACTTCAAAACACTCTCCTGCAACCCGCCTCACCCAATGTGGTACGGAAGTATTATCCACCTCGAATCCGGAATTCCCTAACAGAAGCTAACCAGCTCTCTAGCTAACGTTAGTATTTAGCTTACCATTGCTAGCGGACAGCAGCAGCTAACCTTTAGCTCGGAAAAGCTCCTGCCGTTCATATAACGCGACTCAAACCAGAGCATACTAGACCTATTTTCTCTCCGTATCCCCAGATTCCTATCGCAAGCTCTGGATATTTTCACCTGGATCTTGCAGCTAGCTAGCTACTATCCGAGTGACTATTGGCTAACGTTGGTCCCGGAGCAAGCACTAATTAGCCTGAAGCTAGCCCATGCTCCGGCTAGCTGAAGAATCCCATCAGCCACTCCTGGGCTACAACACCTATCCGGACCCGTTTTTACTGCCGGTGCGAAGCCCCTCCGGGCCTTCACGACTGGACTACCGACGTTAACTGCCCGAGGGGGTTATTCAACCGGCCCTCCGTCGCGACGTCACCTGAACGTCCATCAGCTAACTGCGGCCTGCTAATCGTTAGCTGTTTAGAGCATATCGGCTGCTAGCTAAACAGGTCCATCGGACAATTTCTTGGGCCACTATTACCTATTTTGCCAATTGGACTGGTCCCCTTTACCACACAGAACCCCACTAAACCATCACGACTGGTCTACCGACGGAAAGGCACGAGGAGGCTATAAACAGACTTCCTCCGTCTGTGTTAGCCGGCCTGCTAGCCTGTGTTAGCTTGCCATCCCCGGCTAGCTGTCTGAATCGCCGTGTCCTCAACCAGCCTCACTACTAACTGGACCCTTATGATCACTTGGCTAAGCATGCCTCTCCTCAATGTCAATATCCCTTGTCCATTGCTGTTCTGGTTAGTGTTTATTGTCTTATTTCACTGTAGAGCCTCTAGCCCTGCTCAATATACCTTATCAAACCCTTCAGTTCCACCACCCACACATGCGATGACATCACCTGGTTTAAATGTTTCTAGAGACAATAGCTCTTTCATCACCACTCAATGCCTAGGTTTACCTCCACTGTATTTATGTCCTACCATACCTTTGTCTGTACATTATGCCTTTAATCTATTTTATCGCTTCCTGAAACCTGTTCTTTTTACTCTCTGTTCAGGACGTCCTAGACGACCAGTCATTGTAGCCTTTAGCCGTACCCTTATCCTACTCCTCCTCTGTTCCTCTGGTGATATAGAGGTGAATCCAGGCCCTGCAGTGCCTAGCTCCACTCCTATTTCCCAGGCGCTATCATTTGTTGACTTCTGCAACCGTAAAAGCCTTGGTTTCATGCATGTTAACATTAGAAGCCTCCTCCCTAAGATTGTTTTATTCACTGCTTTAACACACTCTGCCAACCCGGATGTCCTAGCCGTGACTGAATCCTGGCTTAGGAAGACCACTAATAACACTGAAATTTCCATCCCTAACTATAACATCTTCAGACAAGATAGAATGGCCAAAGGGGGCGGTGTTGCAATCTACTGCATAGATAGCCTGCAGAGTTCTGTCTTACTCTCCAGGTCTGTACCCAAACAATTTGAACTTTTACTTTTAAAAATCCACCTTTCTAGAAACAAGTCTCTCACTGTTGTCGCTTGCTATAGACCACCCTCTGCCCCCAGCTGTGCTCTGGACACCATATGTGAATTGATTGCCCCCCATCTATCTTCAGAGTTCGTGCTGCTAGGTGACCTAAACTGGGACATGCTTAACACCCCGGCCATCCTACAAACTAAGCTTGATGCCCTAAACCTCACACAAATCATCAATGAACCTACTAGGTACAACCCCAAAGCCGTAAACATGGGCACCCTCATAGATGTCATCCTAACTAACTTGCCCTCCAAATACACCCCTGCTGTTTTCAACCAAGATCTCAGCGATCACTGCCTCATTGCCTGCATCCGTAATGGGTTTGCGGTCAAATGACCTCCCCTCATTACTGTCAAACGTTCCCTAAAACACTTCAGCGAGCAGGCCTTTCTAATTGACCTGGCCCGGGTATCCTGGAAGGATATTGACCTCATCCCGTCAGTAGAGGATGCCTGGTTATTCTTTAAAAGTGCCTTCCTCACCATCTTAAATAAGCATGCCCCATTCAAGAAATTTAGAACCAGGAACAGATATAGCCCTTGGTTCTTTCCAGACCTGACTGCCCTTGACCAGCACAAAAACATCCTGTGGCGTTCTGCATTAGCATCTAGCAGCCCCCGTAATATGCAACTTTTCAGGGAAGTCAGGAACCAATATACACTGGCAGTTAGGAAAGCCAAGGCTAGCTTTTTCAAGCAGAATTATGCTTCCTGTAACACAAACTCAAAAAGGTTCTGGGACACTGTAAAGTCCATGGAGAATAAGAGCACCTCCTCCCAGCTGCCCACTGCACTGAGGATAGGAAACACCACCGATAAACCCACAATAATTGAACATTTCAATAAGCATTTTTCTACGGCTGGCCATGCTTTCCACCTGGCTACCCCTACCCCGGTCAACAGCCCTGCACCCCCCTCAGTAACTCGCCCAAGCCTCCCCCATTTCTCCTTCTCCCAAATCCAGTTAGCTGATGTTCTGAAAGAGCTGCAAAATCTGGACCCCTACAAATCAGCCGGGCTAGACAATCTGGACCCTTTCTTTCTAAAATGATCTGCCGAAATTGTTGCAACCCCTATTACTAGCCTGTTCAACCTCTCTTTCGTGCCGTCTGAGATTCCCAATGGCTGGAAAGCAGCTGCGGTCATCCCCCTCTTCAAAGGGGGAGACACTCTTGACCCAAACTGCTACAGACCTATATCTATCCTACCCTGCCTTTCTAAGGTCTTTGAAAGCCAAGTTAACAAACAGATTACCGACCATTTCGAATCCCACCGTACCTTCTCCGCTATGCAATCTGGTTTCAGAGCTGGTCATGGAGGGTGCACCTCAGCCACGCTCAAGGTCCTAAACGATCATAACCGCCATCGATAAGAGACATTACTGTGCAGCCGTATTCATTGATCTGGCCAAGGCTTTCGACTCTGTCAATCACCACATCCTTATCGGCAGACTCGACAGCCTTGGTTTCTCAAATGATTGCCTCGCATGGTTCACCAACTACTTCTCCGATAGAGTTCAGTGTGTCAAATTGGAGGGCCTGTTGTCCGGGCCTCTGGCAGTCTCTATGGGGGTGCCACAGGGTTCAATTCTTGGGCAGACTCTTTTCTCTGTATACATCAATGATGTCGCTCTTGCTGCTGGTGCGTCTCTGATCCACCTCTATGCAGACGACACCATTCTGTATACTGCTGGCCGTTCTTTGGACACTGTGTTAACTACCCTCCAGACGAGCTTCAATGCCATACAACTCTCCTTCCGTGGCCTCCAACTGCTCTTAAACGCAAATAAAACTAAATGCATGCTCTTCAACCGATCGCTGCCTGCACCTGCCCGCCCGTCCAGCATCACTACTCTGGACGGTTCTGTCTTAGATTATGTGGACACCTACAAATATCTAGGTGTCTGGTTAGACTGTAAACTCTCCTTCCAGACTCACATCAAACATCTCCAATCCAAAATTAAATCTAGAATTGGCTTCCTATTTCGCAACAAAGCATCCTTCACTCATGCTGCCAAACATACCCTCGTAAAACTGACTATCCTACCGATCCTCGACTTCGGTGATGTCATTTACAAAATAGCCTCCAATACTCTACTCAACAAATTGGATGCAGTCACAGTGTCATCTGTTTTGTCACCAAAGCCCCATATACCACCCACCACTGCGACCTGTACGCTCTCGTTTGCTGGCCCTCGCTTTACACTCGTCGCCATACCCACTGGCTCCAGGTCATCTACAAGTCCCTGCTCTCTCACCAGCTTTAAGCACCAGCTGTCAGAGCAGCTCACAGACCCCTGCACCTGTATATAGCCCATCTGTAAATAGCCCCACCAACTACCTCATCCCCTACCGTATTTATTTATTTATCTTGCTCCTTTGCACCCCAGTCTTTCTACATTGCACATTCATCTACTGCACATCTACCATTCCAGTGTTTAAATGCTCTATTGTAATTACTTTGCCACCATGACCTATTTATTGCCTTACCTTCCTTATCTTACCTCATTTGCACACATTGTATATAGATTTAGTTTTTCTACTGTATTATTGACTGTATGTTTGTTTTACTCTATGTGTAACTCTGTGTTGTTGTATGTGTCGAACTGTTTTGCTTTATCTTGGCCAGGTCGCAGTTGTAAATGAGAACTTGTTTTCAACTTGCCTATCTGGTTAAATAAAGGTGAAATAAATTTAAAAAAAATAAACAGTCAATGGGGACAGGGCAAACTGTACAAATTCAAATTAAAGAATAGAATTGAGCGGTTATTGAACACCCTTTCTAATGGCTCCACAAGTAAACATTAGTAATGTTTGTTTACCATGCTTCCTCCTGATATCCTTTGTGCTTAAATCCGATTTTCAAAGGCAAACTCAAAATTCTCAGACCCAGGCTTTTAAACATGTCCAATTATATCTGGTAATATGGCAGCTGTCTCACTATAGACATTTATGACGTTGGGAAAAGAACCTTGCGGATCTGGCAATGAGTGCACTTCTATGTATATAGTGTTAGAATGTTGGACTAGTAACCGAAAGGTTGCAAGTTCAAATCCCCGAGCTGACATGGTACAAATCTGTCGTTCTGCCCCTGAACAGGCAGTTAACCCACTGTTCCTAGGCCGTCATTGAAAATAAGAATTTGTTCTTAACTGACTTGCCTAGTAAAATAAAGGTAAAAAAAAAATACAAAATAAATAAATGGCCGTAGAAGCTGAACCTCAGGGACTGTGACTCCTTCATGATGGGGACCGTAAGGACCTCCCCAGTCAATGCTGTATTCCATGTCAACCTAATGAGATTCAACAGTAAAATATGAGCATGTCTTTTCTATGCAAACAACAAAGGAATCCCAAGCACAATAGAACAAGGTCTTTTGGCAATACAGTGTTTGCTTGCAGTGCAAAAAAAATAAAAATAATCTCTAATCATGTTAAATAAAATGTGGTAAAATGTTTACCAATTAAAATATTATTATTTGCATCATTTCATTGCTGATTACATTCATACGTACACATTTGTGTGTTATGCTTTAGAAGTGTACTTGCTAACATTGTGTAGGAGAGTTAAAATGGTTATTCCATCAAACTTCAAATTATTATAATAGTACACAACCAGGTTAAGGGTCAGTGGCCAAAGCCCGCGAACAGGGATATTCCAAGTTCAGACAGAAGGGGGGAGTCAGATCGCTATGACCGCCAGGAACTTTACTTTTGGTGTCTATTTTTTATTGTTGCACTACTAGTGCTGCCTGTTGATGTTAAGTAGGCAGTTACAGTAGCTGAATGATATTAACATATTCGGGTTTTATTTAATTAAATGTATTTCGTTTCATTTGGATGCTTACGACACCTACTAACACCCTGGTACTACCCGTAGCTACAGATTACTTTTTTGTAGAAGTCCATAACATGAAATAAATAAAACATCCCAAGGTTAATGCTGTAGATATCGTTATTGGTGTAGTTTAGAGTGCTAAAAAGTATTGCTAGCTAGCATGCCTTTCTGTGAAGCAAATGGTTAGCCGAGCTGCCGACTGATGCTAGCGTTGCATTATGGGAGATGTAGTTTAGCTCTCTTAGGTCTGAATGGGATAAAGGCGATTTCACGTTGTAGCTTGTTTGTATTACAGTGTTTTTGTACATGAGTTGTTGTATTTTAATACTGTCAACACTGAAGGCACCTAGCAATGTATTGGGGATGTGAGACAGGATATGTGTTTTACCTTTCTTCATGCTCCTGTATAGAATAACTTGTCAGATGGTGCATTGGAGACTGATGTGTTCCAGTCCTGTCTTTTCATAATACTATTGCAGGTATGGTTCTATAGTTTACGAATTAAGATTATACATTTTTTGTATTAAGGATTTGTTATTTTATACTATACATTATGGTTTTATGTATGAATGTGATTGTGTGAGTCTGAGAAAATACTGAGAGAGAAAGAATAACTTGTCAGATGGTGCATTGAAGACTGATGTGTTCCTGTCCTGTCTTTTCATAATACTATTGCAGATCAACATAAAAGCCAAAAAGACAGCCGTGGTGTCGCGCCTCATTTCTTGGTTCTCCTGTGGTGCATAGTAAAGCCGCTACAATTGTTTGAAGTACAAACCTGGAGGGGGTCATGATATTCCTCACGTTGATTCTGAGTCCATAGGTGCAGTGGTGACTGATTCCCCTCAGTGCGCAATCGATGGTGGTTCCAGGCATCCTTGAACTGCAGGTGCCTTTGGATTTGTGGAAGAGAGCTCCAGTGCAGTGTATTTGGATGATGACTGAGGAGTTCACGCACAATTGATTCCAACTCCTCATTGCCAATGGTAGTGTTAAACAAGTTAAACACCCTTAAGAACAATATTTAATATATGTCAAATAAGACTGCGAGCGGGTTATAGATCTAAATTTGCGCTATTGCCATTTCATCATACAGACCAAGTTAACAAGCTTGACAAGGCAAGTGTCATCATCTGCCTCCCGGGGAACAGTGGGTTAACTGCCTTGTTCAGGGGCAGAACGACAGATTTTTAACTTGTCAGCTCGGGGATTCGATCCAGCAACCTTGCGCTTACTGGCCCAACTCTCGAACCACTAGGCTTTACTACCCCAGTTGCTTTCCAGTCGTGGCTGCTGCACCATCAGTGGCTACAGCGACGCACCGATCCCAGGCCAGTCCCACGAAGCCCAAGGTACATATCTATTGTTTTAAAGACAGGCTCTGCAGTGTTGGTGGTGCTCCTCGAAGTTATTATTCTAGATGTGTCTGACATAGACCATTAGAATTGCATTAAGCTGCGGTGCGTAATGGCTTTTGCACTGATGCGCTCTGATGTCTGGCGCGACATGTCCTCACATGTCCTGGATTATCTCCCTCGTGGTGTTATTGGATAGAGGTATGATTTTAAATTTGCTGGCGGCTGACCCTTTCAAGATTTCAGTGCACATATAAATCACCGCAGGGAATATGAGATCATCTGCGCTGGTGTGGGCTTTTTACCACCATGTGCTGGGCCACACGGTATGATGCGCGAAGTGTCTTTTCTTGTACCGTGCATTGTTCAATGAATCTTGTGATGCCTCCAGATATTTACATTTCCTTAAAAAAAATTCATCTGTCTTATCTTTGTGGCTTGGATGCTTGGTGCCCAAAAAGCTTTTCATTTCGGACGGTTTCATTCTCTCATTAGCTAACAGCTCGTTGTATTTATTTATTTATTTTTATTTTTTAACAACTCGTTGTATTGGACACACAACGGTGTACACTCACCCTGACTGTCTTCTATATAGGGTTCGTAAATTCATCAATTATTCTGTGATCTGGCACACCCCGACAAGAGTGTTCTAAAATCGTAGTAGATGTCCAGAGTAAATTTTCTTGCGATATGTAAAACCACATTTCATGAAGTGGAGGTCGTATTTTCTCTTCTTGACAGGGACCGGGTTGTCTGCCTTGTTGTGGACATTGGAAGCAGCAGTTGATGAAGAGGAAGCGGCACGTTTTAAAAACTTCTTGAGTTTACTCTGACAGCTAGCCTACATGAGTTATCCATATGTGCAATGATTGCAGAACACATCTCAATAGTTAGCTGTCAATCAAGCTAGCTGTCAGAATATCTTTATTATCTGATTTGGACGTGTCACATTTAAAACTAAACAATGTTGTAGAACTACATTTTTATTGGATCAATGTGTGTGTGTGTGTGTGTGTTGAGAAATCTGTAATTTCATTGGATCAGTGGGGGGCGAGAACGTTATTGTATTGGTCAGTGAGTGAGTGCAGCGCGAAAACCCTGCACCGAAGGTATCTAGCCATTTCCCCACTGCGGACACACTGCACCTGTAAAGTCAGCAACAATAAGCAGTGCAGTGGTGTCCTTTCAAAATAAAAGTTTTGGTGCAGTGCTACCTTTCACAGTATTTTATTCCTGCAACCCTTTAAATTCCGATCCCAGTTGATAATCACTGGTCAAAAATGTAATTGTATGCTGTAAGGGGCCTAGGGGGAACCATGACAAACAGCCCCAGACCATTATTCTTCCTTCAACATACTTTGAAGTTGGCACTAGCATTGGGACAGGTAGCGTTCTCCTGGCATCCACCAAACTCAGATTCGTCCGTCGGACTTCCAGATAGTGAAGCGTGATTCATCACGTCTCCACTTCTCCAGAGTCCATTGGCGGCAAGCTTTACACCACTTCAGCCGACGCTTGGCATTGCGCATTGTGATCTTAGGCTTGTGTGCGGCTGCTCGGCCATGGAAACCCATTTCATGAAGCTCCCGACAAACAGTTCTTGTGCTGACATTGCTTCCAGAGGAAGCGGAAGCAGATGATTTTTACGTGCTTCAGCCCTCGGCGGTTCTGTTCTGTGAGTTTGTGGGGCCTACCACTACACAGCTGAGCCGTTGTTGCCCCTAGACGTTTCCACTTTTTTTTCAGTATTGTTTTGGTGTCTTTTTATTCTGTACAGCCTTCCTTCTTTTCGCTATGCCAATTAGGTTAGTATTGTGGAGTAACTACAATGCCGTTGATCCATCCTTAGTTTTCTCCTATCACAGATATTAAACTCTGTAAGTGCTTTAAAGTCACCATTGGCCTCATGGTGAAATCCCTTAGCGGTTTCCTTCCTCTCTGGCAACTGAGTTAAGAAGGATGCCTGTATGTTTGTAGTGACTGGGTGTATTGAAACACTATCCAAAGGGATATTCAATGTCTGCTTTTTTTACCCATCTACCAACAGGTGCCCTTCTTTGCGAGGTGGTCTTTGTGGTTGAATCTGTGTTTGAAATGTACTGCTCGATGAGGTAATCATTCAAAAATCATGTTAAACACTATTATTGCACACAGAGTGAGTCCATGCAACTTATTCAGTAACTTTTTATGAAATGTTTTACTTCTGAACTTATTTAGGGATGCCATACCAAAGGGGTTTAATACTTACTGACTCAAGACAGTTCAGCTTTTCATATAAAAAAAATTAAACACAAAAGAAATCACGTTTTATGTTATGGGGTATTGTGTGTAAGCCAGTGACAAACAAATCTAAATGTAATCTATTTTAAATTCAGGTTGTAACACAACAAAAGGTGGGGAAAAGTCACACAAGGGGTGTGAATACTTTATGAAGGCACTGTATATGGTGTCCGTAGTCTTCTATTGAAGTTTTCATTTAAGCAATAAGGCCCGAGGGTGTGTATATGGCCAATATACCACGACTAAGGGCTGTTCTTATGCACTAAGCAACGCAGAGGTGACTTATTGCTATTATAAAGTGGTTACTAATGTAATTAGAACAATAAAAATTCATGTTCTGTCATACCTGTGGTATACGGTGTCATATACCATGGCTGTCAGCCAATCAGCATTTAGGGCTCGAACCACGCAGTTGATAATATAGATTATAGACTGGGATTCTCATTGATATAATCAAAATCAATCATGAGAAGCAAGTTCAGACAGGTAACCCGAGTGTTCGCATCAGCTGATATTGCACCAATTCGTTTCATCACTCTACCCTAATATGGCAGTCTATTTAGTTGACCAGGTTCTGCACACACATTCTCTGATGGCTGCCATGCACAAGCTATGTGCCAGTTTCTTGGTGACATGCTGTTGCTCTAATATGCATTACTCATTAGGATATATGATAAACAGAGTAGCAGCAGCGTATATGATGATTGTATGTGAGTAAGTATAAATGTGTGCGCATGTTGTGTGTGTGTGTGTGTGTGTGTGTGTGTGTGTGTATTGGAGTGTCAGTGTGCGTGAGTGTGTGTAGAGTCCTGTGAGTGTTCATAGAGGCAGTCCCAAAATGTTATGCAAGGGTCAACTCAGATAGCCCGTGTAGCCATCTTGTTAGCTATTTAGCAGTTGTATGGCTTGGGGATAGAAGCTATTCAGGAGCCTGTTGGTGTCAGACTTGATGCATTGGTACCGCTTGCCTTGCGGAAGTAGAGAGAAGAGTATGGGTTGGGTGGCTGGAGTCTTTCATTTTTCTTTCACACCGCCTGATATAGACGTCCTGGTGGCAGGGAGTTTGGCCCCAGTGATGTACTGGGCTGTCCGCAGCACCCTCTGTAGCGTCATGCTATCTAGGGCAGTACTGTTGCCATACCAAGCAGTGATGCAGCCAGTCAATATGCTCTCAATGGTGCAGCTGTATAACGTTTTGAGGATTTGAAGGCCCATACCAAACCTGTTCAAACTCCTGAGGGGGATGAAGCGCTGTCGGGCCTTCTTCACAACTGTGTGTGTGGAGCCCTGCCCCCCGTTTCCTGTAGTCCACGATCAGCTCCTTGGTCTTACTGATGTTGAGGGAGATGTTGTTGTCCTGGCACAACACTGCCAGGTCTCTGACCTCCTCCCTATCGGCTGTACCATCGTCCATCGGTGATAAGGCCTACCAGCATTGTGTCACCAGCAAACTTGATGATGGTGTTGGAGTAATGCTTGGCCACACAGTCATGGGTGAAGAGAGAGTACAGAAGGGGAATAAGCATACACCCCTGGGGGCCCCCTGTGTTGAGGGTCAGCGTGTTGCTGCATTGAGTTTGTCTGGTAGAGAGGCATTGTTGGGCAGATCATGGCTGGGTCTTCCTTTGTAAACCGTAATGGACTGTATTGTAGCCCTTGCCAAATGCGGCTGGCGTCGGAGCATGTGTAATATGATTCCAACTTTTCCTTGTTGATGACTCAGCAGAGGTCATAGCGGGACTTCTTGTATTTGTTCCTGTCCTCAGTCGTAGCCTCAGGATTGCCTGCAATAGCACTGTGTGTGGTAGCCCTGTTCTTTAGCTTAGCACCAACCTTGTCGTTAATCCAGGGTTTTTGATTGGGGAAGCAGCGAACCTTCACTGTGGGCCAAGTCACCAATGCCTTTTCTAATGAAGCCAGTGACCGAGGTGATTAGCTCGTCGATGTTATCGGCGTAGTCTCTGAACATATTCAACGTTATCACATATTTTGGTTGAAATGACGTGGAAACCACGTTGATACAACCAGTTTTTGCCCAGTGGGCAGCCTCCACCTGTTTGGCTCTGCTTTTGTTTCAGTCAGGGGAATTGCCATAGCTATACCGCACTCACTGCCTGTAGGGCTCCCGTGGTCTAAGGCACTGCAGTGGTCTAAGGTCTAAGGCACTGCATCTCAGTGCTAGAGGCCTAACTACGGACCCTGGTTTGATCCTGGGCTGCATCACAACCGGCCATGATTGGGAGTCCCATAGGGCAGTGCACAATTGGCCCAGCGTTGACCAGGTTAGAAGAGGGTTTCACCGGGGTAGGATGGCATTGTAAAAATAAGAATTTGTTCTTGACTGACTTGCCTGGTTAAATAATACAAATTTTAAAAAAGTGTATTATTATGGTAATGATTTAGCTTTGCTATGACAGTGAGCTAGTTACCCGGAAGATGCGGAGCCTACTGCCAAGACGTAATGTATTCTCATTTACTTTCTAAAATAGTTAAACAAATACGTGGCATTTTCTGTCTGAATTGATATGATAGACAATGTACCACGGAGCAGGAGCTGAAGGTTACCTTTTCCCTCGCCTTTCGTTTTCAACAGTTTGACAGAGATGAGTCATACATTTAATACAACGTTAGGTATATTATGCAACTGCATAGGTTACATGGCTACAACCTCTCCTGTTTGTTTTTTCAGGGGGATTAGCAGCCTACAATATGGGACTGGATATTGCCCACTCATACAGCAAAGTGGATGAGAGGGGGGGTACTCAGCGGGTGTTCTTGCCAGAGCTCAATGGTTATTAAAGTCAACTCAGTGGTCTTTGATTCAGACCATTGTAAAAAATATGACATATCCTAATTGTTTATTTATTTTCATAGAAGTTTTTAAGTATACATTTTTAAAAAAGTGAAGCCGCTCTTAATACCCCAGACCAAAACAATTTAAATAAACAACCCCCACTCTGTTTGTTCCCATCAGACCATAAATGTGACTCAAAGAATAAACAAACAACAATAATAACAACAAAAACAAGCAAACAAGACACACATTCAACAGGTCCTTGTAGGGACAGGTTGACCCGACAGGACCGGAAATGTAGACAGGACACCATTTAATAATAAATTCAACATTTGTATTTCGGGGAAGTCACCTATGGTGAAAAGATTGTTGCAGGGGATAAATCTTATTTGGTTTTGTAAACCTGATTAGACACAGAAGTAAATAAATAAAATAATAACAATACAATAATATATTAGCTAAAAAATAAATAGTAATAGCAACTTGGGTGTTAGAGGAAACACTAGGGTGACATCTGCTCAGCGGTAGCTGCAAGGACTTGAGGAGTAGGGTCCAGTTTTAGTTGAAGGATGGAATTTAGTCTTTGGTGGATGCTGTAATTCTTTCCATTGTGAGGTGGTCTGTGAGAAGGTTGAGCCATTGACAAACAGACAGCTAGTATCTCTTTTTCCAGTTGAGTAATACTGTAGTCGTGAGTAATCCAGTTGAGTAATATATTTAAGGTGATTTAAAATGGACCGATGTTGTTTGGGTGGTAGGTCTGAAGACCCAAAACGGTGGACAGTTTGTGTATGGTTTCTTTCCAGAATTGTAAGGTGGGAGGACAGAGCCATGTGGTGTGAAAGTAGTTGTCTGGAATGTTGTTCATTAATTTGAATGCATTAATCTGCTGTTTCTCAATCCTTTTTGCCCTAGCACTAACACGCTTGAATCAACTCATCATCAAACCCTTTAGTTGGGAAACACTACATATATCTAACATTCTAGTTCACATGACTTTCAAATCCAATGTAATGAGAAAATGAGCCATTTTTTCCCCGCTAATTATTTGTGCTCCCTGCAAGTATCTTGCACCATCACTGTGTATGCTTGAAATAACATGACTACAACCTTAGAAATATAAACTTTGATTACAATCTTGTGTTCTTTACCACTTTTAAAATAAGTATAATATGTAGGCTATCTGGTGTCAACCCCAATCGTGTAATGTATTTACACACACTATGAGTTTACTGTCATAATAACATCTTACAGAACACATACTCACTTCTCAGTTTGGTAACACTTATTTATTTGTCAAAAAGTAGAGTTGCTTATTTCTACCATACAATAGCACTAGCAGTAAGAACACCCCATGTCCTGTATCTGTGATTGAATCTCTCTTGAATTTTAATCAGTACATTTAATGTAGTTTAATCAACGGTGTTAAGATACAGGAGGTTCCCTGGTGGCATTACTTTTTGGGGTTGTGATCCACCCCCGTCCTCATCCACCCAGATCTCTCCGGTCTTGGCGAACTTGGCCTCTTTATCGACAGTGAGGATGTAGGACTTGGGCTGACCCTCTGCATACTCTGCCATGAGGTTGTTCAGCCCATTCAATGGGGATTCCTCTGGGCAACTATGTGAATTGTCACTTTCTACTTGGAAGCCAGTGACATAGAGGTTATGCGGGAGAACGCTCTTCTTAAAGGTGCCTTCCAGGATGAGGATGGAGTTGCCCTTCTTGAGTTTACTCCCCCTCGATGAGGTCACTGAGAGCCATCTTCTCTGATTTGTAGTAGAGACGCACTTTGCCGCCTGTTGCGTTGGCTATATTACAACCTAAGACAACAAGAGAACGAAACAGAAACAGAGAGAGAGAGGTCAATACTGGACAATGCTGAAATAAATGTGGTTGTCAATATTAGGTGATTGCTAGGAACACTGCTGAGAGCAACAGAGTCACACACTTGTTCACTTTTTGGAAAATACTAACAATGTAAATGTTCAGAACTGTTCAGACAGATAATGACAATATTCCATACCAAGAAGGCCTCCAAGTCAGGTGACCTCTATGGTGACCATCAAATGAAAATCAGGTGACCTGTCACCTGATCCTATGAAGATATCTGCCAAGCACACTAAACATTTCTTGGTTTGGCAGCCTTTGCCTGACTTCACTAGTATGCATTCATGATAAATGCATTCATGATAAACGTGAGTGTTATCTGTGCTACATTCATTGTTTAACTCCTAGGTCAACTTACTAACTTTTGATGTGTATGTTTGGACTCCTTCATTAGCATTGTTGTTCTGTTGATGTGAACTCTTATGCCTTTTTCTTTGTCTGTTCACAGAAACCATACTCATACATACTCTTTCAAGTAGTCTTTATTCATGTGTTTGCTTTTTGTGCTACAATAAATGGTTAAATGTTCTCTGGAGTCCTTGTCCTGTGGTGTATTAATTATAGAAACCGTTTACCGTTTAAGAACCTAAACGGGGCAAAATGAGAGTTTATATTGGACAAATTCAGGTAGGTCCCTACCTGTTCCGTTCTGTTTTTATAAAAGTTTTACAGAATCGGCGTAATGAATACTGGTCACTAACCGGAGCCCAATTGGCAGTTAACAAACAATCCACCCACTACTGTCTTTAGTCAAAGGTACAC
This sequence comes from Brachymystax lenok tsinlingensis, assembly GCA_030435695.1. Lineage (NCBI taxonomy): Eukaryota > Metazoa > Chordata > Actinopteri > Salmoniformes > Salmonidae > Brachymystax > Brachymystax lenok. The sequence continues at coordinate 20,393,834 of CM059812.1, read as the reverse complement.
TATAAACTCACTAGCATAGTCTTACAAGCCATTTAAAAAAATTCTACAGTTTGACATTACTTATTATGTATGGAGGGGTACTATGAAAATGCAGTATAACTTTCTGCATTTCAACACATTTTGCCACAGAGCAGAGAAATGTGCAGTTTAATGCTTTTCTACAAGTTGTCATTAGTCTGAGAGAATTAAGCAGTTTTAAAGCTAATTTCCTGCATTTCGACACTTTGCCATGGGGCAGAGATGAGGGTTTATAGCTCATGTCCTGATATTCTTTACAGATTGCCACGAGGCTGAGAGAAAATGATGCAGTTTTAAAGTAACTGTCCAGTGAAAATCTCACTTAAGTCCATATTCTGATATCATCCTATACTTGTATTTGTGGCAAAAGCATAAATTGGAGAAAAAAACACTTAAACCTCACACTTGTATCTCAAAACAGACCTGTTTCATAAATGCTTGCTATTTTGTCGGAGGATATCGTCTTCCTAAGGCGGATGAGCTGGCCAATCAGCAGTAGATGCCAATCAGCATCTACTTGCATGAATATTTAAGGACCAGTATACGCCCACACCATTCCAACATGTTTAATTAAACATTTTTGGGAAGGTAAACTATTTCTCTCATATTGTAATTCATAATAGGTAATATTTCATAGAGATCCGAAAACACTGGACAGTTACTTTAAAGGTAGACTGGTCAAAAACGCAAAAAATAACCGCTTTAAACGAACTGATCTATGCACCATCATACCAGGTTATTTAATGCTTTAAAAATCAATGAATATGATATTTGGCTACGGAAGTGCCATCTCTACAGCTTCCGTCCAAAACAAATCCCATGAAATGATGTCAACACATACTGGCTAGTTACAAGTGGCTGGCTTAGCTAATGAACTAGCTACGCCGTTCACGGCACGCATGACCAGAATGACACAATGAACCAAAGGCGCACCCCATTTCTGTTTGAAAATTTAGAAAGGAGTTGGACCATTTTTCATGCCAAAAGTCGACCATTAAAGCTAATTTCCTCCAATTCTACATATTTTGCCATTGCTTACGACATGTTCATTTGCTATATGGGGGGCCCCCGACCCCAACAAGAATGTATCGGTGGGGACTAATTGACTTGTTTTAAATATTGAGGGGACATTTCCCCCCCCATCCCCTGTGGCAGTGTCGCTTCTGCTTAGAATCCCATGTGGGATGGGCCACAAGCTAAGTGGCAACAAATGTATTCATATACAGAGTCCCTGCTCCAGTTGGACTGGGTTACATACCTTCCGCATCGCTGTTGACATTGATTGAACCACTAGCTCCCATTGTTGCTAGAGAGAGAGGCGAGAAAGAGGATGACAGGAACAGAGAGAATGTAAAGCTGCAAATGTAAATTGCTGATCGATTTAAATTCTTGAATTTGAATAAATGGTAAACCACTATACACAGTACCACCATAAGGATGTTACACTACAGACAGTGCCCAAGTATTCACCCCCCTTTTACTTCATTTTTTGTGTGTTAAACGGCAACTAAAATTGATTCAATTTGGGATTTTGTCACTGATCTACAAAAATACTCCATAATGTCAGTAATTTAAAACAATTTATACAAAAGAATGTACGAAAAGTTTACAAAAAAAATTACTTCAAATCAAATAATAGATTGCATTGACTCGCTTTGTCCAATAATTGTGGTTAACATTATTGTTTTTTGACTGATCCATCTCTGCACTGTACCCTATACATATCAAATAAAATTATTAGTCACATGCGCCGAATACAACCGGTGTAGACCTTGAGAAATGCTTACTTACGAGCCCCTAACCAAAAATGTGTTTTAAAAAATACGAATAAGAGTGAGAAATAAAAGCAGGAAGTAATTAAAGAGCAGCAGTAAAATAACAATAGCGAGACTCTATACAGGGGGCACCGGTTAGTCGAGGTAATATGTACATGTAGGTAGAGTTATGAAAGTGACTATTCATAGATAGTAACAGAGTAGCAACGGCGTAAAGGGGGTGAGCAATGCAAATAGTCTGGGTAGCCATTTGATTCGATGTTCATTAGACATACACCATATCTGTAAGTTCCCTCAGTTGGCCCTGCTCAGGTCATGCCACTATGCCTGTGTTTAGACAAGCAGCCCAATTCTGATATTTTTTTCACTAATTGGTATTTTGACCAACCAGATCAGTTCTGAAAATGATCTGATGTGGTTGGTCAAAATACCAATTAGTGGAAATAATATCAGAATTGAGCTGCTTGTGTAAACGTAGCCTATGAAGCTTTTCTCGTCGACAGCCAGCTCTCTAGTAATTACGCTTGGGGACGAGATTACCATGAGGTCAATAGTGATTTAAAACCTAAACCTAAAGCATGTATTTTAGATTATGTATTTACCTGTGTCTGGGTGTTCTTCCTCTGTGCAGTGGAGTTCTAGTGCAGAGTGGAGAGATGGCTCTGCTTTTATAGGGTAGCGCTGACAGAGAGAGGGAGGGAGGGTCGGTGGGGGGTTCTCAGCCCAATCCAGGTAAAAGTTTATGTGCCAGAGAACTGAAGAGAAGAATTCAGTTCGAGAACCGACGTGGGCATCACAAGAGCAGTATATTTAGATGTCAAACACTAAAACATATTTTATCTCAAAGTACCATACCTTGAACTACGCCTGACAAGTAAATCACTGACAATCAAGGGAGTTTGATCACCTAAAATAATAAAACGATGATCAGACTAAGAATTAAAACATTTGCTGTGGTCAGCTGTGACCGTTCTATTGCTTATTAAAACTGATCTCAGATTAGCTGGTATCAGGGTCTTAGCCTGAAGGTGTATGCGCTGTCTCAGGTCCAGTTTAAGCTAGAAGCCGTAGAGGCAGCGGTAGGGCTGGTTGCCACTGTGCTGACGGCTGTGGGTGATGTGGTCGGAGCTCTGGTTGAAGGCTTTGCCACACACCAGGCACACATGGGGCTTCTCATCTGGGATAGGAGGGCAGAGGGGACATACTGTATTAAAAGGGGAAGTTCATTATTTTATCATGTAATGTTAGATTGTTCCTCACCCTGAAAGTAGTCTATGAGCCAGGAAAAACTAACGCATGGTTTGGTTTCTTTAAACAGCTACTACAAACTTCAGCTAACTTGATCCAAATCAATGGGAGTGGCTGTTTTTATTTTATTTTATATACATTCCCACAGTCTCCGGCATGTAGCCACTACATTTTTAACAGGCATCACATGCCCCTGCCACTCCCATAGTTTTTTTGTTCTTTTCTTTTAAATAGTTAATAAGTTTCTAATGTGACCGTGATAAGGTCAAGATTCCTATATCCATAGAATACATATTGACTCACCTGTTTGAATGAAGGTGTGTTTTTTCATATCAGATTTCTGGCAATCTTTTGCCACAGCATTGACAGGGGTAGGGCCCCGTGTCATGGTGGATTAGCAGGTGAGTGGATAGGGTGGAGGAGCGCTTGAACACTTTCCCACACACCTTACACAGCCAAACTCATGAGAACATAGCATATAGGCCATATATTTTGTGGAACATTTTATATATTAGGTTGTCACATTCATTTCAATCACAGTTTCATATGAAGTTAAATGAATCCTTTTTTACAAATACACCGAAACAAACTAATATAGGTCATAAAGTGTAGGCCCCTCAAACTCAACTCTGGACTTCAATGCCAGTTCCACACTATTTATTCTTTGTTCCCCTCCAATCAGGGACTGATTTAGACCTGAGACACCAGGTGTGAGCAATTAATTATCAGGTAGAAAATAAAACCAGCATGCTCCAGACCTCGTAGGGTAAGAGTTCAATAACCCTGGTATAGACCATCTAGTCATGTATAGGGTCTGCTTGTGGTGTGTTTTCCTGTATATAGTTTAGAACTGGCATCAAAACCTTAAACAGTCCTGGTGATAATACACAATATCACATATTTCATTAATTGTAACTACTTTGTTACTTTGAACCAAGGTTGGGGTCAAAACCATTTCGATGACCGAATTAAAAGGGAATTCACCCCAACTCTGCTTTAACATGTACAGTTGTGAATAGAACTACTGTTCCCTGAAGGAGGGAATGAGGTCAGTGGAGGCTGCTGAGGGGGAACGGCTCGTAATAATGGCAGGAACGGTGCAGATGGATGGCATGAGATACCTGGAAACCATGTGTTTCATGTATTTGATACCATTCCACTGATTGCGCTCCCATCATCACCACAAGCCCGTTCTCCCTAATTAAGGTGCCACCAACCTCCTGTGAATGAGGTATAACATACTAGGGGGAATCAACAACCAATCATATTCACCTGAAGAAATCACGCCCAACCGGGCCAATGGATGCCGAGCCTGCCCTCGTAAGCCCGCCTTCCTGGCTGAAATACCGGGGCTCGTATTAATTTCCTCAATTCAGTACTGCTCATCAGCGAGCCCGGACCCCCCGACAGAGAGGGCCAAAATAATGTATACATTGTTCCCTCCTTCATTGAACATTAGTTATATTCATAACTGTACGTTCCCTTTCAGTCGGTCACTTGGTATAACATAATATGGGGATATAGAATCACACCCCAAGCCGGGTCAGAGGGTACCAAATTAGGAGGCCCCAACCTCCAAAAAAAAGGAGTTACAAAAGCCACCTTTTCCCCTAATACATACCAGAGAAACCTGAACTGTCAGAGCCTCATGAGGTCTGAACTCTCAGAGCCCCATATAGGAAACCAGAACCGGCTGCAACTTAGCGATGCACACTGACACGCTGCCACTGCAGCCCATGTCCATAGATCCCACGGTTCCAAGAATACTTACCTTGCGAGACTGAAATGTCATAACTCAGACAGGGAACTGCAAGTCCAAAACAACAGAACACCTGTCGTGACTTGGTAAAGTTAACGTGTGCTGCATAGCATCGACCAGAGTGGATGAACCACAGCAGCCCGAGGCTCAAACCCACAGTAATTCTTCAAACACCTGCCACTTATATGTTTAAACGCTCTCGTAAAGGGTGCACGTGCCAACTTTATAGTCGATCACATTCAAGAATAAATCCCTGGCTGTCGAATTCAACCTTTCAGGGCCCAACCCACAGATCTCATATCTGTGGCTGTGGATGCCAAACTCTTCCATGTACCTGGGACAATAGCCCAGACGACATGGAACCCTCCACGGGTCCCCGCCCAACAGGCGGATGATCTCGGGAACCATGGTTGTCTGGGCCAACTGGGAGCCACCAGAATCAACAACAGACCCTCCTGAAGGACCCTCTCCACCGTGGCCTGAATCAGGTCAAGCAGATAACGGGCCAGGTTTAGGAGAGACAGAACACACGTCCCCCCTGCCTGTTGATGTACGCCACCGCTGTCCTGTTGTCGGACCGTACCAACACATGCTGGCCCTCAAACATTGGAAGGAAACGCCTTAGCGCTAGCAAACAGTCAGTAGCTCTGGGTAATTGATATGCAGCGCCCTTTGCACTGTTGACCAAATCGTTCTGTTCCAAGTTGCCAACACACAGTGCTCACCATCCCAGTAAGGATGTGTCTGTCGTGATCACCCTGTGAGACACTACCCGGCCCATGAGAACCCACTGCTACACTAGTCACCGGTCCCTCCAAAGAGGCAACGCCCTTAGGCACGACAATGATATTTTGAGCAACCGATGCTAATGGCGAGATGCATCCAGACGCGTAGCAATCACCCAGCGCTGAAACAGATGCATCAACATAAGTCCCAGAGGAACCACAACTATCAGAGGCCATCAGACCCAATAACCACAGGCTTAAGCGAAAAGGTACAGGGTGCCCCAGCTGATACAGTGCCAGACAGAGACGGAATGTGACCCTCCTCTTTTGGGACAAAAACAATTGATTCAGATCCGAATCCAGAACAAGACCCAGAAATGTATTAAGCTGAGTCAAACAACTTTTCTTGTGATTCATTATGAACCCCATAGACTGAATATGGGAAACCAGCATGGCAGTGTGGAGCTCCACCTGTTCCCTCGACTCCAGTACGACCAACCAATCTTCCAGATAGGCCAACACTCAGATCCCCTGGCACCACACCGGTGCCAAAGCCACCCCTACCACAATAGAAAAGGTGAGGGGCGATAGGGAGAGCCCTAAAGGCAGGAGAAGAAACCCGTAGGCCACACCCTCGAAATGAAACTTTCTAAACTTTCTGTGGGGAGGAAATATAGCCACATTAAAATACGCCTCCTTCACATCTATGGACGTGAACCAATCGCTGGGAAGCACCGACTGCAATAGCCCGAGAAGTGTGAGCATTTTGATCTTACAAACCTTGAGGCGCTTGTTTAAAACAAGCAAGTCCAGGATGAGGCAATCGTCCCATCGCTCTTGGGAACTAAGCAGTACTGGCTGTACCAATCGCTCTGTACTACTGACACGGGGACCAACCGAATTGCCTGCTTTTGAAGAGGAGAAGAAGGCTGCGTTTCAAACTCAAAACACCCTCCTCCACTTACCCTCACCTTATGCCCTTAGGGGAATCTAGTAAAAGTTATGTTTTTGTTTGGTTAGCTTTTGGAAATTGTATAAATAAAAATGTTTCCTTCCTCAGAGGTTCCAGCTAGGCAGGCTAACATTCGTTAGCTAATGTGCTATCATACAATAAGCGTATATTAATAATTGCTTTGTTAATATAAGTAGACATGCAATCGTAATTGACTATAGCGCATTTAAAACACCCACAAGCTACCATATGCCTGAAAACACAATTGTCGTGGGACGAACGAGTGACGAAGGGCAGTCCATTTAAAATGAATTCCTTCCTCCCTCACCCCTTGCCCTGCAAGTGTAAACTCGTCAGAAGTCATGGTACGTCATCAGAAGTATCCACTTAATTTGAGGGCTAAGGGGAGAGGGTGTGTCTAGGACCTTGGGGACGATTGACGTAATGACACCACGGAAAAAGGAGGAGGAAGCACAGTGAACTGCAGACCGTACCCCCTCACCACCATTCTCATCATCCATGGTGAAACTGCGCATGCCTGCCTCTGGACGGAGCATGCTGCCAGTCTCCCATCCATTATCTCCTGAAGGGGGTGCCACCCTGAGGATTAGGATAATTTGTTTTCTTTGTCATGCTTATTTTCATAACCACCACTCTTGACAACCGCATGGAAAAGGAACTGTGTCTATTATACCCACACCTGGACCATACCACACTTTCGATAACCCTGAACACAGAGGAACCTTGAGTAGAAACAATGTGCTTTTGTGGTAACTCCATTCTGAAACCCAGTCCAAACCTTTTGTGGGTGTGAACTTTCTGGTGTTGGCGAACTTCACCCCTGTCGTCAGTGATCATGTAGGATTTGGAGTGATCCTCAACATAATGGTCTGATACTTGGTAGGTTCATGTTGTGTCGCCTGTAGTAGGTTAATGTCGTGTCGCCTGTATTAGGTCAATGTCGTGTCGCCTGTAGTAGGTTAATGTCGTGTCGCCTGTAGTAGGTTAACTTGTTAGGGAGTGGTGGGGCGCTAGCGCTACCAGGTGAAATGCAAGGCAAAATCCAAAAGTTGAATTATTAAACATGCACCAATATACAAGTGTTTCATACTCATCAAAAGCTCTGCTTCTTGGCAATATCACAGCGTTGTCGGATTTCAAAAAGGCTTTATGACGAAAGCACAACATTTGATTGTTTGAGGGTAGCACCTTCAATATTTTCCATAACCATGAAATCTTTAGCCAGCGCGGTCGATAGAAAATGCATTTCACAGGGAAAACCTATGCCTTACCTTTTGTAGAACTTCTGCAGAGGGCTTCCTAAGTGTCCAACGAAGACAATCCATGGGTATTTGGTTATAAAAAGTCATTAATTATATCCATAAATCTCCGTTTGGTTGGCGCCTTGTGTTCAGAAAATCCAACGTGAACAGAACGCGTTCATCTAAACCTATAAACTTTCCCTCAACAAAACAAAAAACAATTAAAATGCATCCTTAGCTTATCTTTTATGAATAAAAGTGATAATCTTTCACTTGGATGGTCACCAAAACTATATATAGGTCAAATAAAGTGGACCGCTCAGCCAAACGTGCGCCCAAAAACGTGCAACTGAAAAAGAGCTCCCGTCACTAAAACCTCTACCTATTGAAGACAATGGTTCCGATTGCTATGAAACTTTACGTATACACTGCTGACATCCAGTGGAAGCAATAGGTACTACATTCAGTGTCCTGGTATAAAGACTTTTCTAAAGGCACTGTCTCAAAGTGAGCCATAAGCCACCAGAATGACATTTCCGGATGGAATCTTCTCTGGTTTTTGCCTGCCAAATGAGTTCTGTTACTCTCACAGACAAAATGTTAAGACTTTTGGAAACCTCAGAGTGTTTCCTATCCAATAGTACTAATTATGTGCATATCCTATTTTCTGAGCCTGAGTGGCAAGCATTTTACTTTGGGCACGCACGACTCTCCAAAACCGACCCCTCAGCTGCCGCTCCCTAACAAGTTAATGTTGTGTCGCCTGTAGTAGGTTAATGTCGTGTCGCCTGTAGTAGGTTAATGTCGTGTCGCCTGTAGTAGGTTAATGTCGTGTCGCCTGCAGTAGGTTAATGTCGTGTCGCCTGTAGTAGGTTAATGTCGTGTCGCCTGCAGTAGGTTAATGTCGTGTCGCCTGTAGTAGGTTAATGTCGTGTCGCCTGCAGTAGGTTAATGTCGTGTCGCCTGCAGTAGGTTAATGTCGTGTCGCCTGTAGTAGGTTAATGTCGTGTCGCCTGTAGTAGGTTAATGTCGTGTCGCCTGCAGTAGGTTAATGTCGTGTCGCCTGCAGTAGGTTAATGTCGTGTCGCCTGTAGTAGGTTAATGTCGTGTCGTGTTGATTCGCTCTGTGTGCACTAACAGTGGTTAACATGATTTTTGAATGACTGATCCATCGCTGTAGTGTACACCATACACACAACATTACTGTAAGGTCCCTCAGTCATCCCTGCTCAAGTATGTCACCATGAGGCTAATCTTGTCCCCAGCCGGCTCTCTCTCTGTAGCAATTCAATTAAGCCTGGGGATGAGGTCACAATAAGGCCAATTGTAATTTAAAACCTAAAGCGTGTATTTTAAATTATGTATTTACCTGTGTCTGTGTGTTTTTCCTTGGTGGTGCAGTGGAGGGCTTGAAGGTCGAAGGGATCAAGTGTTTTAGTGCAGTGGAGAGATGGCTGTGCTTTTATAGGGTAGCGCTGACAGAGAGAGAGGGGGCTTTCTCAGCCCATCACAGGTATTTAAATCCAGGTAAATGTTTCCGTTCCAGAGAATTAAAGCAAATGAAGATAATGATTCATTTCCAGAGAATTCCAGAGAACCTACGTGGGCGTTGCTCATGGTAAAACGTATTTTATCTCAAAGTGACGTACCTTTAAAACCACCCCGAGAGGTACATAATTAAAAAGCAAGGGAGTTTGATCACAATTTGTTTTTTTATCATTCATTCAGAACAATGTCTTGTTATCCAAATCTGAAAGTGGATAACAAAGATTTTTAATGCACACACTTAAGAAAGCGATACTTTGAATATAAATGGGATTGGAATGTTTCAAATGTTTTTCAACATATTTCCAGATATGACCCTATGATGACACTGAAAAAACAGAAATATATATGTAGGCAAAATATACAGCCGGGATTCAACTACAGTCAAGGTAAATGTTTGTTAGAATTTTTTGTGGAGCATCCATCCGTTCTTCCATCCATCCCCATCTTCTGTTTAGTTCGTGCAGTGGTGCCCCTTATAATAAAAATTATCTGGGGTCAGCTATGGCCATGTGAGGGTGTTTGAGTTGCTATCTATGTACAGTGGTTCTCCCGATTTGTGAAAATTGAGCTCAGATCAGCACTTAGCCAGGGTCTTGGCCTAAAAGGTCTATGTACGGTGGTTCTCCTGGTTTTGTCTCAGGTCCTGTTTGCTCTGGAAGCCATAGAGGCAGCGGTAGGGCCGGTTGCTACTGTGCTGACGACTGTGGGTGATGAGGTTGGAGCTCTGGCTGAAGGCTTTTCCACACACCTGGCACACATGGGGCTTCTCACCTGGAATCGAAGGGCAGAGGGGACATACTGTATTAAAGGGGAAGTTCATTCTTTTATAACTTAATGTTACATGGCTCCTCACCCTGAAAGTGAGCTGTTTAATTTATTTATTTTAAAGGCCCAATCACTTCCTACGTCACCGGACTCTGGCATGTAGTCACTACATTTTTAACAGGCACCACATGCCCCTACCACTCCCATAGTTTTTTTTATATTTAAAATAATTAATACGTTTCGAACATGACTGTGACAAAGACAAGATCCCTATTTCCAGAGAATACATATCGACTCACCTGTGTGAATGAAGGTGTGTTTTTTCATATCAGATTTCTGGTGAAATCTTTTGCCACAGTATTGACAGGGGTAGGGCCGCGTGTCAGAGTGGATTAGCAGGTGAGTGGACAGGGTAGAGGAGCGCTTGAACACTTTCCCACACACCTTACAGCCAAATGTACGCTCCTGAAACACATGAGAACAAAGCATATACGGCCATATATTTTATGAAAAAAAATATTTATTGGGTTCACAGTTTCATGAGAAGTTTAATGAATCTTTATTTTATTTTTTACACCAAACAAAAAAACGAGTATAGGCCATCTAGTCATGTATAGGATCTACAGTGGTGTTTTTTCCTGTATATAGTTTATAACTAGCATCAAACTCTTAAAACTCCCTAAAGTCGATGTCCATTGGAAATCTAGTTAGCATAAAAAAATCCCCATAAAAATCTGTCAGTTTAAGATAGAGAAATGTTGTTTGCATTGGACGCGTCTCAATCCACCACATCCGCCGATGTTACAGATGCTCAATCCACCGCATCCGCCTATGTCGCACTTTCACATCTGAGGTGAAAGGTGACGGAGCTAGAGCGGTGTTTGTCAGACCATGAGACATCTTGAAAATCGCTCTTCTCACAAAATTGTCTGTAGTGTTCCGAATGTCCTAGAAACTATTTTGACCTCTCTATGGAAAGATGAGACTCTCACGAACATGTACAGTGGGGAAAAAAAGTATTTAGTCAGCCACCAATTGTGCAAGTTCTCTCACTTAAAAAGATGAGAGAGGCCTGTAATTTTCATCATAGGTACACTTCAACTATGACAGACAGAATGAGGAAAAAAAATCCAGAAAATCACATTGTAGGATTTTTTATGAATTTATTTGCAAATTATGGTGGAAAATAAGTATTTGGTCACATACAAACAAGCAAGATTTCTGGCTCTCACAGACCTGTAACTTCTTCTTTAAGAGGCTCCTCTGTCCTCCACTCATTACCTGTATTAATGGCACCTGTTTGAACTTGTTATCAGTATAAAGACACCTGTCCACAACCTCAAACAGTCACACTCCAAACTCCACTATGGCCAAGACCAAAGAGCTGTCAAAGGACACCAGAAACAAAATTGTAGACCTGCACCAGGTTGGGAAGACTGAATCTGCAATAGGTAAGCAGCTTGGTTTGAAGAAATCAACTGTGGGAGCAATTATTAGGAAATGGAAGACATACAAGACCACTGATAATCTTCCTCGATCTGGGGCTCCACGCAAGATCTCACCCCGTGGGGTCAAAATGATCACAAGAACGGTGAGCAAAAATCCCAGAACCACACGGGGACCTAGTGAATGACCTGCAGAGAGCTGGGACCAAAGTAACAAAGCCTACCATCAGTAACACACTCGCCGCCAGGGACTCAAATCCTGCAGTGCCAGACGTGTCCCCCTGCTTAAGCCAGTACATGTTCAGGCCCGTCTAAAGTTTGCTAGAGAGCTTTTGGATGATCCAGATGAGGATTGGGAGAATGTCAGATGAAACCAAAATAGAACTTTTTGGTAAAAACTCAACTCGTCGTGTTTGGAGGACAAAGAATGCTGAGTTGCATCCAAAGAACACCATACCTACTGTGAAGCATGGGGGTGGAAACATCATGCTTTGGGGCTGTTTTTCTGCAAAGGGACCAGGACGACTGATCCGTGTAAAGGAAAGAATGAATGGGGCCATGTATCGTGAGATTTTGAGTGAAAACCTCCTTCCATCAGCAAGGGCATTGAAGATGAAACGTGGCTGGGTCTTTCAGCATGACAATGATCCCAAACACACCGCCGAACAACGAAGGAGTGGCTTCAGAAGAAGCATTTCAAGGTCCTGGAGTGGCCTAGCCAGTCTCCAGATCTCAACCCCATAGAAAATCTTTGGAGGGAGTTGAAAGTCCGTGTTGCCCAGCGACAGCCCCAAAACATCACTGCTCTAGAGGAGATCTGCATGGAGGAATGGGCCAAAATACCAGCAACAGTGTGTGAAAACCTTGTGAAGACTTACAGAAAACATTTGACCTCTGTCATTGCCAACAAAGGGTATATAACAAAGTATTGAGATAAACTTTTGTTATTGACCAAATACTTATTTTCCACCATAATTTGCAAATAAATTCATAAAAAATACTACAATGTGATTTTCTGGATTTTTTTTCCTCATTTTGTCTGTCATAGTTGAAGTGTACCTATGATGAAAATTACAGGCCTCTCTCATCTTTTTAAGTGAGAGAACTTGCACAATTGGTGGCTGACTAAATACTTTTTTTCCCCACTGTACATGTTTTGCTCTAGGATGCTCACAAGACTCGCCTGAAGGTCCCCTGAAAAAAATGCATGGAAGTATATATGGAGACAATTTAATGCCCAAAAGATGGGGTTAAATAAATGTATATAAAAAAATTAAAAAAATGTTTCCTGATCTTTCTTAAATCTCTCAGATATAGGAGAGACACTTCAGTACAAACTTCCTTTTGATATTTTTGGGGGACTATCTGTTGTTCCATGTAGTGAATCTGTTATTCAATGCGTTTGTACGGCCTAATAACAGTAAAGACCAAATAAATATGTTTTGATACTTCAAAGAGTCTTAAAATTCAAAATCAAATAACTAAATGATCCTTGGTATGACCTTAAAACAATTCCATATATCTTAGAAGAACAGTGCAGTTAATAACTTAATTTCCATTTTTTTTAATGATATTTCCACAGTATGAGGTCGAAATAACACTCTGAAATTGTAAAATTATGATAATGCACTTTTTCTGTAAGAGCTGTATGAAAACAAATGCCTGCAATATCAGCCTTTTCAGGTGGGATGGAACTTTTGTGCTGCGTCATGACGTCACAATGTGATCGGATTATAATAGACCTGACCCCAAACCTGCTTTAAAACTCTTTATTATACCTGTAATGTGGCAAGCAACAGACCTTTATTGGCGTTATTAGGTGTGCTATTCCTACCTTGACCCTGTAGCTCAAACCCAGGTCTGGCCTATAGCCATACGGCTGACTGTTACTCTTGATTTGTGCTGATGAGGACTGCTTGTGTCTATCACAATGGGACTTGTGGACGTAGGACTCCAGACTGGAAAAAGAAAAGAAACTCTGAAAAGAAAACAAACACTAATGTAATTTGCAGAAGGGGAGTGCAATGAAGTAAATACAATTGACCTCTTATCTTAATCCTCACACTGGTCTTCCAGTCAGAAACAGAATAGAGAATCAAAGCACGTCAGGCTTCAGTTGCTGCACTTTGACCTTTGGTTAATAAAAAGGCTGTGTGTAGGTCTATCCAATCCCCTCAGTGGCATTCCAATGAGTCAGAATTGTTCACTATCCATGATGGAAGCAAACATAGCTTTCTCTTTTCACTAATATCAAACCTGTTTGATGGAGAGGAGCATTGATGTTTAATAATTCACCTTTATTTATACAGGTAAATCAAAGAAGAACAGATTATTATTTGCAATGACGACTTGTCAGAGGGATAGAATAACAAAACTGATTTGGGATCATCCACTAACCTTTCCACACAGTGGACATTCAGTCCCAGTGGTCCTGTGGTCACTGTTCTGGGGACAGTCTCTGTGTCGTGTCTCTCCCCCCACCTCCTCAGCAGGGCTGCCAGGGTTCAACTGGGAGGGAGAGTGATGGTGCAGCCCAGCGCTTCCATCTTAAGATGGGGAATAGCAGGTGGTTGAAAATGTACATTAATTAGCCCCTTCTTTACAAGCAATCACTGATCTCTAGGTCTTAAACACATTGCTGTTTCAGTCTTAACTTTAATGAACATTGTATAATAATGAATGATTATGAGAGAACAATAATACACAAAACTGGCAGATGTACATGAGCTTGTGTTAGCTGAGCCTCAGTGTTCAACACCTACCCAAAGACATGGGACTGGTGGGGTGAAGGTACGAGGGACTATGTGAGGGAGGATGGAGGGCTGGAGGTGGAGAGGGCTGTGGTGAGTAGGCCTCATTGTGTGTTGCTAGAGAGACTGCACTGCTTGGTGACGGCTGTCCCTGAAGGGTACTGCACTGCCTCTTGTCTGTTTCTGAGGGACCAACTGGCACCAAGGTCGTGCCCAAGCAGGGGCTACCTGCTTTGGGGCGCAGAGGGTGAGAGCCTCCCCTCCTCACCAGGAAAGAACGAGGCATGGTGGGGGAGCGAGAAGCAGCAGGGACACAGAGGTTTTTGTAGACTCAATCTAATAGAAGGGAAGTAGAAGGCCCTGCAAAATGGAGTACATGAAAATTGACAATCGTCCAGGTGTTATTCATGTCAACCAACATACAGCAGGTGGCAGCAGTGTTTTGACTAACACAGTCACATAATACACTGCCGTATTCATAAAGCTTCTCAGAGTTTGAGTGCTGATCTAGGATCAGTTTGAACTTTTCAGGTCATTATGAATAGGATAACAGGAACAAGGGGGACCTGATCGTAGATCAGCACATCTAATCGGAAATGCTTTCTGAGTACAGGCCCTGGTCACACAACCACTCTGAAAGTAACAGTACTGTGGGTTTTGCGGACACTAAAATTATGAAGACAACATTTTGAAACCATAAAAAAAAACTCCATACTGAAATCAGTTCAAATATGCTGAATGGAAATACAGAGTATTTTCCAGCTGAGTTTTCCCAGCAGAGCTTTTCTATATATATTCATAAAGGAGGTCATTTATTTGGCATTAAATGTCCGTTATGTCCGATTTACAGAGACATCTCTAGACAGATCGCCTCAGCCAAGTCATTGTACATACTCATTACTCTTGAGCTTGGTTGGATTGCTGCATAAACTGTGGCAACATATACTAGCACAGTGTTATGAAACCATTCCACAGCAGCTACCACCCAAATTCAACTAAACACAGCAGACCGTTATGTATTATCCCAACTCACCCTGTGAGCTCTCTCTCCTCTGGTTGCACAGCCTTACAGGTGGCAAATGGTAGAGAATTGAAGACATAAGATAAAAGACCAGGGGCAATAAGGCTCCCAAAAATAGAAAAATGTGATTTATTCATACTGTACTGGTTAAAAGCTTCAGATATCAAATCTTTCTCATTTGAAGTATTCTATGTTACTAGGCAGAATAGTTCAATCTTTTGCCCAAGGGCCAATGGATCACTAAATAAAACAGAAATCGTTCTATTGTGTAATTTTGCAGATAACAGGGTGGCATTTGAAATAGCATAACTAAGTATGATGCAGATACACCGGTGGAGATAAATGATGATTAGATTGAACACATTGGCCAAATTAATTTGGTACAGTAAATGCAGAAAAACTCACCTGATAAAAGTAGAATGACAAATCTCTGCAGCTAGCCCTCTTGAAGATGATGTCTTCAGTCAAATCCCCTGGTGAGATGACAACAGAGCTTTGATTTTAAAGATGGTGATACTTTACATGATCATTTCCTAAAAGCACAAAGCAAAAATAAACTCCTAATCTTAATTGCAGGATGGAATTGAAGACTGCAAGTCATTTATGCCATTATGGCTGCAATAGAAAATGTGAAAACCTCACTGCAAAAAAAGTGTTTTAAACAATCTTACCAGATAACACGTTAAAAGGCATACAAATGTCAACATTTCACAAAGCAAACAGGCGGAACAAATACATTCAGGCTCAAATTCTAAATGAATTTAAAATAAATATCAAAATATGACATGCCAAAATGTTCACCTTACTCCTGAATCTCCAACTAGTAAACTAATGAAATTAAACAGGAAGCTCAAACCATGTATCATTACAGTACAAATATCTATCTATCTATATGCTCAAGTTAAAGCTCTATTCAGATGTGTTCAGTGAAGTCCAATGACACTGATGGGGAAGAGCGTGTCTGTAGCACCGCTCCACTCAGCAGCAGCCACCTCAACCACAGAGCTTCCTCAGAAAGACCAGACAGATTCCACTGCTGAGCAACAGGTCTTTCTGCTGCACTAAAAACCCACTCATCGCTGCTTTGCTACGGTCTATAGGACCAAACAAGTCCATATGTACTCGCTCTAATCTCTTCACTTTCAAATGACCAAATGTCCTCTTTGACTTGAGGTTGGTATACAAATCTCTAATATCAGTCTACTTCATTGTTATATCAAAATGATTCACATGATCACAAAACAGGAAGACGTGTAGAAGTGAGGCAAGAGAAAACCAAATAACAAGAAATTGGATGAGGGGAGGATGGTGGGGTCACTTGAGTAATGTTCTGCAAAAAGTGTCGACACACACAAGCGTTGAGATAGGAGGGGGTTTCAAAATGGAGGTTAGAGCAGAGAGCGATGGAGAGGGAAAGCCCAAACAGAAATTAACTGGTAACCCAATGTTGTGATGAGCAGAATGGGAGAGAAAGATGAGAGAGGGACAGAGAGCCAGAGAGGATAACAGGCTTAACGGAAGATTACAATGGATTTTATATCCAAATGAAGACAGGGGTGCACACAATCAACACAACGCTCGAGTCAGCACAACAACACCGTACCCCCTCAACATGGCATCTGAGAATGTGTAGTGTCAATGTTCACTTCGTGTCAATCATCATCAAGTACAGAACACTGACATTTCATAATATTGTCGTTAATATCATCTTTATTACAGTCATTAATATACTTGACAACACATTGGTAGAATTGCAAGAGAGAGCGAACAAGGTTGGAGGGAGTTAAGTGGATTACCGACCTGCTGTTACATACATGAGAGAAGTCCTACACCAGGGTTGTGTTTGAGGCACCAAACGGAAGAAAAGTGACTGAAACCGGGAGGGACTTCATAAGAAACACACATTTTTGTTTTCTGTTGCAGAACGTTTAAAAATATTTTACATTGTGTGCCCTAATGAATACAACCCATGGTATGCATGAGGACACCGTCCATAAGGGAGTCTCCATGTTTTGCTTCTTTCTTCTTCGAGACACAGACCAGACAATGGCATGTATAGTGTTCCAGTTTCAATCTAACATTGTTATATATCAACAACAAAAAATCTTTAAAATATTGGGGATCCTTCAGTCCTAGCTCAACGGTGGCCTTCACCTTTGAGATATTTTTGGTGAACACCACCCTAAACCAGAGTAAAAATGCTGAACTGTCTATGAAAATTGAATTTGATATACATGTAATTTATATACTATGTATAAATCTACCTACATTATGGCACTATATAGATTTAAACATGGAACCCTACCATTCGCCACACCATAAGATTTTAAACATTATCTTAGTTCAGATCAAAGAATAGCCATACCAACACTAATCATAAAACTACATGGATGACAAATACTGAATCAGAGGGCATCTTCATGTGTATCAAAAAGTATTTTAGTCACAGTTATACCAGTTGTAGTTGGAACACTGGGGAACTCCGCGTCCGAGCACCATCTCTGAACAGCAGCATAGTTTGTGTTATGTGTAAATTAGACACTGTCTGGTAGTGTCGAATCGTGCTGTAAAGTACTTCAGTAAAAATACTTTAAAGTACTACTTTAGTTTATTTATTTTTGGTATCTGTACTTTACTATTTATATTTGACAACTAGGAATTTAGTGGAGTAAAAGTTAAAAGAAAAAAAATGAAAAAATCCCTGACACCCAAAAGTACTTGTTATATTTTGAATGCTTAGCAGGACAGGAACATTTTCAAATTCACGCACTTATCAAGAGAACATCCCCGGTCATCCCTATTGCCTCTGATCTGGCGGACTCACTAAACACAAATGCTTAATTTGTAAATGATGTCTGAGTGTTGGGAGTGTGCCCCTGGCTATCCGTAAATAAAAAAAAAAGCAAGAAAACGGTGCAGTCTGGTTTGCTTAATGTAGGGAATTTGAAATGATTTATACTTTTGATACTTAAGTATATTTAAAACCAAATACTTTTATTCAAGTAGTATTTTACTGGGTGACTCACTTTTACTTGAGTAATTGTCATTAAGTTATCTTTACTTGTACTCAAGTACTTTTTCCACTACTGACCAAGACTATACTCTACCACAGGTTGACTCAACACATGGCATCCGAACTCCCTCCCTAAAGTAATGCCGTAACTGACTGGTCCAGGATGTTACACCAGACAACAGTGATTTCAGCTGCTGCACTGGTTTAACCTCTAAAAGGTGGTTATTTGTAATACTTGAGCGAGTGAAAGGTGGGCTACATGGCAGTGGAACCCCATTGGAGGAGCTCCCTTATTTCCTTGGCAGTTGGTGACAGGTTTCCTCTTCATCCAGCATCACGGTGCGACAAAAGCCAGGCACACACCAAATCTGAGTACATGGCATCATTTGAACATAAGAAAACATGATACAAAGTTGGGATGCATAGGCTTGGTGGCATAGCATTATAATGTACCTCAATACTACCAAGAAACCTTACAAATGCTCACTAATACTGACATGAGACAGGGCCTTATCTTGCTACACTAACCACTCCAAGCATCCACTCCCATATTCCCAGAACAGCACTCACTGCTTTAAGTCAAGAGGAGATCTAGAATCTTAGAATCGATATCTAGAATCTTAGGATCTATATCTAGAATCTTAGGATCTATATAACACCCTATTGAATATGTTACTACACATCCTCTGCAGTCTGCCTCAGCAAATCAACTCAATTATTCTTGTGATATATTTATATTAATACTTTAGTTCAGGTTGTCATATTGTATAATTCAATAATATTCCATTCGTATTCCACACTGTTGTAAGAATATAGAAATGTGATATGTGAAGTGTCTGCCACAGAAGTAAGATAATGCTCCTTCCATCTATATATAGTTTACCCTTTCCCCCTTGACATTGGGAAATCAACCACATGGAGCGTCTTTCTAGATGGCCATCATTGATTCCCATGATCAACTCTGTCCCATTGATATAAACACAGAACATTTGAATGCTTTGGAAACATGACACCAAGCCGATGCATTCGTCTCCCCACTCCTAACGACTGAACTAAAGCTAATTCTAACAAGCATTTGTCATATATTCAAGACTATTGGGATGATATGCCACATAGTTAGCCAATGAGGTATATACTAGGCAAAATACTGATCCCAGTCTGTTAACACCTGTGCATTTTAGCCAGCTGAAGCTGTAGTAACAGCATGCATCAGATAGTCAGATATTTTCAGTCAACACATTCAACTGAATGTTTCCATCCATCCCTAAATCCTATTGCTAACAGGCAGTAGAAAGAGGAAGTGATGTCACAGTTGGCTGTTCTGGAAGGAGAGGTATTGATAATTCATCATACAGTACCATGACTGAGATGAGCGCAACAGAACAGAACAGAACAACAGAACAGCAGAGAGAGTGATGACCCTGGTCCAACTTGATAATGATATTTATGATGATCTGATCAGTACACTTGTAGCTCGTAAATTATTTATTCTTTGCCTCTGATCGGTCAATTTCAACAAATTCTCATTTTTTTTTGTAACTTCAAATGAACACCTTCACGTCACTCACACAGCCTTTCGACGGACACATGCCAATCCGTCCCAAACTAGTCAAACTCTAGCCTCACCATTAGACAGAATGAATGATTGACTGAGCCGTTGCTGTCCTCTTACAAGCACTTGTGGGTTGATATCTGCTCTTAGGGTTTAAAAATGCCTTAACACATTTCAAATAGATTATAAAGGAGTTGTTTATGTGTGTGTATTTCATAAGTCATAGGTAGAGACATCCTTATGAAGTATAGCCATAACCATTCAACAATTTCTTCACAGTAGTTTTCGCACTCGCATCTGATTCCTACGGGTTGTAAAGTTCAACTGCATGTTGAGCAGATAGAACATAAAAGAAGGCTGGGAGGAAAAAAGGAAAATCATAGCAGCGCATTCGTTCTGTCTCTCTGACATGCATCGTCATGGACGCCATCCGTTGACACCTCAGCCTCAGGATTCAAGTTGGCACAAAGGACCAAGGGAACTCAACGTGTATATATAAAGTTGGCCGCCGTTGGTATCTATATATTTATATTTGTATAGATATATAATTTTTTTTTTAAATAAATAACAACATAAATAATAGCAGAAAAAGAAAAAAAAAAGATTTGGCAACGTTGAGATTTTTTTGTTGTTGACATGAGCCATCGTAATTTGCTTGCCTAGTTTCATTTGCAAGGCATTGAGACACACACAACATACATTTTTCAGTAAGGTAAATAGTTAATATTCATCTATGCATGTGATGTCATCTAGTAACATCCCTATGATATTGATGTGTACCATACCATACTCCTCTTTTCCTACCTATCCTTCCTTCATATCCTCTCGCTCTAATTTTTTTAAAGTGTGCATTGTGAGGTTACAGTGGATGGTTGTTTCCATTTCAACAGGCAGTGCAGGTGGGTCTTCTTGGAATGATGGAATGACAGAAAGAGAGAGACGGAGAGAGAGAGAGAGAGAGAAAAGGAGGAGGAAAGAGAAAGAGATGGAGGGAGACAGATCATGGGACAGTCCAGAACGAGCAGGGTCAAGCCCAACAGGTCATCCATCCATCTCATCTTTTACCGATCCCAAGTCCATGTTGAAGTCCTTCCAACTTGAGAGGAATCATTTCATCAAAGCGATGTCCTATTTTTAATTTTCTTGGCTTTCTGTGCGGATAGGATTTGGTTTCTGCACAGAGAGCGAGCGTACTGAAGTTATCTGTTCTTCACTCAGGTCCGGAGTGCAGCGTGGAAACTAATGGCAAAGACAAGAGAGGGGAATAGGACTGGAATTGACTCTTCCCCCATAGGGAATACAGGGTCTGCCGGTGAGAATGTAGAGGAGAAAGAGACTGAGGGAGAGATATAGGGAGAGAGAGGGAGATAAAGAGAGGGATAAGTGAAGAGAGATAGGAGTGAAGTAAAAGGGGAGATGGAAAGAAGAGAATGACAAAAAGAGGAGAGACCATGGCACCAACACGAAGAAGGAGGAGGGGAGTAACAGTAGTACAGTAAAGTTGGGGTGAGTACAGCATCTCGAATACTAAAGAGATGCTGAGTACAGTATCTTTAGTAGTCTAGGTCAGGACCAGGGAGTTCCAGGGACCTCCATGGCTCAGTTGTCCAGGACCTCAGCACACACCATGCTAGTGTAGAGCTGCTGCGAGGGGCCATGGTGGGGGTGGTCCGGGTGGGCCTCTGCTTCGCTGTCGGTGCTGCCCTCGCTGTCCAGCCTGGCCGAGGGGTGGGGCAGGGCGGGGTACATGGCGTTGGGGGGGATGGGGCTAGGGAGAAGGTCCTCATCCGAGCTCAGGTAGTCGCCTCCGGCCGACGAGGGGCTAGCTAGACACAGATCCGGGTAGCCCCCGGCCCCGTCCCGGGAACTAGGGGCGAACTTGGAGCGCTGCCCGCGGAGCTGCCTGATCTAAAAGAGAAAGAAATAAGGATATATAAAACATTCATACCCGTAGATCATTATCACAGTCATCTAGGATATTACTGATAGCACAAATAAAGGCTGTTGATGCTGTTTCAGTTGGTGAGAAGAGTGTGTACACTGGTTGGAAAGTGACCCATTTCTATAGCAACCTGGTATGGTGGTCTAGCCTGCAGTGACAGGCACATCAGACTGGATTTAACCTTGTTGGTGTTCTAAATCTAGTACCTGGTACGTTGATAAGGTCTGTCGATAAGCTTTACAGAAAGACAGAGTACCTGTGGATTTTCAGCTGCCAGTCCAGATTGAAGTCTGTTTTACTATGAAAGAACCTGCTGAAGCACCATATGCGATCATATATGAAGCCTGCATCAATGACGTGTAGTGGGTGTCCCTTGCGTGACAAGCCACAGCCGTTCTCCAAATGCTTCAGCAAGTACATGTGTGTGTCTGCGTGTGTGTGTGTGTGTGTGTGCGCATGTGTAGATACAACACTGATTAGGTACTTACAGAAACTCTGAGATTTGTACTGAGTTAGGCTGGTAGGAGGGGGAGGGTAGTGGTTAACCAATAGGAACACTATAACTAGGCACTCGCCCACCTCTTCCTCTTTTGTCTCGGTTTACACAGCAGAGCTCAATCATGTACACTATACTGGCTGGAAAAAAACAGTTCTGATTGTAGTTCAGCCTTTCTCAAAATGTATCAATACTGTACTATGTTGAAGTGTATCATATTGTTCTGGGACAAATCAGAATATTCAAAAGTCATTGGTATGACAAACACTTTAGAGTCATAACAGTTACAAAAAAAGAAAACATATATGCTAATTCTACTTATGATCTGGTCCAACACCAAAACATGAATTCATTTGCAAAATAAATGCCTGAGATTTTTGAGACCGGAAAATGACTGCTTGCTAATTTTGATTTTGTCACGAATGTTTTGGTAAAGGCTCCATATGATGAAAATAACCAACAGTATGCACTCCAAGAACTAGTGAACAGAAAAGGGCAAGGCAGTCCCATCACTCCCTCCTCTGACACATCCTTCTCACGCACAGCCGCTCTCTGAATGAGCAAGTGTATATTACGTGGTTCAGCTATGTTTGTGTGTGTGCGTGTTTTTAAGCATGTGAGAATCAGTGTTGTCTAGTTCTCACACGCATTCATCGCTCTCTTTCTGAGGCCTGGGGTTTTGAAGGGGTAGGGGGGTACGTCTGTTCTGTGGTTGGAAATGTCATACAAAGGAAGGCCAGAGTAGTGATTCTAGTATGTCATGCTTCATGTGGCGGCCAACATCTATCATTTCAGAGAAATACAAAAAGCACGAGGGGATGCGATTCACATGTAGCTGGGTTTCAATGGCTAAACTAACCCCATACACAAGGGCTTTTACTGGTGTGTGTGTGTGTGTAGGGGTGGTCCCGTTTGGCTCAGTTGGTAGAGCATTGCGCTTGCAACACCAAGGTTGTGGGTTCCATTCCCACGGGGCGGACCAGTACTAAAAAAAAAAGTATGAAAATGTATGACATCACTACTGTAAGTTTCTCTGGATAAGAGCGTCTGCTAAATGACTGTTAAATGTTAAATGTGTGTGACCTCGTTCTTGAGCTCTCCGATCTGGTCTCGAAGCTGGGTGATATACTGCCTGGAGTCAGAGTGGTTCAGCTGGCCCTGGATCAGACCCTCCTCCTTCTGTAGGACAGGGTTAGGGATGAGACACACAAACTGGAGTCAGAGTGGTTCAGCTGGATCAGACCCTCCTTCTGTAGGACAGGGTTAGGGATGAGACACACAAACTGTAGGACAGGGTTAGGGATGAGACACACACACTGGAGTCAGAGTGGTTCAGCTGGCCCTGGATCAGACCCTCCTCTTTCTGTAGGACAGGGTTAGGGATGAGATGCACACATACTCGCCGGCGTACGTACACAACCGAACAGTCAACGCCAAAGAAGCAGGGAAGACGATCTCTCCAATGCACACATACCACCCAGAAGAAATCTAAACACACTTGGCAATGACATCCATTCAATATGGAAGTCAAGTTCAGACCCACCTGTATCTCCAGCTCAGCTATCTTCTGTCTGAGCTCAGCCATGGCAGCCATGCTGTCAGCCTCCCGCAAGCGCACCACCATCACCTCTTCTTTACTCTACAGAGAGAGGGAAGAGAGAGGTAGAAGAGAAAAGGCAGAGAGAGAAAAATCACCACCTGAGTGAAAGCCACTAGTCCATCTAGTTGTGCAATAGTCTGTATAAATTGCAGCCTCACACACAAAGCCCACTTATCAATGTCACCCTGGACTGCTTCCATTTGCCCCACCCTCTCCTTTATCTATCTTTCTCCCTCCCACCATAGTCTCTTCTCTCACCTGGCAGTCAGTCCACTTATTCCACTACCTTCCTCCATCCTCCCCATACCTTCTCCACTCCCCCTCTCCTCCCGCCTCCATTCTCCATCCCTCCCTCTTTCTGCACCTTCATCCCCGCTCTCCCTCCCGTCTTAACTTGCAGCCCACTTATTCCGCACATATCAACGCTACCATTGGCTTCCTCCATCCTCCCCCTTCCCCTTCCCGCCGCCTCTACCCCACCTTGCAGTCGAGCTCGGCCTGTTTCCTCTTCATCTCGGTGAGCTGAGCCTGCAGCCCCTTGTTCTGGCCCGCCAGCTGCTGCAGCCTCTCCTGCATGGCGGCGCTCTCCACCTCATGGCGCCCAATCAGCTTGCTGTGAATCTGGTTCTGAAGGTGAAGAGAGAGTGGGAACAATCAGAAGGCTGAAAGCGTAATTAGTCACTCTGGATTAGCGTCTGCTAAATTACAAGTATTTAAATATAATGTACAGTACAAGTCAAAAGTTTGGACACACCTACTCATTCAAGGGTTATTTATTTATTTTTTACTATTTTCTACATTGTAGAATAATAGTGAAGACATCAAAACTATGAAATAACACATGTGGAATCATGTAGTAACCAAAAAAGTGTTAAACAAATCTAAATATATTTTATATTTGAGATTCTTCAAAGTAGCCACCCTTTGCCTTGATGACAGCTTTGCAAACTCTTGGCATTCTCTCAACCAGCTTCATGAGGTAGTCACCTGGAATGCATTTCAATTAACAGGTGTGCCTTGTTAAAAGTTAATTTGTGGAATTTCTTTTCTTTCTTAATGCGTTTGAGCCAATCAGTTATGTTGTGAAAAGGTAGGGGCGGTATACAGAAGATAGTCCTACTTGGTAAAAGGCCAAGTCCATATTATGGTAAGAACAGCTGAAATAAGCAAAGAGAAAAGGACAGTCCATCATTACTTTAAGACATGAAGGTCAGTCAATATGGAACATTTCAAGAACTTTTCTTCAAGTGCAGTCGCAAAAACCAAGCGCTATGATGAAACTGGCTCTAATGAGGACCGCCACAGGAAAGGAAGACCCAGAGTTACCTCTGCTGCAGAGAATAAGTTCATTCGAGTTACCAGCCTCAGAAACTGCAACAGAGTTCAAGTAACAGACATCTTAACATCAAGTGTTCAGAGGAGACTGCGTGAATCAGGCCTTCATGGTTGAATTGCTGCAAAGAAACCACTACTAAAGGAATCCAATAAGAAGAGACTTGCTTGGGCCAAAAAACACGAGCAATGGATATTAAACTGGTGGAAATCTATCCTTCGGTCTGATGAGTACAAATTTGAGATTTTTGGTTCCACCCACCATGTCTTTGTGAGACGCAGAGTAGGTGAACGGATGATCTCTGCATGTGTGATTCCCACCGTGAAGCATGGAGGAGGTGGTGTGATGGTGCTTTGCTGGTGACACTGTCTGTGATTGATTTAGAATTCAAGGCACATTTAACCAGCATGGCTACCACAGCATTCTGCAGCGATACGCCATCCCATCTGGTTTGCGCTTAGTGGGACTATCATTTGTTTTTCAACAGGACAATGACCCAAAACACACCTCCAGGCTGTGTACGGGCTATTTGACCAAGGAGGAGAGTGATGGAGTGCTGCATAAGATGACCTGGCCTCCACAAATCACCTGACCTCAACCCAATTGAGGTGGTTTGGGATGAGTTGGACCGCAGAGTGAAGGAAAAGCAGCCAACAAGTGCTCAGCATATGTGGGAACTCCTTCAAGACTGTTGGAAAAGCATTCCAGGTGAAGCTGGTTGAGAGAATGCCAAGAGTGTGCAAAGCTGTCATTAAAGGCAAAGGGTTGCTATTTGAAGAATCTCAAATTTAAAATATATTGATTTGTTGAACACGTTTTTGGTTACTACATGATTCCATATGTGTTATTTCATAGTTTTGATGTCTTCACTATTATTCTAATGTAGAAAATAGTAAAAATAAATGAAAACCCTTGAATGAGTAGGTGTCCAAACTTTTGACTGGTACTGTATATGATATTTGTTGTCTGCCTCTGTGTGTCTAAGTGTTTCAACAAGAAATAATCAGTTTGTAGCAAAAAGCTAATTTGAGAAATGAACAACTTGTACTTCCACACACACAAATCACCTGTTGACATCAATGCATTACATATGTGAAACTGAGTTATGCACATGTTTGTCAAGTTGGAAAAAGGCCTAAATGCAGGTTAACGTTTATTGCGATGAATCTCGTCCTGGAGGCAGAGCTGAGAGATTTCCAATAGATGGGCAGTCAAAATTGGCTATATTGTAAACATTCATGAAAAAAAAGGCTTTTTGGTCTTAAGGTTTGGTTTAAAATCTGCTTTTATGACTCTGGCTGTGCCAGCTAGTGACCCCTCTGCAGAGCTGCCTCCAGTACATGAGTCATCCCAATAAATGCCAACCTGCGGCCCAAAGTGAACTGTAACGAAAATGTGTGTGTGTGTGTGTGTGTGTGTGTGTGTAGGCCTATGGTGTTGTAAAGAGCTGTGAATAATCCACCACAAAAGTCAAACATCTCACTCATCAGGGTGAGAAACATGAGTGTTGGAACTGAATGTTAAAACACTGAGCGAGGTACTTTCCATAAATCAAAAAGATGAGGCAGTATATGTACACTACCATTCAAACAGTTGGGGTCACTTAGAAATGTCCTTGTTTTTGAAAGAAAAGCACATTTTTTGTCCATTAAAAAAATAATACAGAAATACAGTGCAGACATTGTTAATGTTGTAAATGACTATTGTAGCTGGAAACGCCTGATTTTAATGGAATATCTACATAGGCCAATTATCAGCAACCATCACTCAAGTGTTCCAATGGCACGTTGTGTTACAGTAGCTAATCCAAGTTTATCATTTATCAAAAGGATAATTGATCATTAGAAAACCCTTTCCTAGAAGGCCAGCATCCCGGAGTCGCCTCTTCACTGTTGACTGGTGTTTTGCGGGTACTATTTAATGAAGCTGCCAGTTGAGGACTTGTGAGGCATCTGTTTCTCAAACTAGACACTAATGTACTTGTTCTCTTGCTCAGTTGTGCACCGGGGCCTCCCACTCCTCTTTCTATTCTGGTTAGAGCCAGTTTGCGCTGTTCTGTGAAGGGAGAAGTACACAGCGTTGAACGAGATCTTCAGTTTCTTGCCAATTTCTCGCATGGAATAGACTTCATTTCTCAGAACAAGAATAGACTGACGAGTTTCAGAAGAAATGTATTTGTTTCTGGCCATTTTGAGCCTGTAATCAAACCCACAAATGCTGATGCTCCAGATACTCAACTAGTCTGAAGAAGGCCAGTTGTATTGCTTCTTTAATTAGAACAACAGTTTTCAGCAGTGCTAACATAATTGCAAGAGGGTTTTCTAATGATCAATTAGCCTTTTAAAATTATAAACCTGGATTAGCTAACACAATGTGCCATTGGAACACAGGAGTCATGGTTGCTGATAATGGGCCTCTGTACGCCTATGTAGATATTCCATAACAAAATCAGTAGTTACCAGCTACAATAGTCATTTACAACATTCAATACAATGTAGACATTGTTCTGAAGGACATGGGGTTCTAAGTGACCCCAAACTTTTGAACGGTAGTGCATCTTCCTTACCACTTATATACAGCATTGTTATTTCACAATGTCATATTTTTATTTTTTTATTTCACCTTTATTTAACCAGGTAGGCAAGTTGAGAACAAGTTCTCATTTACAACTGCGACCTGGCCAAGATAAAGCAAAGCAGTTCAACACATACAACAACACATAGTTACACATTGGAGTAAACAAACACAGTCAATAATACAGTAGGAAAAAAAAATCTATATACAATGTGTGCAAATGAGGTAGGATAAGGAACATAAGGCAATAAATAGGCCATGGTGGCAAAGTGACTACAGTATAGCAATTTAACACTGGAATGGTAAATGTGCAGTAGATGAATGCGCAAAGTAAAAATACTGGGGTGCAAAGGAGCAAGATAAATAAATGACTACGGTAGGGGATGAGGTAGTTGGTTGGGCTATGTACAGGTGCAGTGATCTGTGAGCTGCTCTGACAGCTGGTGTTTAAAACTAGTGAGGGAGATAAGTGTCTCCAGTTTCAATGATTTTTGTATTTCGTTCCAGTCATTGGCAGCAGAGAACTGGAAAGAAAGGCGGCCAAAAGAGGAATTGGCTTTGGGGGTGACCAGTGAGATATACCTGCTGGAGCGAGTGTTACGGGTGGGTGCTGCTATGGTTACCAGCGAGCTGAGATAAGGCGGGGCTTTACCTAGCAGGGACTTGTAGATGACCTGGAGCCAGTGGGTCTGGCGACTAGAGCATACAGGTCGCAGAGGTGGGTGGTATAAGGGGCTTTGGTGACATAGCGGATGGCACTGTGATAGACTGCATCCAGTTTGCTGAGTAGAGCATTGGAAGCTGTTTTGTAGATGACATCGCCGAAGTCGAGGATCGGTAGGATAGTCAGTTTTACTAGTGCAAGTTTGGCAGCATGAGTGAAGGAGGCTTTGTTGTGAAATAGAAAGCCGATTCTAGATTTAATTTTGGATTGGAGATGTTTAATGTGAGTCTGGAAGGAGAGTTTACAGTCTAGCCAGACACCTAGGTATTTGTAGTTGTCCACATATTCTAGGTCAGAGCCGTCCAGGGTAGTGATGCTAGTCGGGCGGGCGGGTGCAGGCAGCGAGCGGTTGAAAAGCATGCATTTGGTTTTACTAGCGTTTAAGAGCAGTTGGAGGCCACGGAAGGAGTGTTGTATGGCATTGAAGCTCGTTTGGAGGTTAGTTAACACAGTGTCCAAAGAAGGGCCAGAAGTATACAGAATGGTTTAGTCTGTATAGAGGTGGATCAGAGAATCACCAGCAGCAAGAGCGACATCATTGATGTATATAGAGAAGAGAGTCGGCCCAAGAATTGAACCCTGTGGCACCCCCATAGAGACTGCCAGAGGCCCGGACAACAGGCCCTCCGATTTAACACACTGAACTCTGTCGGCAAAGTAGTTGGTGAACCAGGCGAGGCAATCATTAGAGAAACCAAGGCTGTTGAGTCTGCCGATAAGGATGTGGTGATTGACAGAGTCGAAAGCCTTGGCCAGGTCAATAAATATGGCTGCACAGTAATGTCTCTTATCGATGGCGGTTATGATAATGTTTAGTACCTTGAGCGTGGCTGAGGTGCACCCGTGACCAGCTCGGAAACCGGATTGCACAGCGGAGAAGGTACGGTGGGATTCAAGTGGTCAATGATCTGTTTATTAACTAAGCTTTCAAAGACTTTAGAGAGGCAGGGCAGGATTGATATAGGTCTATAGCAATTTGGGTCTAGGTGTCACCCTTTGAAGAGAGGGATGACCGCGGCAGCTTTCAATCTTTTTGGGATCTCGGACGACACCAAAGAGAGGTTGAGCAGACTGGTAATAGGAGTTGCAACAATGGCAGCAGATAGTTTTAAAAAGAGAGGTCCAGATTATCTAGTCCAGCTGATTTGTACAGGTCCAGATTTTGCAGCTCTTTCAGAACATCTGCTATCTGGATTTTGGTGAAGGAAAAGCTGGGAAGGCTTGGACAAGTAGCTGCGGAGGGGGCGGAGCTGTTGGCCGGGGTAGCCAGGAGGAAAGCATGGCCAGCCGTAGAGAAATGCATGTTGAAATTTTCGATTATCATGGATTTGTCAATGGTGACAGTGTTACCTAGCCTCAGTGCAGTGGGCAGCTGGGAGGAGGTGCTATTGTTCTCCATGGACTTGACAGTGTCCCAAAACTTTTTGGAGTTAGAGCTACAGGATGCAAATTTCTGTTTGAAAAAGCTAGCCTTTGCTTTCCTGACTGATTGCGTGTATTGGTTCCTGACTTCCTTGAACAGTTGCATATCGCTGGGACTATTCGATGCAATAGCAGTCCGCCACAGGATGTTCTTGTGCTGGTCAAGGGCAGTCAGGTCTGGAGTGAACCAAGGGCTGTATCTGTTCTTAGTCCTACATATTTTGAAAGGGGCATGCTTATTTAAGATGGTGAGGAAGTTGCTTTTAATGAACGATCAGGCTTCCTCGACTGACAGAATGAGGTCAATATCCTGCCAGGATACCCGGACCAGGTCGATTAGAAAGGCATGCACGCAGAAGTGTTTTAGGGAACGTTTGACAGTAATAAGGGGTGGTCGTTTGACCGCGGGCCCATAGCGGATGCAGGCAATGAGGCAGTGGTCGCTGAGATCCTGATTGAAAACAGCACAGGTGTATTTGGAGGGCAAGTTGGTCAGGATAATATCTATGAGGGTGCCCATGTTTACAGATTTAGGATTGGACCTGGTGGGTTCCTTGATGATTTGTGTGAGATTGAGGGCATCTAGCTTAGATTGTAGGACTGCCGGGGTGTTAAGCATATCCCAGTTTAGGTCACCTAACAGAACGAACTCTGAAGATAGATGGGGGGCAATCAATTCACATATGGTGTCCAGGGCACAGCTGGGAGCTGAGGGGGGTCTATAGCAGGCGGCAACAGTAAGAGACTTATTTCTGGAGAGATGAATTTTTTTAATTAGAAGTTCGAACTGTTTGGGCATAGATCTGGAAAGTATGACAGAACTTTGCAGGCTAACTCCTCCCCCTTTGGCAGTTCTATCTTGGCGGAAAATGTTGTAGATGGGTATGGAAATCTCTGAATTTTTCGTGGCCTTCCTAAGCCAGGATTCAAACACAGCCAGGACATCAGGGTTGGCGGAGTGTGCTAAAGCAGTGAGTAAAACAAACTTAGGGAGGAGGCTTCTGATGTTAACATGCATGAAACCGAGGCTTTTACGGTTACAGAAGTCAACAAAAAGAGAGTGCCTGGGGCATGGGAATAGGTGTGGTGCTGGGGGCTACAGGGCCTGGGTTTACCTAAACATCACCTGAGGAACAGAGGAGGAGCAGGATGAGGGTACGGCTAAAGGCTATCAGAACAGGACAACTAGTGCGTTGGGAACAGAGAATAAAAGCAGCAGATTTCTGGGCGTGGTAGAATAGATTGGTAGAATAGATTCAGGGTATAATGTGCAGACAGGGGTATGGCAAAGTAAGAGTACAGTGGAGGTAGGCCCAGGCACCGAGTGATGATAAGAGTGGTTGCATCTCTGGAGGTGCTGGTAATACTGGGTGAGGTCACCGCATGTGTGGGAGGTGGGACAAAGGAGGAATCTGAGGCATGTAGAGTGGGCCTAGGGGCTCCACTGTAAACTAAAACAATGATAACAATCCTAAACAACAGTAAACAGGGCATATTGACACTTGAGAGAGACATAAAGCAAGGCATAAACAAACACAGGTGTTGGTTGGGAGAGCTAGCTAGGACAACAACGGGTAAGACCGCAACGGCTAGTCAGCTAAGACAACAACAGATAAAACTGGCGATGAATGGGCAGAGAGTTGGTTAGCAACACACAGGGCCTGAGTACGCGGCTGGGGCCGACAGATAAATAAAATAAATAAAAAATGAACAGAATGGAGTACCGTGATTAATGACTAGTCCTGCAGGCATCAGCTATGTAGCCGAGTGATCATAGGGTCCAGTGAACAGCAATAGATGGGGCAGGGAAGCCGCAAAGTAGTCGTTACTACGCCGGCACGCAGGAGACACAGCGTTTAAAGTTAAGAGTTAGCAGGCCGGTGTTGGTAGAACCGTCTGTTCCGACGTCCAACGGAGGCCGGTTGCAGGCAGAGCGGATGGAGTAATCGTCGGCAGACCAGTCGAGGTGGTACGACGGGGCGTCGTGTCGAGAGGGATCCAAGCCAGATGGCGAGAGAGGTATTGTTGTTGCTAGCCGGGAGATGCGCCTGGCTCGCGGCTAACTAGAGCTAGCTCCGGGGCAGGGGCGTTAGCCACTCGGTCAGTCAGTGGCAGCTAGCTAGCTGTGGAGATCAGGTATAGTGGTCCAGGGTTTACGGCAGGGATCCGGCGTTGTGGTGGAGAAACAGTCCGATGGTGGCAGGCTGTATTATGCGGGCTAAAAAAAGGCTGGTGTCTGTGCAGTAGGTAAAGGCCGCTAGCGGTGGCTAACAGTGACTGAATAGCTAGCTCGCTAGCTCCCGATGGAATTCTGTCTAAAAAGGTCTAAAAAAATAGCAGTTAGGTAACACATTGGGTGAGGCAGGTTACCGGAAGGTATATTTAATATAAAAATGGAAAAGAGATTGTATAAATTTCAAATTTCTTTTCAAAAAAGACGAAAAATACAAAGTACACGAGGGGACGAACAAAAACACGTCTGCACTGCTACGCCATCTTGGAAACATATAATGTCACACTATTTGTCCTTGGCATTTATCTACCATTTCCACATAGTATTTGATATACGAGTTACCCTTTAGTCATTTAGGCCTAATGAAAGTCTAATGAAAGAACTGTGATCCAATACGATTTATTTCCCTAGGCTGGTCCCAGCACTGTTTGTGCCGTCTTGCCAACTCCTATGGTCATTGTTACATGAGACAGACCTGGGATCAGACTAAGGAAATAACACACAATGGATCACTTTTATATAGATAGAGCACAAACAGATTTGGCATCAGGCTAAAGTTCCTCCACTGACCTGGCTCTCCAGCTGTATGGCTTTGAGTTTGACCTCCCTGAGTTCTGCCTGAGCCTGGGCCTCTCTCAGACGCACCCCCATCAGCTTGTCCTGCTGCTCGTTCAGGGCGTTCTTCTTGGGGGATTCCTTCCAGTGACCCCCACCCCCGCTGCCTTTTGACATGTGGAGCTGGAGAGAGAGAGGAACGGAGACAAAGAAGAGGTTAGAGAGCCACAACCATGGTGCATCGGTTCTCTATCTATCTATCCCTGACGTCACTCGCTCAGAGACCTTGAAGTAGTTGTTTCCCTTGCTCTGCAAAGGCCACTGCTTTTGTGGAGCGATGGGTAATGATGCTTTGAGGGTGACTGTCGTCGATGTGTGCAGAGTCCCTGGTTCTAGCCCAGGTTGGGGCGAGGAGAGGTACGGAAGAAACACTGTTACATAAGCACTGTCCTTCTAGTCACCTCTACTATGCTCTCCCCTTCTGAAGCCTTCAGTTCATTACTGTACAGTCCTCTGTGGTGTGTTACTTACCTGCCAGCGCTGGTTGAGCTCGGTCACCATGTCCTGCATCTCTCTGAAGGAGTGCAGTGTATCCAGCTCCCTGAGCTTCACCAGCTTCAGCTCATCCTGCAGCTGGGCCACATTGTTCTCATCAGGCAGAGAGCTGCTCCTCTGGAACACACAGACACACACGATGAAGATATGAAACACACAGATATAACCACACACAGGTGTGTTCTCTTACCTTCTCTATGTCCAGTACTTTGTCCTGCATCTCTTTCAGGGCTCCCAGTAGCTCTGCCTCCTGCAGCCGGGACTGCTCCAGCTGCGTCTGCAGACCGGTCACAAACTGCTCTGTGTACTGAGACACAACACATGGACCAATTATAAACTGAGACAACACACTGGGAGCAATCCCAAACTGACACTACACATACCAACCAATCAAACTGTTCTGTGTACTAAGGCATCAGAAGATAAAGATCCTTCACCCAGCAAAGTCAGAAGAGGGCTGGCCAACCCTCAGAGCCTGGTTCCTCTCTACGTTTCTTCCTAGGTTCCTGCCTTTCTAGGGAGTTTTTCATAGCCACTGTGCTTCTACATCTGGATTGCTTGCGGTTTTGGGAATTTAGGCTGGGTATGGGTATAGCACTTTGCGACTGCTGATGTAAAAAGGCCTTTTTAAAATACATTTGATTTACTGATGGGTCAGAAGAATGTCTGTCTAAATGGCCGTTTTCTATTGATGTGAATATTGGAAGCACTTACAAAGTCTATCAGTGTATCCACCAAGTAGATTCACCTCATTTGTGTACACCCAAGCAGATAAATGAGTGAGGTACTAAAAGGAGATGTGCAGTACAGCTCTGTGTAGCTGTGGCTGTGGTAGTTGTGGTGAGATGGACAGAAGGGATGTGGGTTGGCATAAGGGGGCAACCAACCAAAAACATGTCAGTTTCTCACTAGATGCAGTTCAGAGAAAAGAGACAAAGAGAGAGATGGTGAGATAGAGAGAGAAAGTTGGGACAAACCAATATCTATGAATGTGTATGCATGGCATAAAGGCATTTCTTTCTTTGTGAATTAAAGCACCTACTCAGTTTCAATGTGACAGAGAAGTGAGAGGTGGGGGTGTGTGAATTCTGGCTTGGTAATATACCCAGGCTAGTCATCGGAGGCACAACACACACTCTGACCACACCTGAAACTCAAATTCCATAGCAACACCACACACCTATACCACTGATTCTCCACCATTCTAGTTGATCTAAACTTATTTCACTGGTGTTGAAAGACTCATCCTGCAAACCCTAGACCCACTCCAATTCCCATACCGCCTCAGATCCACAGATGACGCAATCTCAATTGCACTCCACACTGCCCTTTCCCACCTGGACAAAAGGAACACCTATGTGAGAATGCTGTTCAAGACTACAGCTCAGGGTTCAACACCATAGTGCCCACAAAGCTCATCACTAAGCTAAGGAACCTGGGACTAAACACCTCCCTCTGCAACTAGATCTTGGACTTCCTGATGGGCCGCCCCCAGGTGGTAAGGGTAGGTAACAACACATCTGCCATGCTGATCTTCAACACTGGGGCCCCTCAGGGGTATGTGCTTAGTCCCCTCCTGTACACTCCCTTTCACCCATGACTGCGTGGCCAAGAACGACTCCAACACCATCATTAAGTTTGTTGACGACACAAGTGGTAGGCCTGATCACCGACAACCATGAGACAGCCTATAGGGAGGAGGTCAGAGACCTGGTAGTGTGGTGCCAGGACAACAACCTCTCCCTCAACGTGAGCAAGACAAAGGAGAAGATCGTGAACTACAGGATAAGAAGGCCCAAAATATTGGCAAAGACTCCAGTCACCCATCATAGACTGTTCCCTCTACTACCGCACGGCATGCGGTACCGGAATGCCAAGTCTAGGTCCAAAAGGCTCCTTAACAGCTTCTACCCCCAAGTCATAAGACTGCTGAACAATTAATCAAATGGCCACCCAGACTATTTGCATTGGCCCCCCACCCCATTTGTTTTTTACACTGATGCTACTCGCTGTTTATTATCAACGCATAGTCATTTCACCCCTACCTGCATGTACAAATTACCATCATTTCCTTGAATTGCCCGCACATTGACTCGGGAACCGGTATCCGATGTATATAGCGGCATTATTGTTATTTTATTGTGTTCCTTCCTTTACTGTAGTTTATTTAGTAAATATTTTCTTAACTCTATTTTCTTAAAACTGCATTATTGTTTAAGGGCTTGTAAGTATTTGGCGCAAGTGACAAATAAAATTTGTTTTAATTTATAATGTATGATGTTGCTCTACTGGCAACTGAAAGCAATAATTATACATTATAAACAGTCAATACATTGACAAGCAACACCATCATAAAAACATACCCAGAATTACTGTAAGTGAGCACCAAACAGTTACTTTGGTTTGTGATTCAGTTTCTGTATTTTAAGTGAAGTGTTCAGATATGACCCATAAAGAGAAACTAAGAAAGGGATTGCCAGCCTTTCCACTATCATCAAAGCGCTACCCAAACACTTACGATAAGACGATAATCAACTTGATCCTGAACTTACAAATGACAAACATCCATACATGGATTATACTGAACTGTTTTGAAAACACATGTTGTTATTATGTTACATGGTATGAATAGCAAAGGGGCAGAATAACATGCATGCACTGCAGCAGTTGACTATAAGACATATTTTCTTTAAAATTGTATATACATGGATAATACATCTTTTGACAATTAATTATGAGTACTAAATTCTAATACTTGAGTAAAAGTAAAGATACCTTAATAGAAAATGACTAAAGTAAAAGTTAGTCACCCAGTAAAGTACTACTTGAGTAAAAGTCTAAAAGGATTTGGTTTTAAATATACTTAAGTAGCAAAAGTAAAAGTACAAATCATTTTTTATTCCTTATATTAAGCAAACCAGACAGCACCATTTTCTTGTTTTTTTTATTTTACAGAAAGCTAGGGTCACACTCCAACACTCAGACATAATTTAAAAACAAAGCATTTGTGTTTAGTGAGTCCGCCAGATCAGAAGCAGTAGGGATGACCAGGGATGTTCTCTTGATAAGTGTGCCAATTGGACCATTTTCTGTCCTGCTAAGCATTCAAAATGTAACGAGTACTTTTGGGTGTCAGGGAAAATGTACAGAGTAAAAATTACATAATTTTTTTTTACGAACGTAGTGAAGTAAAAGTTGTCAATAATATAAATAGTAAAGTACAGATACCACAAAAAACTACTTAAGTAGTACTTTACATCACTGATTATGATGCAGACCGATACTGTCTATCATCTGTGTCACTCTGGCCAGATTGAGGTCACAGCTCAACACAAACTGACTTGGGGAAATTCACTTTGACACTTCACCGTTCTCGCCAACACCAGGCTTTATTTTTTTTTCTCACCAAAGAATTTGTCAATGTCATCGATTTAGAATGTAATTATTTTTTAAATGACAAGTAACATTTTCAAAACATTATGTAAATAGTTTACGAGCAGAAGACAGTTCCCCAAACAAGAACAAAAAAACATCCACAAGGGCAACAACAGACTAAACAGCCTAGTTCTGTTAATTTCCATACCAGTCACTGGCGCATCAAAAACATGTTTTGTCAATTTGTAACTTTTAGAGCTTGTTATCCATTGCAATAGACTTGTATTTGAGAATTTTACTCATACTCTCTGAGTGAAAGCCTAAGACGGGTGCACCGTTCATCTCACCCACACTGACTCCAGATCATTCCTTACCTTCTCCCGCTGTAGTTCTCCGATAGTGTCCTGGGCTTTCTCCAGGTTCTGACTGGTCACACTGAACTGCTGCCTCACCACCGCCAGCTCCCGCTTGATCACGTAGTTCTCTTCCGCCTCCTGCGCCCGAGTCACCTGGCCCTGGAATAGTGAAGACACAGGGTCAGAGACCAGAGGGGGCCGTGTCAGTTATAGGGAATGTGTCTGGGGGATATCGACAACGTTGGTTTGAATTTAGAGGGAATTGGAGCTTTAACACTTCACTATTGGAGGTTAGATATAAGGAGTTGACAGAGTAGAATATAAATGGCTCTTCTGTATCCATTCCTATTAGGTTGTAATTACCCTGCAAAGACATTTCTATCCTAATAAATGACAAAGGGCATAAAACAGTGCCTGTGTTTCAACATGCCACATGCAGGGCTGTAGGCCTTAGTATTAGAGCTCCTGCCATGGACACACAGACGCACATGCAGTCAAGGGGGAGCATGGTCTGACGGACTGACAGACAGACAAACAAAACATTCTCTCATGCAGAAGTCAGGCATTGATTGGTCACTGTCAAGGAGACAGAGAGAGGAAGTGCAGGAGGAAGGAAGGTGTTAGAGGAGGAGAGGTGGTTTTCCAGTACTGTACCTGTATCAGCCTGTCTGCTAGAGCAGCACTTTCCTACAACACCAGTGAAGGAAGAAGACAAGAAAAGAAGAGGAGGATACGGAGAGAACAGGGAGAAATAAAACACAAAGACGAGGAATGAAGGATAAGAACAGGGCGAACGTGTAACGGAAATGTGACAACAGAAAAGAAATGGATAATACAGAGTGAAAGAGAGGCAGTGGGTTTGTGTGAGAGAAGGAATTAAAAAAGAGGACAGAAAGACAACAAGCATTACTCAGAGAACAACAGGAGAGAAGCAAGAGGGGAAGAAAAGCCACTTGGAACTTGGAAAAGGAGGAGACTCAGTGGCTCCGGTCTAGAATAAGGCCCATCCATGTAAATCATCACTTCACGCACACAAACTCAACAGACATGAGCTCTGTCTTTAGGTACATTCACAACTTAAGTCACCTCACTTATTCTGTAAATGTGACAGGATATAAGTCTTGGTTGGCATGGCTATATTTTAGCTTCATGTTTCTGGCTGTGTTGTACTGTAAAACATAAACCTTATTCACATAAGCGCTAAAGTGAGTGTCTGACTCGAAGCCAAGTTTCCATCTCTTACCTTCTCTAATGTCTCAATCCTCTGCTTCAGAAGCCTGTTCTCTGTGCGTAACCTCTGTGGATGGGTATTAAAGACGGGTAGAGAGACAGTTAGGAAAATGTATTAGTCATTATACAAAGCTTATAAATTGGGGACTTGGTAAGTAAAACAGAAAAACATCTTTCTGTTGGTCTATTAATAGATTAGCTCAAAGAAGAAGTTAGACGCGTGTGCACACACACACACACCTACCTTGATCTCTATCTGCTCTTCCATCTCTTTGTTCTTGATTGTGGTGTACTCTTTCTCCAACCTGGTAAATAAAAGCATTTTAGTAGAGTTAGATTACATACAATGTGTTTCCATTTCTGCATTTGACTGTGTGCAAATAAAACTGAAAGGAATCATCTTAAACTGAAAGTATGCTTTGTATAGTAATAACACCACAAACCAGGTCCCATTGGGCCATATTAACTGTAGTCTACAACTTAAAGCCAGTATTGTTATTCTAATGAACAGTGATCAGAGGCAGAGCCTACTTCTTCATCCTCTTGGGGTTGTATTTGACCTGGTAGGCCCGCAGGATCAGCTTGTCTGGGCAGCTGTCAAACTGGTGGGGGATCACCTTCTGGAAGTGCTGTGGCAGAAGGAAGAGACATGGTTAGAGCTTCATCGAATACACTCTGAACGAGAATCCGTGTCCTGTTAATACACTCTGAACAAGAATATGTCCTGTTAATACACTCTGAAAAATAATATCTCCTGTTAATACACTATAAAAAATAAAATGTCTATAATAATACACTATGAAAGAAAATAATACATCCAGTAGGTATCACATGATAATTGAAGTAAAGACTTCACAAATGCCCATATGTTTAAACAATGGTTAATTTCACTCTTGTTTCTCTTGCCTCCAGCAGGTCTTGTGTCCATCTACAGTGATAACTCATGATTTATACTATAGTGCAGGGGTCCCCAATTACATTTAGCTGTGGGCTGATTTTTCCTTGAGCGGATGGGTGGGGGGCCGGAACATAGTTATAAATAATTTGTACACTGCAAATTGACCGCAAGAACAGATACAGTATTTCACAAAACAATTTGAATTTCAAACCTTGATTACATTGTGATACGATCACATATGCCTCCATTTATCCGTGGGAATACTTGGGAACAGATTTCTTAAGTTAAAATCACTTTGAGCTCATTTTCTGGTAATTGTCCAGTCTTTTATGACCAAGAAAGATTTTTATTAAATAAAATCTCAGAAAACCTGGGGGGCCAAATAAAAATCCCCCACAAGACAAATTTGGTCCCTTAAAGCTGAATTACTTAATAGCTTATTGGGGAGCCCTGCTGTAGTGCCTTTTATTGGATAAATCCCAAATGGCACTCTATTCCATATATCGTCCACTACTTTTGACCAGAGCCCTATGGGGGGCTAGTGGTTGTTACCTGAGACATGCCCTCCATGTCCAGCTGGATGAGGTCAGTCTGGTTGTACTGCAGAATGGCCATGCCCACACGAAATATAATCTCCAGACCCTGAAGACAGGGAATGAAAGTTCAATTCAACATAACCATAGTGATAGATCACAAGACTCTCTTGTAGAAAATATTTTATCTTAATGAGAACAAACTGTAAATAAAGATTACATTTAAATCAAACAGTGTATTTTGGATCCAATATTTTTTATTTTTTCAAGTATGTTCACTCAAACATTCTCACACTCAGATATGACACCAGTGGTGAGTCTCTTACCTCGTACATGAAGATATCAAAGATGCGCGTGGCGACGGGCATGGGGAGGAAGGTGAGGAAGAGAGTGAGGAACCAGGAGGACGCGTACATGGAGGTGTGGAAACTCTGAGAACGGAAGTGGACGTTCAGCTCCGGGAGCTGCTCCTGTTGGGATAAGGAGAGAGAGGGAAAAGACGAAGGGAAAGAGGGTGGATGAGAGGGGGAAGAGACGAGAGGAGTTAATTAAGCAATAAGGCACGAGGGGGTGTGGTATATGGCCAATATACCACGGCTAAGGGCTGTTCTTATGCACAACGCAAAGTGGAGTGCCTGGACACAGTCCTTAGCGGTGGTATATTGGCCATATATCACATACCCCCCGAGGTGCCTTATTGCTATTATAAACTGGTAACCAATGTAATTAGAGCAGTAAAAATAAATGTTTTGTCATACCCGTGGTATACGGTCTGATATACCATGGCTGTCAGCCAATCAGCATTCAGGTCTCAAACCACCCAGTTTATAATAGTGGTTTTAGTCGAGCTACAAACCGTAATGGTTTCAAAGTGGTACTATTAAAAATGTAAGGACTAACCTAGAACAAATCTGTGCTGTATGAATCTATTTGCTGCCCCATAGTGGACAACTTTATAATTGCAATATCTGTGCTTATTCCCAAACTACAGTACACTGTATACATACCTAGGTAAAACCAGACATTTTTTAGGTAAAAAAAATTATACCTGCAAGGCCCTTAAAGTTTTAGTTTATTTGACAATATATGCATCCTAAATGGCACTGTATTCCCTACATAGTGCACTCCTTTTGACCTATTGGCCCTGTTCAAAAGTAGTGCACTTTATAGGGTATAAGTTGCCATTTGGGACACATTCAACCTTCTACATTGGCCAGCGTGACATATGGAGATGAATAAAGTCCTAAAGTTTATTTACCTGCAGCAGGTATTCAAACTGGTAGATACAGAGGCCTAGTTCAGCCATGGTTGGTTTGAAAAGCTCCCTCAGACGGTACTCCTGCATCAGACGCACAAACACACAGAACGCCTCCTCCTCTGGCATCTAGAGGGGCCACAGGAGAGACGGGGTCAGGCTGTGACTGTATGTGCATTCACAGTAATCAGGAGCTCAGAGGTCATTTATTCATTCTGTATAAGCAACGAAAAAGAGTAGAATCAGGACAATTCCATATTTAGCACAAAGTAGCGCGATAGCAAGAGAGGGGAATGTCTAGCCTAGAGGGCTGCTGAAGAGACGTTACCTGCATGAGCAGCAGGCCCACGATGAAGGCACTGCCCTGGCAGTAGCCCACCTCCCGGTCCACCAGAGAATACGCCTGCACACACAGACGTCAATCAATATAAACAAACCTATACTCATTGGGGAGGTTTACCGGACACAGATTAAATTTAGAGACTCTCCATTTGCTAAGCTTTTTAGTCCAGGACTAGGCTTAATCAGTGTCTGGGAAACCAGCCCATACAGTTTACATACACATTTAACTCAATCAATCAAATGTATTTATAAAGACGTTTTTACATCAGCAGATGTCACAAAATGCTATACAGAAACCCAGGCATAAACCCCAAACAGCAAGCAATGCAAATGTAACTGCTTCTAACTGTTCACCCAACTGCAGATCTCACTAGTGCCTAGTTAAATAAAAGTCAAATAAAAATACATTTGTACAAAAAGGATAGTACCACTAATCATACCAAATCCATTATGTTTGTCCAAGTAAACCTAGGAGATAACATCAAAATAAATAAATAAGTCATGCTCAAGGTCAAGATGTCCTCACCTTCATGACGTTGAAGAGCACCTCCTGACCCAGGCTGTCCTGGCCCTTGAAGAACTCATGCTCGGGGTAGGTGCGGGCGATGTCCCGGCGGATGAGCTTTTCGCAGGGCGAGGACATCTTGAGCAGCTCAGAATACTGGTTCTTCACTGGCATGTCTGTGGCGTTACCGAGCAGCTGCCACACGATGGCCCGGAAGTGGTGTGGGATGCCCTTGCGGATCAGCTCCTGGAGGTGAAAAGAAAGGTTTATCTACAGTGGGGCAAAAAAGTATTTAGTCAGCCACCAATTGTGCAAGTTCTCCAACTTAAAAAGATGAGAGAGGCCTGTAATTATCATCATAGGTACACTTCAACTATGACAGACGAAATGAGAAAAAGAAATCCAGAAAATCACATTGTAGGATTTTTTATTTATTTATTTGCAAATTATGGTGGAAAATAAGTATATGGTCAATAACAAAAGTTTATCTCAATACTTTGTTATATACCCTTTGTTGGCAATGACAGAGGTCAAACGTTTTCTGTAAGTCTTCACAAGGTTTTCACACACTGTTGCTGGTATTTTGGCCCATTCCTCCATGCAGATCTCCTCTAGAGCAGTGATGTTTTGGGGCTGTCGCTGGGCAACACGGACTTTCAACTCCTCCAAAGATTTTCTATGGGGTTGAGATCT
Source organism: Brachymystax lenok tsinlingensis (assembly GCA_030435695.1). Taxonomy (NCBI): domain Eukaryota; kingdom Metazoa; phylum Chordata; class Actinopteri; order Salmoniformes; family Salmonidae; genus Brachymystax; species Brachymystax lenok. Next base: position 20,351,380 of record CM059812.1, on the reverse strand, counting down.
GGAGACTGGCTAGGCCACTCCAGGACCTTGAAATGCTTCTTCTGAAGCCACTCCTTCGTTGCCCGGGCGGTGTGTTTGGGATCATTGTCATGCTGAAAGACCCAGCCACGTTTCATCTTCAATGCCCTTGCTGATGGAAGGAGGTTTTCACTCAAAATCTCACGATACATGGCCCCACTCATTCTTTCCTTTACACGGATCAGTCGTCCTGGTCCCTTTGCAGAAAAACAGCCCCAAAGCATGATGTTTCCACCCCCATGCTTCACAGTAGGTATGGTGTTCTTTGGATGCAACTCAGCATTCTTTGTCCTCCAAACACGACGAGTTGAGTTTTTACCAAAAAGTTATATTTTGGTTTCATCTGACCATATGACATTCTCCCAATCCTCATCTGGATCATCCAAATGCTCTCTAGCAAACTTCAGACGGGCCTGAACATGTACTGGCTTAAGCAGGGGGACACGTCTGGCACTGCAGGATTTGAGTCCCTGGCGGCGTAGTGTGTTACTGATGGTAGGCTTTGTTACTTTGGTCCCAGCTCTCTGCAGGTCATTCACTAGGTCCCCGTGTGGTTCTGGGATTTTTGCTCACCGTTCTTGTGATCATTTTGACCCCACGGTGTGAGATCTTGCGTGGAGCCCCAGATCGAGGAAGATTATCAGTGGTCTTGTATGTCTTCCATTTCCTAATAATTGCTCCCACAGTTGATTTCTTCAAACCAAGCTGCTTACCTATTGCAGATTCAGTCTTCCCAACCTGGTGCAGGTCTACAATTTTGTTTCTGGTGTCCTTTGACAGCTCTTTGGTCTTGGCCATAGTGGAGTTTGGAGTGTGACTGTTTGAGGTTGTGGACAGGTGTCTTTTATACTGATAACAAGTTCAAACAGGTGCCATTAATACAGGTAACGAGTGGAGGACAGAGGAGCCTCTTAAAGAAGAAGTTACAGGTCTGTGAGAGCCAGAAATCTTGCTTGTTTGTATGTGACCAAATACTTATTTTCCACCATAATTTGCAAATAAATTCATTAAAAATCCTACAATGTGATTTTCTGGATTTATTTTCCTCATTTTGTCTGTCATAGTTGAAGTGTACCTATGATGAAAATTACAGGCCTCTCTCATCTTTTTAAGTGAGAGAACTTGCACAATTGGTGGCTGACTAAATACTTTTTTGCCCCACTGTACGTATCAAATTCTCAGTTTACTGTAAAACTCCACATCCTAGCCTATACTGAATATCTATGTCATCTCATGTCTCTAATCTTCACTTATCTTATCCCTCCATCTGTGCTCTGTCCTCATTTGTCCTCGCTCCCATTTTCTCCTCTCTAATCTCTCCTGCTGTTTCCCTAGCTCTGTCTGCTCTCTCCTTTATCCATCCTCTCTCTATGTTCTCCCTCCATCTTTTCCGGTCTTCCCCGCACTCTGACTGTCCTTTCCATCTCATCCATCTCTTCTCACTTTCACCTTCCCTACTTTCCTCCCTTATTCCCCCTCTTTCCTCTGTCCCCGCTCTCCATCTTATTCCCCCTAACCCCTATGTACCCTCTCCGTTACCCATCTCTCCTCTGCCCACCACTCCCATGTCATTTCTTCTCTTTTTCTTTTTAACCTGTTTTTTACCAGGTAACTTGACTGAGAACACATTCTCATTTACAGCAATGACCTGGGGAATAGTTACAGGGCATTGGGATATTTAACTTTTTAGACCAGAGGGAAGGGTGCCTCCTACTGACCCTCCAACACCATTTTTCCCCCTCTCCTCCCCACATTTATCCTCTCTTCCCCTTTCTCTATCAGTCTCTTGATCACTCACCCCCCCTCCCATCCCACCCTCACCTTGAGCAGCTTGTCCTTTTTGCGTCTCCATTCGTCCCACTCGTTGACGATGCGTCCCCACAGGATCCAGGTGTCCTCCTCCAGGTGGGACAGGTTGGACGAGGCAGAGGAGCTGGACACGAGGGACGAGCCGCTGTTCCGCCGCGAGCCACTCATCGAGCGCATCGACTTGGAGTCCGCCTCCAGAAGTCTGACGAGGAGGAGGGGGGGGTGTCAGGGGTCAAAGGTCAGACAAGGGTCATTTGAGTGAATCAAGAGCCACTTATGCTTTCATTACACTAGTCTTGTTTCCATTATTTTCTTTGATCTTTTTATTGTTAATCCATAATGTTAAGCTTTTCAGGCATAATATTATATTCCCTTTTGCATTAAATTAGACGATTTACTTGAAATGTTTTAAATTTGTACCCCATGTAGTAGAAAATCACGTGTGGGAGAATGCCATCTAAAACACTGGAGGACACAAAGAACCAGCAGTAACTTTAATACCACTAGGTCAAGTTACTGAGCCTTGAGTACCTCTCTGATAGTGAAACACTGGGCCTATTATTGAGATACTTATCAGTGCCAAGTAGGCAGCAGCTACTCTGATAGTAGAGACAATGAGGGACGCAGCCTGAGTGTGTGCCTGCACATTGGTTATAATACCGTGCCAGTAACAGCAAAGGTCCAGCTCACAGAGGCAGAAGAGGAAGGTGCAACAGTGCATGTTCTAGCTCTGGCACCAAAGCGTCTCTCAGCTAGCCTAGCCGGCCCGCTAGACCTTGGCCATAAGCTCCTCCAGCCCAATGACACATCTGCTCAGCGCATCTGCTCTGGAGCTACCCACAGCAGGGAGAGGCTAACCTCTGCTACCCCATACTGACCTGGAAACCTCATAGCAATGTGCTATAACACAGTTGAATCGATGGACTGTACCTGTCTGTTTATGAGTGGCTCATCATTTACCTGGCAAAATATCAGCAAATGCCATTCTCACAACAGTGCAAGGATCTTGAACGCATCCATGCGAGACCAGTCACCAGGCACTACCTAACAGTAAGTTTCCATTGAACAAGGTTTATTCGACAAAAGCAATGTTGCAAAAAACCTTTGTGATGTGTAATGGAAACGGCAGATATAAGAGAAATGTTCTACAGATCGACATCATTTTTATCCGTTCAATAGGGGTCGATTTTTATTTTGTATAACTTTCTTTATTGCAAGAAGTTATGATGGAAACTGTGTTTATGTAATAAATTATTGCGAAATTTTTAAGGCAGGCCTACGAGTGGCACATCGAATCCACATTTACTTCAAAATCCAACTACTTGCAGGTAGCCTAGTGGTTAGAGCATTGGGCCAGTAAATGAAAGGCTGCCAGATCGAATCCCCGAGCGGATAAGGTAAAAATCTGTCGTTCTGCCCCTGAACAAGGCAGTTAACCCACTGTTCCTAGGCCGTCATTGTAAATAAGAATTTGTTCTTAACTGACTTGCCTAGTTAAATAAAAAGTTTAATAAAATAAAAAAAAATCCTTTGCAGTGACTTTCAATAATGCCTGAACTGCTCAGCCTTTCTGTGCTGGATGCAAGTTCAAGACTCTACAGGAGTGCAAGTTTCACCATGCCGATGAGGTGGCACATGAGAATTATTAGAATATGGCAAATATTAGTCAATTCTTGCATTCTATCCATGCTGGCTTTGGGTCCTACCTCAGACATGAAACAGATAGGTGGGAGGGCATACAGGCTGCCACCAATTTATTAAATGCGTAATTTGCCTAAATGGATCATGGAATAACTTCAACCACTTCATTTTTATTTGACACGTTTTTGCTAAAAGGTTTTGTTATTTTTATGGGATGTCATTACGTCCAGCTGTTTTTAAATCGACACAAGACAGTTCAATGGAAACACAACGTGGCAGGCAATTGTCGCATCTATTTTCTATGCAAACTTTCCGAAATGTCTACACAAAACCACTGGACAAGTTCATGGAAACATACACTGCCAAAATAAATTACACTTGAGTGAACGAGGCATACAAAGTATATTGAAAGCAGGTGCTTCTACACAGGTGTGGTTCCTGAGTTAATTAAGCAATTAACATCCCATCATGCTTAGTGTCTATGTATAAAACGCCCGGTTGCCCATTAGTTTGGCTAACATGGCTAAAAGAAGAGATCTCAGTGACTTTGAAATACGGGTCTCAAATGAGTATAGGGGGTTTAAAGCGTGTGTATCTCTGTCACCAGATCTCAACCCAATTGAACAAATTATGGAATTTCATGCGGAAGAATGGTGTTGCATCCCTCCAATAAAGTTCCAGACAATTGTAGAATCTATGCCAAGGTGGATGGAAGCTGTTGTGACTTGTGGTGGCCCAACGCCCTATTAAAAGACACTTTATGTTGGTGTTTCCTTTATTTTGACAGTTACCTGTAGCTACTGGGCAACACATGTGAACCCCAGTTCCCATCGCTTTCTCACCTGTTCTGCTCCTCCAGCTTGGCCAGCAGCTCTAGTTCGTCAGGGCTCAGGCTCTCAGAATCGGCGGGGGAGGCAGCGGGGGCCGAGAGCATGGCATCTTGGCAAGATGAGTCCGGGCTGAGGAGGGGGCTGCCCATGGAATGGTCCATGCCAGGGGGAGAGGAGGGGGGACACTCCAGCTGGTTGGGTCCCCCTGTGGAGCCATCTCTCTCGGGGCTGCCGCTGGGGGTGGACATGGTGGCGGTGGGCACGGTGCAATGCACTGTTTGACAGGGGAGGCTGTGGCTGGGTCTCCTTACCCTGGTAGGGCGGCACCGTGGCCAATCGGATCAGGGTTCCTCAAACCTGTAGTGAATTTAGAGGACATTTGAATTACGAGGACATATGCAAGAGGACATACACTGAACAAAAATATGAATGCAACATGTAAAGTGTTGGTCCCATGTTTCATGAGCTGAAATAAAAGATCACATATATTTCCTATATGCACAAAAAAAAAAAAAAATTTGGTTACATCCCTGTTTGTGAGCATTTCTCCTTTGCCAAGATAATCCATCCACCTGACAGGTGTGGCATATCAATAATCTGATTAAACAGCATGATCATTACACAGGTGCACCTTGTGCTGGGGACAATAAAAGGCCACAAATGTGCAGTTGTGTCACACAACATAATGCCACAGATGTCCACCAGAGCTGGTGCCAGAGAATCCTGTGTTCCACAGGAAACAATCAACAGCCTGATCAACTCTATGCAAAGGAGATGTCGCGCTGCATGAGGCAAATGGTTGTGATCCACGCCCCTACCTTTTTAAAAAGAAAGGTATCTGACCAACAGATGCATCTGTATTCCTAGTCATGTAAAATCCATAGATTAGGGCCTAATGAATTCATTTAAAAAAATTGACTCATTTCCTTATATGAACTATAACTCTTTGAATGCATGCTGTGTTTACATTTTTGTTCAGTATACATACAGTGCATTCGGAAAGTATTCAGACCCCTTGACTTTTTCCAAATGTTGTTACTTTACAGCCTTATTCTAAAATGGACTAAATAAAAAATCTCAATCTACACACAATACCCCATAATGACAGAGCGAAAATAGGTTTGTAGAAGTGTTTGCTAATTTATTAAAAATAAAAACAGAAATAACTTATTTCCATACAGTACCAGTCAAAAGTTTGTACACACCTACTCATTCAAGGATTTTTCTTTATTTTCACTATTTCTGATTTTTGCGACTGCACTTGAAGAAACTTTCAAAGTTCTTGAAATTCAGGATTTACTGACCTTCATGTCTTAAAGTAATGATGGACTGTCATTTCACTTTCCTTACTTGAGCAGTTCTTGCCATAATATGGACTTGGCCTTTTACCAAGTAGGGCTATCTTCTGTATACCGCCCCTACCTTTTCACAACAACTGATGGGCTCAAATGCATTCAAGAAAGAAATTCCACAAATTAACAAGGCACACCTGTTAATTGAAATGCATTCCAGGTGACAACCTCATGAAGCTGGTTGAGAGAATGCCAAGTGTGCAAAGCTGTCAAAGGCAAAGGGTGTCTACTTTGAAGAATCTCAAATATAAAATATATTTTGATTTGTTTAACACTTTTTTGGTTACTACATGATTCCATGTGTGTTATTTCATAGTTTTGATGTCTTCACTATTTTTCTACAATGTAGAAAAGAGTAAAAATAAAGAAACCCCCTTAAAATTAGCAGGTGTGTCCAAACTTCTGACTGGTACTGTAAGTATTCAGACCCTTTGCGATGACTCAAATTGAGCTCAGGTGAATCCTGTTTCCATTGATCATCCTTGAGATGTTTCTACAACTTGATTGGAGTCCACCTGTGGTAAATTAAATTGATTGGACAAGAACAAAGTGGCCTCCATCATTCTTAAAAGGAAGAAGTTTGTAAACAAAGACTCTTCCTAGAGCTGGCCGCGCGACCAAACATAGCAATCGGGGGAGAATGGCCTTGATCAGGGAGTTGACCAAGAACCCAATGGTCACGCTGACAGAGCTCAAGAGTTCCTCTGTGGAAATGGGAGAACCTTCCAGAAGGACAACAATCTCTGCAGCACTCCACCAATCAGGCCTTTATGGTAGAACAGCCAGACGGAAGCAGCTAGTCAGTAAAAGGCCCATGACAGCCCGCCTGGAGTTTGCCAAAAGGCACCTAAAGGATGAGAAACAAGATTCTCTGTTCTGATGAAACCAAGATTGAACTCTTTGGCCTGAATGCCAAGATTCACATCTGGAGTAAACCTGGCACCATCCCTACGGTGAAGCATGGTGGTGGCAGCATCATGCTCTAGGGATGTTTTTCGGCGACAGGGACTGGGAGACTAGTCAGGATCGAGTGAAAGATGAACGGAGCAAAGTACAGAGAGATCCTTGATGAAAACCTGCTCCAGAGCACGCAGGACCTCAGACTGGGGGTGACGGTTCACCTTCCAACAGGACATAGACCCTAAACACACAGCCAAGACAACACAGGAGTGACTTCGGGACAAGTCTCTGAATGCCCTTGATTGGCCCAGCCAGAGCCCAGACTTGAACCCGATCTAACATCTCTGGAGAGACCTGAAAATAGCTGCGCAGCGACACTCCCCATCCAACCTGACAGAGTTTGAGAGGATCTGCAGACTGCAGGAAATAGCAGACAGAGCACCCCCCTTTCAATATCGACGGGACAGCAGTGGAGAAGGTGGAAAGCTTCAAGTTCCTCGGCGTACACATCACAGACAAACAGAAATGGCCTACCGACACAGGCAGTGGTGAAGAAGGTGCAACAGCACCTCTTCAACCTCAGGAGACTGAAGAAATTTGGCTTGTCACCTAAAACCCTCACAAACGTCTACAGATGCACAATTGAGAGCATCCTGTCAGGCAACTGCACCGCCTACAACCGCAGGGTTCACCGGGGACAAACTACCTGCCCTCCAGGACACCTACAGCACCCGATGTCACAGGAAGACCAAAAAGATCATCAAGGACAACAACCACCCATGAGCCACTGCCTGTTCACCCCGCTACCAACCAGAAGATGAGGTCAGTACAGGTGCATCAAAGCTGGGACTGAGAGACTGAAAAATACCTTCTCTCTCACAAGGCCATCAGACTGGAAACAGCTATCACTAACACAGTGAGGCTACTGCGTACATACGGACTTGAAATCATTGACCACACTAACAAATGGATCACTAGTCACTTTATTAATGCCACTTTAATATTGATGTTTACATATCTTGCACTACTCATCCCAGATGTACACTACCGTTCAAAAGTTTGGGGTCACTTAGAAATGTCCTTGTTTTTGAAAGAAAAGCCATTTCTTTGTCCATTTAAAATAACATCGAATTGATCAGAAATACAGTGTAGACATTGCTCATGTTGTAAATGGCTATTGTAGCTGGAAACATCTGATTTTGTATGGAATATCTACATAAGCGTAGAGGCCCATTATCAGCAAACATCACTCCTGTGTTCCAAGTTAAACTTTGATTAGCTATCATTTTAAAAACCGAATTGATAATTAGAAAACCCTTTTGCAATTCAGTTAGCACAGCTGAAAACTGTTGTCTGATTTAAAGAAGCAATAAAACTGGCCTTCTTTAGACTAGTTGAGTATCTGGAGCATCAGCATTTGTGGGTTCGGTTACAGGCTCAAAAGGGCCAGAAACAAAGGACTTTCTTCTGAAACTCATCAGTCTAATCTTGTTCTGAGAAATGAAGGCTATTCCATGCGAGATATTGACAAGAAACTGAAGATCTCGTACAACGCTGTGTTATACTCCCTTCACAGAACAGCGCAAACTGTCTCTAACCAGAATAGAACGAGTGGAAGGCCTTGGTGTACAACTGAGCAAGGGGACAAGTACATTAGTGTCTATTCTGAGAAACAGACGCCTCACAAGTCCTCAAATGGCAGCTTCATTAAATAGTACCTGCGAATCACCAGTCTCAACGTCAACAGTGATGAGGCAACTCCGGGATGCTGGCCTTCTAGGCAGAGTTGCAAAGAAAAAGCCATATCTCAGACTAGCCAATAAAAAGAAAAGAACACAGACACTGGACAAAGGCAGATTGGAAAAAAGTGTTATGGACAGACAAATCTAAGTTTGAGGTGTTCGGATCACAAAGAAGAACATTCGTGAGACGCAGAAAAAAGGAAAAGATGCTGGAGGAGTGCTTGACGCCATCTGTCAAGCATGGTGGAGCCAGTGTGATGGTCTGGGGGTGCTTTGGTGGTGGTAAAGTGGGAGATTTGTACAAGGTAAAAGGGATCTTGAAGAAGGAAGGCTATCACTCCACTTTGCAACACCATGCCATACCCTGTGGACACCGCTTAATTGGAGCCAATTTCTTCCTACAACAGGACAATGACCCAAAGCACATCTCCAAACTATGCAAGAACTATTTAGGGAAGAAGCTGTCAGCTGGTATTCTGTCTATAATGGAATTTGCCAGCACAGTCACCGGATCTTACCATTTTGAGCTGTTGTGGGAGCAGCTATTTTTTACTTTCAAAAGCCAAGAAAAATACATTACAATGATATATTTTACTTTAGAAGGACTGAAAGCTACCAAGCTTGCTAGGACAAAGAGACATCTTTTCTGCACGCTTACACTAGAAGCTTATTACCTAAAATGGATCAATTGAAAGTGTGGGTTCACAGCTCCATTCCAGATGTGTTGGTCATTACTGAGACGCGGTTAAGGAAGAGTGTTTTAAATACTGATGTTAACCTTTCTCGTTATAACCTTTTTCGGCAAGACAGATCTTCCAAAAGGTGGGGGAGTGGCAACTTTTACAACAGTGCTCAGTTGTCTCCACCAAGTCTGTCCCCAAACAATTTGATTTGCTGGTTTTAAGTATTAAACTTTCAAACAGCTCTTTGTTGACTGTTGCTGGTTGCTAGCGTCCTCCATCAGCACCTGTCTGTACCCTACCTGCCCTAAGCTCTCTCCTGGCCCCTTACACTAAGTCTGAATTTGTCCTGATAGGTGACCTAAAATGGGACCTGCTTAAACCACCTGACCAAGTCCTAAAGCAACGGGACTAAATCTTTCTCAGATTATTACCAATCCCACAAGGTATGACTCCAAACACCCAGAATAGGCTACTCTTCTTGATGTTATCCTCACAAATAATCCTGATAGGTATCAGTCTGGTGTTTTCTGTAATGACCTTAGTGATCACTGTTTTACAGCCTGTGTTCATAATGGCTGCTCAGTGAAACGACCTGTCCTGATTTGTCATAGACGCTTGCTAAAAAACTTTAATGAGCAAGCCTTCCTTCATGAACTGGCCTCTGTAAAATGGTATAGAATCAACTTAATCCCCTCTGTCGAAGACGCTTGGACATACTTTCTTTATATTTTCAGTGGTATTGTTAACAAACCCGTGCACTCAGGCTATCCGGAAGGCCAAAGTTAGTTACTTTAAGGAGCAGTTCTCTCTGTGGGTCTAACCCCAAGAAGTTCTGGAAAACGGTTCAAGACCTGGAGAATAAACCCTCCTCCTCACAGCTGCCCATGTCCCTTAAAGTCGATGTGGTTGTTACTGACAAAAAGCACATGGCTGAGCTCTTTAATCACCACTTCATTAAGTCAGGATTCCTATATGACTCAGCCATGCCTCCTTGCCCGTCCAACATCACTGAGTCCGAGGTGCTAAAGGAGCTCCTGAAACTTGATCCTCCGCGTTATGTAGTGCATAACAGCAGCCCTTAGCCGTAGTATATTGGCCATATACACCACTGCCCCTTGGGCCATATTGCTTAATTAGAAGGACAGTCATCTCCCAATCATCGAAACCATCATCATAGAGTTCAATACTGTAGATCACCATTTAAAATCACTCACTTGATGGATCAACATTAGCTAGATTACCATTAAATGTGATGTCATGAATGTTTGATGACATCATGCTGTGAATATCAAGCATGCAGGAAGAGACTGCACGAAAGGTGATTGGATTAGCAATGATAGGCCATGTTGATATACTAGAAATCTGCAGAGCTATGTAAATACAAAACAACATTCCTCAAAGTATTCTATTTTATAATTGTTTGTTTTCTCATGCAAATCCATTGACAAAGAAAAAATAATGACAATTTAAACTGAGGTTAAATCCATGAAATCCCATTTTCTGATAACGGAAGGTGTGTGTGTGTGTGTGTGTGTGTGTGTGTGTGTGTGTGTGTGTGTGTGTGTGCACTCAGGCCTGTGGTTCACAATGTGCAACATTCTACTGGCCTACGTGAGGCGAGGCCGGGTAGGCAAGGCCTGGTGCTCTCTCAGTCCACTATCCTATCTCCTTCCTCTACTAAAGCCAAGAACAGACTGTGCACTGCACAATGCAGCTACTAATCACAAAACCAATAGGGGGGAACTATTGGTCAGTGATAAACCAGAGCCAGAGATCCCGCTGCTACTGTTTAACCATGAAGGTAACAACACTGCTCAGGAGTTCCTCTCTGCACTCCTGTCTGTGGCAGCCAAGAGGCACCATATAAATGGAATTACTAGAATGAAAATCCTGAGGGTGCAGCCAAATTGCAGTGGCCTGGGTTGTTTCCTGTTCAACTCATTCTAGTTCTATGGTGTTTCCACTCCTGTATGTGGCAGCCAGGCAGCACCATCGAAATATAATTACTAGAATGAAAAAGAAAACCCTGACAGCCTCATAGAAATATAGTTATTCGAACAGGTAAAACACCTCAGGCCATGGCAATTTGACTGCACCCTCATAGCATTTCCATTCTAGTGATTATATTTCTATGGACAGAAGTACAGCCCTGGCCTGCATCATGTATGGGAGCTCTACTACTGGGTAAACCAGAGTCCAGCCGAGCTGGTGGCCCCAATTCAGAGGGAGAGGAGAGATAGGCCTAACCCCGAGCCGATGGTAATTCAGCATACATTTGACAAATGGAATCCCAGAATGTAGGGCTTATGCACGAGAGAGCGAGAGAGAGCGAGAGAAGGGGAATGGGCTAGCCACCATTGGAATGCTGAACAGCTCTATGACTACAACTCACACGACTGAAACCCTAGCTGTTTTAATATCAGCCATATCGCACCGATAAATATGTCTATTGAAGCACGACAATGACAAGGAAAGCAGAAAAACTGCCCAGAGAAGAAAAAAATCTATTGTTTGAAGGGAGAAAACACAGCAGAGGGATGGAGGGACAAGGACACCATTCATGCGCTGGGAGAGGCCAATCAAAAGAGCCATTAACTAGCACGAGACCAATTGCATCAGAAGAAGAGCAGCAGCTCGGGCAAACGAGCATCCCCAAACCGTCACGATACTCGACACGAAGCTAGTTCCTCCAAAACAATGTAACAATAGCAACAGAGAAAAGGTGTCCATATGTAGCCTAATTTGATCAAAGCTAATCTTATGACACTATAAATACTGAACTTTAACCCTTGGTATTCCTCAAGACTGCTCACTGTGACGATGGAAATGCAAATAGTTACCTTTTAAGAAACCAATGCAAGAAATTACCTTAATCTATGAAAATATAACACTAGTCTCGCTCTGAAAACGAATCCCCGAAATTACTGGCATCCCCATTCGTCATCTCACCAGGAATCATTCCAGTCCAGCTTCAGTTGGATGTACACCAGAGGGGGTATACAGCAATGTCATTGAAGCCAGGCTGTAGTCCAAACTCTGTGAGTCATAGACTACAGCAGTATGTGGGACTATTGCTGCTCTCGCTATCAGTACATTAACTCTCTCTAAGGGTAACGGTAGGACAAAAAAAATGAAATGGCACTGAATGTAGATGAATGCGGAAGTCCTCCCATTTAGTGTGTCTGGAGGTGGTATGTTGTGCTTCCCAAATGGCACCCTATATAGTGCACTACTTTAGTACTGGAGATGGAGATAGCCTTGGGGGACCAAAGGCCATACCCAGCACATGAGGGAGCTTCAATGTGAGCCCTGTTGTGTGTGTGTAAACAGGAGCTTCTCCCTTGCCGTGAATGGGGCAGCTTCAATGTGAGCACTGTGCCTATGCATGAGTTTGTATGTAAACCGCTATCCGAGTGCACAATTATCACATTCTGTGTGTGCCTCAGCGCTTCCTATCCTCGCGCCAAGTGTCCACAGTAACAGACAGACCTATTGTACCCCCAACTAATCAACCCTCCCTATCCCCCATTTCTCCCCCAAACCCCTAATCCACCCTCCCTTCCCCTCTCTCCCTCCTTATACGTGCTGTGCCTCCCCCCTCAGGCCATGCTTAACATCAAGGGCAGCCCCCACGCTAATCCCCCAGTCCTCCCTCCTGTCTGCCCTAACCTCGCTGTAGCTACATCTCATTTACATCTTTATGCCCGTCTGTCCGCTGACACGTGGCTTGTTCCTCAACGCCACAACATCCAAGTGCATGCGACTGTGGCAGCATCCAAAATGGCACCCTATGATCTATATAGTGTGCTACTTGAAAATGGGCCCTGGTCAAAAGAAGTCCACTTTGTAGTGCCCACTTTGTAGCGCCCAGGTCGTCTCCCGCTCTGGTGTCTAGGGTTAGTATTATGAACCCTGTGCTCTTCTGACGACACTGTTGTTGATGTATTCCCTCTTTCTGTAACATCTGCATATTAACCCTTGTCTGTATATAGGCTTGACCTCCCCTAGTCATCCAACATCGTCATGGCAATGACAGCCTGGTCTCCACATGACCTTCCTTGACAAAGTGAATGATAAACTTAGCTAAAAAGAAGAAGAAACGTCCTCTCACTGTCAACTGCGTTTAATTTTCAGCAAACTTAACATGTGTAAATATTTGTATGAACACAAGATTCAACAACCGAGACAAATTGAACAAGTTCCAGACACTAACAGAAATTGTGTAATGTGTCCCTGAACAAAGGGGGGGTCAAAATGTGTCCCATAATGTGTCCCTGAACAAAGGGGGGGTCAAAATCAAAAGTAACAGTCAGTATCTGGTGTGGCCACCAGCTGCATTAAGTACTGCAGTGCATCTCCTCCTCGTGGACTGCACCAGATTTGCCAGTTCTTGCTGTGAGATGTTACCCCACTCTTCCACAAAGGCACCTGCAAGTTCCCAGACATTTCTGGGGGGAATGGCCCTAGCCCTCGCCCTCCGATCCAACAGGTCCCAGATGTGCTGAATGGGATTGAGATCCGGGCTCTTCGCTGGCCATGGCAGAAAACTGACATTCCTGTCTTGCAGGAAATCACGCACAGAACGAGCAGTATGGCTGGTGGCATTGTCATGCTGGAGGGTCATGTCAGGATGAGCCTGCAGGAAGGGTACCACATGAGGGAGGAGGATGTCTTCCCTGTAACGCACAGCGTTGAGATTGCCTGCAATCTCAGTCCGAAGATGCTGTGACACACCGCCCTAGACCATAACGGACCCTCCACCTCCAAATCGTTCCCGCTCCAAAGTACAGGCCTCGGTTTAACGCTCATTCCTTTGACGATAAACGTGAATCCGACCATCACCCCTGGTGAGACAAAACCACGACTCGTCAGTGAAGAGCACTTTTTGCCAGTCGTGTCTGGTCCAGCGACAGTGGGTTTGTGCCCATAGGCGACGTTGTTGCCGGTGATGTCTGGTGAGGACCTGCCTTACAACAGGCCTACAAGACCTCAGTCCAGCCTCTCTCAGCCTATTGCAGACAGTCTGAGCCCTGATGGAGGGATTGTGCGTTCCTGGTGTTACTCTGGCAGTTGTTGTTGCCATCCTGTACCTGTCCCGCAGGTGTGATGTTCGGCTGTACCGATCCTGTGCAGGTGATGTTACACGTGGTCTGCCACTGCGAGGACAATCAGCTGTCCGTCCTGTCTCCCTGTAGCGCTGTCTTAGGCGTCTCACAGTACGGACATTGCAATTTATTGCCCTGGCCACATCTGCAGTCCTCATGCCACCTTGCAGCATGCCTAAGGCACGTTCACACAGATGAGCAAGGACCCTGGGCATCTTTCTTTCAGTGTTTTTCAGAGTCCGTAGAAAGGCCTCTTTAGTGTCCTAAGTTTTCACAACTGTGACCTTAAATGCCTACCGTCTGTAAGCTGTTAGTGTCTTAACGACCGTTCCACAGGTGCATGTTCATTGATTGTTTATGGTTCATTGAACAAGCATGGGAAACAGTGTATAAACCCTTTACAATTAAGATTTTTATTAACGATCTTTGAAAGACAGGGTCCTGAAAAAGGGACGTTTCTTTTCTTGCGGAGTTTATATACGTTCATTATATCTGTCCATGGCCCTGTACAGCAGATGTTATCTAGAATCAAGATGAATCTAATGAATAAGTTGCTTTGACGGTAAGCTTGAATGAAGACTAGACACATTTGGGCTAATATCATCTCATCCGGTGAAGCTCCCTCAGACTACCCAAGTTCCCTAAACGTAACCACATTTAGAACAAGAATTACTTCCTGAATTCCTAGTTTAACTAGAAGCGCCCTCCGGATAATCACATTTCCACCATCCTCCCTCCAAAGGAACTGCAAAGCAATGCGATGTGACTAATCATTTACTCTGCAATGGTAGTGAGTGTATGGTCGGAGGGGGGCTAGGCCGATCGGACCCTGATCAGGTCTGTGATTCAATAAGATACAGATTAAAAGGATCACCAGCACTGCTGAGTTAACCTCAAACGGATTAAACACTGTACATCAACATAACCCCGGATGCCCTTGCATTTGCCTAGGCATTAACAGAAAATACACACATAAACTATACATGGGATTGGTTTAAGCCTCACTTTCCACAGTAGATGAACCAACCAGATCCCCTTTTCAGCGGCACTGATCTGGGACCAGTATAAGTTAGTGTGGCGTCAAAAAGAAATCATCTGACCTATTACTGGCACACCTGTGCCACTTTGGTACAATAGCCCTGGTACATTGTGTCACCAGTTGATTGTGTGTTCATTCAGCTCTATATTAACGCCATATGAAACCTCCCTCTGGGGTTTCAGAACAGGTCTGGAAGGTTTGCCACACACAGTGGAATGGGCCAATAGAGCGGTGACGTTAATCATACTCCCAGAGAGAGTGAACTGTGAACTGAGGCGAATCATTCCTGTACATTACCAGACACCAGTGATCCTAGAAAACAAGTGCAACCAAGACAACAGCTCTGGTGAAATGGTTGGCCGGGCTTGTTTATCATAATAAAAAGGCAAAGCCCTGTTCACCTGACTAGGTGGGGAAATAGATAGGGGTAGTCGGCGTGGCCAACGGCGCCTTCTTCTACCAACATTTTCTTTGCCATGGGGAAGATAAAACATTTTACAGTTTTAAAGCTAGTTTTCTGCAATTCTACACATTTTGCCATGGCTTTTGTTGTGTTCTTGTGGTACACTACACAACCAAAAGCTTGTCAAACCTCTCATTACAAAATCATGGGCATTAATATAGAGTTGGTCCTCCCTTTGCTGCTATAACAGCATCCAATCTTCTGGGAAGGCTTTCCATTAGATGTTGGAACATTGCTGCGGGGACTTGCTTCCATTCAGCCACAAAAGCATTAGTGAGGTCAGGCAATGATGCTGGGCGATTAAGCCTGGCACGCAGTCGGTGTTCCAATTCATTCCAAAGCTGTTCGATGGGGTTAAGGTCAGGGCTCTGTGCAGGCCAGTCAAGTTCTTCCACACCAACCTCAGCAAACCATTTCTGTTTGGAACTCCCTTTGTGCACGGGGGCATTGTCATGCTAAAACAGGAAAGGGCCTTCCCCAAACTGTTGCCACAAAGTTGGAAGCACAGAATCGTCTACAATGTCATTGTATGCTGTAGTGTTAAGGTTTCCCTTCACTGGAACTAAAGGGCCTATCCCGAACCATGAAAAACAACCCCAGATCATTATTCCTCCTCCACCAAACTTTGGGGCAGGTAGTGTACTCCTGGCATCCGCCAAACCCAAATTTGTCCGTCGGACTGCCAGCTGGTGAAGCGTGATTCATCACTCGAGAGAATGCGTTTCCACTGCTCCAGAGTCCAACGGTGGCAAGCTTTACAACACTCCAGCCAATGCTTGGCATTGCACATGGTGATCTTAGGCTTGTGTGCAGCTGCTCGGCCATGGAAACCCCTTTCATGAAGCTCCCGACAAGCAGTTATTATGCTGACGTTGCTTCCATAGGTAGTTGGGAACTCTGTAGTGATTGTTGCAACTGAGGACAGATTATTTTTACGCGCTACGTGCTTCAAGACTCGGCGGTTCCGTTCTGTGAGCTTGTGTAGCCTACCAGTTCGCGGCTGAGCCGTTGTTGCTCCTAGACGTTTCCAATTCACAATAACAGCACTTACAGTTGACCGAGGCAGCTCTAGCAGGGCAGACATTTGACAAACTGACTTGTTGGAAAGGTGGCATCCTATGATGGTGCCACGTTGAAAGTCACTGAGCTCGTCAGTAAGGCCATTATACTGACAATGTTTGTCTACAGAGATTGCATGACTGTGTGCTCGATTTTATACCTCTGTCAGCAAAGAATGTGGCTGAACTGTCCGAATCCACAAATTTGAAGTGTATCTGAGTGACTCAAACATTATAACAAAATCAATTGGGGGCCCAATGCCAAGACATTTAGGGAATTTTAAAGGAAAAACTGCAATGTTGTTTTTGTATTATTATCACCAATCTAGTATGTGATGTCTCTGAAACAATACAGTTATACTGATCTGTAGCATCCTGTATCTGGGCAAATAATGGTTTGCTATGTGAGTAACTTTAACTAGTTACCATTCTCTTAACGCTTTATTCCGTGCTATAATGTAAAGTGCTTCCAAAATAATATGAACAACAGACTAGAAGGGAGCTTGTAGTAACTGCAGTAGGGCAGGATACTGGAGTTTTAGACTTGGTATGTCAGGTCATGGAGTTGCTCCCAGTATCTCAGCGTCAGCAGCACAGCAGGATAATGGAGTGGAGCCTTTAGCACAGGGCAGGCCTCTGCTGATCGCTATGCAGAGACAGACAGACCCTCACAGAGATTCAGAGACAGAAAAGACAGACTGACCCTCACAGCGATCCAGACAGACACAGACATCAGGACAGGTTGATGATATCCCTCCCTCCTACTACGGTCCTTATTGTGGCATTCAGCAGTTTGTAGGGCAGAAGCACGCCACAGCCAAGCCGGTGTAAAACAGACTTCATCTGACAACATCAAAGGCATATTAGCTTACCATTCATTCACAGTTCACCTCAGCATGGATTGCCGTAGCAACAGCAAGTAGCAGGGGTGAGGAGAAAGAAGTGAGGTTTACACAGCTGTGTGTAAATGCCAACTTTCACTTTTACTGAGCTGTAATGTTCAAATGTCCCGTCCGTGTGTGTGTGTGTGTGGTAATCGGGTATAGCGTTTCATTTCAAAACAAGGTCATGAGGATGTGTGAAGATCAGATCATTGTTTTCTTAAGAGCCAGTGTGTTTCACTCTGTATGGTCGGTTCATTTCCTAGATAAGGCTAAAAGCAATGACTTGACTTCTCACTCAAAACACCCTGTGCTGGTGAAATCTACCCAGCGCTTTCACTTGGTGGTGCATGTCTCTAATCTGTTATATTCTAGCGTTTATAATATTAACCATAATTAGTCTGAAATGCAAGGTAATTTATTCCTTGGAAAGTAGTCCCCGAAAAGACAATGCAGATGCCTGGGGCAGAATAATTTTATAGTCAGCCATAATACCTCTTCCATAATATCTTTTTGAGATCTTTCGCTCTCATCATCTTTTGGAGTAAAGCCAACCCAAGGGACATCCTTTTCTGACTATAATATCCTAACGGCTGTAGCATGCCTTCACTAGCAAAAAGCATACATCTGAAGGACAAATAACCTGAGTTGTATAGGCTACAAAGAACTGGCTGAGGATGTAATTCTTTTCAGGCTTTTGCCTGTTTCAGTTTGTGTTTGTGTGATGGCACTTAGCCCGGATTTCAGGCCAATATGCTAATGCATATGGCTGCTACCTGTACAACAGGCTCTCGCGCTGCAGATGATGCTTCAACATCTGTCACTACTTCAAATGGCAGTTCAATTCTATGTCTTGTAGTGCAATGTGACAAGAAGAAGGCTATTCAAAACATTGCAACGATTGTATAACGACATACGAAATTGAGGCCGCGCAAGCGAAGAGCCTACATTGTGTGTCCTCTTATTTCTGTGCGTGAAACAGTAGGCTACAGAAAAATAACGTGGCTGTAGCCTATTTCGGCTATTTCCTTTATCGCTTGCCTTCCATTTCCATTTGAGGGGCCTATTCACTTTCCGGAAATATGCAAATGAAGACCACTGTATTAAATCGACAAGAGAGAAATGAAGCAGTATAAGAACCGCTGTCGCCGAGTAACCTCTGAAGATTAAGGCTTCCTCGATGTAAAAATACACAGTGCTTTGGTTTGGAGCAGAAACGTAAACTTCGCTCGATCCATCTACATGTATAACAAATATTTATGTGACACGTGAAATTATAACAAGAACAACAGTAAATAATGTATAGATACATGTATAAATAAAACAGCAATGCCCACCTGAATGTTCTCATAATCGAAGCGGCTCTTGCTCGTAGCTGCTATGACATGCCGGCAACCACGAAACTAGCACAGAATAAACCTTCACAATGTCGACTTCGCCGTCTTATGAAAAATACAGTAAGAAATGCGACGCCGAAGCCATCACTCGTGCTGCTGTTTATTAGAAAATGTGAACCCGCGCAGCTGTCCGTCTGTCGGCGCTTCTTCAATAAGACCTATAACTAGCTACAGGCGACAAATACTAGACAGGGAGCTGTCCACCCTTTCACCCCTGTCCCCCCCCAACTATGTTATAATACAAATAAGGCAGACATTAAAATAGCTTTAAACAGCAGCGTCAATCATTAATAGAAATTATCAACAGAATGGCGTGCTTTAGCGTTTCTACACCATTTGCCATGAGGTGGTGCACACACCAATCAGATTACAACACAGACATGATTGGCATGTCTAAAGCCAATGAATTGGCTTAATTAAGGTACCCTTTGTAGTGACACCGCAATTATCCACTCATGTCTATTCTTTATTCTGCGGGGAGGCGGGACTTGTAGGTGTCATCGGTATTCAGTGGTGTGCTTACTGTATAGTGTATTAGAGATGTATTCCCTCTCAGAAATATACAATTAGTGAATTATTCAAATGTCACTCTTATTATGTCAATTGTAATTAGGTTAGGCCATTATTATAGCCTATACTGGCTATAATTACTGGAACAGTGAACAATCTCATAACAATGATACTGTAGTAGACAGTAGACAGCAAATTGACCTTAAGAATCTATAGCATACAGGTGGGTCTGTAAAAAAAAAAACTCAACAAGAGAAAGAGTAAAATAGCTGCAAGTTGTGTTTATTGAATTAAATCGGGGGTAATAAAATTAGTTGTGAGTAAGGGGGGTGGTCTCCCTCCCTCTTCTGTTGGCTTTTAGAACGGGTTGGGGGAGGGTTTCCCAAACTCCTCTTCTGCACAGTTACTTTTTGCATTTTTTTTTGCAAGGGAAGCAAAATAGTTTTGCCAGGGCAGCTGTGATCCGCGGGAGGAGAGCCTGTTTTTTCTTCGGCTCATCTGCAGCCACAGTACCTGAACAGGTGACAGAGAACAGGGCATGAAATAAGCTTCGTGTTCATTAGGGCACACAGTAGCAAAATGTTTTGAAACTGAAAACAAAAACAAGCATTTGTTATTGGCAAGTTCAACAAAGTTCCTTCCTATTTTAGTCCGTTGTCTTCCATTTAGTGGCTAATGAATAAGACCCTGATAACTTCATCATAGTCTCCCATCCTTACATTACAATAGTGTGCTGAAGACAGATGTACATGTTGACTGACAGAAATAAGGACTTACTCTCATTGCCAAGAGGAGACACCTTGTTCTTCTTCTGGTCCTTGTTATTTCCTCGCTTCTTCTTTCCTGACTTACTCACTTCTTTCTTCATAGCCTCTTCCTTCTCTTTCTTCTTAGTAGAGAGAGAAACAGATATGAGTCGATGCCTCACAATCAAACAGCCCAAATAACTAAACGATCTACTGGTTCTTGGCTGTCTCACCTGTGTGGAGGTGATGTCCTTGAGGTCTGTGAAGAGGGAGCGGCTGATGGGCTCGGTGCTTTCAGAAAGGTAGCTAATTACAGAGGACTTCTCAGAGATGGCTGAGCTTACACTGGTCTTTTCCAAACCAGTGCTGTCATCAGCCATCACCTCTAGATCCTCTTCTAGGGTGACGTCACTCCTTGAGGAGGTTGAGGAGTGTAACCTCCCACTAGCACGACTCCTCCTGGCTCCAAAATGGCCGTCGGAACTCCAGTCCTCGGAATAGTCATCTATGACTTGTGTGATGGTGTCCGCCATGCACCCGATGGCTCCTTTGCTACCAGAGCGTGCGGCACGCAGTTGAGCCCGGTTGGATTCCAAACGCAGGGACAATCTTTTAGCCGCAGTCTTCACAATGGCCTTCACCGCATCCTCCCCACTGAATTGGATGCTCTCCTCCAGGCCAAAGACAACAGAGATGTCAGCATACTTCAGGGCATGCTGGACCTCCACAAAGAGATCCTTCATCAGCCTGAAACGGTCATTGGCCCTCCTTGTCTGGGGGGACTCTGAGGCCTCCAGTCGGCACATGATGCCGTGGAGGATAAACTTCAGGGTCTGGGGGCTCATGACGGTGGCCCAGGGAGTGCTGCGAAGGATGATGTCCTCCTCGATAAGGATCTTGCCTGATAGGAGGGAGGGAATCTTCTCCAGGGGGTCCTGCCTGGCCTTAGTGGGCATCAGGGAGATATCACTCACCTCGGAGACCTCAGCTCCCCCCACCTCTTCTTCCAGGGTCTGGGAAGGTGCTGCCCGTGCTGCATGGGTGGTCGTCACATAGTCGTCCTTCATGGAGGTGCTGGGAACTACCTCTTCATCATCCAGGCAGGGTCTGGGCAGAAAAACGTCCAGAGTCTGGGCAGGAGCTGCCCATGCTGCCTGGGTTGAGGTGGAGGGTTTAGGGTACGAGACAGTCGTGACACTCACAACCACCTCCTCTTCGTCCTTGGGTGAAGAGGGACACGGAGAGCCAGGGAACCTTTCCCTGGCACCGGAATCCAATCCTAAGAAAACACACTCATATTCTGAGCTGGTTCAAAGCCACATCCATGTATAACACTGTGCAGTATCTAGTACATTTACTATAATGGTAATACACTGGTTATTACACAGGTTATTACATGGTTATTACTGGTCATATGGGTGAAACCGTGTACCTTTCTGGATGATGAGCCTAGCCTTGTAATCATCGTTGCAGGTACTGTTCAGGATGTCTCCCACCCTGGTGGTCAGGACCTGGCAGATGGCCCCTAGTCAAATCAAAATGTATTAAATACTGGGGTGTCAAACACATTCCATGGAGGGCCGAGTGTCTGCGGGTTTTAGTTTTTTCCTTTCAATTAATACCTAGACAACCAGGTTAGAGGAGTTTCTTACTAATTAGTGACCTTAATTCATCAATCAAGGGTGGAGTGAAAATCAAGGGTGGAGTGCAGAAACCCGGCCTTCTATAGAATGTGTTTGACATTTGATTTAAAGTAATACTTCACACATAAAATGTCTCCAAACACTGTATAGAAACATAAGAAAAAAAGAGGAGAGAGAAAATGAAAATACCATTACTGACAATAAGGGAAAAGAAGAAAGGGGAATGTGCGGGTGCAAAAGCCGGTAAAAACAACATGATAACTAACCTAGTGCCTCCTTGTTGTCATCGGAGAGGGAGAGGGAGCTGGAGGACTGGACGGTCAGGAAGCTGCCCCTCTCCAACAAAGCGGCCCACCTCCCACGGGACTCTGCCCCCTCCTCCTCTCCAAGCCCATGTGACCAGGTAGAGTCGCTGTCCCACAACTCATCCTCGCTGGATGTGGGGGTGTCTCCCCAGTCGTCCCTATACATCCAATTGAAGTTGTCATTCCACATAATGTCTCTACCCGGTGGGGTGGTCGGCAGACCCAAGAAGTTCTCCAGCAGATTCTTAATGGCCCGTTGAATGAACATATACAGCACGTCTGTGAAGAATTCATTGGAGAGCTTACGGTTGGCAGCCAGGTCTTTCAGGATGGGCTCGGACCTGCTCTGGCGGGCCATTGGCCTCCTGCCCATACCGGTGTCCAGAAGCATCTGATACACCTTGCAGATGAGCTCCTTCCCAAAGTAGTGGACCTTCCCCCTGAAGATCTTGTTGACCAGCTTCCATGAGGACAGGATCTGCCCCATGGGCTCCACTGGTGGGGTTAACTTCATGTCCATGACGTCATTCAGTGAAACATCATCCTCACTGCTGAACTCCTGGTGGAGTTCCCGGTCAGTGTCGGAGTGCGTCAGACGAAAAATAACATCAAAGATGTTACTGGCTGTGACTCTTGCCTCTCTGCGGCCGGTGGTGGGAGTGGTGGTCTGGCTACTTCTTCTACCGTCATTCCCAGACCGGGGAATGCTGGGAGTGCTGGCAGTCTGAGTTGCGTCCATCTTCTCAGCAGGGCTGCTGGTCTCCCCAACTTCCCCTGGCCTCTCCCCAAGCAGTGCAAAGACAGGGAGGGACCCCTCGCTAAGGACTTTATGGATGTCGCTTCCTTTGGGCCTCCTCACTGACCCCAGTTCTCCCAACTCTGGCATGTTGGACCTGCGCGATCCCTGTGATGACCCAGGGCGTCTCCCATTCGGGCTGTCGTTGCCTCTTCCAGACCTCATGTGGTGGATCCGTCTGGCGGCCTCCTGGGCACTCTCACAGGCGTCCCTGAACAACTCTGAGAAGATGCTGGAGAGCCTCTCTTCGGTCAGAGTGATAACTGGATGGGTGTTCTCCAGGTCATCCTCACCAGAAGCGAAGAGGTCCTCCTGGGCCCTTTTCAGGATGCTACTCACAGACTGATCTGCTATGCCCTGAAGCTCCTCATCGGTCTCAGAAGGGGGGGTGGGCGGCTGCCCACCCAGGAGCCTTCCCTTCGGCTCAGAACTCCGCTGGTGGAACGTCTCCGAGATGATCTGGAGCTCACCTGATCCCCAGCAGGACATGTCTGACGACTCTGGACTGGAGGTCCTGTGCAGAGCCATCACTGGGAGGAACACCTCATTGGAGACACACACCACCCACGCGATGACCTCGTCCAGGTCGCCTATTGTCACGTTCTGAGAAAGAGAAACAGAAAACAAAAAACTGACAGCTAGTAGTTTTTATGTTACAAGATGTTTTTTTTCCATGATCACCACCCTTGAAAGCAGAAAGAATGGGGGACTTACCATTTGTTTGAGAAACTTCCTGATAAGCTTTCTCTGACTGGAAAACAAACAAACACCAGGAATCATTGGCAACTTAAACTAGTGTTTACATAGATTATATTTTTTCTGCACATAATGAGGTTCACAGCAGGACTCACGGGTGAGACTTCAGGAAGTTTCTAAGAGGGAACACCTCAGGTGCAATTGGACGGGAGGCATCATTGCTCTTCACCTCGGAGGTGACATCACTCTTTGGGGTCAGGAGGTCATCAACAGATGAAAAGGAGATCATTATCTCCCCATCATCGGGTGTCAAGGGAACTAGAGGTTCTGAAACAGAAGACAATCAGAATTACCACCGAACAAGCTAGTAACCACGGCAACGATTCTATTGAAGTTGTATAATCAGGAATAAACACTGTGTCACCAACACCCACTTGTTGTCTCCATTTTAGTAACTTTAGTGCCATTCTTGATAGCTGGCAGGACACCTACAGAAAGAGGAGAGTCGTAGACATTAGTGGATCCTTCCACCACATATCGTTTTAGAATTCTATCAATAAATCCAAGTATTTTGGAAGTGGAGACCAATACTCACTGTAACTGGTTGTTTGAGATAGAACAGTTTGAGGCAGTGCCAACATACCAACTACTTGGCGGCTTAGTTTTTTCACCCCTGCCTTAGCCTCCCTAGCCCTTCTAGCCTTGCTAGCCTCTCTGGCCTTCTTTTCTGTCTTTGCTATATTGGCCTCTCGGCTGGGCCTGAGACCTTGCGGGGGCTTCGGCACAAGGTTCTGAGACAAACAACAACAGTGGGGAAATCATATCACCACCTCTTTCACCATAGGCATGATGGAACTGAGTGACATGTCACAAGGGTTAACCTTAGAATTACAATCAGAATTAAAATCAGAATTCCAATACTATTAGTTCTAACTAGTAGGTGACCCATGTGTCTTAATGGCGTTATTATCACGTTGTAAACTGGTTTTCAACCCGTCAAATTACTAGATTGCAACCAACTGGTCTCCGTTACAACCAGACGTTTTGCAACAGAACTAAAAGCTGTTTCTTACCTTTAGGGGGCTGTCCTTGGGGCAGTCTACCAGGGCTGGCAGCCTTAGTCCATCATGGTCAGTGGAATGGACATCTGTCTGGAGCACCTGCTCTCCAGCACTAGCTTGGAGGGTCCCAGCCTGGGGT
Source organism: Brachymystax lenok tsinlingensis (assembly GCA_030435695.1). Taxonomy (NCBI): domain Eukaryota; kingdom Metazoa; phylum Chordata; class Actinopteri; order Salmoniformes; family Salmonidae; genus Brachymystax; species Brachymystax lenok. The sequence continues at coordinate 20,326,566 of CM059812.1, read as the reverse complement.
ATACGAACATGAGGAAATACATTTAACCTAAGCCCTCCATTACTATGCCCACTTTTCCAACTAGAAATCATAACCTTAGAATTACAATCAGAATTAAAATCAGAATTCCAAAACGATTAGTTCTAACTAAACTCAACAAAAAAGAAAGGTCCTCTCACTGTCAACTGCATTTATTTTCAGCAAACTTAACATGTGTAAATATTTGTATGAACATAACAAGATTCAACAACTGAGACATAAACTGAACAAGTTCCACAGACATGTGACAAACAGAAATGGAATATTATGTCCCTGAACAAAGGGGGGGTCAAAATCAAAAGTAACAGTCAGTATCTGGTGTGGCCACCAGCTGCATTAAGTACTGCAGTGCATCTCCTCCTCATGGACTGCACCAGATTTGCCAGTTCTTGCTGTGAGATGTTACCCCACTCTTCCACCAAGGCACCTGCAAGTTCACAGACATTCTGTGGGGAATGGCCCTAGCCCTCGCCCTCCGATCCAACAGGTCCCAGACGTGCTCAATGGGATTGAGATCCGGGCTCTTTGCTGGCCATGGCAGAACACTGACATTCCTGTCTTGCAGGAAATCACACACAGAACGAGCAGTATGGCTGGTGGCATTGTCATGCTGGAGGGTCATGTCAGGATGAGCCTGCAGGAAGGGTACCACATGAGGGAGGAGGATATCTTCCCTGTAACGCACAGCGTTGAGATTGCCTGCAACGACAACAAGCTCAGTCCGATGATGCTGTGACACACCGCCCCAGACCATGACGGACCCTCCACCTCGTTCCCGCTCCAGAGTACAGGCCTTGGTGTTTAACGCTCATTCCTTTCGACGATAAACGCGAATCCGACCATCACCCCTGGTGAGACAAAACCGCGACTCATCAGTAAAGAGCACGTTGTTGCCGGTGATGTCTGTTGAAGACCTGCCTTACAACAGGCCTAAAAGCCCTCAGTCCAGCCTCTCTCAGCCTATTGTGGACAGTCTGTGCACTGATGGAGGGATTGTGCGTTCCTGGTGTAACTCGGGAAGTTGTTGTTGCCATCCTGTACCTGTCCCGCAGGTGTGATGTTCAGATGTACCGATCCTGTGCAGGTGTTGCTATACGTGGTCTGCCACTGCGAGGACGATCAGCTGTCCGTCCTGTCTCCCTTTAGCGTTGTCTTAGGAGTCTCACAGTACGGACATTGCAATTTAGTGCCCTGGCCACATCTGCAGTCCTCATGCCTCCTTGCAGCATGCCTAAGGCACGTTCACGCAGATGAGCAGGGACCCTGGGCATCTTTCTTTTGGTGTTTTTCAGAGTCATTAGAAAGGCCTCTTTAGTGTCCTAAGTTTTCACAACTGTGACATTAATTGCCTACCGTCTGTAAGCTGTTAGTGTCTTAACGACCGTTGCACAGGTGCATGTTCATTAATTGTTTATGGCTCATTGAACAAGCATGGGATCAGTGTTTAAACGCTTTACAATGAAGATCTGTGAAGTTATTTGGATTTTACGAATTATCTTTGAAAGACAGGGTCCTGAAAAATGGACGTTTCATTTTTTGCCGAATTTAGCAGGTGGTCCATGTGTCTTAATGGCTTTATTATCTCGTTGTAAACTGGTTTTCAACACGTCATATTACTAGATTACAACCAACCGAGTTTAGCAGGTGGTCCATGTGGCTTTATTATCTCGTTGTAAACTGGTTTTCAACACGTCATATTACTAGATTACAACCAACTGGTCTCCGTTACAACCGGATGTTTTGCAACAGAACTAAAAGCCGTTTCTTACCTTTTGGGGGCTGTCCTTGGGGCAGTCTACCAGGGCTGGCAGCCTTAGTCCATCATGGTCAGTGGAATGGACGTCTGTCTGGAGCACCTGCTCTCCAGCACTAGCTTGGAGGGTCCCAGCCTGGGGTATACGAACATGAGGAAATACATTTAACCTAAGCCCTCCATTACTATGCCCACTTTTCCAACTAGAAATCATAACCTTAGAATTACAATCAGAATTCCAAAACGATTAGTTCTAACTAAACTCAGCAAAAAAGAAACGTCCTCTCACTGTCAACTGCATTTATTTTCAGCAAACTTAACATGTGTAAACATATGTATGAACATAACAAGATTCAACAACTGAGACATAAACTGAACAAGTTCCACAGACATGTGACAAACAGAAATGGAATATTATGTCCCGGAACAAAGGGGGGGTCAAAATCAAAAGTAACAGTCAGTATCTGGTGTGGCCACCAGCTGCATTAAGTACTGCAGTGCATCTCCTCCTCATGGACTGCACCAGATTTGCCAGTTCTTGCTGTGAGATGTTACCCCACTCTTCCACCAAGGCACCTGCAAGTTCACAGACATTCTGTGGGGAATGGCCCTAGCCCTCGCCCTCCGATCCAAAAGGTCCCAGACGTGCTAAATGGGATTGAGATCCGGGCTCTTCGCTGGCCATGGCAGAACACTGACATTCCTGTCTTGCAGGAAATCACACACAGAACGAGCAGTATGGCTGGTGGCATTGTCATGCTGGAGGGTCATGTCAGGATGAGCCTGCAGGAAGGGTACCACATGAGGGAGGAGGATATCTTCCCTGTAACGCACAGCGTTGAGATTGCCTGCAACGACAACAAGCTCAGTCCGATGATGCTGTGACACACCGCCCCAGACCATGACGGACCCTCCACCTCGTTCCCCGCTCCAGAGTACAGGCCTTGGTGTTTAACGCTCATTCCTTTCGACGATAAACGCGAATCCGACCATCACCCCTGGTGAGACAAAACCGCGACTCATCAGTAAAGAGCACGTTGTTGCCGGTGATGTCTGTTGAGGACCTGCCTTACAACAGGCCTAAAAGCCCTCAGTCCAGCCTCTCTCAGCCTATTGTGGACAGTCTGTGCACTGATGGAGGGATTGTGCGTTCCTGGTGTAACTCGGGAAGTTGTTGTTGCCATCCTGTACCTGTCCCGCAGGTGTGATGTTCAGATGTACCGATCCTGTGCAGGTGTTGTTACACGTGGTCTGCCACTGCGAGGACGATCAGCTGTCCGTCCTGTCTCCCTGTACCGCTGTCTTAGGCGTCTCACAGTACGGACATTGCAATTTAGTGCCCTGGCCACATCTGCAGTCCTCATGCCTCCTTGCAGCATGCCTAAGGCACGTTCACGCAGATGAGCAGGGACCCTGGGCATCTTTCTTTTGGTGTTTTTCAGAGTCATTAGAAAGGCCTCTTTAGTGTCCTAAGTTTTCACAACTGTGACATTAATTGCCTACCGTCTGTAAGCTGTTAGTGTCTTAACGACCGTTGCACAGGTGCATGTTCATTAATTGTTTATGGCTCATTGAACAAGCATGGGATCAGTGTTTAAACGCTTTACAATGAAGATCTGTGAAGTTATTTGGATTTTACGAATTATCTTTGAAAGACAGGGTCCTGAAAAATGGACGTTTCATTTTTTGCCGAGTTTAGCAGGTGGTCCATGTGGCTTTATTATCTCGTTGTAAACTGGTTTTCAACACGTCATATTACTAGATTACAACCAACTGGTCTCCGTTACAACCAGACGTTTTGCAACAGAACTAAAAGCCGTTTCTTACCTTTTGGGGGCTGTCCTTGGGGCAGTCTACCAGGGCTGGCAGCCTTAGTCCATCATGGTCAGTGGAATGGACGTCTGTCTGGAGCACCTGCTCTCCAGCACTAGCTTGGAGGGTCCCAGCCTGGGGTATACGAACATGAGGAAATACATTTAACCTAAGCCCTCCATTACTATGCCCACTTTTCCAACTAGAAATCATATAAATCTGTTCATACAGCATATAGGCTATTCTACCAAGAAGATAGCCCCAGAATGAACACATTTTTTAATCACTTATGAGACTTACATTTAGAAGAATTATTCTCAACCGTTTATGATTTCTATCCATTGTGCTTTCAGTCACCCTTCAGATTGGACCCTTTTTTTTTATAAACAAATACATATTAAAATACATTTTTTTTTTTAAAGTACAACATCAAGGCCAGTTTTGCTGTACTCACACATAATTTCTTCTTTGTCCACTCAAAGTGATTTATTTGAACATGAGGATGACTGTCCTTCGCAAATCATCAACTCAACTGAGCCAAAAGGAGCGCACTGAACGTTTTCTTAGGTTCGTTTACGTCATAGGCTCTTCTATCACGTCATGCCATCGTACATTATTACATCAACTACAACACCACAGAGCGACCACTCCGGGAAATTAATGGATTGTTTCTGATCACATACGAAATCTCAAAAATGTTTACAATTTAACCCAATTCACATTGGTTCAGTGAGTTTTTATCGTATTTTATGGATAAATGTTGCCCTCTGTTGGCCATAACTGAAATTGTCAGGAATTCAAGTCGCGCTATCATCAGTCTACACACTCCCACTATTGGACTTTTAACAGCTGCGGTTAAAATAACATCTATTTAGTGTCAATAATATGGACCAATCAAATTATTATAGTCAAAAAAATCTAATCATTGATGGGTTTGGTGAGGGAAGACAGATGTAGTAAGCTAATATGATCAGGGCAGGCCCACATATTGCCAATTATGATTAAATGTTTTAAGCCAAATGCCTATTTGTCCAAGACAGTCATTGTTTACCCCTATTCCGAAAATGCCAATATAGCTTAATGTCACACATCTATCACAATTTATACAAACTGGATGAATGCAGGCTGTTGGTTTGTAAATGTTGTAAATTAATATGTATATATTGTGTATATTATTTATTTTTTTATTATTGTTTCATTCACTTATCTTTTCGACCTGCACTGTTGGAGTTCAGATCTTAAGAATTTCACTGTACCCTGCAATTACATCTGCGACCCCAATGTATGTGACTAATAAACTCATCTAATCGAATCGAATCTAAATTCAGAAATCATTTCTGGATGAGAAAACCTAGTCATACGTAGCTATAATTTACAGAAATCATAAATGTTTACATTATTGCTGAATAAGGCTTTCACAGCGTACTTTTTCATACCAGTGTTGTCAAACAAGAAATAACGCTTACAATTAAGTTTAGGGCAGCTGGTGAAATCCCGCCTTCTTTGCTGGCATTTTTAAGATCGGCATTTGAATAGGCCAATCATGGTCCGTTTTCAGACCAGTTTGGGGAGTGGGGGGGAGATTGTCCAATAGTGGCCACGAATACACGAGCACAGTGCTTCCGGACTGCCCCTGTTACCTAGCTAGCAGTGATACTCGAAAAGTAAGTGGTATTTGAATTGCATAAGAAATGTATTGCATTGAGTAATTGTCAATATCTGCATGGATTGTAAAATTTAAACATTATTTCTCTTTCCATAATGCTCATAAATAGCAGCCATGTTCGAGTGTATTTTTGTTGAAATCTTTGCTAAAACCGTACCTGCAACCTGGCTAACTAACAAATGTATCATTGCGTCAAGCTAACGTTAGTACTAGCACGGCGTGTCAGTTGACTTCTGCTAGCAGTGTGTCGCAGGTTGGTTCCGAGAATTACATTTTAGTTCAAGCTGGCCCTAGAAATGTCTTACTCGTTATTAATTTGAGCCAACGTTATTTCTGAATATTCACCTTGCATTTGCAACCGATTTCCCTTGAATAGCACTTTGCTGCCACAGCGTTGGAATGAGAGGAGGCGGAGAGTGAGGCATTGAATCGGGCAACTGGCTAACTACTGTAAACTGGGTTAACGTTACTGGGTGGTCGCTGGTCCAATCCTTGTTTCTAGTTAGGTAAAGTATGATTGTGTGCCAAATGTATTCGCTTCCCATTTTGCATACTCGCCAGCATTTTCAGCAGCTAGCTAATGCTATGCAGGAATACACGTTAGACGAGTGTTTCCCAAACTCGGTCCTAGGGACCTCAAGGGGTGTACGTTTTGTTTTTTGCCGTAGCACTACACAGCTGACTCAAATAAGCATCAAGCTTTGATTATTTGAGTCAGCTGTGTAATGTTGGGGCAAAAAAAAGTGCACCCCTACTTCCGGCGCCGACAGAAATGCACTGGCGGTTTTGGGGGGGGGGCAGTGCCCCTGTGACAACAATTTTGGACCCCCTTGTGGCCCCCCTAAATGTGGAGTATGAAATAATTTTTGCATAACTAATTTTAGCTATCGGTCTTTTTTTACATCCGTTATTAGACAGTGGCAGCATGGAACACTAATTAAACCCACACATTTACTAGAGGGACATGGTCTTTTGCCTACTAATGCCTGCAATGAAGTGAAGAAAACGATATGACAACAATAACGTCTAATGTAACTGGTCCCTCTAACAGTACAACTAGCCCCAGCTTGGCCCCCCCAGTTGAAAGGGTCTAGAACCTCCACTGCAGAGATGGCAGCCTCGCTTCATGTTCTCAGGAAGCTATGCAGTATTTCGTTTTTTTTATGGACTACTTACATTGTTACCCTGGGAAATCTTAAGTTTTATTACATACAGCCGGGAGGAATTATTGGATATAAGAGCGACGGAATACGACTTTCCTGAAGCGGATCCTCTGTTTGGTCCACCAACTAGGACAATAGACTGGATCCCAGCCGACGACCCAAAACAACGGCGGCGCAGGAGAAGGGGTAGATGGGGCGGTGTTCTGGTCAGGCTGCGTAGACTGGCACATCGCGCACCGCTCCCGAGTATACTACTTGCCAATGTCCAGTTTCTGGACAACAAGGTAGATGAAATCTGAGCCAGGATTGCTTTCCAGAGAGACATCAGAGACTGCAATGTTCTTTGCTTCACGGAAACATGGCTCACTCAGGACACGTTATCAGAGTTGGTACAGCCACATGGTTTCTCCACGCATCGCACCAACAGAAACAAACATCTATCTGGTAAGAAGAAGGGCGGGGGTGTGTGTCCTGTACCCCTGTTCACCCATGACTGCGTGACCAAGCACGCCTCCAACTCAATCATCAAGTTTGCTGACGACACTACAGTGGTAGGCTTGATTACCAACAACGACAAGACGTCCTACAGGGAGGAGGTGAGGGCCCTCGGTGTGTGGTGTCAGGAAAAGAACCACTCACTCAAAGTCAACAAAACAAAGGAGATGATCGTGGACCTCAGGAAACAGGAGAGGGAGCACCCCCCTATCCACATCGACGGGACAGTAGTGGAGAAGGTGGAAAGTTAAGTTCCTCGGCGTACACATCACAGACAAACTGAAATGGTCCACCCACACAGACAGTGTGGTGAAGATGGCGCAGCAGCGCCTCTTCAACCTCAGGAGGCTGAAGAAATTCGGCTTGTCACCAAAAACACTCCCAAACTTCTACAGATGCACAATCGAGAGCATCCTGTCGGCTGTATCACCGCCTGGTACGGCAACTGCTCCGCCCACAACCGTAAGGCTCTCCAGAGGGTAGAGAGGACAGCACAACGCATCACCGGGGGTGAACCTGCCCTCCAGGACCACTACACCATCCGATGTCACAGGAAGGACAGAAAGATCAAGGACAACCACCCGAGCCACTGCCTGTTCACCCCGCTATCATCCAGAAGGCGAGGTCAGTACAGGTGCATCAAAGCTGGGACCGAGACTGAAAAACAGATTCTCTATCTCAAGGCCATCAGACTGTTAAACAGCCATCACTAATTGAGTGGCCGCTGCCAACATACTGTCTGTCTTAAATCTCTAGCCACTTTAAATAATAGAAAATTGGATGTAACAAATGTATCACTAGCCACTTTAAACAATTTTGTATATAATGTTTACTCATATCAAATGTATACACTGTACTCTATACCATCTACTGCATCTTGCTTATGCCGGTCAGCCATCGCTCATCCATATATTTATATGTACATACTCGTATTCAATCCTTTACACACACACACACACACAGGTGTAAGGTAGTTGTTGTGAAATTGTTAGATACTACTGCATGGTCGGAACTAGAAGCACAAGCGTTTCGCTACACTCGCATTAACTTCTGCTAACCATGTGTATGTGACAAATCAAATTTGATTTGACCGAATATGGGAAACCCTGTGCTAGACGGTTGTTTCACTAGGATTCAATTCAGAAAGTGAAATTACAATAATTTGAATCTTCATTTAATACAACCAATGATAGATGGTGAGGAATTTTCCATAGATTATTGAATTGGCAGTTCAATTAACTTTCAGAATTTACTGTATTGTTGATACAGTCCCCTCCCAACTAGTCTCCAGTCATTCCTAGCTTCAACTAACGCAAGTACCCTTTCTCTAGAATGGCAGAGAATGACGTTGACAACGAGCTGTTGGACCATGAGGAGCCTCCGGCCCCAGAGACCGCCACACCTGCGGGCAAGAAGGAGGTAAAGGGCTCTTACGTCACCATCCACAGCTCCGGCCTCCAGGACTTCCTGTTCAAACCAGAGCTGCTCCGCGCCGTTGTCGACTGTGGCTTTGACCATCCCTCTGAAGGTGAGTCTCACAGGCACTGCCCACCTTCAACCAAGGACTGTCTTTGACTTTGTCCCTTCTGTTTGTGTCAAATGGCACCCTATTCCTGATATAGTGTACTACTATTGAGCAGGGCCCATAGGGCTTTGTTCAAAAGTAGTGCTGTGTGTGTATGGGCCCTGGTCGAAAGTAATCAGCTGTATATAGGGTGTCATTTGGGACTCGGACTATGAGTTCTACATGTATGCCCCTTCATCTCTGTATACCTGTCACAAGACCCACTGGTTGATGCTTATTTAAAGGTCCCCAAAGGACACACATCCCTGGGTCGCTCCTCTTTTCAGTTTGCTGCTGCTAGCGACTGGAACGAGCTGCAACAAACACTCAAACTGTACAGTTTTATCTCCATCTCCTCATTCAAAGACTCAATCATGGGGACACTTACAAAGCAGGCACAACTGTCAGTGTGATGTATTGTTGTCTCTACCTTCTTGTCCTTTGTGCTGTTGTCTGTGCCCAATGTTTGTACCATGTTTTGTGCTGCTACCATGCTGTGTTGTCATTGTCTTAGGTCTCTTTATGTAGTGATGTGTGTCTTGTCCTATATTTATATTTTATTTCAAACCCCTCCCTGCAGGAGGCCTTTTGGTAGGCCATCATTGTAAATAAGAATTTGTTCTTAACTGATTTGTTCTTAACTGATTAGTTACATAAAAAAAAAAAATAACTTCTGACTTGGGTTTCTGTCTTTCAGTTCAACACAAGTGCATCCCACAGGCCATCCTGGGCATGGACATCCTGTGCCGAGCCAAGTCTGGTATGGGCAAGACGACTGTGTTTGTACTGGCCACCCTGCAGCAGATTGAGCCTGTGGACGGGCAGGTGAGTGGCTGAATAATGAAATTCATGTCTACATTGTGGAAGCAGCCATTGAATTGCTGTTACATTGAAGCCTAGTCCTCCTGGACTAAAAATAGCTTTCGATGGAGAATCCATTGAGTGCTTTTTAGTGTAGGAATAGGCTTAATCTGTAAACATCCTCCCCTACTTATCTCTCTGTCTGCCAGGTGTCTGTGCTGGTTTTGTGCCACATGCGAGAGCGGGCCTTCCAGCTCAGCAAAGAGTATGAGCGCTTCTCCAAGTACATGCCCACCGTCAAGGTGGCCGCGTTCTTCGGGGGCCGGTCCGTCAAGAAGGACAAGGATGTGCTGAAGAAGAACTGCCCCCACATTGTGGTGGGAACGCCCAACCGCATCCTGGCCCTCAGCCGCAGCAAGACCCTCAACCTGAAGAACGTGAAGCACTTTGTCCTTGACAAGTGTAACAAGATTCTGGAGCCGCTGGGTGAGTAGGCCCGGGGGGATAATGCCAGATGTGTGAGAATGAGTGTGACCGGAGCAAGGAGTAAGTTGAAACGTCAAAGATAAACGGTCAATTGAAAACATGTTCCAATGTACCTACTAGCACACCACTTAGAAAGCACTTCTAATACACTTGCATACTAAGTAGTAGTAGTGGATCTTGAAACAGAATGTGATAGATGGTGTGACTTAAGTAAGGATTTATCCAAAACGTAAGAACGTTTACATTTTATGTAGTACTCTGATTTCAGCCTGAGTGGGTTGACTTTTTTTAGTGACAGACATTATTTTCCTATCGTCTCTCCCTCAGACATGAGGTGTGATTTTCAGGGCATATTCAGGCTTATACCCCGCGAGAAGCAGTGCATGATGTTCAGCGCCACCCTAAGCGAAGAAATCTGTGCCACAGGTTCATGCATGATGTAATTTGGAATGTGTCCTCATAACTACAAGTTATGTACATGTTCTGAAACTTAGAGTAGTAGTTTTACACACACAGATTAACCCATCTCTCTAAATTGCACTTTTAAAGAGGCATTCAGCAGTAGAAACATTTGTGAAGCAGCTTCCCCACCCCTGTTTCAGTAAAAAGCTGAGCGATGGGGCTGGAGAAATGTAGCCACTCTCAAATTCGTAGAGCTATGGATTCAAGGACTGACCGTCAGTGATATCAAAATGATCATTTTGACCATGTTTTTAGGCTATATAATTGTACGTTTACTTTGTTTACAGACATGGGAGTGAAACAAGCTTGTATTTTGGGTTCTGATGGGGTATGAAAGTTGAACTAAGCTCATGAGGAATTTGTTATATTCTTTTAAATGTCTCAAAATGTATGTAGAAACTGCTGATTGCCCCCTTTTTTTAAATCAAATTTTATTGGTCACATACACATGGTTAGCAGATGTTAGTGCGAGTGTAGCGAAGTGCTTGTGCTTTTAGTTCTGTCCGTGCAGTAATATCTAACAATTTCACAACTACCTTATACACACAAGTGTAAAGGAAATAATATGTACATATAAATATATGGATAATTTTATTTGAATTTGATGAGCAATAGCCGAACGGCATAGGCAAGATGGTATAGAGCACAGAAAATACAGTTGAAGTCGGAAGTTTACATACACTATAGCCAAACTCAATTTTTCACAATTCCTGACATTTAATCCTAGTAAAAATTCCCTGTTTTAGGTCAGTTAGGATCACCACTTTATTTTAAGAATGTGAAATGTCAGAATAATATTAGATTTATTTCAGCATTTATTTCTTTCATCATATTCCCAGTGGGTCAGAAGTTTACATACACTCAATTCGTATTTGGTAGCATTGCCTTTAAATTGTTTAACTTGGGTCAAATGTCTCAGGTAGCCTTCCACATGCTTCCCACAATAAGGTGGGTGAATTTTGGCCCATTCCTCCTGACAGAGCTGGTGTAACTGAGCCAGGTTTGTAGGCTTCTTTGCTCGTACATGCTTTTTCAGTTCTGCCCACAAATCTTCTATGGGATTGAGGTCACTGCTTTGTGATTGCCACTCCAATACCTTGACTTTGTTGTCCTTAAGCCATTTTGCCACACAATTTTTCTCCCTTATGATGCAATCTATTTTGTGAAGTGCACAAGTCACTCATGCAGCAAAGCACCCCCACAACATGATGCTGCCACCCCCGTGCTTCACGGTTGGGATGGTGTTCTTCAGCTTGCAAGCCTCCCCCTTTTTCCTCCAAACATAACGATGGTCATTATGGCCAAATAGTTCTATTTTTGTTTCATCAGACCAGAGGACATTTCTCCAAAAAGTACGATCTTTGTCCCAATGTGCAGTTGCAAACCGTAGTCTGGATTTTTTATGGCGGTTTTTGAGCAGTGGCTTCTTCCTTGCTGAGCGGTCGATATCAAATTTTATTTGTCACATACACATGGTTAGCAGATGTTAATGCGAGTGTAGCGAAATGCTTGTGCTTCTAGTTCCGACCATGCAGTAGTATCTAACAAGTAATCTAACAAATTCACAACAACTACCTTATACACACAAGAGTAAAGTATTGAATACGAGTATGTACATATAAATATATGGATGAGCGATGGCTGACCGGCATAGGCAAGATGCAGTAGATGGTATGGAGTACAGTATATATATATATATATATATATATGAGATGAGTTGTAGGATATGTAAACATTATATAAATGGCATTGTTTAAAGTGGCTAGTGATACATTATTTCATCCAATTATAATTGTGTTATAAGTGGCTAGAGATTTGGGTCGATGGCCGAACGGCATAGGCAAGATACAGTAGATGGTTTAGAGTACAGTGTATACATTTGATATGAGTATGTCGGATACGTAAACATTATATACAAAATTGTTTAAAGTGGCTAGTGATACATTGTTACATCCAATTCCTATGTTTAAAGTGGCTAGAGATTTAAGTCAGTATGTTGGCAGCAGCCACACAATGTTAGTGATGGCTGTTTAACAGTCTGATGGCCTTGAGGTAGAAGCTGTTTTTCAGTCTCTCGGTCCCAGCTTTGATGCACCTGTACTGACCTCGCCTTCTGGATGATAGCGGGGTGAACAGGAAGTGGCTCGGGTGGTTGTTGTCCTTGATTATCTTTTTGGCCTTCCTGTGACATCGGGTGGTGTAGGTGTCCTGAAGAGCAGGTAGTTTACCCCCGGTGATGCGCTGTGCAGTCCTCACTACCCTCTGGAGAGCCTTACGGTTGTGGGCGGAGCAGTTGCCGTACCAGGCGGTGATACAGCCCGACAGGATGCTCTCGATTGTGCATCTGTAAAAGTTTGTGAGTGATTTTGGTGACAAGCCGAATTTCTTCAGCCTCCTGAGGTTGAAGAGGCACTGTTGCGCCTTCTTCACCACGCTGTCTGTGTGGGTGGACCAATTCAGTTTGTCCGTGGAACTTAAAACTTTCCACCTTCTCCACTACTGTCCCCTCGATGTGTATAGGGGGTTGCTCCCTCTCCTGTTTCCTGAAGTCCACGATCATCTCCTTTGTTTTGCTGACATTGAGTGAGAGGTTATTTTCCTGACACCACACTCCGAGGGCCCTCACCTCCTCTCTGTAGGCCGTCTCGTCGTTGTTGGTAATCAAGCCTACCACTGTAGTGTCGTCAGCAAACTTGATGATTGAGTTGGATGCGTGCTTGGCCACGCAGTCATGGGTAAACAGGGAGTACAGGAGAGGGCTGAGAACGCACCCTTGTGGGGCCCCAGTGTTGAGGATCAGCGGGGTGGAGATGTTGTTTCCTACCCTCACCACCTGGGACCGGCCCGTAAGGAAGTCCAGGACCCAGTTGCACAGGGCTGGGTCGAGACCCAGGGTCTCGAGCTTAATGACAAGCTTTGAGGGAACTATGGTGTTAAATGCTGAGCTGTAGTCGATAAACAGCATTCTTACATAAGTATTCCTCTTGTCCAGATGGGTTAGGGCAGTGTGATTGCGATTAAGGCTGCCTGTGGACCTATTGGGACGGTAAGCAAATTGGAGTGGGTCCAGGGTGTCTGGCAGGATGGAGGTGATATGATCCTTGACTAATCTCTCAAAGCACTTCATGATGACGGAAGTGAGTGCTACGGGCGATAGTCATTTAGCTCAGTCACCTTAGCTTTCTTGGGAACAGGAACAATGGTGGCCCTCTTGAAGCATGTGGGAACAGCAGACTGGGATAGGGACTGATTGAATATGTCCGTAAACACACCAGCCAGCTGGTCTGCGCATGCTCTGAGGACACGGCCAGGGATGCCATCTGGGCCGGCAGCCTTGCGAGGGTTAACACATTTAAATGTTTTTCTCACATTGGCTACGGTGAAGGTGAGCCCGCAGGTTTTGGTAGCGGGCCGTGTCGGTGGCACTGTATTGTCCTCAAAGCGAGCAAAGAAGTTGTTTAGTTTGTCTGGGAGCAGGACGTCATGGTCCACAACGGGACTGGTTTTCTTTTTGTAGTCCGTGATTGACTGTAGACCCTGCCACATTCCTCTTGTGTCTGAGCCGTTGAATTGTGACTCTACTTTGTCTCTATATTGACGCTTAGCTTGTTTGATTGCTTTGCGGAGGGACTAGCTACACTGTTTGTATTCAGTCATGTTTCCGGTAGCCTTACCCTGGTTAAAAGCAGTGGTTCGCGCTTTCAGTTTTCTTGCGAATGCTGCCATCAATCCACGGTTTCTGGTTGGGGAAGGTTTTAATATTTGCTATGGGTACAACATCACCAATGCACTTGCTAATAAACTCGCTCACCGAATCAGCATATACATCAATGTTGTTGTCCGATGCTATCCGGAACATATCCCAGTCCACGTGCTCGAAGCAATCTTGCAGCATGGAATCAGATTGGTCGGACCAGCGTTGAACAGACCTGAGAACAGGCGTTTCCTGTTTTAGTTTCTGTTTGTAGGCTGGGAGCAACAAAATGGAGTCATGGTCAGACTTGCCGAAAGGAGGCGGAGAATAGCCTTGTATGCATCACGGAAGTTGGAATAACAGTGATCCAGGATTTTACCAGCCCGGGTGGCACATTCGATATGCTGGTAAAATTTCGGGAGCCTTGTTCTTAAATTAGCCTTATTAAAATCCCAATAAATGCAGCCTCCGGATATGTGGTTTCCAGTTTACATAGAGTCCGATGAATTTCTTTCAGTGCCGTCGATGTGTCAGCTTGAGGGGGGATGTACACGGCTGTGATTATAATCGAGGAGAATTCTCTTGGTAGATAATGCGGTCTGCATTTGATTGTAAGGAATTCTATGTCAGGTGAACAAAAGGACTTCAGTTCCTGTATGTTGTTATGATCACACCACGTCTCGTTAATCATAAGACACACACCCCCACCCTTCTTCTTACCAGATAGAAGTTTGTTTCTGTCGGCGCGTTGCGTGGAGAAACCAGGTGGCTGTACCGACTCAGATAACGTGTCCTGAGTGAGCCATGTTTCCGTGAAGCAAAGAACGTTGCAGTCTCGGATGTCTCTCTGAAAGGCAACCCTTGATCTGATTTCGTCTACTTTGTTGTCAAGAGATTGTACATTGGCGATTAAAATACTGGGAGAGGTGCACGATCGCCCGTCGATGTAGCTTGACCAAAAGACCGGCGCGTTTCCCTCTTCTCCGGCGCCGCCGTTGTTTTGAGTCGCCGGGTGCTATCCAGTCCATTGTCCTGGCTGGGGTAACAAACAGAGAATCCTCTTCGGGAAAGTCGTTTTGCTGGTCGTAATGTTGGTAAGTTGACGTTGCTCTTATATCCAATAGTTCCTCCCGGTTGTATGTAATAAAACGTAATATTTCCCGGGGTAACAATGTAAGAAGTAATACATAAAAAAAAAAAAAAATACGTTTCCTGAGAACGTGAAGCGAGGCTGCCATCTCTGTCGGCGCCGGAAGTTCATGAATGTACTTTGGTGGACTCGTTTTACTGTGGCTATAGATACTTTTGTACCTGTTTCCTCCAGCGTCTTCACAAGGTCCTTTGCTGTTCTGGGATTGATTTGCACTTTTCGCACCAAAGTACATTCATCTCTAGGAGACAGAACACGTCTCCTTCCTGAGCGGTATGATGGTTGTGTGGTCCCATGGTGTTTATGCTTGCGTACTATTGTTTGTACAGATGAACATGGTACCTTCAGGTGTTTGGAAATTGCTCCCAAGGATGTACCAGATTTGTGATGTGTTGTACAGACCTCAATACCCTCTGGAGAGCCTTACGGTTGTGGGCGGAGCAGTTGCCGTACCAGGTGGTGATACAGCCCGACAGGATGCTCTCGATTGTGCAGCTGTAGAAGTTTGGGAATGTTTTTGGTGACAAGCCAGATTTCTTCAGCCTCTTGAGGTTGAAGAGGCTCTGTTGCGCCTTCTTCACCATGCTCTCTGTGTGGGTGAACCATTTCAGTTTGTATGTGATGTGTACGCCGAGGAACTTCTTTTCCACTACTGTCCCGTCGATGTAGATCGGTGGGTGCTCCCACTGCTGTTTCCTGAGGTCCACGATCATCTCCTTTGTTTTGTTGATGTTGAGTGAAAGGTCATTTTCCTGATACCACACTCCGAGGGCCCTCACCTCCTCCCTGTAGGCCGCCTTGTTGTTGGTAATCAAGCCTACCACTGTAGTGTGGTCTGCAAACATGATGATTGAGTTGGAGGTGTGCTTGGCCACACAGTCATGGGTGTACAGGAGAGAACACACCCTTGTGTTGCTCCAGTGTTGAGGATCAGCAGGGTGAAGATGTTGTTTCCTACCCTCACCACCTGGGGGCGGCCAGTCAAATTCCAGGACCCAGTTGCACAAAGCGCGGTCAAGACCCAGGGTCTCAAGCTTAATGACGAGTTTGGAGGGTACTATGGTGTTAAATGCTGAGCTGTAATTGATGAACAGCATTCTTACATAGTTATTCCTCTTGTCCAGATGTGTGCAGTGTGATTGCGATTGTGTCATCTGTGGACATATTGGGCGGTAAGCAAATTGGAGTGGGTTTAGGGGGTAGGGTGGAGGTGATATGATCCTTGACTAGTCTCTCAAAGCACTTCATGATGATGGAAGTGAGTGCTACGGGGCGATAGTCATTTAGCTCTGTTACCTTAGCTTTCTTGACAAAGGGATAGTTAAGTGATGTTGGATATGGCTTAATATTCATGTTAAGTTCCAGTCAAGCCCCACTAGGCTTTGCCTGCTCGTGACTGTCTCACAAATGGCCATATCAGGGGGTAGAGTGACCCTCTCTTAAACTGGGGCTCTGCCTCTGGAAATTTTTGGGAGGAACAGTCCTTGCATTAAAGCTAAAACAGAACTCTTCTATAACGAAAAATAAAGTTCCATCTAGCTCTAGTACTTGACGTTCACAATCACAATTGTAGGTCGTCATTCACCAACACAGAATGTGGTTTACTCCTGTATTCACTTAATGTAGCTAGGTTTATAGAACTGGCCCAAAGAGTGACTTTTCCCATGTTATATTCATTAGGGCACACTAGCAAATTATTTTGCAATGAATGTCCAGCTAGTCCCTCGTTTTCTGTTCTGTTTGGTGCTTAATGAATATCTCCTGTAGCCCATGGAGGTGTTTGTGGACGATGAGACCAAGCTGATGCTGCTCGGCCTGCAGCAGTACTACTGCAAGCTGAAGGATAGCGAGAAGAACCACAAGCTCTTCGACCTGCTCGACGTGCTCGTGTTCAACCAGGTACAGACAAAAGAGAGATTTGAATGCTAAAACGTAATTTATTTTTAATCTGAGTGAGTTGAATGTATTTTGTCCATGGATTTGAAAGTCACGTTTTAAATACAATTGTACTCATTCAAGTGAACTAAGTCTATGCACCGACAAAGTTTCTGCCTGTGAGTTTTATGCCCTATGTTTTTCGTCTTCAGAGTGTACATCTATTTGACCAGGGTAAAGCCAGGGTGCCATATCAGATGCAGCATGGGTTTTGTGCCCCATGTTTGTCATCGGTGTCTCACTGCCATTCTCTCCCCTGTCTGAAGGTGGTGATCTTTGTGAAGTCTATGCAGCGCTGTGTGGCTCTGTCTCAGCTGCTGGTGGATCAGAATTCCGCTGCAATCGCCTTCCACAGGGGCATGGCCCAGGAGGAGAGGTGGGTTCTGACGGAGAGGAGAAACTGGCTTAACCCTACAGTCTATGCACTTGTTAAAATCTGAGAGGTTTTGGTTTGTATAAGCAATATTAGGATATTGCTTACACTTTAAGTCATCTCAGATCTCAATAAGTGCATAGGGTTTAGGGGTAGATTTGGGTTTGGGTCTTGGCTTTCATTGGGAAATTCTGATTTGGACAAAAGACTGTCCTTGACTCCTCCGTCCTCTCTTATCCCTAAACCGATAGTGGTTGAGGAGTGTCAATTCGTTAGTAGGCAAGCAGTGTCCTCGCCTCCTCTTGCTGAAGAAGCATAAGTGTCCTTTTCTGAAGAGTTTTGAGGTCTACTCCTCACCCTTTGACTCAGCAGTTTTACCCGAGAAGCATGCACGTATTTAAGTAGCATAGTTTTTATCTATAAAATGTTTACTTTACACATTTTAATTTGGGATTCCACCCCTGTAAATGTAATTTGCATGATGTGCGAAAGGAGTCGAATTTCATACAAGCCCATTTCCTCCTCTCCTCAGTGACTTTTGACTTTTTTTCAAAAGGAGGTGAGGAATGAGGAGTTGCTCAATCAAATTGAGAATCTTATTTACATGGCCATTTTCTATAATTGTCATGTAGCAGAAGCTGTTATCCAGAGGGACTGAACAATAACTTTCTCTCAGACAACATGTTTGTGGGTCACAGTTTCAGTGTACCAACAGGAGTGAAGCAAGAAGGATAATGCCTGTTCTACTTATTATAAGTCTGTGGATGCCTCCCTTCATCCCCCAGGCTTTCCCGGTACCAGCAGTTCAAGGACTTCCAAAGGCGGATCATAGTGGCCACCGACGTGTTAGACCGAGGGATGGACATTGAGCGAGTCAACATTGTCTTCAACTACGACATGCCCGAGGATTCCGACACCTACCTGCACAGAGTGACCCGTGCCGGAAGGTTCAGGATGAAAGGTCTGGCCGTGACCTTTGTGTCCGACGAGACCAACGCCAAGACTTTGAACGATGTGCAGGACCGCTTCGAGGTCAACGTGGCAGAGCTCCCAGAAGAGATTGACATCTCCACCTACAGTAAGCTATATCCAACTAGTCTAGCACTCATTTGGATTTCATGTGCTACTGCACTACGTTTTCATGGTTTTTGTCTTAAATGTCACCCTATTACTATGTAGGGCATTACTTTTGATCAGCGCCACATGGGCTCTGGTCAGAAGTAGTGCACTATATATAGGGTGAAATTTCAGACACAACCATGTTTTCACTTATTTATTCCTCTGGGTTTTGTAATATCCTACATTATGCCAGTGCTGCTTGCAATTGTTCAAAGGAATTGTTGATGAGCCACTTCAGAGCATTTGCTTATTACCTAGTCATTCCAAGTATGTGGTCTGTATAGCTATGTTATGCTGCAGGTATCTATTTTATTTTGAGGTTATTTTTTTGTACCCAGCATCTGCAAGTAATTTTATGTGGGTACACTGCTTGATGCTGTAAACTAATCTCTCCCTCTTTTCTCGTTTCAGTTGAACAGTCCAGATGAAAATCGCCCTCTGACCAGTGAAGACAATGTGTGCGTGCCCCTTCTGTCCCTGTCATTTTTTGAGAGGGAGAATAAAATCATTTTATTTCTTTTTTAAATGCCTCTCCCTGATCTCTCAGTTCATTAAGCAACACTTTTTATTTGTTTTTATCCTATCCTCCCAAGGCTGCGTTTTTTAATGTTATTTCCCCTGTTAATGGTAGGTGTTTCTATTTTTGATTAATGAAACAATTTAAACTTTTATACAATGTTATGTCACTGTTGTATATTTTATTTTTCCTTACTAATAGGGTTGAAATTTTTTTCAAATTTTCCCGAAATGTCAAGAAATCCCTGTTGGGTGATTCTCTGCTTATTCCCTCCCTGTGAATGTTGGAAAGTTACCAGAATTTTCCAACCATACTAACTAATTGGAGAGAAGTTGGCTTTTCACATTGCAGCATATCATTGAACAGGAAAGATCAATGTTGAATTTAAATGAGCCGGAAGACAGACCTAGATTAAGACTATAGAATATATCAGATTTAATTTTGCCTGTTGCAAGTAGGGGGCACTATGATCATATATTTAAAACACAAAATATATATATATTTTTAAATATACACTTAACAAAAAATATAAATGTTCATGAGCTGAAACAAAAGATCCCAGAAATGTTCCATACGTAGCACACAAAGCTTAGTTCTCGTTTTGTGCATTAATTTGTTTACATGCCTGTTACTGAGAATTTCTCCTTTGCCAAGATAATCCATCCACCTTATAGGGGTGGCATATCAAGAAGCTGATTAAACAGCACAGCATTATAATTACACATGTGCACCTTGTGCTGGAGGACAGAAGGTGTGCAGTTGTCACAACACAATGCCACATGTGTTTCACATTTTTAGGGATTTTGCAATTGGCATGCTGATTGCAGGAATATCCACCAGAGTTGTTGCCAGATAATTTAATGTCCATTTCCCTACCATAAGCCGCCAATGTTTTAGAGAATTTTGCAGTCGGTCCAACAGGCTTCACGACCACGTGTAACTATGCCAGACCAGGACTTCCACATCCGGCTTCTTCACCTCCAGGATTGTCTGAGACCAGCCACACAGACAGCTGATGTAATTTCTGTACAAATTGAACTCTCAGGGTAGCTCGTCTTGACCTGACTGCAGTTCGACTTCGTAACCGGGCAAATGCTCAGACATGTCACACGTTGAGCATGTTTGGGATGCTCTGGATCGACGTGTACGACAGCCGGGTTCAAATTCCTGCCAATATACAGCAACTTTACACAGCCATTGAGGAGTGGGACAACATTCCACAATCAATAGCCTGATCAGCTCTATGCGAAGTAGATGTGTTGCACCGCATGAGGCAAATGTTGGTCACACCAGATACTGACTGGTTTTCTGATCCACGCCCTTACCTACATTATCTGTGACCAACAGACACATATCTGTATTCCCAGTCATGTGAAATCCATAGATTAGGGCCTAATGAATTTATTTAAATTGACTGATTTCCTTTTATGAACTGTAACTCAGTAAAATCATTGGAATTGCTGCATGTTGCATTTATATTTTTGTTCAGTCAACTAGGAGGAACTCCAAATTCCTCTTTCTCCTCTGCCCCTTCTCTCTTCCTTCTCCTCCCTCCCTTCTCTTCACATTCATACACAAACTTATTTTATTTTCTGTTTCAGAATACGACTACTAAATTTACTCTCCTCAGTCTACCTATTTCAGACTTATTTAGATAATTAGTGGAATTACATTATGTAACATATTGTATTTAGCCCTCTACATTTAAATCTTAATATGTAGGTAATGTGTATTTAAAGATATCTTAAATGTAAAGGTTATAATATATGCTGGGTAAGACCAGGCCATACACAGTGCTGTGTTTTTGCGTGTAGGGTGAAGTTGCCTCTAGACGCTCATCTTGGGTCAGTTTTTCACTTTCCCCGTAATGGTTAAGGTTAGGATTTGGGGAGTTGAAGCTGATTCTAGGTCTGTACCTAGGGGAAACTTCACCCCAGAGCTTGTTTTTGTGTGAAATACCGTACCTTACGCCATGCTGTCAGTAGCACCACATATAGGGGCGGAGCAAGAGATGTGGTGTATGCTACCTCCTCCCTTTGAAAAAACAAACTGTTACCACAGAACACCTGTCCTCCCTTTCTCCACTTCTCTCCATCTATCCCTGTACGCCTCCTTTCTCTCCATTTCTTCTCCCTCTCAGGCAAGCCTACTCCCACAGTCTTCTTCTCAGCCCAGTTCTTTGTCCATCGATTCTTTTGGTCTCTCCTTGTTCTCCCCATTCTGCTCTTAGCCACTCACTCATTCTCTCCTGCACTGTCTTATCTGTATCAAGTTCCATGCTTTGTGTTCACCCTGTTGTGACTGGCCTTAGAAACACTATCAGCTGTTTCTTGTTGTGTCATAAGCGCACTCTATTCCCTACATAGTGGACTACTTTTAACAAAAGCCCATAGAGCTCTGGTCAAAACTACTGCACTACATAGGGAATAGGGAGCCATTTTGATTGCAATCATAGTATTGTGCTCCTCAATCTCTAATGTACTGTCTAGCTGTATTGTGCTCAACCTGTGTGACTAGCCTTAGAAACACAATATCAGCTATTTCTCTCTTCCGTTGTGTCATAAAATGCATCCCAAATGGGGATACACAGGGAATAGGGTGCCATTTGGGACAGCCATAGTATTGTGCTCCGGTGGCCTCTACCATATGGCTTCTGACAGTCACCTCAACAATTGTCAGACCAGGAATAACCAACTTGACTTGTTCTCAAATGGGCGTGTGCCTTAGTCTTTGAAAAATCACGTTTAAAAAAGAATCTATACCCCAGTCTGTCTCGTCCAGCTCAGTGATGTGGCAAAAACCTGTGGTCGCTGGTTAAATAGGTCTCTCAAATCCTGTACCCCTGGGTTAAAATAGATGGGCCATGACTTCCGTCTACAATGGTCACATCATTACCGCTGGTGACAGACAGACTACATGCATCCCAAATGGTACCCTATTCCCTTTACAGTGCACTACCTTTTATCTGGGCCTACAGAGCTCTGATCAAAAGTAGTGCACTATTTAGGAGAATAGGGTTCCATTTGGGATGCATACAGCTTCTACGCCCTACAGCAGTGTTTCCTGAATGGTGTGTCAGGACTAGCTGGTAAGTTGTGGCTAGTTCCTTCCGGATCGCTGATAATGCAATCAATCAAATTCAAACATATGCAGTTGTCACAAAGTGCTTTATAGATACCCAGCCTAAAACCCCAAAGAGCAAAAGCACAGTGGCTAGGAAAAACTCCCTAGAAGGAAGGAACCTAAGAAGAAAACTCGAGAGGAACCAGGTTCATTCAAAAGGCTTTCGGTGGATCACAACTCAAATAAGGAACCACCGCCCCTCAAAGAGAAAAAATGAAACACCTGCCAGTTCAAAGAGGCCATTCTATTTACATATGAGCTCTATGGATTACAATTCTCTATTGAGTAGTAACTGTTGCAATGCTGCTATAGGCAGTCTATAGGAGACCAATATGACAGTTAACCGTTCATATTGTTCTCACCTGGACATTTTCCCGATTTATATTTAATGCATTCTTTCATCAAATAAGGGTTGTGTGTTTGAGGTGTGTCAGGAATGGAAAGAGCACAAGGGAGTAGCTAACCACAAAGGAAGAGAACTTGATGGGAAAAATGGGAATGTAGTATTGAGTGGGAGTCTGGGAGAAGACGCACAATGGGCTCAAATGGGCTTTTAGTAATAAACAGGGTTAGCCATTAACTTTACAGTACACACCAATGTCTATCCTCATGGCTGTGTCAGCACAGACCACCTCAATTCAAGACGGAAAGCTAGGCAGACATGGAGGTCGTTTTAAACAATCAAGACCCAGACAGTACCCATTCTTTACTGGATGTAGACAGTTCATAGGAAGTAAAGACACATCTGTGCAGTCCACAACATGGACAAGGTTTTATTAAGCCACGAGTAGGTAGACAAGTTCTCACTTCCCTGAAATCATGTAATACCTATACTATTAATATAACTTTCATGTTTTGCATTACACCTTGACTACTTTGATTTTTTTGTACTGTTACACTAGTATCAAAACCACCGGAATGCTTTTGCTGTTGCTATAAGTATTACTGTACTGGGAGTGTCTGCAGCGCTCACCAGCAAGCTGGGTATATTTATCTTGGTGTTAGCAGAGCAGTGGCTACAAAGGTGGAATGTCAGTAAACCGAAATGTGACTTAAAAGCACCGGTTACATTTTCGTCCAGCCAATAAAATAAACACGGACTACTTCTACTGATTTTCATGAATAACGGTATTGATCCCAAGCAAGCCCCCCAATCAATTTGTAGCCCTCTCCTTCACTCCACCCATTTGGAAAGCCTGGCCCACTGCCCGAATGATAATTGGCTGGACATCTGGCGACGCATGGGCAGAGTTTCTGGGGAGCTCACGAGTTGGTATAAAGTAGAGCAGGATACTCTCACTGTCGAATGATTTTTTAGAGTACTGTGACGGTCTCGAAGAAGGGATAAAAAGAACCGTTCTCTACACTTCAACGACTTCTATTCATCTAACGCAACTGTGCGATTGTAGTCTATTCTTGAAAGAGGTTTTAAAAGTTCAGAACTGTCTTCAAGCTGACTAAATAACAAGATCAGAGCTTGTTTTTTTGACAACTGTCTAATGTTTCATTGGAATTTTCAATAATTATGGCAAAACGTATCGTCTTTGTTTTCTTGACAATGGCAGTCACCAGTCAGGTAAGTCGTATCACCTTGGCAGCTGTCAAATTGGTATGATTTTGATCATATGCAAGTCATGCAACAAAATAGCAATGGATGAGTGGAGCGCGTAGGCTGTTTGCAATGACCAGTTGGAGGTGATTTGACTGGCATACACAAGTAATTGTATTTTAGAGAGACACAAGTGAAAACTTTGTCAAACTTTTTTTTCCTGTTGCCTGAAGATATATATTTTCAAACTGCTGTAGCCTACAGACTATTTGGCAACACTTTTACAAGACAGTGCTACTGTGTAACTGCTCGTGTAATTACACTGTAACAGTTTTGTAGTTACTCATTGTTACAATTAGTTACAATGTACTTATCAGTAGTAATCCTTAACCCTAACCCAGTGTACTAATGAGTGATTACACTGTGATTACAGGAATAATTACAGTTATAAGGGCACTGTAATGTAAAATGTAACCGACTATATTTGTAGCCTACCAGTCCTAACTTTTTTTATAGGCATGTTTGTGCTTGTCAAATAACTTTAACTCACTGTCTGAGGGTGGGACTTTTACATAGTGTTGATTTTTTTTCTGGAAGAAGTTGGCAAGGAAGAGTGATGTACTGTGACTCGAATCATGAGTTGGCAGGGGATTGGGTACAACACTTAAACAGCTGCTCAGACAAACAAAACATCCACAGGGATGAAGGGGTATAAATTATATGAGCAATTATATAAATTCATTGTAAACAGTGTTCAAAACCACTCCAAAGGGGACACAATATTCATGTTAAATAATCAGTTGACATCACATAATTAATATAAAATGAACAAAATAGACTCATAGAACATCTTTATCAGTAGTAGTGTTTTACCCATGAAAGCAGACCACCGCAAGAAATTACATTACAAAAATGATCTCTTTACTTTCCTATGCTTCTCTCTGTTTATGCCTATGAACCTAAACCTCTCCTCTATCCTCCCCCCTCTTCCTCTCTCCTCCCCCCTCCTCCAGGTGGGTGCCAGCTGCCCGGCAGTGTGTGAGTGTCCAGCCATGCCCCTCTCGTGCCCCCCCGGGGTGAGTGCGGTGGCCGACGGCTGCGGGTGCTGCAAGTTGTGTGCCTCCCAGCTGAACCAGGACTGCAGCCCCACGATGCCCTGCGACCACCACAAGGGACTGGAGTGCAACTACGGCAATGACGTGACCCTGGCCCAGGGCATCTGCAGGGGTAAGGTTGTGATAGTGGGAGGAAGTGGGGCGTTTGGAAGTGTGTATTGTAGAAGTGTTAGGATTCAAAGTGTGTAATGTAGGTTGTAGGTGTTCAGTGTTGGAACTATGATGAGGTGTAGATAGTGTATGTGTATATCTTGTATAAGTGTGATGTGTAGTAGTTAGTTGATGCTGAGTTTTTATGTGATAGCATCTTAGGGTGCATGTATGAGAAACATGACCGTAGGACTAAACCATGTGTTGAAAGTCACCATAGCCCCAGGACTTAACATGTTGTATCCCAGTGAGGGAGGATATTTGGATGTTAAGTAGATTCCTTATGGAGCTCAATCTCAGAGACCAAAATGGAACTATGGAGACAGAGAGACTCTTCTGGATTCTTACTCACAAGACTTCCTTCCTCTGCCCTTTCTCTGACCGACCTCCCTCTAGATCTGAATGTTCTCTCTGGGTTACAGTCTGTGTGCCATGTCAGTGTCGGTTATTGCCCCTCTCGTGCCTCCCGGGGTGAGTGCGGTGGCCGACGGCTAGTTGTTAAGGGGAGGATTGCATAAAGGGGGTTTCAGCTGGTGTAACCGGAGTATATGACAGATTCCTCCCGTTCATACCTGGGATTGTCAGCGGAGGTTCTTGTACTTTGACTTTAAAACACTTCCTCATATTTAGACTCTCCAGAGACATGGAAGGATGGTTCCCAAAATACCCCCTCGTTACATGATAGCACATTACATACTGCAGATAGTAAACAGTTCATTGGTCCTGCTGATGGTTTTATGCGTGTATATATGTGTATATATATATATATATATATATATATATGTATATGTGTGTGTATATATGTTACTACCTCAAAGTGGTCTTAGTATCCATCTAAATTGCCCCTAAAGGAATTATGAAGTTGAATTGAGTTGTACTGAACTGTAACTAACTGTACTGTACTGTGCTGAGCTGAATTCAATGGAATTCAATGCATTCTCCTTATTTCCCTCTCTTAACAGCGAGAAAGGAGGGTCGTACGTGTGAGTACAACGGGAGGATCTACCAGAACGGCGAGAATTTCCGCGCCGGCTGTAAACACCAGTGTACCTGCATCGACGGCGTCGTGGGCTGTTCCCTGCTCTGTGCCAACCGTCTGCCCCCACACCCCCTGCCCCTACCCCCGGCTGGTCAGGGTGCCAGGGCAGTGCTGCTTCACCGTGGACTGCCACAAGGGTACCTGGCGCCTTCCCCCAACCAAGCAACATCGCCAACCAACACAACCCAAACCTCAGCCAGACCAGTACCAGCCGGATAACACACTGGGCAATGAGCTGGTGGAGAGAGGCAAGGGCTGGGAGAATGAACAAGGCTACAAGCACCTGCCTGGTGAGGAGCTGTTTCACTGTTGACATTGACCAAATGCATTGTTATTGATCATGATAGATACTTGGCTGTAGCTTATCATGTACACTGAGCGATCATCGCTAACACTATTAGCAATTTTGGTATAATAGTTGATGACTATTGGTCGATTGTTACTCATGTTTGTACATCAGCCAGTCATATATCCTAATTTCTTCCCTCTGTGGTATATTCTCCCTATAACTCCCTTCCTTCCTCCCTTTTGTCTCCCACGCTCCTCTTCCTCCCACCCTTCCCAGTATGGAAGCATTCGTTGGAGAAGTGTGTTGTCCAGACAACGGACTGGTCCCAGTGCTCACGAAGCTGTGGGATGGGAGTGTCCTCACGCATCACCAACGACAACGCCCAGTGTAAGCTGGATAGAGAGACGCGCCTCTGCACCATCCGGCCCTGCGGTGACGTAGCCATCCCGCCCAAGGTAAATTCTATATTTAGACAACGCAATAGGAAACTGTGTAGTGTGTGTAGGTGTATGTGTGTGTGTGTGTCTGTGTGTGCCCATCACTATGAGAACAAGCATGCAGTACAAGAGAAGAGTGTGACTGCACATATTTTCATCATCATCATCCCAGGCAATAACAATATCTCTGATCTGGTATCACTTTGATAACAAACCCCAACCCCCTAGACTGTTTCCTCTGCGGAGCACGTCCCGGTGGGAACAGAATAGCGTTGATTTACTCACACTGGCAGTGGCGCCCTTTTAAATATAGTCCCCTCCACCCCACCCACGGCATTCCTGCCAAGCAACTGTCCATAGCTAGGCGCCTGGGCCCTGTGCACTCAGCCAGGGAGATGGTGTGTCTATATTAATCCTAAATCTGTTTCTCTGGCTCAGTGCCTGCATCCCAAATGCCACCCTATTCCCTATTTAGTGCACTACTTTTGACCAGGGCCCATAGGGCTCTGAGCAGTGCCCATAAGGCTCTGGTCAAAACTAGTGTGCTATGTAGGGAACAGGGTGCCATTTGGGACAAACGACTGTGGGCTGGGAGATTATAGCTGATTTACCACTGAGACTAATAAGGCCTCTGTCTGTCTGAGTGCAAGATTAATGAGTTTCAGTTTAAAATGAGTTTGATTTAAAACTTTGTTTTGTCACTGTGTGTTCAGTTAATTGCATAACTTTACTATAATTGAATCAACTTTTTGTTTTGATTTCAGTAATGACACTTTGTTAGTGATAAGTGATAAGTTCATGAGGATTTGGTTGCGTAGGCCTTCAGGACGTTTATTCAAAATATATTTGAAAGATGTTTGCAAAAGTTTGTCATTTTATTGAAACAATACAGATGCCCCAACAGTACCGCATGAAACTTTTACTTTCCTCTGCCCCTCTCTGATTATCTCCCTCTTTCTCTCTCATCCTCTCATCCCCCCTCTTCCTCCTCTTCCCTTTACAGAAGGGCAAGAAGTGCTCCCCAACCCCAAAAGCCCCAGAACCCATGCGTCTGTTGTATGGCGAGTGTCAGAGTGTCCGCCTCTACCGGCCCAATTACTGCGGCGCGTGTACGGATGGCCGCTGCTGCTCGCCTCGTCGCACGCGCACTGTTCCTGTGACTTTTGTGTGCCCGGATGGCGAGCGTTTCCAGAGAGACAACATGTTCATCCAGTCATGCAAGTGTAGCAAGGAATGCGGCCATCTCAACGAAGTGGCCTTGCCACCACAGCACTGGATGTATGGAGACACACATAAGTTCATCGACTAGCTTGATCGTGTTTGAACAGAATCCTCAAACTTGACTGAGAACATTGACAAGGGAAGGGTGACATTTCTTTTATAAATTACCATGGGCCTTGAGGGTGTTAATCTCTGCAGGCCTCAAATAACAGAACTGAGCTTCACAATGGGCTCTCAGTGAAAACCAGGCACTATAATAGCAAACCCCCAAATAGTAAAGTATTTACTGTATGTTTGAATGGAGTGGTTTTGATTGACAGGTGATCCATCAACTCCTGAATGTTCCTCAGACATGGGTCTGAACTGAGGCCTACAGCCCCACCTGCCGTTTTTGTTTAGTTACGGTGCGACATAATGAACAGGACCCAGTCACGAGTTGCTAAGGCCTTCACAGCAACGACAGAGAGAAACAGACGACAACACAGCACTGTGTTGTAGAATAGAAACACATGAACTTGAAGGAACTGTACAGGGTTATTTGCTGTATAAAGTGATATGATGCTTTGCCTACACTAACCAGTGTCATATTCACTAGGCACCAAATGGAAGAAAAGAGTCTGACACAGGGAGGGACAAGCTGAAGTTGTTCAATAAGAAATACTTGTTTTGGTTATCTGTTGCAAAACATTTTGCTAGGGTGTGCACTAAGACTACAGCCAAGCTCTATGAGGGCTGGTGATACCGCGGCATCCCAGAATGCACTGAGAACAGTGACTTTAGAAGATAAGTGACATCAAGCCTGGATGTGCTGAAACGTCTTGACGAAGAGACTGACAAAATGGAGCAATTAGCTCAACGCAGGGTACTTGCGAAATTAACATTATTTATTCGTATTCTTATCCAAAGAACTTGACACTAACTCTCTGCAATAGAGAGTGATGTTCAGTGTAGTTGGGATGATGAGCCGTCTAAAAACAGAGATTTATGTGAGAGGTGGTAATGATAGAAATGTGTCTCAAATGGCACACTATTCCCTATATAGTGTACAAAGTAGTTCTCTATGCGGGGAATGGTAATGATAGATAGCCTGTCTCCACTGACTGCAGTACTAAAAGGAGCACTGCCTGTAAATGAGACGTGTTCAGAAATGACTGGACCAATACCAATTCACTTCAAATGACCTCTAATCTCTTACCATATTCAGATTCAGTTACGTTTTATTAGCATGAATGACAAAGCCACTGTTGCTAAAGCGAAGTGAGATAATGTAATCAACAAGAACAGTAAAATGTATGAATACACAATCATAATAATAATACAGAATAATCAATAATTAATAACATTGGCAAATAATCTTCAATATTATGAACATGTTTGGGATTCAATCATGTATTGTATGCTGTTTGTGAAATCCGAAAAACTATTGCTTATACATCTTTAATGATGATTTGTTACTCCAAAACTGTAATATGAAATGTTTTACTATAAAACTGTAAAATACAATTGTACAACGTCTACTTCAAATGTATGTTTGTCATAACTGAGAATATGTAGCCAAGCTATTAAATGGCACTAGTGTATGTTGGTTTGCACATGATACAAAGCTGACCTGCCTGCTTTAGAGTTTCAGTTACATGTGGTGTTTTATTTTAACTTGGCTTGTATCGTTTCAAATTCTTTCATTTGGCAGTCATTTGATTAGCGGTAGAAGGAGGTTGATAAACTTAAAGGGATAGTTCGCAAAACACACCAACTTGGCTGCTGACATTTTTGTCAATGTGTTAAAGGGATAGTTCACCCAAATTACAAAATGACATATTGGTTTCCTTACCCTGTTAGCAATCTATGGGCAAGGTAAGACAGTAATCACTGCTTTGGTTTTGTTTACATGGTCACTGTTTCCACTATTGGCACAAATCCAATGCAAATCAATGGTACCGATATAAGCATTTTTCACGCTTCATGTCCGAATCATCCATAGTAACTTCCCTGAGCTACACAATCAATTTGAGATACTTTAGGATGATTTGGTCAGTAAGCACAAAAATGCTACTATCAGTACCTTTGTGCCACACATGCAAAAAAGTTAGGATTTGGAGACCATGACTAGGTAAACAAAAACCAAGCATGGATTGCTGTCATACCTTGTCTGTAGGCTGCTAACATAATAAGGAAACCAATAGCCTGTATGCCATTTTGTAATTTGGGTGGGCTATCACTAACAGCGGACTAATGAACAAAATACTAAACTATTCCTTTAAGACTAAACCTTTAAGGCTGAGCCAGGGTGAAAAGGAGGCTAAAAAGCCACTCTGTTATTTTTTATCACTGAACAGGAACTCTAGTATTGATTCCATCAACACAAACAGACAGGGTACGGATGGATGCTGGGGGGTTGCACGGACTAGACCAGTCAGTATGGGGCAGAATGTATGGAGAGACCCATTGGGGACCATAGACATTGAGGTTTAGGTGGTTTAGACCTATTATTAAATGTATTTAATAGCATCTGCTTTATAGTGTACTGTACACAGAGATATCACAGGTCAACACTGACATTCTCACGGAATCATTTGCAGACATTTACAATGAAAGGCATGTTATGTGGACATCAAAATCTCAAAAACTGAAACGCGCGGCAGGCTGCTCATTCAGGACAAAAAATGTGAACAACTTAACACCTTCGCCCTCTGGTGGTGATCTTTTAACAGATGCCAACTTGTCATCAGGGTCCCGTTTTTAAATATGATCTGTCTGGATTTCGCATATAGGGATAGGAATAAATGCATGGAAATATAATGATTAGGATGGATGTCCCCATTCAAGTCAGTGATTCGTCCGTTCTATTCATTATATTTTTATCCATTTAATCCTGGCTGCTGTTTATAGGTTTTCCCCACTTGCGCTAGTGTATCTATGTCACCTCTTCCAACTCGCAGCATCCAGTAGTCCTCGCGCTCTACTGATTTTGTGAAGACACGCACGCACTGCTCTCAAGCGCGCTCAGCGCAGCGGCGGTTCTCGCCTCGGGGATGGCGCCCTCTGCTTCGGTGTTCAAGTCGGCTTTTCAACCTCAGGACAACAAACTTGCGATGGAAAGTGTCCTTCCCGACCCGGAGCAGCTCTTGCTGTTCCTCAGAAAACTCAAAGAGGTGTTCGACGTGTGCGACGAGGATTCGGATGGTTTCATTCGCGTGGAGCATTTCGTAGACCTCGGTTCACAGTTCGGCCAAGGAGACGAGGTACCGTTAATATAAATTCCAGTCAAGCATCACCTGGTGTTTTATGGAGTACGCTACAGTAGCGTTTATTTATACGTTTTAAAGGCTTTGTTTCTATGTTTCTTGTTGTGTTTTATGTCGTGTAAACTATGTTATTACACATTCATAGATATTTACTTACAAATGAATTTTTGTTTGGCTATTCAAAACATTTAGCCTATACCATCAGGTGGAACAGGCTCTTGCTAAATCATTTTGGTAAATATGTGCTTTATTTTATCGTTCTTACAGCGTTTACTGCAAATTAACATTGTTCAAAGTGTACCAAAAGCTGAACAAAGTATTTTACACCTGTAAAAGTATATTTTCTTGGATGCTAAAAAAAACAAGATAGAGGTGAGATTTTATGTTCAAGTAACGTTCAGTGTGGCTGTGGTGGAGAGTTCAGTAACACTTTCCAGTGAGAAAAAATCTGATTCAGCCTTTCACTCTCATTCCCTGTATTCAGGCTCTAATTTTGGCCCAAAAAGTGAAACTCATTTTCGTCCAAATGTGTTATTTTGTGGTAGAGAAATTAGGTCAACTACTGAGAGTGAGAGAGACTGTAAAATAGGATAATTGTGTTCTTCTGACAGTATTAATGAGCTATGGCCAATAGCTCTCAATTGTGTCAACCTTTTGATATTTTATATAATGTGTCAGTCTCAACATAGTAATAAACATAGACAGACAGGTTTGTTTTAGTAAGGGACTTTTCTCTGTTATAAATTAGGCCTAACACAAGCCTTCTGCCATTTGTCATGGCATGGCTGCGATCTGCTGAACTGGGCTGAGTGATTGTGTGAGCAGGGAGCGAGCATGCATAGACCTGCCTGTGTAGATTCAGAAACAGAAAAATTGCCTAGAATAGAAAGAGCGCAAAGCACACAAGAGACGTTTTCTTATCCTAACCCCTCACTGACCTGTTCTGTCTGAATAATAATTGTGTGCAATGAATTGGCACTCTCTTTATGTGAACAATGAACCATTTTAATTGGCGCTCTGTATCTTTGTAAATGTAATTAGGTTGGTAATAGACCACTTTGCCTGTCTCCACCCAGGCTTTTTCCAGTAAGAATGAGTCATAGTCCGTGTCCGAAATGGCACCCTATTCCCTATATAGTGCACTACTTTTGACCAGAGCCTTATGCGTCCTGGTCCCCCTGGTCAAAATAGGGCGCCATAGTATGCATACACAGGCAGATCTGCGTAGCTCTACAGGAGTCCACTGTCCTGCAGTGTGTCCTACTGTTCTGAGTGTGAGTTGGGGATGGATGCACTCGACTTCCCATAGGTTGATAAGCATGAACTGATCTCAGACCAGTTTAAACTGGACAACCCATACACTCCCAACTTTGTCATTGGTTAAATGATACCAGTCTGGTCTTGATGTTTTAACTGTTGTTGAATAATAAACAATGATACTGAAGTAAGGCCCATCCAAAAATAGGTTGTTGTTCATCTGTGCGTACAGTAGAAACAAATCCCTTGTGTTCCAATGTATGTCACAGGGCTGGAACATTAGTGTTGATTGGCTCCCCCGTGTTCTGTTGCTTATCACTTCTCTGGAACATTAGCTCTGATTGGTTCCTTTGGGATGCTTTGCATGGACTGTGGGCACATAGATCAAATCAAATCAAAATGTATTTGTCACATGCGTCAAATACAACAGGTGTAGTAGACCTTACCGTGAAATACTTACTTACAAGCCCTTAACCAACAGTGCAGTTCAAGAAATAGAGTTAAGAAAATATTTACTAAATAAAATAAGTAAAAATAAAAAGTAACACAGGGGGTCCAGTACCGAGTAAATGTGCGGGGGTACAGGTTAGTTGAGGTAATTTGTACATGTAGGTACGGGTAAAGTGACTATGCATAGATGGTAAACAGCGAGTAGCAGCAGTGTAAAAACAAAGTCCGGGTGTCCATTTGATTAATTGTTCAGCAGTCTTATAGCTTGGGGGTAGAAACTGTTAAGGAGCCTTTTGGACCTAGACTTGGCGCTCCGGTACCGCTTGATGATGTGGATAGGGGTTAAAAAGGGGTGCTATTAATAGTAGGTAGTGTGGGTGTTCAACTATGCATGTAGCATCAACACTCTCCTCAGCAGATGTAGTGAATAGGTCTATATGGACCCTGAATTCTCATGTTGGAACTACCTTAGTTCAAAATTAAATGAGCATTTGAGAAAGAGGCAGCTCGATGAAGCTAAATATTTTCAGCTTAACAATTTCCCCAAAACTTCTCTCAATAGTTTTATTAGACCACAATGGGCCACTATATTATTTGACCCTGATGGTCGTCTATGAACGTTTGAACATCTTGAAGAACAATTTGGCCTTAATGGCCATGTACTCTTATAATCTCCACCCGGCACAGCCAGAAGAGGACTGGCTACCCCTCAGAACCTGGTTCCTCTCTAGGTATCTTCCTAGGTTCCTGCCTTTCTAGGGAGGTTTTCCTAGCCACTGTGCTTCTGCATTGCTTGCTGTTTGGGATTATAGGCTGGGTTTCTGTATAAACACTTTTTGACTTCTGCTAATGTAAAAAAGGCTTTGTGAATACATTTGATTTGATTTGAGTTACGCACACAGAACATGATGCAGATTAGATTAAACCTGTCTGGACCTCTCCATGTCCCACACGTAACCTCAACATCATCCTTTCACTGCTCCCGTATTCTGACCTATCCTGTCCACTCCCTCTGTCCACCCACTCACAGTCACACTGACCCCCTCCTCCTCCTAATCCATCAAAAGTGAATGTAATCTACTAAAAACTCAGACTCACTGGTCCAAAACATCCAACACAATGACCTTCATTTCACCCAGTATTTTCCTGTTGACACAGTTGCCATGCCGACAGTAATTAGGGCGTTGGAGCCGTGACCTTCCGGTGTGTGTTTTGACTGACAGCTGGTTTACACGGTGAGGGATAGTGATGCACAGCTGTATAGCAGAAGTTGTACAGATGGGAGAGAGGACCCATCGTGTGTGTGTGGTCTGTGGAATAACTGTCTTCCACCACATTCTCAGACACACACACACACAAATGTATGAGCATATACACATATACACACACACATATACACACACGCGCACGCACGCACGCACGCACGCACGCACGCACGCACGCACGCACGCACGCACGCACGCACGCACGCACGCACGCACACACACACACACACACACACACACACACACACACACACACACACACACACACACACACACACACACACACACACACACACACAATCTCTCTGATATTCACACTGTCATTCTCAGTCACTAGCAGGTCTCTATCTCCGGCATTTACAATTTCATGACACCGTTTTACCAGCCCCAGTCTAAAAGTTGGAGTTGAAAGAGCTGCAGGCAGCATCTAAAGTGCGTTAAATGCATCATTCAGGAGCACAGTACAGTACCTCTGTGTCTCTGCTCCAGCCCACATGAAAGATGTGGATGTGGGTTGATGGTGGGAGCGGCTACAGAGTTGCATCCTCCATACCAGGGAGTGCAGGTCGGTACTATGGGCTGTTTACAGTAAGATACACCCTCTGTCTCCCCCTCCTCACTTTCACGTTGACTATTACACAGGATCATCACCCAAGATCTACCAGTTCACCTCTGACTGGTATTGGCTGGTTGCAGCGGTGTTGTACAACATGCATAATCCTGTATATACTGTATATAGATATATATATACACACACAGTCTTATGCATTCTATAATGTGTGCTCTATATGAGTGAGATCCTCTGTGTGTGAAGAGTCGTACTTTAGCTCTAGGTCATAACAACATGAAGTGTGTTGTAGTGACTCAGTAGTGACTCAGAGAGGGACTGTTAGAACAGGTGGTGGTGGGAGGCTCACAGCTACTGGTCACACACGCACGCAATCACAGCAGACACAGCTGTCAGCAACTTAACATGGATGATCTGAGTCAGACATTGAAAGGTTGTTTACATCTGTAGGTTTGCATAGATTCTCTTTGTATTATATGAAGTCGAACCCATGACTCAACTTTTTTGTTGCCTGTCCCATGTTCTCCAGGTGAAGAAGTTGGCCAAATGCTTGGACCCCAATGCCCAGGGCAGGATCAACTTCAAGGACTTCTGCCATGGAGTGCTGGCTATCAAAGGTAGGACTGAGAGGCATGCACAGGGAGCCAACCATCGGCAACTGCATAATTCAGTTTTACTGGTGTGTGTGCGTGTCTGCGTGCGTGTGTGTCGTGCATACATGTATGTGGTGTCTTCCCACTGAGGCAGAAGAGCATCATTCAGCAACACTATTCTGCCATTACCCTCCTACTCAGGTTATAGATGCTGGGACTGAAGAGGCTGGGTAACTCCTACTGCCTAGTTACCATGTAGTTACCATGGAGGAGAGTCGAGTCACATGTTCATACATACGCAGCCTACCTACAAGTTGGTCAAACAATATTGTACTCTTTTTCATAAGAAAGTAGTCTAGCTCAACCCCCAAGAATAAATTATTTGTCTGAGAGAACCAATCAAAGCTCAGCCAGAAATAAGTACAACTTGGCGCGAATATTGCATTTACAACAGCTTCCTGTACTGACAGTGTGTCAGCTCTCCCTCACTGACTACGTGAGTCTCGTCAGCCAGGCTAAAGAAAGAGTGCATCAGCATCAGAAAGTGAAGATGGAGAGACATAAAGGATGCGGGAGAGTTAGTGTCAATCAAATGTGAAGCCCTACAATTTAGAGAATAAAAAGTCTGCTTTGGGCTATGTGAGTCATTCAGTAACATTATGATAATCGTGCCCATGATTGAATCTTAGCATCTTCGCTATGGTCAGTTTGTTTTTCCCTGCTACACACTCAAGGCTTGTTTCTGCCAACTCATCATAACTGCTCTATCTGACCGGCCTGCCTCCTCTTTGGCCTGTGTAGGGAGAGAGTCCCTGTAAACCAGGTCAGTTTGTTTAACGGCTAACATCTAACGCTCACCCCATAGAGCTCCATTGTAATTGATTGACAGCAGGTGTGCATGCTTAGCAGTGACCTGCCTCTACTCTGGTCCCAGCCCAGCCACTGCAGCCAGGGGCTAAATCCACAACCCACAGAAAGGTGCCGTGACGCTAACTCAGGGTATGGGCACAGGGAGTTTGCCTTGTTAATACGGTGCATGCGTGGTGTCATGTCAGGTTCCAATGTGAATTTAGGATGATGAACCACAGATGGTGGACTGAAGACTCTGTTTTAGTCCAATTAAACTGCTTCTAGTCTACTCCCACGCTAAGTTAAAGCTGAGCCCTCATGTCTCCCTCTTACAAAGCCGAAGACTGCGTTTCTAACCTACTCCCAACCAATCATTAATTCATACCAACGCACTCCTTCAGCCCTCCGTGTCACTGTTGGCTCACTGTCTGTGTGAATATGTGTGTGTTGAATTATAGATAGGAGAAAAGTAAGTGCACGTGCAGAAGTGCACGTTTCCTAAATACTTACAGGAAATGGATTGTGAACTCAACTTGTCTACCTCATGTAACTGTGGCAGTTGTTTTCTGTCTTGATGTCTCATTACTTTATGCTTATATAACGGCTACCAAGTACAACAAGGTCTCACGTCAAGGATTTCATTTGATGGAAAGAAAAGCTACCCAGGGATGGAGAGACAAGTTGACAGTGGGAGTTAAAGAATGTCATGTTGGTCTATACAGTATGTATAGAACACCTTCTCCCCCTCTCTCTTTCAGGCTGTGAGGGGTTCCTGAAGACCAGACTGGGAGCTCGCAGTATCACACGGCGTCCCTATGAGACCGACAACGGTTACTACTACCAGGTACATAATGTGTGTGTGTGTGTGCCCTTCGCCAGGCCAGCCTCAATAGTTGTACACCCCTCTTTTCATTACCAAGTCAAAAGTCATGTGAAACCCTCAAACTATGTTGTTTTCTAGTAACATGGGAGCTTTGACTTTGTAAGCCCTTCATCCTAAATCAACCCCATAATATGGTTACATTTTTACACTGTCTTTTCTCTCTCTGCGCGGTGGATAAACCTAGATTAATGTCAGCACGTGAATCTGGACATAAACTCTAGCCAGAGTCAAGGCAAAGTCCCACACAATGGATTAACACAAACGCCATCCTATTCCTTATTGCAGTACTTCTGAACAGAGCTCTGTAGGCCTTGGTCAAAAGTAGTGCTCTATAAAGGGAGTAGGGTACCATTTGGGACGCTAGCAAGGTTTATACACTTAGTATACGAAACAATCCAGGTGAAAGCTATGATCGCCTTCAATCAGTGTAGAATGATTTTTAAGCCTTTAGACATTTGAGATGTGGATTGTGTATGTGTGCCATTCAGAGGGCAAGACAAAACATGTAAGTGCCTTTGAATGGGGTATGGTAGTAGGTGCCAGGCGCACTGGTTTAAGTGTGTCAAGAACTGCAACGCTGCTGGGTTTTTCATGCTCAACAGTTTCCCGTGTGTATCAAGAATGGTTCCACCACCCAAAGGAAATCCACCCAATTTGAGTGTCAGCTTGAGTGTCTTCTCTTTTTCGTCCACAAGGAGGCAAGGTGTTCAACAGCAAAAGCTATTACAAAATAACTGGAATATTCACACAGTGAAAATACAGTCAGTGCTTTTTAGGCATCACATCAAATATAGAGAGTTGTACCATACCTTTACAAATGTATGTCTTTACCAACATTACTTATTTAGATTTTATTGTAGGCCTAGTAGTTTACTTCCAAGTAAAATTTCATAAAATGTTTGTGTGATTACAGAGTACAATATTTCAGCGTAAGTACCTTATGTGACCAGAGGGTGGCTTACTTTATCCATCATTGCCAAAGAGTAGTCACTGTAGCTGGCACAGATTCTCTCCAGCCCAGCCCCATTCTGTAGACATGGCCTTTGTTTCACAGCTTCTCTCTCATTTAAGGTCAGTAAACTAAGATAAATGGCTTATTATGTCATGAGGGGTGTACAGTCTATAACATTGTTTCCAAGAGATGCCCCCCAAGCTTTCACCACACTGGAGCAGACCTGGGATCAAATATTATTTTTAATAATTTCCATCTGGCACTCTAGGCAGGCTAGAGAAAATGCTCAATGTATTTGAACCCAGGTCTGCACTGGAAAGGAGGATCCCCATATTAGGTGTTACAGTATGTGTCATTGTAATGTCCCACTCTGGGTCATCTATGGGTAAACAATATATCGTGTGGTAATGCTTTCTACCACAACACTAGGCCAGGGGTCTCTCTGTTTATGTAAGCAATGTTAATGCATTGGTTTAATGTCAGTAGGTATTAACTAATGAATGTTTTGCGTTTCTGTTTTCTCACATCTTGATATGGCATCAATGTTACAGAGTTGTATTTTCACTTGATGAGCTCAGTTACATTTTTGGACACCATTTCTGAGAGATGTTATTTCTTTTTTTTATCACACTTTCAATATCACCTTTTCACCAACAGGATAAAGACATACATCTTTTGTATTTTATTATGTCTGTGTATCCTTTTATGTAAGCCCTCTCTATGAGTACCCAGATTGAGAGCGTTTTTCTTCCAAGGCTTCCGCTGCAAATGCCATGTCATTGTCCACATGGAGAAATATATATATATATATATATATATATATATATATATATATATATATATATATATGTGCTCTTGAAATATATACAAAGCGTGTAATTTAATACATTTCCGTCTCCTGCCGTCAATGAAATATATTTTGTAAAGTCACTCTGACATTACAAAATGCCTTTCTCTCCTTCACTGGAAATGTCATTGAACTAAGGTAGTCTCATGCAAAAGGAAATGGAACTGAATGACCCTGGTGGTATATGTAGTAGTTAAATTGAAGTTGACTGAATTCTCCCATACAGTTGAAGCTATAAATCCATCACACACAAACACACACACACTCACACAGAGGCTATAGTGTCTGGTTGATTTACAGCTGACCTAATACATGTGCATAGTTTGTTGTTCGTACCATGTTCCAAAGAGAAAATGTCATCACCATGGCCGTGGGTGGAATGGTGCAGGGCCCAACTTATAGAGACACACAGAGTTCCCTTACTACCCTACACTCAATGTGTGTGTGAATGTGTGTATGTGTGTGTGTATTTGTGAGTTGGCCTGGTCCAAGATAAAGATGGTTCCAGTTCCAGGGGCTGACTTGAGGCCAACTGTCAGATGGTCATGTATAATTTGATCCCGTTCACGTCTCCCTCCTCTAGTGTCTACTCAACCTGTTGCACTAGATGCTGGGAGATGTTGGGTGTATCATACCTGGTATAGGCACAGGTAGTTGTGGTGAACAGGGACTCTACCTGTAGCTGAACGTATATACATTCGCAGGACAAGTTTAGAACTATTTGTAAGTACATTGTGAATAGCTTTTCTCTTGAGGATCATGTTTTTGTATTGATGTTTTGGGGGTTAGTTTTAGTGGGAGAGTGTAGTTATCTGGGACAGTGGGGTTGTTATCCAGTGTTCCAGCTGAGCTGTCTGGACTAAAGAGGTTTGCGGAGGGAAAACTTGGTTGCCGTTGTGAGGAGACAGAGGAATCCCAGAATCCCTGTGCTCCAGTGCAGCCTCTAGAGGTGAGAGAGAGAAACTAAGAGAGAGAGAGAGATAGGAGGAGAAGGAGAAGTGTGTGATCCACCTCATTAGTGTAAGAGGAGGTACACAGGATTTATTAGGCTGTTCACTCAAATGGATGCTGTGCTGAGGGAGTGCACATACACACACACTCAACACACACATACAGCACACACACACAGAGGGGGAAGGCTGGGGGGAATTCGTTTTGGCAGGTAACAGAAACAGATGAAGCTGGTGCGCTGAGCATTGCAGGGGAGGAGAGAGTGATAATGTGTGTGTGTGTGTGTGTGTGGGTGGGTGGGTGGGTGGGTGGGTGTGTGTGTGTGTGTGTGCGTGCGTGCACGTGTGATGAGCGCTTGGTCTAGATGTGCAGCACCAGGGAGGTAGGGGTAGAGAGATAGCAGATCAGGGGGAAGCAGGCTCCTGTAACTGACAAGCCTGGTTTACAGAATCAGGTCAGAGCAAAAAAGAGTGGGACCCCTACACAGTGGCACTAGCAGGGTAACAACAACAGAGTCATATCTACCACCACTCCTGTTGAAGTTTAAAACTGCTACTGGTATATAGGAGCTAGTACAATATTGCGTATCGTACCCACACAGCATCGCATATCAGACATTTCTACACTATTAGACGTCATAGTTTATGATGTAGCTCTATGTGTCTGTTCTGTGTCATCTGTGTCAGTATGGATTGCACATGTCATTGTCTCTTTGCAATAGCTCAAAATAAGCCAATCTAATTGCTGAAAATGGCTAATAAAGTGAACAAAGTTCAAGGAACTGTACACTTTTACTAGCTTGTTAGTGTTTTAAAGAGTCAGCTGTGTTCTGAGGGCATGATTGGTTCTTAAAACATGGACAAACTGGAAACTTAGACCTCCCAGAGACCCACTTCAGCCCCCCAAAAGAATCCCCTCCACACCCCTCTTACTGGTACTGACTCTGAGCCACACTGAGCTGAGATATCCCTCTCTGCCTTAAGACGCTTGTCCTCATTAGGACTGCATGGATTACACTGACATTCCACCAGTGCAATTAGCATGCCAACAGATTAGCAAGGAACTCCACTTTGGAATTATCATGCTAGCAGATTAACATGGAACTCATGGGTTGAGTATTTACTTGAATAGGTATGCAAGGATATGTGGTGACTGTAGGGTTGGGTAATCCTTTACAGTTACTAGTTACTTGTCCAACATTATAATCAGTAATGTAACTTTTGGATTACCCTAACTCAGTAATGTAATCAGATTATTTTCTGTTACTTTTAGATTACTTTCCCATTAAGAGGCGAAGATTAGTAGCTGGCACAGCCACAAAGTAATTAAACCTAACCTTAACCCTAACCTTAACCACACTGCTAACCCTAATGCCCAGCTCTAACCTTAAATAAGCCCAAAAAGCTCATTTATGTTTTCATAGATTTTTACCATATAGACAATTTTGACTTTGCATCTGGCCCATCTAGTGGAAATCGCTCAGTTCTGCCTCAAGGACAAAACTAATCCCAATAAACGTCAACCTGCTTAAGAGGCATTAGAAGAAGACAACAATGTATATTACCATTTGAAAGACATCTAATGCAGGATTAATCAATGTTAGAGTTTACATACACTATATATACAAAAGTATGTGGACACCCCTTAAATTAGTGGATTCGGCTATTTCAGCCACATCCGTTGCTGACAGGTGTATAAAATCGAGCACACAGCCATGTAATCTCCATAGACAAACATTGGCAGTAGTATGGCCTTACTGAAGAGCTCAGTTTCATGAAATGGGTTTCCATGGCCGAGCAGCTACACACAAGCCTAAAATCACCTTGCGCAATGCCAAGCATCGGCTGGAGTGGTGTAAAGCTCGCTGCCATTGGACTCTGGAGCAATGGAAACGGATTCTTTGGAGTGATGAATCACGCTTCACCATCTGGCAGTCCGACGGACAAATCTGATCCGCACCATGCAGCTGTTGCAAAAGCAAATTTTTCACTGGCTGTCCACTGGGGCTTATTCATTACTCCGATTCTGTTGCAAAACATTTCTTAAACAGAAGGAAACAGAATGAAATTGGGAGGGACCTACCAGAATTTGTTCAATAGAAGCTCTCTTTTTGCTTCCGTTTGGTTCTCAAGCGGTAAACGGTTTCCGTAATGAATGCACCCCTGGCTGCAAAAATAATGATTGATAGGCAGCTTAAACTGCTGTTGTCCTTACCTCCAAGTGTCTATTCAAGTTCGCTGATCTGTGGATGCCGACAGCAGTCTCACCATTGGTAGACATAGCTTGGACTGTAGCCTTCAAAAGCCTATTCCTGCTATTTTCTCGTGATCCATCAAATGCATTTTGTGTGATCATATGGGTCTCTGATTTGTGATCAGACTTGCTCAGGTGGAATAAACTAAAACTTTTTTCAATGCTGATTTGAATGTCATTGAGAAAGCAGAAAGGTGTCAAAAAAGGTTTCGCAAGCATCCTTTCTGAATTTAATAGTAATCCTAGAAGTAATCATCTAGTTTTTCAAAAGTATCTGTAATCTGATTACAATATTTTTGCTGGTAACGTAATGGATTACAGTCACAGTTTGTTTGCAATCCGTTACTCCCCAACCCTGGGTGGCTGTAGGCTCACTAAAACAGCGACTATTGACTCAATTGGCGGCTCGTAATCTTCAATGTAGCCTGTACTGCAAGACTCTGCCACATATGATATAAGTTACCACAGACTTATACTGTAGGCTACATTCATTGTGTTGGTTCATAGAGAAGTTTAAGAGACATGTTAGTTAACTTTTCTTGTTCTGGTGCCGACAGGCCAGGCAATTCACCAGGGTTTACTGTCCCTGTCGAACTCATCTAGTCTTTCTATTCTCTTCATTTTGTTAAAATCTTTTTCAGAACTTTGCATCTCATCTCTCCATTCCCGGAGCACCAGGCAAGCTTTGTGATTCAACATCAGAGCAGAACAGTGTGTGACGGAGCTCCCAAAACCAGCTCTGAAATTCACTGTGTAATCTCGCCCCCCCCGCTCTCTGTTCTTTCATTCTCTTGCACCATCTCTCTCGTGTGCTTTCACATTCTCTCTAGCGCTCTCTCTCTCTAGCTCTAGCGCTCTCTCTCTAGCTCTAGCTCTCTCTAGCTCTCTCTAGCTTTAGCTCTCTCTAGCTCTCTCTAGCTCTAGCTCTCTCTAGCTCTCTCTAGCTCTAGCTCTCTCTAGCTAGCTCTCTCTAGCTCTCTCTAGCTCTAGCTCTCTCTAGCTCTAACTCTCTCTAGCCCTCTCTAGCTCTAGCTCTAGCTCTCTCTAGCTCTAGCTCTCTCTAGCTCTCTCTAGCTCTAGCTCTCTCTAGCTCTCTAGCTCTCTCTCTCTCTCTAGCTCTCTCTCTAGCTCTCTCTCTAGCACGCTCTCGCCCCTCTCTCTCTCTCTCTCTCTCTCTCTCTCTCTCTCTCTTTCTCTTTCTCATCACTCTATCCACATTAGCATTTTAAATGAGAATCGAGGGAGGACTATGCCCCGTCAGCCACTGCATTCATTTCATGCTCAGATTTAG
The DNA here is from genome assembly GCA_030435695.1 of Brachymystax lenok tsinlingensis. Lineage (NCBI taxonomy): Eukaryota > Metazoa > Chordata > Actinopteri > Salmoniformes > Salmonidae > Brachymystax > Brachymystax lenok. The sequence goes on along the minus strand of CM059812.1, from coordinate 20,283,231 downwards.
AAGACAGAGAGAGAGACAGACAGAGGGAAAGGATAAATAAAGATATATGGAGAGAGGGAGCTGTTATCACTCAACCTGTTATCACAGCCCACACATACCACATCACTCACCCTGCTATCACAGCCCACACATACCACATCACTCACCCTGCTATCACTTCCCTCACATACCACATCACTCACCCTGTTATCACAGCCCACACATACCATATCACTCACTCTGCTATCACAGCCCACACATACCACACCACTCACCCTGTTATCACATGTCACACATACCACATCACTCACCCTGCTATCACAGCCCACACATACTGATGATCAGCATGCATACCATATCACTCACTCTGCTATCACAGCCCACACATACCACATCACTCACCCTGTTATCACATGTCACACATACCACATCACTCACCCTGTTATCACAGCCCACACTTACTGATGATCAGCAAAGCTAGTGCACTTTATAGAGAATAGGATGCCGTTTGGGACTGAACCCTAGTGCATTATTATAGGAATAGGGTGCCATTTGAGATTCACCCTGAAAGTGCTCTCTGATGGATGGAGAGGTAATTGCTAGTCAAAGGTATTGATCCACGGTGGCTGGCTGGCATGCAGCCCAATGGAAGGTGAAGGGACATGGCATGGCTTGTAGTGTTGTGATTTATCTATTGAGGGGTGTGTAGCGTTAGGCTAGCTGTAGGAAATGGGCTGGTATCTGTTGACACTCTTATTTTATTGCATGCTACATTAAAGCCTTCCCTTCTTTTAAGAGAGGAATTCTATTCTATTCAAGGCAGCCATATAATATTGAAATATTCTCCCACATATTGTCTTTGAGTTTGTCTTTGACTGTGAGAGATGGATTCAATTCAGCGATACATTTCCTCACTTCACTATACTTGCTCCCAGTAGTTTTAACCTTGTTTATGTGTGAGTGTTAATCCAAAACAGATGTTACCACACCATACCTTAATCCTCTATTTGGGAGGGATACTGTGAGAGGATCTCATTGAGGTTTTGGTGGTTTGATGCTGTGCTGCAGAGTGTATTACAACTTATAAGCAGAGTGCAATACACTGTCCCAGCAATACCACACACCGCTGTCACTATGGGTCTTTAAATGGTGGCTTGCATCTTTTGAGCTGTAACTCATTACACTTTAAAACCATAAGTTCCCAGATGACAGCCATCCTCCACTATCCTAATGTGATGTGATAAAACATTATGACAAGCTGTCGTTTAAAGTGAAGATTCACTGTTTGGGACAACCAAGACTGTGCCATTCCTGTGACATGGTAATTACACGGTGCTCTCTGTCATGATAGATGTCACGTTGTTATTTCAACGTCTGAATAAAATACTGTATATTCCAAAGGGAGAACTGTAGTGGGTTTTCAATGATTGGCAAAAGCCAACACAATCCAATGGAATTGGACTGCCAACAGAAGACAAAGGAGCCAACCAACAATGTCCAATACCATGTACACTCTTAGAAAAAAGGGATTCCAAGAGGGTTCTTTGACCGTCTCCTTAGGATAACCCTTTTTGGTTCTAGGTAGAACCCTGAAACAAAAAGGACCGAAACCTGGGACCAAACGGGTTCTACCTGGATCCAAAAAGGGTTCTTCAAAGGCTTATCCTATGGTAACAGCTGAAGAACCCTTTTAGGCTCTAGAGAGCATCTTTCTTTTATGTACTATAACTAGGGCCAAGAGTTTTCCTTGAAAATATTACGTGGCCAGGAATAACTCCTGGCCCATACAGTATATCCCTTCTTTATCTGACTGTACAATCACTGTACTGTATTGTACTTGGTCTTATGATAACAGCACCCGATATGTTAACTAATTGATCCATAAGTGCCTTTACTTTATTTCATCAATGGGGATTTCAAGATGAATCTCCTTTGATAAATCACCGGCCACATGCCCTTGGTGTGATGTATGGAGCATTGTTAAACATTTAAATCCTCTACCAGTACCACAGCCTGCAGTATGTACATATAATTCATACTGAGGGGGACTAGCTATTTGTGTTCTGTGCATTCTGTGAGGGAGATTGAGAGATAGGCAGAGAGGCAGAGGGAGAGAGCGAGATAAGCAGCAGCTCTCTGTAACTAATATATTAATGGGAGCAGCGTCTTGCCTCTGGCCCTCATAGGAACCCATTAATATACACTAAGTGATGGTATGAGAAAACACTTTTCTATCAGTCTGTCACTCTGTTTCTGTACAGAATACAAGAGGCTGTATGTATTAAGTGGTTGAAGTGCTAATTTAGGATCTATTTTGCCTTTTAGATCACAATGAGTAAGGTTACATGAACAGGGGGGACCTGATCCTAGATCAGCACTGACCAGTATCAAAGCTAAGCGCTCAAAATAAAACCATATTGCTGAATTGCAGCTCTGGATCCACTCTTGCTAAGCCATGTATGAAAATATTAATGGTATCAATAGTGAATGCTGCTGTTCAGTACAGTACATCACCCTCGTGCTTGGTTGTACTTTTAATGGAGGCACTTTAGACAGCTTAAAGTTTGAAAGTTGAAAATCGAAAATCAAAATGAGGATGGAGAGAATATTGTTAGAGGGGTGAGAGACAGAGAGAGAGCGAGAGAGATGAAGTGATGACCGGCTTGAAAAGCAGATGGATGGATGGAATAACAGTTCTCAGTTGGAGAGATTGAAGAGGAGGTAGACTGCTTATCCTCAACTGGCTTTGGCATGATGATGTTGTGACTGGTCATGGTCCATAGACGTCCAGCTGAGAGCAGCAGTCACCAGTCTGGATGGTGGTACTGTAGACAGCCCAGTTAAGTCAATGATTTATATGTACACTAGAGGACTGATAGGGGGCGCTGTGTTGAAGCCACTGCGCCTCCACAGTGCCCTCACCATTGTAAACAATATTTTGGAAACTATAGAAATGCCACATTTATTCTATTACACACAGCTTCATGCAAACTTTTACAATAAAATATATATTTTTTAAATCCTTCAAGTATAATTTTTTAGAGATGACTAATGTTACTGACACCACTACAACAACAAAAATACTTAAATACGTGCGTTACTACAGATCCTGGTTCAATACCGGGCTGTGTCGCAGCCGGCCGCGTCCGGGAGACCCATGAGGCGACGCACAATTGTCCCAGCATCGTCCGGGTTAGGGAAGGGTTTGGCCAGCCGGGATGTCCTTGTCCCATCGCGCTCTAGTGACTCCTGTGGCGGGCCGGGTGCATGCATGCTGACACAGTCACCAGGTGCAGGGTGTTTCCTCCGACACATTGGTGGCTTCCGGTTTAAGCATGCGTTGTGTCAAGAAGCAGTGAGGCTTGGCGGGTTTGTTGTTTCGGAGGACGCACAGCTCTCGACCTTCGCCTTTCCAGTCCGTATGGGAGTTGCAGCGATGGGACAAGGCTGTAACTACCAATTGGAAATGAAAAGAAAAGAAAGATATACATTTAAGTGAAATACTGTAGAATTCCGTTCATTCCTATGGAGGACTGCTCCTACTGGGGAGTCCCAATATGGCCGACCGGTGGCTTCAAAGACTCTCAATGGCCAATACATAGAATCAGCAACCCAGGGTTTATATACATCATTGGCCCCAGTACCCTCAATGACACCCAAGGACAGAGCAGGCATCATTAAACAGTACAGTCAGTGGTTAACAAGAAGTACTGCAAATGACCATCGACAGCTACCTCCTCTTTCTCTCTTTGTTTCTCACACTAATTTTCTTACGCATTATTCTTACACAATATTATATTTTCTCGATTTCTCTTTCTATCTCTTTCTCCATTTTTCACATGCAATACTCTTTCTCCTTTTCTCTCCCGGACTCTTTCTCTCTCTCTCCTCTATCTCATACACACGGATTAATGAGTGTATACAGATTGCATCTTTGATCTCATTATGTGTGATGATGGCACAGTAATAAGGTTTTACATTCTGCTGTGTTGCCTGATATACAGGGCTCAACATTGGCTTAAAATTACTTCCCCACCTCAGCTAATGGCACTGTGGGGGTGTGCGTGTGCGTGTGCGTGTGCGTGTGCGTGTGCGTGTGTGTGTGTGTGTGTGTGTGTGTGATCTATGTGTTTGTTTTATACGTCCTGGGGTACAGTTTCAATATATATGCAGAATAGAACAGAAAAATATTGTTTTCATGCAGCATAACTGAGGTGATGCATTGAGTTCTTCAGGCAACAATTACAGCACTATCATCATATGGTAAGTAGTACAGTGTTATCATGTTACAGCCTTGAGAATGGAGATCCTGAGTTATACAGGTTGAAATATACATTGGATTTAAAATAAGCAGTGGAATGATTCAGGGGAAAATGTGACAGAGAATAGGAAGATACACTATGTGGACACCCCTTCAAATTAGTGGATTCGGCTATTTCAGCCACACCCGTTGCTGATTGATGTATAAAATAGAGCACACAGTCATGCAATCTCCTTAGACAAACACTGGCAGTAGAATGGCCCGTACTGAAGAGCTCAATGACTTTCAACGTGGCACCGTTATGGGATGCCACCTTTCCAACAAGTCAGTTCCTAAAATGTCTGCCCTGCTAGAGCTGCCCCCGGTCAACTGTAAGTGCTGTTATTGTGAAGTAGAAACATCTAGGAGCAACAACGGCTCAGCTGCGAAGTGGTAGGCCACACAAGCTCACATAACGGGGACCGCCGAGTGCTGAAGCGCATAAAAATCGTCTGTCCTCGGTTGCAACACTCACTACCGAGTTCCAAACTGCCTCTGGAAGCAATGTCAGCACAAGAATTGTTCGTCGGGAGCTTCATGAAATGGGTTTCCATGGCCGAGCAGCCGCACACAAGCCTAAGATCACCATGCAAAATGCCAAGTGTCGGCTGGAGTGGTGGACTCTGGAGCGGTGGAAACTTGTTCTCTGGAGTGATGAATCATGCTTCACCATCTGGCAGTCCGACGGACAAATCTGGGTTTGGCTAGTGCCCGGAGAACGGTACCTGCCCGAATGCATAGTGCCAACTGTAAAGTTTGTTGAAGGAGGAGTAATGGTCTGGGGCTGTTTTTCATGGTTGGTCTAGGCCCCTTAGTTCCAGTGAAGGGAAATCTTAACGCTACAGCATACAATGACATTCTAGACGATTCTGTGCTTCCAACTTTGTGGCAACAGTTTGGGGAAGGCCCTTTCTTGTTTTAGCATGACAATTCCCCTGTGCACAAATCAAGGTCCATACAGAAATGGTTTATCGAGATCGGTGTGGAAGAACTTGACTGGCCTGCACAGAGCCCTGACCTCAAACCCATCCAAAACCTGTGGGATGAATTTGAATGCCAACTGTCAGGCCTAATTGCCCAACATCAGTGCCCGACCTCACTAATGCTCTTGTGGCTGAATGGAAGCAAGTCCCTGCACCAATGTTCCAACATCTAGTGGAAAGCCTTCCCAGAAGAGTGGAGGGTGTTATAGCAGTAAATGGGGGACCAACTCCGTATTAATGCCCATGATTTTGGAATGAGATGTTCGACAAGCAGGTGTCCACATACTCTTGGCCATGCAGTGTAGCTCCTCTTTCACTTGCTGTTTGGGAAGTTTAAATGCCCTCTAGTCAGTATATGACTTTGGCATGCTAGTGCGTGTGTGTTTTGGAGGTTTGTGTGCCCTTCAATGGTGTATGTGTGTGTCAGTGTGTGTGTGTGTGTGTGTGTGTGTGTGTATGTTTGTGTGTTTGTGCCACAGGGCCAGGTTGTCTAATTGGCAGAGCTGAGGTCACCCCCTGCCACGGGCATCTGGACAGATACTCTGAAGCATGGAATCTCTCTGACAAAAACACTGCGCCACACACATGTACTGTACACACACACAAACTGCCGTGCACCGCACACACTGCCACATGCCAAAGCATCGTCACCGTTCCAAACTCTCCTTTTAATTTATTCACCAATGCAACCTCCCTCACCCAACTACCTACCCGTGGCATATATAGTAAACAACACACACACACACACAATAATAGAAAATTGGATGTAACAAATGTATCACTAGCCACTTTAAAACAATTTTGTATATAATGTTTACATATCCGACATTACTCATATCAAATGTATACACTGTACTCTATACCATCTACTGAATCTTGCCTATGCCATTCGGCCAACGACTCAAATCTCTAGCCACTTTAATAATTAAAAAGTGAATGTAATAAATGTATCACTAGCCACTTTAAACGATGCCATTTATATAATGTTTACATATCCTACATTACTCATCTCATATGTATATACTGTACTCTATACCATCTACTGAATCTTGCCTATGCCATTCGGCCAACGACTCAAATCTCTAGCTACTTTAATAATTAAAAAGTGAATGTAATAAATGTATCACTAGCCACTTTAAACGATGCCATTTATATAATGTTTACATATCCTACATTACTCATCTCATATGTATATACTGTACTCTATACCATCTACTGCATCTTGCCTATGCCGGTCAGCCATCGCTAATCCATATATTTATATGTACATACTCGTATTCATTCCTTTACACTTGTGTGTATAAAGTAGTTGTTGTGAATTTGTTAGATTACTTGTTAGATACTACTGCATGGTCGGAACTAGAAGCACAAGCATTTCGCTACACTTGCATAAACATCTGCTAACCATGTGTATGTGACAAATACCATTTGATTTGATTTGTCACACACACACCTCCATACTGTTCTTGTTTGGTGATGTTCTATAGGAACTGTATCTCTCAATTCTTTCTGCTGTTTGGCCAGAGGGAGAGAATGTGGGCGCTTATTGGGCCTGCTGATTGGGCCTCTCTCTCTCTCTCTCTCTCTCTCTCTCTCTCTCTCTCTCTCTCTCTCTCTCTCTCTCTCTCTCTCTCTCTCTCTCTCTCTCTCTCTCTCTCTCAATGGATGGATGGAATGTCAGTGTGTGTGTTTCCTTGTGTGTCTGCGTTGATTTGTGTGTGGGTGTTTCTACCCCCCAACCCTTTGCTTTGCCATCACTTTCTACTGTTTGTTTCCTGGCAGACTCTCAATGTGTTCTCTCTCAGTTCCCTATGGATCCTACCTAGTACTGTACACTTGAACTCTAGCACAGCTAAAGGCACATCACAGACGGTCCTGGAATGAATATAAGACTGAGATAGGTGGTCAGCAAAAGGTCCAAATGCTTAGACGCATGCACACACAGGCACGCACACACAGACACGTACAGACACAAAAACACACACACACGCACACACACACATTGCTGAACTGTAATATTAACCACTAGTTTGGCTGATTCTTGTCATGCCTATAGCTTGACAGTCTCTCTCTCTCTCTCTCTCTCTCTCTCTCTCTCTCTCTCTCCCACTGTCTCTTTCTCCCTCCCCTGACTCTCTACCACTCTCTCTCTCTCTCTCTCTCTTGCTCTCTCTTTCTCTCCTTCCATCTCTCCCCCCTCTCTCTATCTCTTTTATCTCCTTAGTACAGGAGTGTAGGTCTGTATATGCCTATGCCCTGCTATGTTATAAGTCTATAAGGGATACATTCTAAGGGATAAAGTGCTTGCGGCAGCATTCTTGCCCCTCTCTCCAACTCTCCCCAAATCTGAGCCAGCACATCTGATATAGCCCAAGGCCAAGGTTTTAACTCCCTCCCTCCAACCCTACCCCTTTTTCCAATAGCCTCCCTCCCTCTGTTCTAATCTATCGTTGTCTTTCACACTGTAGCTTCTTTAGCTACACTTGCATGTTGTTCTCTTTGTCATCTACTCATTGATTTGCTCGCTCCTTTCTTTTACTGCCCATTTTTCTGTTGTCTTCCAACCCCTTTCTATCTCTCCATTAGGGTTGCACATTTTGGAGAATATTCAGAGGTGGAAACTTTCCGTGGGAATTAATGGGAATATATGGGAATTAACGGAAATATATGCAAATTAGTATTAATACCATTTAAATGTAGATGTTTTTTTTCTCCCTGGACCTCCTCAATGTCCACCTCTTGAACTTTATACTCTGAGGCCTCATCTTCACTGTCACTTTCCAACCTTGTTGAGGATGGCTCGTTGTTAGGCTCAAAAAAGCCTCAAATTTGCCCGGATGGTCACCAATTTTTCAACCCTTTTATTGGTCAGCCTGTTGCGTGCTTTGGTGTGTGTGTTACCAAACAAGGACCTGTTGCGCTCTGAGGCAGCTGATGTTGGTGGGATTTGGAGGATGATGGAGGCAACAGGGGAAAGAGCCTCAGATCCACAAAGTCCCTTCCACCAGGTGGCTGATGAGATATGTTGGCACGACTGCCATATTGCATCTCCATCCCAAAGCCCTTGCTTGGAAGTGTACTTCGTCAGACTGCCAAGAACCTTTCCCTCATCCAGGCCAAGGTGGCGAGACACGGTAGTGATGACACCATAGGCCTTGTTGATCTCTGCACCAGACAGGATGCTCTTGTCAGCATACTTGGGGTCCAACATGTACGCTGCGGCGTGAATGGGCTTCAGGCAGAAGTCTTCATGCTTTTTGATGTATTTCAGAACTGCAGTTTCCTCTGCTTGGAGCAACAGTGAAGTGGGCAGGGCAGTACAGATTTCTTCTCTTACATCTGCAAGCAGAGTCTGAACATCATACACTATGGCATTGTCTCCCTCAATCCGTGCAATGGCCACTGCTATAGGTTTCAGGAGTTTCAGGCTGCTTACCACTCTCTCCCAAAATACATAATCCAGGAGGATCCTCTCGATGGGGCTGTCCATATTGGCAGACTGTGATATGTCCATTTCTTGGAGAGACTCCTTCCCCTCCAGGAGACTGTCAAACATGATGACAACACCACCCCAACGGGTATTTTCAGGGCAGCTTCAATGTGGTGCTCTTATTCTTCTCACTTTGCTTGGTGAGGTAGATTGCTGCTATAACTTGATGACCCTTCACATACCTAACCATTTCCTTGGCTCTCTTGTAGAGTGTATACATTGTTTTCAGTGCCATGATGTCCTTGAGGAGCAGATTCAATGCATGAGCAGCACAGCCAATGGGTGTGATGTGAGGGTAGGACTCCTCCACTTTAGACCAAGCAGCCTTTATGTTCGCAGCATTCTCTGTCACCAGTGCAAATACCTTTTGTGGTCCAAGGTCATCCTTCAGCTCATCTGCAATGTAGAGACCGGTGTGTCTGTTGTCCCTTGTGTCTGTGCTCTTGTAGAGTACTGGTTGAGGGGTGGAGATGATGTAGTTAATTATTCCTTGCCCACGAACATTCGACCACCATCAGAGATGATTGCAATACAGTCTGCTTTCTCTATGATTTGGTTGACCTTTACTTGAACTCTGTTGAACTCTGCATCCAGCAAATGAGTAGATAAAGCGTGTCTGGTTGGAGGGGTGTATGCTGGGTGAAGAACATTCAGAAATCTCTTCCAATACACATTGCCTGTGAGCATCAGAGGTGAACCAGTTGCATACACGGTTCGAGCAAGACATTCATCAGAATTTCTCTGACTATGTTCCTCCATTGAGTCAAAAAAAACTTCTGATTCCAGGAGGACCATGAGCTGTTGCTATCGATAAGGTGTCTGATTCATCATTTTCACCTCGACTAGAAGTAGAGAGACTTTTGTCAGAGGTTGCTTGTTGTGAGCGCTGAGGGAACTTTATGCACTTGGCCAGATGATTCTTCATCTTTGTTGCATTCTTCACATATGATTTGGCACAGTATTTGCAAATGTACACAGCTTTTCCTTCTACATTAGCTGCAGTGAAATGTCTCCACACATCAGATAGTGCCTGTGGTATTTTCATGTAAAGATGGTAAAGATTAGAACAAAAGTAGTAAAAAAAAATGTACAGATAAATAGTTAAGCAGTTAGATTAAACAACTCTTTTGTAAGATAAATGTTTTAAAATGAAACGGAAATTGAAACGGTGAATTAACACTCCTCAGTTTTTTAATTTTTTTATTTCACCTTTATTTAACCAGGTAGGCAAGTTGAGAACAAGTTCTCATTTACAACTGCGACCTGGCCAAGATAAAGCAAAGCAGTTCGACACATAGCTTGCAGGCTCAAGCAAGCTAAAACCCACATGGTAGCAAAACTAACTAGCAGAAATTGTTAACAAGTTAGACATTATTTAAACACACTTTGCTGTAAGCTACTATTTACTAGTTAACAAAAAATTATGTATGTCATATAAAATATATTCACCCCACCCAGTATTGTAATCAAAACCAGATAGCATGTAGTCCTTGGCTCAGACAGTGTAGTAGTGTGGGCTCAATAGCATCTCATTAGTGTGCAAGATCTTGAGAATCAGCTGTACATGAAGAGTGATGGAAGAGTGCACTGTGCATGCAGAAGGTTGCAATTCAATTGAATTGGGGATAGTTTAACCAAAATATGCCACAATACCTAGAATTGCCTTATGTGTATCCGTCAAAAAAGGCTCACTGTTATAAGCTAACTTTTTTGATGAATATAGAGCAAAACTTAACTTCCCATGGAACATTTCTGGAAAGTTTCCGACCGTTTGCAACCCTACTCTCCATCTATCCATACCCTGTCTGTCCCATTCTTTCTCACTGTCGCTCTCTCCCTCTCTCTTTAATTTGGTCGCTGATTTTCCTGTGATGTGGGGGCTGAATAGAGGAGCTGTCACAGGAGCTCAGTTCTGGCCCGCTGCCTTCCTCCGCTCACACACACGCACACGCACGCACACACACACACACACACACACACACACACACACACACACACACACACACACACACACACACACACACACACACACACACACACACACACACACACACACACACACACACACACACACACACACACACACACACACACACACACACACACACACACACACACACACACACACACACACACACACACACACACACACACACACACACGCTCACTCACTGTAAACCTTTCCGACATACTGCAAACTTCACATTCTCCCACTCCCACTGTGCAATGGTCAGACCAACAAACACACGTCCTGTCTCACAGACTCACTCTAAACCTCACACAGTGTTTCTGTTTCTCACACCCACACTGTGGTCCTCCTTTGAGCCACAATTTAGGAATAACAGAAGAGATGTTATAGGGTTGGAAAACATACCCTTTACCAGCACAATGACGTATGGAATACACAATAACATTTGGTATCATCACTCCCTGCAGCAATAGAGGAAATTTATTCTGTAGAGGAAGCTTAAGTTCTATTATATCTGGCAGACTATTTCAGCACACAGTTTTCTCCTCAACACGGTACCACAGCCAGAATTGTAGTCACAATATGCAGTATTCTTAACACAGCATACTTGAAATTGAGGAAGGTCCATTTTTCTGCTTTCTGCTTATAGTTCAGTGACTTCCTCAAATATTTGTGTCAACATACAGTGACCCGCTCTCTCAGTCGACACTTCCAGCTAATGGGTTGTATTTACTAAGAGGAAGTAGAGAAAACACAACACTGTGTGTGTGTGTGTGTGTGTGTGTGTGTGTGCGTGCGTGCGTGCGTGCGTGGTCCTGTGTGCACATACGTACACGTTTGCGCGTGTGCATATGTCTGTATGTGCTCATATACTTTGTGGTTGCTTCCTAGCTGTCTGTCTGTCTGTCAGGGTAATTGACAGCCATGGTGTGATGCGTATCATGTGTTTGGTTCTGCTGGTCTTAGATCAGCTCACACTGGTCTTACTCAGGGCTACTGACTGCTGTCTGAAATGGCACCCTATCCCCTCTAAAGTGCACTAAAAGTAGTGTATTATATAGGGCATAGGGTGCCATTTTGGACACAGACAGTGACTGCTGTCCACGACAACCCCCAGTAAAAGGGGAAGTGATCTATCTAGTCTTCAACATCCTTTCCCTTCAGCAGTGATGTGCAACCTGTCCTCATACATGTCTAGTAGTTTGACAAGGAGTACAAATACAAAACATCTACTCTCTCCATTCTATATTTTCATTTAGATTTATCTCTCTCATACGTTTTACATTTGAGTCATTTAGCAGATGCTCTTATCCAGAGAGACTTACAGTAGTGAGTGCATACATTTTCTTGTTTGTTTGTACTGGTCCCCAGTGGGAAGCAAACCCACAACTCTGGTGTTGCAAACCCCATGCTCTACCAACTGAACCACACGGGACCCATACTCATACTTACTCTGAGCGATCACAGACAGACAGACAGACAGACAGACAGACAGACAGACAGACAGACACACACACACACACACACACACACACACACACACACACACACACACACACACACACACACACACACACACACACACACACACACACACACACACACACACTCAATCAATCAATCAATCAATCAAATGTATTTATAAAGCCCTTCTTACATCAACTGATCTTACATCTGTCACAGAGTGCTGTACAGAAACCCAGCCTAAAACCCCAAACAGCAAACAATGCAGGTGTAAAAGCACGGTGGTTAGGAAAAACTCCCTAGAAAGGCCAGAACCTAGGAAGAAAGAGGAACCAGGCTGTGAGGGGCGGCCAGTCCTCTTCTGGCTGTGCCGGGTGCAGATTATAACAGAACATGGAGAAGATTTTAAAATGTTCATAGAACAGACAGAACAGTTGAAACTGGAGAAGCACTGGGGACATCAAGGAGTCATCAGGCCAGGTAGGCCTTGAGGAATGGTCCTAATGCTCAGGTCCTCAGAGAGAGAGAGAGAGAGAGAGAGAGAGAGAGAGAGAGAGAGAGAGAGAGAGAGAGAGAGAGAGAGAGAGAGAGAGAGAGAGAGAGAGAGAGAGAGAGAGAGAGAGAGAGAGAGAGAGAGAGAGAGAGAATACTTAAATTCACACTGGATAAGAGAGGAGAAATACTCAAGATATAACAGACGGACCCTAGCCCCCGACACTACTGGAGGCTGAGACAGGAGGGGTTGGGAGATACTGTGGCCCTGTCCGACGATACCCCCGGACAGGGCCAAACAGGCAGGATATAACCACACCCACTCTGCCGGGGGGGGGGGCAACCCGGACAGGAAGATCACGTCAGTGACTCAACCCACTCAAGCGACGCAACCCCCCCAGGGACGGCATGGAAGAGCACCAGTAAGCCAGTGACTCAGCCCCTGTAATAGGGTTAGAGGCAGAGAATCCCAGTGGAGAGGGGAACCGGCCAGGCAGAGACAGCAAGGGTGGTTCGTTGCTCCAGTGCCTTTCCGTTCACCTTCACACTCCTGGGCCAGACTACACTCAATCATAGGACCTACTGAAGAGATGAGTCTTCAATAAAGACTTAAAGGTTGAGACCGAGTCTGCGTCTCTCACATGGATAGGCAGACCATTCCATAAAAATGTAGCTCTATAGGAGAAAGCCCTGCCTCCAGCTGTTTGCTTAGAAATTCTAGGGACAGTAAGGAGGCCTGCGTCTTGTGACTGTAGTGTACGTGTAGGTATGTACGGCAGGACCAAATCGGAAAGATAGGTAGGAGCAAGCCCATGTAATGCTTTGTAGGTTAGCAGTAAAATCTTGAAATCAGCCCTTGCCTTAACAGGAAGCCAGTGTAGAGAGGCTAGCACTGGAGTAATGTGATCAAATTTGTTGGTTCTAGACAAGATTCTAGCAGCCGTGTTTAGCACTAACTGAAGTTTACTTAGTGCTTTATCCGGGTAGCCGGAAAGTAGAGCTTTGCAGTAGTCTAACCTAGAAGTGACAGCTGTGTGCCATCCGCATAGCAGTAAAAGTTAACATTATGTTTCCGAATGACATCACCAAGAGGTAAAATATATAGTGAAAACAATAGTGGTCCTAAAACAGAGCCTTGAGGAACACCGCAATTTACAGTTGATTTGTCAGAGGACAAACCATCCACAGAGACAAACTGATATCTTTCTGACAGATAAGATCTAAACCAGGCCAGAACTTGTCCGCGTAGACCAATTTGGGTTTCCAATCTCGGGGGATATGGTCACTAGTGTAACGAGGAGGTGAGGCCTCATTTAACACAGTAAATTCATCAGGCTTAAGCCATGTTTCAGTCAGGCCAATCACATCAAGATTATGATCAGTGATTAGTTCATTGGCTATAACTGCCTTGGAAGGGAGGGATCTAATCTAAGTAACCCTATTTTGAGATGTGAGGTATCACAATCTCTTTCAATAATGGCAGGAATGGAGTAGGTCTTTATTCTAGTGAGACGCACACACACACACACACACACACACACACACACACACACACACACACACACACACACACACACAAACACAACCCGTCCCCCTCCCTATACACATGTCTACCTTGTCCCCTTCTATCTCTTTATTCCTCCCATTGATTCCCCTTCCCCCCTGGTCCCTGTGGCCTGTTAACAGCATGATAGATGATCAGGCTTTGATCCACCGTCACTCACTGGCAGTGAGGTCAGCACCACCGGCCCCAACGGCCATGTAAAGACAGATCCCCAAAATAACTTCTGTCTTGGTGTGACTTTGACTGCCCAGTTCCAATGTGTGGGGGTGAGGGATGTACGGGGAAGAGGGATGTGTGTGTCAGCTCTTGCAGAGTGGGATGGGCGGTGAGCCTCCATACCAACCACTATAGTGTCCCACGACTAGATCATAGCAAGTCAAGGGAAAGTGAACGTTTGTCCCCTTGGCCTTGCACTATTATGGCCAATATCTTACACCCCATTGGAACACACTGTGGACTGGAGTACAGGGTCAGATAATATACAGTTATTTGTGTTTATTTTTTGTTGCTTGTGTCTGTTCCAATTCTACATGATATACTGTAATAAAGAGATCCTAACCTTTCCAACAAAGGCAGAAGAACGTGTAGTGGTTATCAATACTTCCACATAACTCTTTTAATAGTGCCCTGAGGGCGCCACTAACCCAGTGGCCTGGTTTCACCACAACACAGCTGTGTACTGGAGCACTCTGGAAGTGTTGTGCTGATATCAGTCACACAGACAGAATGGGACTGGGTAACTTATCCTGTTAGAGCTAGAGAGGGGCGCTGTTTTCTAGCCTAGACTATATATCACATATAACACCTTGCGCTGTACAGTCACAGTGGCATGGCAGTTAATAGTGATTTTACCATAGCTTTGATTTTGGGCCAAGATCCTGGTTTTTGCGGCCAACCATGTCTTCAAACTCTGCTTGTATAGACACTGCAGCTATTGCAATTGTATGTTATAAGGAGGGCTGTGTGTGTGTGCTGTCGTTCTGTTGTGGGTAGAGAACACCTGAATATTTCATGGCGAGCGGCAGCAACGGGATCTGATCGCTAGTGTGTGTGTGCAACTGTGCGTGTGTCCATGTGTGTGTGATCTCTCCGTTTCATTCCTCCGTAGTGTCTGCAGACAATTCCCTGAAAAGGAGAGGCACTTAACTGCTCTGAAACGCCACTTACCTTGGGAGAGGGCGGAGGTATGCAGTCTGGCCATGCAATATACATTCTAGACCATACTATAGCAATTTGGAGAGAGAGTGCAAATGTATAGGTAAATATCAAGTCAGTCGGTCACACACAATAGAGGAATATCAACTCTGTCTCTGTCTTTCTGTCTCTATCTCCCTTTCTCCTTATTATCTCTCTCTCTTCTATCTCTCTCTGTCTTTTTCTTTCTATCCCTCTCTCCTTATTCTCTCCCTTCTATCTCACACCCTGTCTCTCTTCTCTCCCTTTCTCTCTCTGTCTCGTTCTCTCTGTCTCTCTCTCTACCTCTGCCTACATTGTCATTTTGTCACTGTGTAAAGTGGTGCAGTAGGTGTTTGCTAATTCTCTCCATGTACTGTAGCAGATGGTGGCTTCAAAAAGCTGAAAACGTTCCAGACAAGCAAAATATATACCCTGATTTAACATTTATAGCAGCCTATTTCTCTGCTTCCGTCCCAAATGGCACCCTATTCTATATGTTGTGCACTAGTAGTGTTCAAAAGTAGAGCACTATATAGGGCTTAGGGTGCCATTTGGGATGCATGTTCTGTTAGAGCCTAAAGAAATGTATGATACATTTCGCAAAGTGAGAGGGACATATGTGTTCTTAATGAGTTACGATGCTCGACTCATATTATGTGGTTGTTCCAGCCTCTGTGTTCCAATGCACTTATTGTGAGTCACTCTGAAGTTTCTGCAGAGTGTATTGCAGTTGTTATGCATTGTCTTTCTGGTATATATCAACTTTTCCTTCTCTAGTCTATATGTCTTTTGAACCATGCATCCCACTGCTGGCTTGCCTCTGAAGGTAAGCAGGGTAGTTTCTGGTCGGTCCCTGGATGGAAGACCATATGCTGCTGGTGTTGGAAGGCCAGTAAGAGACATTCTTTCCTCTGGTCTAAAAAAATATCCCAAAAAGTATTATTATTATTATTATTATTATTTCACCTTTATTTAACCAGATAGGCTAGTTGAGAACAGTTCTCATTTACAACTGCGACCTGGCCAAGATAAAGCAAAGCAGTTCGACACATACAACAACACAGAGTTACACATGGAATAAACAAACATACAGTCAGTAATACAGTCGAAAAAAAAATCCATATACAGTGTGTGCAAATGAGGTAAGATAAGGGAGGTAAGGCAATAAATAGGCCATGGTGGCGAAGTAATTACAATATAGCAATTAAACACTGGTATGGTAGATGATGTGCAAGTAGAGATACTGGGGTGCAAAGGAGCAAGATAAATAAATAAATACAGTATGGGGATGAGGTAGTTGGATGGGCTATTTACAGATGGGCTATGTACAGGTGTAGTGATCTGTGAGCTGCTCAGACAGCTGGTGCTTAAAGCTAGTGAGGGAGATATGAGTCTCCAGCTTCAGTGATTTTTGCAGTTCGTTCCAGTCATTGGCAGCAGAGAACTGGCAGGAAAGGGGGCCAAAGTAGGAATTGGCTTTGGGGGTGACCAGTGAAATATACCTGCTGGAGCGCGTGCTACGGTTGGGTGATGCTATGGTGACCAGTGAGCTGATAAGGCGGGGCTTTACCTAGTAAAGACTTGTAGATGACCTGGAGCCAGTGGGTTTGGCGACGAGTATGAAGCGAGGGCCAGCCAACGAGAGCATACAGGTTGCAGTGGTGGGTAGTATATGGGGCTTTGGTGACAAAATGGATGGCACTGTGATAGACTGCATCCAATTTGTTGAGTAGAGTGTTTGAGGCTATTTTGTAAATGACATCGCCGAAGTCGAGGATCGGTAGGATGGTCAGTTTTACGAGGGTATGTTTGGCAGCATGAGTGAAGGAGGCTTTGTTGTGAAATAGGAAGCCAATTCTAGATTTAATTTTGGATTGGAGATGCTTAATGTGAGTCTGGAAGGAGAGTTTACAGTCTAACCAGACACCTAGGTATTTGTAGTTGTCCACATATTCTAAGTCAGAACCGCTCAGAGTAGTGATGCTGGACGGGCGGGCAGGTGCGGGCCCAATGCCCCAGGTCAGTGATTGGGGACATTGTCTTGGGTAGGATGCCGTCTTTCTGATGGGACGTTAAACGGGTGTTCTGACCATCTGTGGTCACTAAAGATCCCATAGCACTTATTGTAAGAGTAGGGGTGTTAACCCCGGTGTCATGGCTAAATTCCCAATCTGGCCCTCATACAGTGCCTTGCAAAAGTATTCATCCCCCTTGGCGTTTTTCCTATTTTGTTGTATTACAACCTGTAATTTAAATTGATTTTTATTTGGATTTCATGTAATGGACATACACAAAATAGTCCAAATTGGCAAAGTGAAATTTAAAAAATAACTTGTTTCAAAAAATTCTAAAAAATTCTAAACGGAAAAGTGGTGCGTGCATATGTTTTCACCCCCTTTACCATGAAGCCCTTAAATAAGATCTGGAGCAACCAGTTACCTTCAGAAGTCACATAAATAATGCAATCTAAGTGTCACATGATCTGTCACATGATTTCAGTATATATATACCTGTTCTGAAAGGCCCCAGAGTCTGCAACACCACTAAGCAAGGGGCACCACCAAGCAAGCGGCACCATGAAGACCAAGGAGTTCTCCAAACAGGTCAGGGACAAAGTTGTGGAGAAGTACAGATCAGGGTTGGGTTATAAAAAAATATCTGAAACTTTGAACATCCCACGGAGCACCATTAAATCCATTATTAAAAAATTGAAAGAATATGGCACCACAACAAACCTGCCAAGAGAGGGTCGCCCACCAAAACTCACGGACCAGGCAAGGAGGGCATTAATCAGAGAGGCAACAAAGAGACCAAAGATAACCCTGAAGGAGATGCAAAGCTCCACAGCAGATATTGGAGTATCTGTCCATAGGTCCACTTTAATCTACACTCCACAGAGCTGGGCTTTACGGGAGAGTGGCCAGAAAAAAAACATTGCTTAAAGAAAAAATAAGCAAAAACAAAAGGCATGTGGGACACTCTCCAAACATATGGAAGAAGGTACTCTGGTCAGATGAGACTAAAATGTAGCTTTTTGGCCATCAAGGAAAACGCTATATCTGGCGCAAACACTTCTCATCACCCCGTGAAGCATGGTGGTGGCAGAATCATGCTGTGGGGATGTTTTTCATCGACAGGGACTGGGAAACTGGTCAGAATTAAAGGAATGATGGATGACGTTAAATACAGGGACATTATTGAGGGAAACCTGTTTCAGTCTTCCAGAGATTTGAGACTGGGATGGAGGTTCACCTTCCAGCAGGAAAATGACCCTAAGCATACTGCTAAACACTCGTGTGGTTTAAGGGGAAATATTTAAATGTCTTGGAATGGCCTAGTCAAAGCCCAGACCTCAATCTAATTGAGAATCTGTGGTATGACTTAAAGATTACTGTACACCAGCAGAACCCATCCAACTTGTAGGAGCTGGAGCAGTTTTGCCTTGAAGAATGGGCAAAAATCCCAGTGGCTAGATGTGCCAAGCCTATAGAGACATACCCCAAGAGACTTGCAGCTGTAATTGCTGCAAAAGGTGTCTCTACAATGTATTGACTTTGGTGGGGGTGAATAGTTATGCACGCTCAGTTTTCCGTTTTTTTGTCTTATTTCTTGTTTGTTTTACAATAATAATTATTTTGTATCTTCAAAGTGGTAGGCATGTTGTGTAAATCAAATGATACAAACACCCAAAAAATCTATATTAATTCCAGGTTAAGGCAACAAAATAGGAAAAATGCCAAGTGGTGTGAATACTTTTGCAAGCCACTGTACCATCATGGCCACCTAATAATCCCTAGCTTCCAGTTGTCTCATTCATCCCCCCTCCTCTCCCCTGTAACTATTCCTCAGGTTGTTGCTGTAAATGAGAATGTGTTCTCAGTCAACTTACCTGGTAAAATAAGGGTACAAAAAAATTAAAAAAGATGACAAACTATTGAGTCGAGCACGCCAATTCCGCATTCTTTGGTACAGATCAGAACATGGAATTCTCTTCCACCATAGCCAATAATGAAAGTGGGACAGCATGGTCCAGTAGTCCAGTGGCCTAATCAAATCAAATCAAATCAAATTTATTTATAAAGCCCCCCTTTCATCAGCTGATGTCACAGAGTGCTGTACAGAAACCCAGCCTAAAACCCCAAACAGCAAGCAATGCAGGTGTAAAAGCACGGTGGCTAGGAAAAACTCCCTAGAAGGCCAAAACCTAGGAAGAAACCTAGAGAGGAACCAGGCTAATCAATCCATCCCATTGTCCAGACTGGCTGTGTGTGTGTGTGTGCATGTGTGATTGGCTATAGAAGTCATCAGGAAGAGAGCTACAATGGACTGGTGAGCAATCCTAGTTGCATGGGTACTAGTGCTGAGCGATTAACCAACATTATTAAACAACTAATAACCGATGTCGGTTCAATTACGGTTCAATTACTAATTAACTACAGTGACCATAATCCATTGCGCCTATTCTTTCCGGCTCGGACAGATGGATACACTTTTATGCCTGCTACGTTAGGATAAATACACAGACCGCATGAGAGAGGAAAATACACAACACAATGAAGAGAGAGATGGATAGAGACAGTTCATGAAAGTATGCCTTATCTACTTTGAAGAACAAGTAAAATGATTTAGCTCTGCAGCATATGTTAGGCAGGCTAGTCTAGCTAAATAGGATGACACTACAGTATGGGGAGTACAGATAATGTTGTTTGGCTGCTACTGCCTGATGACAGTGCAGTATGGGGAGCACATAGAAGGTTGTCTGGCTGTTTGGCTGCTACTGCCTGATGACAGTGCAGTATGGGGAGCACATAGAAGGTTGTCTGGCTGTTTGGCTGCTACTGCCTGATGACAGTACAGTATGGGGAGCACATAGGTTGTCTGGCTGTTTGGCTGCTACTGCCTGATGACAGTTCAGTATGGGGAGCACATAGAAGGTTGGCTGGCTGTTTGGCTGCTATTGCCTGATGACAGTCCAGTATGGGGAGCACATAGAATATTGTCTGGCTGTTTGGCTGCTACTGCCTGATGACAGTGCAGTATGGGGAGCACATAGAAGGTTGTCTGGCTGCTACTGCCTGATGACAGTGCAGTATGGGGAGCACATAGAAGGTTGTCTGGCTGTTTGGCTGCTACTGCCTGATGACAGTGCAGTATGGGGAGCACATAGAAGGTTGTCTGGCTGCTACTGCCTGATGACAGTGCAGTATGGGGAGCACATAGAAGGTTGTCTGGCTGTTTGGCTGCTACTGCCTGATGACAGTGCAGTATGGGGAGCACATAGAAGGTTGTCTGGCTGCTACTGCCTGATGACAGTGCAGTATGGGGAGCATAGAGAAGGTTGTCTGGCTGTTTGGCTGCTTCTTACTGAGCAGAGATGAGAAATATGATTTTTAAGGAATGAAAAGTAATAAAGTCATCAAATAAATACAATGTAATATACACAACTGAAATATTGTATTATGTCAATGTAATTTCCTATTTTTCTATTGATGTCTACCCAATGTGGACCTGACTGTCACGATCTTCAGTACGGACAGACCAAGACGCAGTGATGCTTCCAGTATACATTTTATTAAATGACGTAACTGGGAAAATAACAAACAGAATGAACGACGATCGTAACGACGACCATAACAAAGCATAAACACTAAGCTATGCTCAAACAATAACCCACAAAACCTAACAGAAAACCCCAAACACATATATGGTTCCCAATTAGAGACAACGACACACAGCTGCCTCTAATTGGGAACCATTACCCCAACATAGAAATAGAACACCTAGAACTCAAAAAATCCTTCACCAAAAACGAAACCTAAACACGCCAGCCTACAACTCTGGCCTGGACGTGACACTGACAGAGACAATGGAATATTTTAAATGTTTTGCCGATTGAATGTCCGCTGTTTTGGGCTTTGGAATTTCCATTAAAAAGCTCTAAAATCATTTTATTCTCACTCTTTCATGATGCATGTGATGTAGATTTTTTTTTTAAACTATTTTTTTATAATTGTTCCCGAAACCGAACTGACCTTAAAAAGCACTAATCGCTCAGCACTAATGGGTACAGGTTTTATAAACTTATAATTTGAAATTGATAATGTACCTGTAACCACCCCAACAAAAAAATAACAAAACAAATGCACATTTGGTCACCATTTTGTTTAAAGTCCACTTGGGTAAATATGTTGGTTTTGTGTTCAATACTGCATGCCCCTGCATATGAAGTAGAGTAGGTCTTCAGGAAAATGGTTTGCCCACCTTGGTAGAGCAGAAACATCGGACTGTGTGTATGTGTGTGCATGTGTGTGGCCGTGGTTGTGTTTGAATTCCCCCAGTGCTGCGTCTTGGCAGTAGGAGAGTAGCACCGTTGTTGGCATTCACGTCAGCCACTCCACAACAGCTACTCCGTGCCTGGTACCCCTCACTGTATCCCTGTCTTTTCTTCCACTTAAGACCCTACTCCTTCTCTCATTCTCTCTCATTCATTGGTGCCGCTCTCTCTCTCTCTCTCTCTCTCTCTCTCTCTCTCTCTCTCTCTCTCTCTCTCTCTCTCTCTCTTTTACACACACACACTCTGTATTTCTCTCTCTCTCTCCCTCCTCTGTCTTGTTGCTGCATAGTGAATGCTGGCAGCCTCTCAAGTCCCCACAGAACTCTGCAACCTACACTATTTTTATGGCTTATTTATTTTTCTTTGGGAGAAATGTGTGTGTGTCAGAGAGAAGGAGTGAGTTTGTGTGGTTGAAAAGCGGTAGCATGTGTGTCCTGTATGTGTGTGTGATGCGCGTGTATGTGTGTGTGTGATGTGTGTGTGTATGTGTGTGTGATGTGCGTGTGTGTGTGTGTGATGTGTGTGTGTATGTGTGTGTGATATGCGTGTGTGATTGGAGTCACAGCATAATGCAGTACAATCATTTGCAACAAATCTCCTCTCACCTTATTCTTCCCTCTTGATTCATATTTCACCTCACCATTCCTCCGATACACAGTTCCATTCCCCTTGAGAATCGTTTAATCACTCTACTCTCCTCTCTGTGAATAACATCAAGAAATCACAGTAATGTTGGATCTGAAAGCATTACAAATACAATACTCCAGTCTCACCCAGGTAAACCTGAATAGAATGGGAAAGGAGAAGGCCAGCCCTCTAACAAATTGCAAATAAACAAATAGCTGTGGGCCAATTGGTTGACCTGTAGCCAAAGTCTTTGATTGAGAGCAAAAGAGAGAGAGAGAGTGAGAGAGCAGGGAGGGGAGCATTCCTTTCCACATAATTAGCTTTCATTTGCATCCCCTAGCCTGGATAACCCTCTTTATCCCTCCTTCTCTCACCCCTTCCCTTCATCCCTCCTTCCCACCCTCTTTATATAAATCTCTCTCTCCATACATGCATGTCAAGCACTTGGTGATCTAGTGTCTGTGAGGTGAGGATCTGATACACATGTCGGTTCCCCCCGGAGACAGACTGAGTCATAAAGACAAAGGGAGCAACAAAGCAGATATGATGAGAGGATGTCAGGAAGAAAGGGGGAGGTAGAGGCTGAGAAGTAGAGGGAGAGTGAGAGATGGAGTAAGCTGAGAAATGAAGAGAGAAAAAGAAGGTGAGAGAGAGGAAGAGGTGCTGGAGGGATAAATAAATAGAGGAGACAGAGAGAAGAGAAGTGTTCTCCACCCTGAAATGCTGGAGGGTTTGGCTTGGCACGCCAGGCATGGTCACCATTCTTTGGAGCATGTTTGTCACAAAGAAACTAGGTTGGCACAGTGTAGAGGGACAAGGTGTATTGTGAGTGAACAGCCCTGGGGATCAGCTTGGTTGACAGGAGAGTACCTTGTTTACAGCTGTCCTGAATGGGGGACAGCTCCTCTTGAAGAAAGTAGGACATCACTGAGACATAACAGAGACAACAACTGCTCCCCGGTCGCGCCAATGACGTGGACGTCGATTAAGGCAGCCCCCCCCCACGCACCTCTCTGATTGGTTGGGTTAAAAGCAGAAGACAGATTTTGGTTGAATGCATTCAGTTGTGCAACTGACTAGAGACACCCTTTCCCTTCCCTTTCCTCCATTAACACCACAGTGATGACAACAGGCAGGTAGATGCACAAGAAACCATAGTGACAACAGCATTACCACAGACAGGTGCTAGTGCTACCCCAGTGAGATGCTATCGGTTGGAGCTAGGAAGAACAGGGAGATTTACATGGCGTAGTTTGCACAGGCGCAACAGAGAGGCTGCTGTATAGGTAAAAGAGTCCAACGAAGTGTACCGCACCTCTAAATGATAACGCTGATTAATCAAATTCCATATGCTGACCAGGTGTCGCAGGAAGGCTAAGAAGATCATCAGGGACCTCAGCCACCCGAGCCACGACCTGTTCTCCCTGCTTCCATCACTCAGACACGGGCAGTATAGGAGCATCATGGCAAAAACTGACTGGCCAATAGCTTCTACCCCTAGACCATTAGGCTGAATAGTCAGCCTTCCTGTCCCCCCCAACAGACATCTACCATGCCCACACCCCAGTGGATATTTATATTTATCATTGTCACAGTTGTAAAAAAGTTATATATTATTCTAATTTTTCTTTATTGTTTCATTCACACCTGCACTGTTGGAGCTCGGAGCTTAAGAATTTCACTGTACACTGCAACTACCTTGTGCATGTGACTAAATAAAAAATATATATCTAATCTAGAATAAATTATTGGTTTTAATAATTAATTTCACCATGCAGAGGAAGATAATTGAAGATGTATTCCCCTCACCATCCAACCCTCATCCTGTCTAGCAGTTTGAGCTGTTGTCTTGTAGTCTGCGGCTGAGTCCTAAATGACACCCTATTCCATTAGTGGTGCACCGCTTTTGACCAGAGCCTGGGTCACAGCCTGACTATCCTTCTACTGCCCCTGCCAAAGTCAACGTATTATGTTGTGAGACAGTTGGGCTCAGCAGGCTCAGACTGTGTGGGTTTAACATTAAGCTGCTGGGCCCTGGGAGAGGGAGAGGTGGGGAAGGAGGGTGAAGAGGTACAAGGAGGAGGGGAGCTGGGGAGGAGAGCTAGAGGGGAGATTGGGGAGGTGATAATGAGAGAGGGAGGTGTTAAGGGTGTAGCTGTGTTGTGGTGCTGGCCTTTTGGGATCCACTGTTGTTGACTCAAACACTGCCTCAGCCAGGCTTTTTAGAATATAAATAAAAATAATTACCTTTATTTAACTAGGCAAGTCAGTTAAGAACAAATTATGGCCTAAACCGGTCAAACCCGGACAATGCTAGGCCAATTGTGCACCACCCTATGGGACTCCCAATCACAGCCGGTTGTGATACAGCCTGGAATTGAACCAGGGTCTGTAAGGGCGCCTCAAGTACTGAGATGCAGTGCCTTAGACCACTGCACCACTCGGGAGCCCCAGGCTATCAGGAAGGGAAGGAAGGAGGAGAGAAGCCTCAGCCTTCCCCTCTCTTAGGGGTTGGGGAATCTGGGTAGGTTGGTGGGGTGGAGAGTTCATCACCAGAGCTCAAAGTCCATTGTTCAAGTGGGGTGTGTGACTGTTGGAGAGTGTGTGTGTCTGCGTTTGACCCTTTCTCTCTCTCGCTCTCTTTCTGTCTCTGTCTTTTTCAGACGTTAGTTTCTCTTGCTTTTTCTTCCGCTGACACTCTGTAGTCTACCGTCTATCTCCCTCGGTCTGAAATACAATTTCTCGCCATTCACTCTTTCCCTCATCTCTCTCTCTCTCTCTCTCTCTCTCTCTCTCTCTCTCTTTTTTATACACCTGATTGGGACACCTGACACTCTCCCCCTCCCCAATCTCTCAAATCCTCAAACACACACAGAAGAACTCCATCACTCCACTTTTTAGGTTTTGAACCTGTAGATAAATGTGCCGTGTCATTGGATGAGACTGTTTGAGAGGAGATAGCATGTCACTTCCCCCTTCTAGTAAAGCCGCTCTGTTCTATGGAAGAGAGGCAGGGCTTGATATGCAAATGCAGCTTGAGGGGGCGGCGGCCAAAAGAGAGTTTGCAGCAATGTGACTCTCTCTCTCTAGGGGCCGGCCCAGCTGAAGCCAGTTGCCCAGCAACAGCCCGGGGAGGAGGGGGGAGTGGCCTAATCTCAACAACTGTTGCCAGAACTGAGCTCCCTCTGTGTGAATGTGAGCCAGCCGGAGAGCGAACAACCAAATGAGTGTGTGTGAGAGAGTTGCTGCATCTCTGCATGTGTGTGAGAGAGTGAGGTAGTTGCAGTGTGTGTGAGTCGTGCTCTCACAGAGGAGTTAAGCCAGCCAGCACAGTTTTAGAGGCTCTGAAAGAGCACTCTCTCCTCTCCTCACTTTCTCTCCCTCTTTTTCTGGACGACACTGATTCAAAGGAATGCCATTTGGACTATCTAAACCCCTGGCACTTTCTGTACTGACCTGGCTTCACCTGTGTGTGTAAGACGAAAGGCAGAGGACTTAGCCACTGGTTTGAGGGCGAGTTGGATGACTTCTGCGGATGAGGGCTTGGCCGGTGGAGTGTTGGGCCATGGGGACCACCATGGCTCCCCCCAAATAATGGACAGGGTAAGAGACAGCGCCTCTTTGCTACGGGACGGGGGTAGGGGGACAGAGGGGTAGAAGGATAAGAGAGAAGGATCTGGGGCGGAGGTTAGGGGTTGGGGGATCTGGGGAGGTTGGTGGGGTGGAGAGTTCAGCACCAGAGCTCAAAGTCCATTGTTCCAGTGTGTGGTGTGTGAGTGACGGAGAGTGTGTGTGTTTTGTGTGTGTGTCTGCGTTTGACCCTTTCTCTCTCTCACTCTCTTTCTGTCACTCTGTCTTTTTCAGACGTTTCTTCTGCTCTTTCTTCCACTGCCACGCTGTAGCCTACAGTCTATCTCCCTCTGAAATACAATTAATCACCATTCACTCTTCCCCTCATCTCTCTCTCTCCCTTTCTCTCTCTCTCTGACCAGCCAGCCCCGGATTTCAATTAATCCCATTACAATCAGAGGAGGGGTGAACCGAGACAGCACCCATCCACCGGCTGTACAGAGAGAGAGAGAGAGAGAGAGAGAGAGAGAGAGAGAGAGAGAGAGAGAGAGAGAGAGAGAGACTTAAACATTGTGGGGTTTTAGTGTACAGTACAGTATGGGCTGAAGCTTAATGTTGTCTGTTCCGGCTGTGTAACTTAGCTTATGGTTCTGCAAGAAAGGAGAGGTTTATCCCACACAACAATGTGTCAAAAAAGGAAGTCTACATTCAAACTGAATGGGTGATAGGGTTTCACAATGTTTGAGTTTCCTTGATCAGTACCTGTGACTTTGTCAATATAATTACCGACATGTTGTAATTGTGGTCTCAGTTCCACAGAAAAGAGGAAAGGTGTCAATTTATCATACAGTAGCTAGTTTCTCTCACAGTGACATGTGACATGGCTAGCCGTATCTGTTTGAATAAGACGGCTCATGTTCTGTAACAAGACATTACGTAATGAGATGTGTCCTCTTCTTCTCAAACTAACTAAGCTGATAGGCCTAAGCTATATTGTTTTGGTCCAAACCAGATCTGCTTGTCTAATACTGTATTTTGACCTGTGCAGGAATAACTACAGTGAACAAAAATATAAATGCAACATGTAAAGTGTTGACCTCATGTTTCATGAGCTGAAATAAAAGATCCCAGAAATGTTCCATATGCACAAAAAGCTTATTTCTCTCAGATGTTGTGCACAAATTTGTTACATCCCTGTTAGTGAGCAATTCTCCTTTGCCAAGAAAATTCATCCACCTGACAGGTGTGTCATATCAAGAAGCTGATTAAACAGCATGGTCATTACGCAGATGCACCTTGTGCTGGGGGAAATAAAAGGCCACTCTAAAATGTGCAGTTGTGTCACACAACACAATGCCACAGATGTCTCAAGTTGAGGGAGCATGCAATTGGCATGCTGACTGCAGGAATGTCCACCAGAGCTGTTGCCAGAGAATTTAATGTTAATTTTTCTACCAAAATGAATGCACAGAGATACCGTGACGAGATCCTGAGGCCCATTGTCATGCCATTCATCCACTGCCATCACCTCATGTTTCAGCATGATAATGCACGGCCACATGTCGCAAGGATCTGTATACACAATTCCTGGAAGGTAAAAATGTCCCAGTTCTTCCATGTCCTGCATACTCACCAGACATGTCACCCATTGAGCATGTTTGGGATGCCCCGGATCAATGTGTATGACAGCGGGTTCCAGTTCCTGCCAATATCCAGCAACTTCGCCCAGCCATTGAAGAGGAGTGGGACAACATTCCTCAGGCCACAATCAACAGCCTGATCAACTCTATACAAAGGAGATGTGTCATGCTGCATGAGGCAAATGATGGTCACACCAGATACTGACTGGTTTTCTGATCCATGCTCCTACTTTTATTTTAGTTTTCTGTGACCAACAGATGCATATCTGTATTCCCAGTCATGTGAAATCCATAGATTAGGGCCTAATAAATGTATTTCAATTGACTGATTTCCTTTCATGAACTATAACTCAGTAAAATTGTTGAAATTGTTGTGTGTTGCATTGATATTTCTGTTCAGTATAGATTATAGTCAGAGTCATTATAGACACTGACCCAGGGTGAATGGTCTGTAATCCACTCAAAACAATCATTCCTCTTGAACTTTAAACAGTTCATGTGTGTATGTGTGCATGCGTTTTTGTCCTAACGGCTGAGAGTTGAATGTGTTACCAGGCTGATAGAAGGGAGCTGAGAGGGGCTGGGTCAGGGATACCTGCTGTGTGTTAGTGCTGTCCTATTAAATACTATTCAATGATGTAAGCCACACTTCCCTTAGATGTAGAGGAGAGTCTGGATAGTATGGAGAACTAGCCAATACTGACAGAAGGTAAAACACTCTCGATAGAAAAACAATGGACTTTATTATCTTAAGTTCATGGCACCAAAGTAATATTATATTAAAGACATGGCACCTCTCTATCACTTTCCACTCTCCATTCCAAGGGCATTTTTAGCACGACTTTTCTGAACCCTGATATGGCCAGCTTCAAAGTTCTCCATGATGCCGGTAAGGCAGAGTCAGGCGCAGGACAACGAATATGGGTTTTCAAATGCTTTACTCAATAATTCCAAAAATACATGAGTGGGGGGAAAAACCAACCACACGGAAACAAAGAAACACAAACAATCACACACAAAAACATGAGGGGAACAGAGGGTTAAATAAGGAACATGTAATTAAGGGATAGAAACCAGGTGTGTATAATGAAGACAAAAAAACATAGAAAATGAAAAGTAGACCGGCGGTAGCTTACAAGACCAGTGACTTCGACCGCCGAACGCCACCCGAGCATGGAGAGGGACTAACTTTGGCTGAAGTCGTGACACCAGCCTCCATTTTGGTGTCTATATCAGGGCTTTATTCTGGTAGTTGGTGTTGGTTTTGTTTTGATATGAAACAGCTGGCTCTAACTGGTTCGTTTGAACATGACCAGGGCACCGTTGCTCAACACTTGTTGCTCAATGGCAACAGGTTTAACACCATGAGGATGAATGGATGGCCAGCATGTTGATGACACTGTAATATGACTCCTAGGGCACTGATACCGATACTATGGAATATTACACAGACTACATTGGCTCTCTCTTTATCTGTCTGAGTATGCGTTCCTGAAATACGCTTTCAGATAGTCAGGATGACCGAACTGATTCCTCTGCGGGCGTCTTAACACCCATTCCCCCTCACCAAGGATACATTTTATTTATCTGACATACAAGCACACACGCACAAACACACACACACACACACACACACACACACACACACACACACACACACACACACACACACACACACACACACACACACACACACACACACACACACACACAGAGACACAGACACACAGACACACACACACACATACATACACAAAAACACACAAAAAAACACACACACACACATACCCTACTCAACATAACCCCTGAAACTCCCCAGTATAAAACTTGAAACCTCACCCCCCACCCAGCCCAATCCTAGTCCTGCCTTGAGGAAAGAAAAAACAGCTAAGGGAAATGTCACCACAGGGCCGTCCAGCCAGAGTGGCACAGAGACACAAACACACGTTTGTTCCCACCTGGCTCTTCAGGGAACAGGTAGCTGATTAGGTTACTTGGAATGTTCTCCAGGACAAAGGACTGGATATTTTTTTTTACTGGGAAACCCAATACAGCCATTTGGGTTGATACAGGGATACAGGGACACTGGAAAACACAGGGCGGAAAACACTCTGGGGTGGGTGTGGGTGTGTGAAATGGGTCCTTTTTATTGTCGAAGTGAAAGTGTGTGTTTTTTTACACACACCCTGAAAACATGACAGATCAATGGCACATAATGAATTGTGGTTTGGAGAAGCTGAGTCCACAGAGAGACTTGAGGACCTACTACTGTACAGGGTGTCCTAGAACAAGCGTACAGGAGCGGCTGTCAGTTATGAGGTTGTGTGTATGAGGGTGTGTGTCCATTTCTATGTGTGTGTGTGTGTGTGTGTGTGTGTGTGTGTGTGTGTGTGTGTGTGTGTGTGTGTGTGTGTGTGTGTGTGTGTGTGTGTGTGTGTGTATAGTTTGTGTCAGCACATGCCTCATGCATTTCTGTTTGTGTCTGTGTGTGTGTCTCAGTAGCCGAAACCTGAGGTGCTTATAGAGACTTCTAGTGCTTACTTCACAGAATGCTGCTGGATTATGAGTCATCAATTCCTGTTCTCTTTTGACTCTCTGGTTTTTTTTACTCCGTCTGTGACTGTGTGGGCCGAGAGTCTCTCCATTGCTGCAAGAGGTTGAATCATAAAGATCCAAAACACACACATAGGAAACACTGGAAATAACCCCAGCTGTGCTCAGAGAAGGAAACATACTGACTAGACAGTTAACACATAGGCCTACTGGTAAAGGACAGTAAAATAAAAAAAAGTAATATTGTTTATTTACTGCACAGGTAGACTCCATTGTGTTGGAGAGAGCACTTGAATCGAATGCCGGCAGCTGAGTTAGAATGAAAGACAGAGATAAAGAGACTGAAAAGCGCTCTGCATTGCGTCAACAGTATGAGATTGGATTTGGTTCTTATCTTCGCAAGCACAGTCAGAGAAACACCAGCAAAGCCACAGTATCTCTCTCTCTCTTTCCTTCTTTTTCTCACTGTCTCTCACTCTCCCAGTCTTATCTTTCTTTCCCTCCCTCTTGGTCTCTCTCTCTCCCCCACTCCTGTTTCTGCTGACACACACAATATCAAAGCCTCCTCTTTTGAATTTCGCCAATCAATGTCTGTCCCAGTGAGTGGCTGCTCATACTTGCTGCTCTCTCTCACTCTCACTCGCTCTCTTTCTCTCGCTCACTTTCTCTCTCGCTCTCTCCGTCTCTCCAACATACCCAATATCCATAAAAGATTTTAATCCAGGGACTAATTATCCAGTCTATCTGAATATTTCCCATCTCTGGACAGCGGGAGAGAGAGATGCAGATGGTGGGGAAAATGATAGGATCCAGGCTAGAATACATGGTATAGCTAAATTATCCTTTCAGATTTCCCATGCGGAAGTTGAAAGGAGGTATTACGACGCATGGGAAAGCATAGACGGACACAGGCTTTCTGTCTCTTTCTCTTAGGCTAAATAGAAGGAGAAGTGAGAGTGGAAACATTGCCAGTGGAAAACTTGTCCTTAGGCCTTAAGTATAGCATATACACCTTGTTGTAATGGTGAGATGTTGGCCTGCATCATGCTCACTGTTCAGTCATGATGAAGCAGCTTCTTAAGCCATCATCCATCCTCTTCCTTCTCTCTAAATCAATAGTAGTGTGAACTGCAGGGTCATCCAGATGATTGCCTACTGGCCCTGGGCTGAAGATCAATGACATGTCCAGCGCTCAAATGTTATTGACCTTCAGCACCACATGGAATCAGAGAGGGAGTAGTCCATTGTATTCATTAGAGTAGTAGGAACAGTGTTGTCTCTCCACTTAAAAGGAACTTAGACCTGGGAAAGAGGTAGTTGTCAATCAGAGGTGTTTTAAGGCTTTTCCAATATTGTTAATGTTACATGACATTTGCGAGAGAGATTGAGTGAGAGAGAAAGATGTGTGAAAGTAGAGACTACAACTTTCTGTTTGAGCAGGATGAATTTAGCCCATATTTAGCCCATGTGTGTATTAACATTTTCATGTTATCTCGCCATACTCTGAACACATGGTGCTTTAAAATTGAAATGTCTCTTTTCCACTAACTTGCTGAATTGACCAAACTATTATCAATGTTTTTTCCAAGGTTTGTGTGCCAACATGCTGTAAACATCATGGACATGTTTGACTCTGTATTTGCATGAGTATCATTTGACTGTGGGTCAAGCTTAGAATACATGGATGCCAAAGATAAGCTTGCGTAACTGATGCTGCAATATACTGGGAACTAAAGTTGAGATGATTCAGAAGTGTTATAGAGGTGTACTTTACTGTTGTATTACACATACATGTACAGTACAGGTGTACTATCTTCATTGATCACTCTGTTGTCGCAGCAGGAAATGCAAGTTGTAGTGTATTCAAGTTTTAAGAAGTGGTCTAAAGTTAGTCATTTCCACTTTAAAATGTCAGACTTTACTTATCCAAACAAAAAATGTGTCAACCCCTAAAAAAATGTCCATTAATTGTAACCATCGGGTTCTTGGTCACCGCCCTGACCAAGGCCCTTCTCCCCCGATTGCTCAGTTTTGCCGGACGGCCAGCTCTAAGAATAGTCTTGGTGGTTCCAAACTTCTTCCATTTAGGAATGATGGAGGCCACTGTGTTCTTGGGGACCTTCAAAAGTGCAGACCTTCAATGCTCCCCAGATCTGTGCCCCGACACAAACCTGTCTCAGAGATCTACGGACAATTCCTTCAACCTCATGGCTTGGTTTTTGCTCTGACTTTGACTGTCAACTGTGGGACATTATATAGACAGGTGTGTGCCTTTACAAATCATGTCCAATCAATTGAATTTACCACAAGTGGACTCCAAGTTGTAGAAACATCTCAAAGATGATCAATGGAAACAGGATGCACCTGAACTCAATTTCAAGTCACATAGAAAAGGGTCTGAATATTTATGTAAATAAGGTATTTCATTTCTTTTTATATGTATATTTGCTAACATTTCTAATAACCTGTTTTCGCTTTGTCGTTATGGGTATTTGGTTTAGGTTGATGAGGATTTTTTTTTATTTAATGTTTTAGAATAAGGTTGTAACGTAACAATGTGTGAAAAAGTCAAGGGGTCTGAATATTTCCAAATGCACTGTACATATTAATTTAGTAAAACAGTATGTAAACATTATTAAAGTGACCAGTGATTCCATGTCTATGTACATAGGGCAGCAGCCTCTAAGGTGCAGGGTTGAGTAACCGGGTGGTAGCCGGCTAGTGACGGCTATTTAACAGTCTGATGGCCTTGAGATAGAAGCTGTTTTTCAGTCTCTTGGTCCCAGCTTTCATGCACCTGTACTGATCTTACCTTCTGGATGATACCGGGGTGAACAGGCCGTGTCTCGGGTGGTTGATGTCCTTGATGATCTTTTTGGCCTTCCTGTGACATCGGGTGCTGTAGGTGTCCTTGAGGGCAGGCAGTGCGTTGGGCAGTCCGCACCACCCTCTGGAGAGCCCTGCAGTTGCGGGCGGTGCAGTTGCCGTACCAGGCAGTGATACAGCCCGACAGGATGCTCTCAATTGTGCATAATGTGCTCCAGCAACTTAGACTATCCCTAGTAACCTTTATTGTTCAAAATAGAACCCATGACAAATGTATGATGAATGTTTTTGCGTTTCACCATGTCCAATACCACCCATCAACATTACCCAAGAGCTAGTATGGCATCCGTATTACACAGTTCTCTATAGTTATTACAATACACCATAGTCATACTGTAGTAAGAGGAACGGCAACACAACAGGAAACTTGTCTCCAGATTCTCCTCCCTCCCTCTAAGTTTCTGTTTGCCAGATGGAACTTAGGGAACCATGAGTCTTAGTCATTCCCATGGTTGGTGAAGCTGGTGTCAAGCCTCATGCCTCAGTTGTCATTTTTCATCTTTCATCCTCCCACTCTATCTAATTTTTTCCCCCTTCTCTCTCTCTCTATTTCTTTCTTTCTTTCTCCACGTTGGTTCAACGTAATTTCATTGTGTGGGCCCAGTGGGATATAATGTGTGAAAGTAGGCGCTACATCTTCCCAAGTTTGTTTGAGCAAGATGA
The DNA here is from genome assembly GCA_030435695.1 of Brachymystax lenok tsinlingensis. Classification (NCBI taxonomy): domain Eukaryota; kingdom Metazoa; phylum Chordata; class Actinopteri; order Salmoniformes; family Salmonidae; genus Brachymystax; species Brachymystax lenok. Next base: position 20,249,541 of record CM059812.1, on the reverse strand, counting down.
ATCTAGTCTAGATTCAAATCAAATCAAATGTTATTTGTCACATACACATGGTTAGCAGATGTTAATGCGAGTGTAGCGAAATGCTTGTGCTTCTAGTTCCGACCATGCAGTAGTATCTAACAAGTAATCTAACAATTTCACAACAACTACCTTATACACACAAGTGTAAAGGAATGAATACGAGTATGTACATATAAATATATGGATGAGCGATGGCTGACCGGCATAGGCAAGATGCAGTAGATGGTATAGAGTACAGTATATACATATGAGATGAGTAATGTAGGATATGTAAACATTATATAAATGGCATCGTTTAAAGTGGCTAGTGATACATTTATTACATCTACTTTTTAATTATTAAAGTGGCTAGAGATTTGAGTCGATGGTATAGAGTACAGTGTATACATATGAGATGAGTAATGTAGGATATGTAAACATTATATAAAAAAATGGTTTAAAGTGGCTAGTGATACATTTGTTACATCCATTTAAAGTGGCTAGAGATTTAAGTCAGTATGTTGGCAGCAGCCACTCAATGTTAGTGATGGCTGTTTAACAGTCTGATGGCCTTGAGATAGAAGCTGTTTTTCAGTCTCTCGGTCCCAGCTTTGATGCACCTGTACTGACCTCGCCTTCTGGATAATAGCGGGGTGAACAGGCAGTGGCTCGGGTGGTTGTTGTCCTTGATGATCTTTTTGGCCTTCCTGTGACATTGGGTGGTGTAGGTGTCCTGGAGGGCAGGTAGTTTACCCCCAGTGATGCGTTGTGCAGTCCTCACTACCCTCTGGAGAGCCTTACGGTTGTGGGCGGAGCAGTTGCCGTACCAGGCGGTGATACAGCCCGACAGGATGCTCTCGTTTGTGAGTGTTTTTAGTGACAAGCCGAATTTCTTCAGCCTCCTGAGGTTGAAGAGGCACTGTTGCGCCTTCTTCACCACGCTGACTGTGTGGGTGGACAATTTCAGTTTGTCCGTGATGTGTACACCGAGGAACTTAAAACTTTCCACCTTCTCCACTACTGTCCCGTCGATGTGGATAGGGGGGTGCTCCCTCTGCTGTTTCCTGAAGTCCACGATCATCTCCTTAGTTTTGTTGATGTTGAGTGAGAGGTTATTTTCCTGACACCACACTCCGAGGGCCCTCACCTCCTCCCTGTAGGCCATCTCGTCGTTGTTGGTAATCAAGCCTACCACTGTAGTGTCGTCAGCAAACTTGATGATTGAGTTGGAGGCGTGCTTGGCCACGCAGTCATGGGTGAACAGGGAGTACAGGAGAGGGCTGAGAACGCACCCTTGTGGGGCCCCAGTGTTAAGGATCAGTGGGGTGGAGATGTTGTTTCCTACCCTGGGGCCGGCCCGTCAGGAAGTCCAGGACCCAGTTGCACAGGGCTTGGTCGAGACCTAGGGCCTCGAGCTTAATGACGAGTTTGGAGGGTACTATGGTGTTAAATGCTGAGCTGTAGTCGATGAACAGCATTCTTACATAGGTATTCCTCTTGTCCAGATGGGTTAGGGCAGTGTGCAGTGTGATTGCGATTGCATCGTCTGTGGACCTATTGGGACGGGAAGATTCATTTCATATGTGTATTAATATATTATATATATATGTTATCCCGCCATACTCTGAACAGATGGTGCTTTAAAATGGAAATGTTTTTTTTCCCACTAACATCAACTTGCTGACTCAACCAAACTATATTCATCAGTGTTTTTCCAAGAAAAACTCTGGAGGTTTGTGTGACAACATGTTCGAAATAGCATAGACGTGTTTGCATGTATTTGCATGAGTATAATTTGACTGTGGGTCCAGCTAAGAATATGTGGATGCTCATGCTCTTGCGTAACTGATGAACCGATATTAGTACAGGAACTATCCTACATTAAGTTAGTTGAGATGGATTCCGTAATGTTTTAGAAATATACTGTTGAATAACACAAACACACCTTGTACATGCACTGTAGATGCTTGATGCTTAGTGGTAATTGTTGTAAGGTGCTTCAGCAAGTGTGTCTGCCCAGCAACTTTATTGTTCAAACTGGAAGCCATAACAAATGAATGATGTATGTTTTTTGTTTTGCGTTTCACCATGTCCGATACCACCCACAGCATTACCCAAGAGCTATGGTATGACACACCATATTACCTCACAGTGTAGGTTAAACATCCCACGATCATTAGACTGACACCCTATTTCCCCTTCCTCCCTCCCTCTAAGTTTCTGTTGATTGTCTAAGTCAATCCAATGGCTGGTGAAGCTGGTGTCAAGCCTCATGCCTCTATCTCAGTTTCTCCCCCCTTCTCTCTGACTCTCCCTCTCTCTCTCTCCCTCTTTCTCTCATCCCTCTCTGTCCAGCTCTGTGATCTCTCCACTGTGTTCTCCCTCAGTGGATGTGTGACTGGAGGGGAGGAGCAGTTCCTTTCTTTCCCTCCTCTTCCTTTCTCTCTCCCTGTCTTTCCCCTCTCTCACGTCCTTTCCTCTCTCATGTCCTCTCCTCTCTGCTGCGCTGGATGTGAATAATAGATGGCTCTACTGATCCTCCACTCAGAGATCCGTGCTGTTCTCTCTCTTTCTCTCTCTCTCTCTCTCTCTCTCTCTCTCTCTCTCTCTCTCTCTCTCTCTCTCTATCAGACTGCAGCACACAAACCCAGTGTCTGCAGGAGCATCTTCTGGTTAATAGTAATGATTTGGCATGACTGTATCTATCTGTATCTTTATATTGTAACTCAGTGCTTGCACCACCGATGTGGAGCCATTTCTCATTCTCTCTTTTTGTGCAGTGCTATCACCCGCCTGGCAATCATCTCTCAGTAACTCTCATTCTCCTCTACCTGCAATATGACAGCAACTGACACTGACCCCACTCTAGTACCAATTGTCCCTGTGACACACAATCCCACGTCTGTAGGAGCCTCTAGTGTTTTTATATAAGTGTAGATAAAGAAAAGGGGATGATGAGTGGAAGACATCTTAGACTATTGAGATGCATCCCTTGAAATATAATTGCATCCATGCCTGTAGTGTAGATGAAGGCGAGGAGACGAGGAGAGGAAGACAGCTTAGACTATTGAGATGCGTCCTTCTGAATCATCCTCTCTTTAGTCTTTAGTCACAAAAACAGCATTGCATCGCCCAGAGCTGGAGCCGCTCTACTCTACTGTGTGTAGCAGAGCATCAATAACAGTGATTTTACTGCTGGGCTTTTCTCTCTCCACTGAGTGAGCAGGCCATGAGTAGCCTAATAAAGAAGTCCGGCAGGCTGGGTCGGCCGATGACTGAGGGTGTGAGAAGAAATGAGAGAGATGGGAGAGAGGAGAGATGGGAGAGAAGAGATGGGAGAGAGGAGAGGAGAGATGGGAGAGATGGGAGAGAGGAGAGATGGGAGAGAGTAGAGTAGAGATGGGAGAGAGGAGAGTAGAGATGGGAGAGATGGGAGAGGAGAAATGGGAGAGAGAAGAGGAGAGATGGGATAGAGGAGAGATGGGAGAGAGGAGAGTAGAGATGGGAGAGATGGGAGAGGAGAGATGGGAGAGAGAAGAGGAGAGATGGGATAGAGGAGAGATGGGAGAGAGGAGATATGAGAGACTATCTGGCATCATAAACACAAGGATGGGGGAAAGGGCTGAGTAAAGTCTTTAACATGAACACACCCGAGTTCACATATGTGACCAACCACCTTGATTCGGTCTTATGTAGCAACATTTTTAAACATTTTTACATTGACCCAGAGCTACAAAATGGTATATCATACACTGCATTTGAGGAACAATGGGACTTGTTTCTCACTTTTGAGAAAATGCCCTTTGAATGTTTTGGTACCTATTGGAGAGCTCTTCTTTGTCTACACCCATTCAGCATCGTTCACACCGTCTTAAGCTTTATCCCCACCCATCTGTTTAAGGGTTGATCCGAGCATTCTGTCCTAACAACAGCAATCAAGCTGTCTTAAGTTCGCTAGCTTGCTAGCTACTTCCAGACACAAACGAGAGAACAGCTCACTGACCACTTTACTCGCCCTATCATAGCTGGTTAGGCTGTTTTTATGTTATCCAGAGAGTTGTGCTACTGGCAACAATTAAAGTTTTTTTGCCAACGTTTACTGACACCAGCAATATGCAACGGGTGTTGAGCTTTCGTAAATTCGTCAGTTATTCTGCGTTCTGGCACACTCAGACGAGAGTGCTCTGAAATCGGAGTAGATAGCCAGAGCGAATTTTGAAGCTACGTCTATCGACAGTTGTCGCAGTGACATTCTATTGAAATGGTTACTTGCATAGTTGAGTCTTTTGATAAGACATGTAGCTAGCTAGCCAGGTAAACAATGAACCATAATCTCAACTCATGACGTTACTACCCTGCATGAATCTGCAGGTAGCTAACCAACCAGGTTCAATGTTAGCTAGCTAGCATTAGGCTATAACTAGCAAAGCAAATGGCTCTGAGATACGAATAATAAGATCATACACGTAACGTTAGCTAGCTAGTTAACAGTACACTTTAACTTGAAATGAAAACGACTTTCTGTCAAAATTAGAAACATGTAATATCTGAAAATGAAGCTAGCTAGACTATCTTACCCGTGTAAATCATGGATGAATGCCTCTCCCTGTCACGGATGCCCCTAGTTTGAAGATGTCATCCGGAGACAGGTGTTTTCTCCATCTCCTTAGCTATCATACTCTAATTCCACAGATTTCAAAACTCGGTCTTCCAGAAAGTGGAGAGCAACACTTATGCAGTTCTACTACGCATATCTTTTTAAAGCTGCAGGATTACCTACACATACTAACCAGCTCAAATAGACAGACGTGTGCTACATGGCAGAACAATCCGAACTCATCTCTCGGCTTGTCCAGCCCACTCATTATCTCAGCCAATCATGGCTAGCGGGAAGGTTGCTGGCTTTTTCTGTGGCTAAACCAACTAGGCTCGTAATTTGACCATTTTGTTTGTATTTACAGATGGAATACAAGTTTGTTATTAAGGCACATGAAAGTTCACATGTTCCATAAGGCATTTCTGCCAAAAATGAAAGTTTAAGTTTAAACGGCTCTCCTGTGAACTAGTGACCCGCAACATACACCTAGTTTACTGAAACGGGTCACATATGCGTATGCACACAAACACACAGGCACACTTCACTGCTGCTCTTTAATTACTTGTTACTTTTATCTCTTATTCTTATCTGTATTTTTTTTTAACTGCATTGTTGGTTAGGGGCTCGTAAGTAAGCATTTCACTGTAAGGTCTATGTGACTAATACAATTTGATTTGATTTGACTAACAGCCTGATGACATACCAAGGACTCTTTGGCAATAGAAAAGGCTTCTTTCACTCCATCACCTCTCCCCTCTCCCTCTCTTCACACCTTCCAGCCACTGATCTCACCTGGGATGTGTGGAAGTGGAGATTGAGAGAGAGGGAGAGGGTGGAATGAGTGATGGCCTGGATATAAGGAAACCAGACCAGAACCCCTGGGTCTTGGGTCTCTCTCAGGTGGTTGGGGGCTTCCCATCTCCCACCTAATTTTTGATTGGAGGTTAGAGAGAGAGAAAGAGATTGAGAGAGAGTGAGAAAGAGACCAGAGAGAGAGAAAGACATTGAGAGAGAGAGAAGAGGAAGAAGGGGCATATAGCGGGAGGCGGTGATCAAGTGTACACTACCCCCAGCTCATAAAGCCTGTGCTAACATGGCATCATAAAAGAGAGTGCAACCCCCTCTGGCATTCAGGAAACAGCCACTGGCTGCTGTGAGTTCATTTGGCAACCTCCACAGACATCTATATATAAGGCTCTGACAGCATCCTGGTGCACTTTTGGGAACACTACAAGAACATAGAGATGTGTACTGTAGGTATCCTAGGGATATGTGCCAAATTACTCCCATGTACAGTGAGGGAAAAAAATATTTGATCCCCTGCTTATTTTGTACGTTTGCCCACTGACAAAGAAATGATCAGTCTATAATTTAATGGTAGGTTTATTTGAACAATGAGAGACAGAATAACAACAAAAAAATCCAGAAAAACACGTGAAAAATGTTATAAATTGATTTGCATTTTAATGAGGGAAATAAGTATTTGACCCCTTCTCAATCAGAATGATTTCTGGCACCCAGGTAACAGGTAACGAGCTGAGATTAGGAGCACACTCTTAATTAAAGGGAGTGCTCCTAATCTAAGCTTGTTACCTGTATAAAACACACCTGTCCACAGAAGCAATCAATCAATCAGATTCCAAACTCTCCACCATGGCCAAGACCAAAGAGCTCTCCAAGGATGTCAGGGACAGATTGTAGACCTACACAAGGCTGGAATGGGCTACAAAACCATCAGCAAGCAGCTTGGTGAGAAGGTGACAACAGTTGGTGTGATTATTCGCAAATGGAAGAAACACAAAAGAACTGTCAATCTCCCTCGGCCTGGGGCTCCATGCAAGATCTCACCTCGTGGAGTTGCAATGATCATGAGAACCGTGAGGAATCAGCCCAGAACTACACGGGAGGATCTTGTCAATGATCTCAAGGCAGCTGGGACCATAGTCACCAAGAAAACAATTGGTAACACACTACCGTGAAGGACTGAAATCCTGCAGCGCCCACAAGGTCCCCCTGCTCAAGAAAGCACATATACATGCCCGTCTGAAGTTTGCCAATGAACATCTGAATGATTCAGAGGACAACTGGGTGAAAGTGTTGTGGTCAGATGAGACCAAAATGGAGCTCTTTGGCATCAACTCAACTCACTGTGTTTGGAGGAGGAGGAATGCTGCCAATGACCCCAAGAACACCATCCCCACCGTCAAACATGGAGATGGAAACATTATTCTTTGGGGGTGTTTTTCTGCTAAGGGGACAGGACAACTTCACCGCATCAAAGGGACGATGGACGGGGCCATGTACCATCAAATCTTGGGTGAGAACCTCCTTCCCTCAGCCAGGGTCGTGGATGGGTATTCCAGCATGACAACGACCCAAAACACACAGCCAAGGCAACAAAGGAGTGGCTAATGAAGAAGCACATTAAGGTCCTGGAGTGGCCTAGCCAGTCTCCAGACCTTAATCCCATAGAAAATCTGTGGAGGGAGCTGAAGGTTCGAGTTGCCAAACGTCAGCCTCAAAACCTTAATGACTTGGAGAAGATCTGCAAAGAGGAGTGGGACAAAATCTCTCCTGAGATGTGTGCAAACCTGGTGGCCAACTACAAGAAACGTCTGACCTCTGTGATTGCCAACAAGGATTTTGCCACCAAGTACTAAGTCATGTTTTGCAGAGGGGTCAAATACTTATTTCCCTCATTAAAATGCAAATCAATTTATAACATTTTTCACATGCGTTTTTCTGGATCTTTCTGTTGTTATTCTGTCTCTCACTGTTCAAATGAACCTACCATTAAATTATAGACTGATAATTTCTTTGTCAGTGGGCAAACGTACAAAATCAGCAGGGGATCAAATACTTTTTTCCCTCACTGTAGTGCACTATATAGGGAACAGGGTAGATATTCAGTTGTTATGGCCGCCAGGCTTTCCAGGGTCAGTTTGTTTGTTGCGCGAGGATCAGGTAGAGAAGCTGGTATTGCCCTTCCTTGACCTGCCCGCTTCCCACACGTACACACTTCTACACACACGTGCTTACGCACACACACGTACGCACACACACACAGGCAGACATGCTAACACAACTTAATTGGTGGCATTAGGACATAGTTAGGGAATAGAAAAGTATTTTTCCACTCCATCACCTCATCCCCTCTACCTCTCCTCACACCCTCCAGCCCCTGACGTCAACTGGGATGTTGGAAGCGGAAGAGGAGGTTGTTGGGGGCTTCCCATCTCTCACTTGATCTGGGAAACCAGAGAGAGAGAGAGAGTTATAAAGAGGGAGAGAGATATAAAGAGAAAGAGGGAGAGAGTTAGAGAGAGACAGAGAACTCCAGTAAGTGATCTAGACCTTTCAATGTTAGAGAAGAGCAAGAATGGGCATATCCTGGGAGGTGGTGATCAACTGTACCATCTCTGATGCTCATAAAGCTTGTACTAACATGGCACATGGCATCATTAAGAGTGCAACACCCTCTGGCATTCAGGAATCACCCACTGGCTGCTCTGAGGTCATTTGACAACCTCCACAGACATCTATATATAAGGCTCTGACAGCATCCTGGGAACACAGTGATGTGTTAGCCCGTGGTAGCCTAGGTACTCAGCTGTTATGGCCGGCAGGCTTTTCAGGATCAGTTTGTTGTGCAAGGATCCTGTAGAGAAGCCGGTCTACATACACACACTGCTACACACACACTCCACCCCCTCTGCCCCTACCGTTGATCACCCTGTTCCCACTGTTGTCAGAACAGCTCAGGAGTGACTGGAGGAGTGCCAGCTGAACCCCATCCAAAACAAACCACTACCCCATCCTTCTCTACCCTGTCTCTTCTGACCTAAGCTACCAACTGCTTACTGGCATAAAGGCATTCACCCACCCTGACCAAACTGTCCCAGTCTCTATTGTACTGGACTACCAGGGCTGATGTGACGATGTCTGGCTGTCTGGCTGTGTGTGTGTGTGTGTGTGTGTGTGTGTGTGTGTGTGTGTGTGTGTGTGTGTGTGTGTGTGTGTGTGTGTGTGTGTGTGTGTGTGTGTGTGTGTGTGTGTGTGTGTGTGTGTGTGTGTGTGTGTGTGTGTGTGTGTGTGTGTGTGTGTGTGCGCGCAGAAGGGGTGTGTGTGTCTTCATTTTGTTTGTCTGTCTTTCTGTCCGTCCATCTGCCCTCAACTGAACTTTAATTCAGACTTAATGGAGGCCCTATCTGAGTCTCATGTCTTGAGGGAGAAAACCTTTGGAAGTTGCTCATCTTCTACGTACTGAACTGTACTTTAACCATTCTTAGCCATGCTCACCATACAGCACCACACACAGCAGTGCAGATCCTATGCTGTACACACTGGCTATGCAAAACGGCTTCCTCACACCCAAATAGTTCAGGTGTCAGCAACAGGTGTCAAGTCGACACCATTCACCTAAAATCGTACCAATTCTTCCTACTGTGTGTTTTTCTTTGTGCGTTTCCTGTAAGGAATTTACACTCTTCACTCTCTGCCTCCACTACTGCTACATTTTTCTTGCAGTCTAATATTTCCATCCCGAGAGGTGCGATGTGGCCTAGTTTATTGCCTCTACCCCATGCTGGGTGGCATTCCTTGGGACATGGAGATGTGAAGACCCCCTCCTGGTCCTCTATGGAATACTAAACAGGCTCTTTCTCCTTGTATTGCCCCTGGCCCACCCTGCCCCAGGGTCCCTGCTGCTGTCGCTTAATTCTACAGACAGTGTGTGTGTGTGTGTGTGTGTGTGTGTGTGTGTGTGTGTGTGTGTGTGTGTGTGTGTGTGTGTGTGTGTGTGTGTGTGTGTGTGTGTGTGTGTGTGTGTGTGTGTGTGTGTGTGTGTGTGTGTGTGTGTGTGTGTGTGTGCGCCTACAGATTGTGTGCGTGTGTGTGTGTGTGTGTGTGCGCGCGATCGAAGGGCGGGTGTGTGTGTTTATGTGTGTGTGTGTGATCAAGGGTTGGGTGTGTGTTCTGGAAGGCAGACAGGCTCCAACAGCGCTTTAGTGAATTTAGGAATAGTGCTTTTGGCTTCCAGCCCTGAGTTTTCGTCCGTTAGCTGTTCAACCAGTATTGAGAGAGAAAGAGAGAGAGAGAGATCAGTTAGAGGTGAGAGCCCTTGAGTGATATTGCCTTTACTATCCTCTAAAGCTGTATAATTTCTCTGTGTGGGATGTACCTGTGTCTAATTGGGCTGCCCTCTGTACCTTGCTCTTTCTCGTCTCTCTCTCTCACTCTTTCTCGTCTCTCTCTCCCTCTCTCCCTCCCTCCTACTTCTCAGGCATGTAGAGATGAAGTAAGGTTCCTCTATTAGCATTAGACTGGATTAGAGCTGTTGGAGTGACACTGAATGAATGACAAGTGTCTTATGATCTTTAACCTATGACCTTTAACCCCCACCACCTCAATACCCTCCTTGACCTCTTGGGTCTTCTCACAGTAACGGATTCCACTAGCCTAATTGAAATTCCTTTAGTGTTTCACTTACGACCTTGTTTGAGTTAAGACCACATTTGTTCTAGCATTTTAGGTTTGTGTTCACTGTTCACTGTTCACTGATCACTGTTCACTGTTCAACCAACATGTTTTGACCTTTACTGAAAGCCTAAGAATGTATCTGTCAGTGTTTCATGATATCAATGTTTTGACTGGTGATGTTAATGAGGCTGAGAGTACTATTTGCGTTGTCCTGTAGTCTGCACAAAGATGTGTGTGTGTGCTTACCAGATAGTGAGTGTGTACGTGTGTATTTATGTGTGTGTGTTCTGGGAGGCAGACAGGCTCCAACAGAGCTCTAGTGATGTTAGGAAGAGTACTTTTGGCATCCAGCCCTGGGTTTTAGCTGTTAGCAGTTTAAAAAAAAAAAAAAAATTATTTAACTAGGCAAGTCAGTTAAGAACAAATTCTTATTTACAATGGCGGCAATCACGGCCGGAAGTGATGCAGCCTGGATTCTTGCACTGAGATGCAGTGCCTTAGACCACTGCGCCACTCGGGAGCCCAACCAGGAGAGAGTGAGGGAGTGAGAGAGGGAGGGAGAATTAATGCCTTTATTAGCCTCTAATGCTCAGTGTGGGATGATATACATGTGTGTTATTGGGCTGCCCTCTGTACCTCTCTCTCTCTCTATCTATCTTCCTCTCCCCCTCTCTTTCTCTCTCCCACTCTCTCTCCCTCTCCCCCTCTCTTTCTCTCTCTCACCCACCCTCTCTATCTTCCTCTCCCCCTCTCTATATCTCCCTCTCTCTCTCTCTCTCTCTCTCTCTCTCTCTCTCTCTCTCTCTCTCTCTCTCTCTCCCTCCCTCTTACTTCTCAGGCATGTTAAAGTCATGTTCCTCTATTACAGAGAAAAAAATGTAGGGCCAATACCGATTTTGGGGGGTCAAGGAGGCCGGATGTCGATATTTTAGGCAGATATGCAATATCATTACATTTAAAAATGTTGTTGACAAAATGTTCCAGAGACAGCCATGTAGGCAGTAATGCATCAATTTTTAAGTCGTTAAGAACAAATTCCTATTTTCAATGACGGCCTAGAAACAGTGGGTTAACAGCCTTGTTCAAGGGCAGAACTAAGCTGATAGAGAAGGGCCGATAGTCGTCGATAGACAAGAAAAGACAATATTGGTCCGATATAACGGATCGGCTGATTATCGGTTATCAGTCAATAGCCCCATGAACTCCTGTGACCCTCAGTCTTCCCACAGTGAAGGAATCTACAAGCCTGATTTAAATCACTTTTGTGTTTTACTTAACACCTTGTATGAGTTAAGACCTAATTTGAGCAGTTGTTCTAGCACTTGGATATTAGGTCTGAGCTCACTGTTCACTGATGACCAGCATGTAATGACCTTTGTTGAAACTCTAAAAACGTGTCTATCAGTGTTAGACGCTATCAATATTTTGACTGAAAGTCTGAGAGTACTATTTGCGTAGTCCTGTAGTTCTGTTGACTGCACAAAGATGTGTGTACCTCCCCTGCTTACCTCTCCCTCTCTGTATGTAAATGTTAAAGTATTTTGTCTGTAATGTATTAGCTATTGGCGTGGGCTAACGGGGATCCTAATAAATCAAATCTCTCTCTCGCTCTACAGCGTGGTGACAAAGCCCTTGCACATCCGGTCATCATGTGCACACGGGTGTCCCTTAACCCCGAGCCTGGGTGCCATCTATTCCCAGAGGGAGAGGAGGAAGGAGAGGTGGAGGCCAGAGAGAGGGCAGAGTTAGACATGGACAGTGCTGTGGAGAGCAACCCGGGGTCAGATGTCTCTGAAGGGGGGAGGAGCGGGGGAGACAAGGAGGATGGACCGGGGGGACTTTTCTTTCCTGGAGACAAGTGAGTACCTCTTTTAGTCGTTCATCTTCGTGTAGTGTTGAACATATGGTGTCTTCATAAGTGAACTCTCTTTATAAAAAAAACTGTAGAGATTAGACTTGTTAATGTACATGTAATGTAACTCATCTACCTCATGTGAAATATATCATTTACAATCTTATTAAAAAGTCTGCACTGTCAGAATCTGAATAGTCACCCTTATAATTGAAAAAGGAATGTACAATTTGTATTTTTTCACTACGACACTTTAAACTTATTGAATGTTACTTCCTGAAAGTCTACTTCTTGTTTTTTCAGGTGCAGTCAGCTAAACCCATCGGTGACCTCTGACCTGTCGACGCGTTCCTCTGCCTCTCTGAACGAGGAGCAGTTTGAGGACTACGGAGAGGGAGAAGACGTGGACTACACTCCCAGCAGCCCCTGCCCAGAGGACGAGACGCGCACCAACGGCTACTCTGACCTGGGCTCCTCTGTACCCTCCAGGTAAGAGGAGACCCTGACACACTAATACACACACACTATTACATAGAGTATCATTACAACATCCACAGAAAGTTGGGGAACACCATATGCAACGAGAAATACAAACGTATACGTGACCAAAACTGTGTGAAATGATATGAGACAGAAACACAAACACGAAGATGATTCATTACCTGTCAAACATCATGTGACCCAGAAAGGCAAACTGATAAACTAGAGAAATCTGCATAACACTGTGCAACAAAAAGATGACAAATGCATGCACAGCATCACCCAACCCAGAAATACAAACACACAGAGCTAAGAGTTTGAACGATTTCAGAACCCAGTGGTGATGACTTACTGAACCCCACAGAGCATAATGTTATATTTTCACAAAACACCCACTGTCAAGTCTCATACCCCCTGTCCTGTAAGTCTGTTACCCTCTTAATCCCCCAGTGTGTGTGTGTGCATGTTAATATGCATTTGCATGCATTTTGTGTGTGTGTGTGTACCCACTTCAGGCTGCATCTTTCGTCTCTCAGAGCTTCGCTTACCAAACTCATTAGTTTTTACTCTTGACTGGAACTGGGTATGATGGTGTCCCAATGTACCCTATTACCTACATATTGCACTACTTTTGAACAGAGACCTATTGGCCCTGGTCAAAAGTAGTGCACCATAAAGGGAATTGGGTGCCATTGGAGACGTAGCCTATATGGCCCCCAGGGCCTCTCTTGATTAATATTCATCTATAGAGCTGTTTTGAAGGAGGATTTACTCCCAACACTATTCAGCTTTCTTGGTCCTTCTCCGAATATCAAGTACCTAAACTCATTACTATGGACTTTTCTTTGGTTTATCCTACTTCTAAGTTGAGTTTAGATTAGTGCTTTATGATATCTGTAGACCCAGACAGCAGTGTGTGGGGGGTGAATACAGTGTACTGTGTGTTTTGTGTGTGTGGTCAGGCGGGCGGGCGGGCGGGCGGGGATGGGTGTAGTGTGAATACAGTGTACTGTGTGTTTGCACGTGCATGTAATGTGTTTGTGTGTCTACTGCATTTGTATTTATGATGATCCCAGTAATTCCTGCTAAGGCAGATGCTACTCTTCCTGTGGTACAGAAAAATGAAGGCAGTTATACACAATTAACATTTACATTACATTTCACAACACATTAAGCGTATTCCCTCATGCCACTACTCTACTACCACGTATTTACAACACAAAATCCATGTGTATGTTTGTGTATAGTGCGTTTGTTATCATGTGTGTGTATGTGTGTGCCTGTATCTGTTTTTTAAATCTGATTTTACTGCTTACTGTGTGTGTGTATATTCTGTCTCTAACTCTATCTTTATCTGTGTGTGTAGTGCTGGCCAGACCCCCAAGAAGACACGCCACCTGTACAACAATGAGATGATGGATGTGTACTGCTCCCAGTGCTGTAAGAAGGTCAACCTACTCAACGACCTGGAGGCCAGGCTGAAGAACCTCAAAGCCAACAGGTAACACAGGACAGGACAGCCACCGGCACCATTACACATACGACCTAGAGCCCGGCTGACTGAGTGGATCTAGAACTGCCACAGGATTTTTTCATGTCAGATCACGTGGACAGGAAAACTCCTGGTTCTGAGAATGAGATGTGTTCTCACAGAAAATGAACCTGGTCATCATTTCAGGGAAATGACACACTTCTATTGTCCACTATGTTTACCCTGACTGGCTATTGTACTGTAGGTAAGATAGGTTAGATAATACTGTCATAGTGACCTGCTGTTTAGTTTGGTTGTTACGTTCCCCAGTTTCTGTGTTGTGCTTTTGCTTTTATGTGTGTGTTTCAGGATGGCTTCCTGAAATTCTCCCCATTTACTAATTGGAGCTGACCCCGCCCCCTCGTCAGGATACAGCTGTATCCCATTAGACACCTTCTCCAGCTATATAAGCCAGTGTTCTGTTGCTCAGAAGGAGAAGACAAAGGAGAGAGAAGGAGACTGATTGAGGTTGATGGCTAAAGATTAAGTGTTTGTTTGGCTATACCCGAGTGTTGATAGTTGTTGCTCCTTTTGTAGTATATTGTAACTGGTCCTGCTGGTGTCTATCAAAAGGTCCGTATTGATTGTTTGTATTTTTCTGTGTTTGTTCCCAGGGGGGAAGGGGAAGGCACCTAGGAGTGCTTAGGCAAGTGGCTCATGCGGGCATACATAACCCGTAGTATTTTACTGTCTATGCACACTAGGTAAGACCTGGACGGACCACCCCCTGTATTTTGGTTAGTGCACCAGGTGGTGCTAAGTTAGGTAAGTTGTGGGTAGGCAGGTAAAATAGAGAGGGGCTTTGACTTTACTTTCTTTGCTTTGGTTCCGTTCAGCCCCTTTTCCCAAAATTACCGTGTGTGGAATAAATTCCTTGTTAACGGTACCGCTACTGCTTTGTCATCCTTACTGCACCTACAGTCCCGACCTCTTTCACTCCATGGGAATTTAGAGCAGCAGGAGTTGCGTTCCCTCCTCCTAGAGGCGTGACGTAACATAGTGGGGCTCGTCCGGATCTTTTAACCCACCGGACCTGCTGCTCTGAGCTCTCTGTGATTGGTGATTGAGGTGTGGTGATAGGTTGTGAGTTTGGGTGACTTGTTTAGTTTGTGTGTGTTAGTAGGCAGCAGTGTACAAAATGGCTGCCTCAGCCATCTCCCCAGTTTATTAAAGCGCCTCATTGAACGGTTGGTGGGGTTGCGGAAAGTAGACCTTGCGCCTATAGCTGACCATTATGGACTCTTCATCCCTGAGAGAGCCCTAAAGGCTGAGCTTTTGGTGCTAGTCAGGAGGGCTTAATGAGGAAACAAATTTTCTTGTTGAAAGATGACGTGAGGAGGCTTCAGGAGAGGAGGCGGGTAAACCTTCCGATGCCAAGTCGGAGGACGGCGCGAGGAAGGGGTTGCTCGCACTTTTTACATTGCTCCGATTTGACCCTTTATCTTCTACTTGGTCATTCAGACGCTAGGCTAAAGGTGAGGCTGGCCTGCGAAATGGAGCAAAAAGATAAAGAGAGACAGTTTAGGTTCGATTTAGAAATTAGGAAAATGGAAATCGACAAGGAGGTGAGGATCCGACAACTGAGCTAGACGTAGGCTCCAGGATGACTCCACAACCTGCTCATCATCAAGCCCACTTCGATGTGAGTAAAAATATAGCTTTAGTCCCTCCATTCCGGGAGTCGGAAGTTGATTCCTATTTCTCTGCGTTTGAGCGTGTGGCCGCTGCGCTGCATTGGCCACTCGAGGTTTGGCCACTTCTGTTGCAATGTAAATTGTCTGGGAAAGCCCAGGAAGTAGTAGCTGCTCTCTCCCTGGAAGACAGTTTACAGTATGATACAGTTAAATCAACCGTGTTGCGGGTTTATGAGTTGGTGCCTGAAGCTTATAGGCAGCGCTTTCAGGAACCACAAAAACCCCTCTCATCGTACTTTGTTGAGTTTGCAAGAGACAAAGAGTCTCTGTTTAATCGCTGGTGTTCAGCTAGCAAAGCTAACACGCTTGCTGATATTCGGGAGTTGATGCTGTTGGAGGATTTTAAAAGCAACCTCCTGATAGAATTGTAGTTCATTTAAATGAACAGAAAGTGACAACATTGGCCCAGGCAGCAGTGTTGGCAGATGAGTATGCTTTGACACACAAGACTGTCTTTTGTGCTCGTTGTGAAGGCCGACTGATTACGCTATCAGTGCCTCGCTCAGGTCGCTTTTCCTCTGACAACCCTAAGCCTTCCCATGAAATCCGTGAATGTTTTTACTGTCATCAAAAGGGTCACGTGATTGCGGACTGCCCGGTTTTGAAAAATAAACCGAACAGTCCCTGTCACCATCCCCTAAATTGAAAAGTGTGGGTTTAGTCCAGTCTTTGGCTCGTCCGTTGGACAGAGTTATTGATTCAGCATTTGGGAAACGGATCCTATCTATGCCCGCTTATCTCTACTGGTTGTATTTCCTTAACTGGAGAACAAGCGGATCAAAACCAATACCAATCTTACGAGATACCGGAAGGCGAGTCAGTAATCCTTACTGATGCTTTAACCCTGGTCCTCTGAAACGTATTGTGGTTCGCATGTTATATTACAGGGTATAGCGACAAAACAGTACCTGTACCATTACACTGGGTCCACTTAGTGTCAGATTTGGTATCAGGACGTTTTCGTGTTGGTGTAGTGTCCACACTGCCAGTAAAAGGAGTCACATTGCTACTAGGGAACGATATTGCTGTGTGTAACGCTACTCCTGTGTTAGAGGTAGTAGACAACCCAGAAATCAAAACAGCAGATGATAAATTGGTTCAAGCCGCTTTCCCCATGTTTTTCCTGCTTGTGTGTTAACGAGGGCACAATCTCGCAAGCTGGGAGATGTGGTGGATTTGGCTGGTTCCATTTTGAGAATGTTGAGGTAGAAGACAATGCACCAGTATTTCTTCTGCAATGCCGACGGTTTTACCCCGTAAAAACTAAGGCAGGGAAAGCGAAATCGCGCCCAATTACATGACATTCTTTTGTCTGTCACCCCGAGAAGGTGATTGAATGTCAAAAAGAAGACTCAAGTTCGCAAATGTTTTGCTTCAGTAATTTCTACTGAGGAAGCTAAAACGAAGGAGACTGCCTACTTTATGGAAGCAGGAGTTTTGATGCGAAAATGGGCAGCTCATGACACCGCGTTAGTGAGTGGAGTGAAGTGTGTCAAGTGGTTGTTCCTACACCGTTCCGACAGCAGGTGCTCTCACTCAGCCCATGACCAGGCGTGGTCCGACATTTGGGGATCACTAAGACTTATAACAGAGTCCTTCGACATTTCTTCTGGCCAGGTTTGAAGTCAGATGTGGTCCAATTTTGTAAAACATGTCATGTATGTCAACTCACTGGGAAAGTGAATCAAACAGTTCTCGTGCGCGCTCTGCCCGATTCCTGTAGTAGAGGAACCGCTTGAACGAGTAATAATTGATTGTGTAGGTCCGCTGTCGAAAACCAGATCAGGTAACCAGTTCTTACTAACAATAATGTGCAGTGCTACTCGATACCCAGAGGCTATACCTCTTCGTGCCTATAACGACTAAGACTGTGGTGAAGGCACTAGTGAAGTTCTTCTCTACGCTTGGACTCCCTAAAGTAATCCAAACTGATCAGGGAACCAACTTTATGTCAAAACTGTTCTCAAATGTGTTAAAAACATTGTGTATTACCCATCAGGTCTCTAGTCCGTATCATCCGGAGAGTCAAGGGCCCTTGAACGCTGGCATCAGACGCTAAAGGCGATGCTACGCAAGTATTGCATGGATACCAGTACTGATTGGGATGAGGGGGTGCCTTTGTCCTATTTGCTATTAGGGAAACAATACAGGAGTCTCTTAGGGTTCAGCCCTGCTGACCTTGTGTTTGGACACACCCCACGGGTCCGCTAAAAGTTTTGAAGGAGCATATCCTATCTCCTATACCCAGTAGCGCCCCTAAAAATGTGTTGGATTATGTCAGTAAGATGCGGAGAGACTGCACGCATGTGCGCTGGGCCCAAAAGTCTCTCCTCGCCTCAAAACGCATGAAGTTGCATTATGACAAAAAGGCTGTTGGCCGCTCTTTTGCAACAGGGATCAAGTTTAGTTTGTTGCCAATCCCTGGCTCATCTCTGTCCGCACGTTTTTCTGGTCCATATCTTGTGGAAAAGAAACTCAGTGACACCAATTATGTAATAAAGACCCCAGATCGTGGCGTTCTTCCTGTGTGTCATGTTAACATGCTGAAAGCGACATTCTGCGTGATTCTCCCAACTGTTCCTCAGGTAAGCCGGTCCAGCCCGCCGCCTCCAGTTTGGCTGCAGTGGTGCTGACACCTGGCTGGAACCTAGAGGAGGATAAGGAGGACGGTTGGAGTTACGCCATACGTTACAGCAATGTGAACGCCTATGTAATTCGGAGATGCTGAAAAAGTGACCCTCTCAAATGGAACATTTGGATGGCGATCAAACTAATGATCTTATCATATTGATAAATAGTTTTCAATGTGTTTCAGGATGTTCCAAGTCGCACGTCCATCTTGGAACATGACGGATGTGGGGAACGCGTTCCTATACGCCAGCATCCGTGATCGGGTTAATGCAAAGAAAAGGGATATAATGAAAAGTGAGGTAGCTTATTTATTAGAGAATGACATGGCAAAACCCAGTAACAGCTCCTGGAGTTCCCGTGTATTCTCGTTCCTAAGCCTGACGGTACGTCCGCTTTATGTACGGACTATCGCCGTAAATGCTGTTACAAAGTCTGATTCGCTTCTACCTCGCTTAGACGACTGCATTGATAGAATTGGCTCTTCTGCTTACGTTAGTAAGTTAGATTTGCTAAAAGGTTATTGGCAGGTGCCTCTGACCTCTCGAGCTTCTGACATCTCAGCTTTTGTGACGCCTGATAACTTTGTACAATACACTGTGATGCCCTTTGGAATGTGTAATGCACCTGCTACCTTTCAGCGGCTAGTTAATATTGTGTTCGCGGATGTGCCAAATTGCACTGCATACCTTGACGATGTGGTGATTCATTCGTCGGACCTGACTGATCATCTCGCCACCTTGAGAAGTGTGTTTCAGCGGTTGGAGAAGGCTTCTTTAACCCTCAATTTGGCCAAGTGTGAGTTTGGGAAGGCAACTGTGACTTACTTAGGGAAGCAAGTGGGGCGAGGTCAAGTGCGCCCAGTAACTGGCAAAGTGGAAGCAATTGTTGCTTTTCCTGCTCCACTACTACTCGCCAGTTGCGCAGATTCCTGGGGATGGTAGGGTACTATCGCACGCTCTGTAAGAATTTTTCGACGGTAGTAGCTCCCTTACATCTCTGCTCAGTCCCAAAGTACCATTTAAGTGGTCCCAAGAATGTAACTATGCTTTTGAGTCTGCCAAAGCGCTACTTTGTAGTGCCCCAGTGCTTGCTGCCCTAACTTTGATAAACCTTTTAAGTTGGAGGTAGACGCTAGTATAGTGGGGGTGGGTGCGGTTCTCTTACAGGAAGATGAAGAGGGAATGGATCGCCCGTCAGTTTCTTCTCCCGTAAGTTCAACTCGTGTCAGTCAAGGTACTCCACCATTGAACAGGAGACGCTGGCTTTATTGCTAGCATTACAGTTTTTTGAAGTATATGTGGGCTCCAGTGCCTTGCCTGTGCTGGTCTTCACGGACCATAATCCTTTAGTGTTTTTGAAGCAAATGTACAATCAGAACCGCCATTTTATGCGGTGGGCTCCTGATTGTACAAGGATACAATGTACAAATTAAGTATGTGAAGGGTTCAGCGAATGTGGTTGCCGATGCGCTATCACGGGTTTAGTAACTGGGGATGCGTGTTAGGTTTTTGTTATTGCAAACTGTATGTTTGCATGTTTTGTGGTGGGCGTGTTAATGCTCCCAGTTTCTGTGTTGTGCTTTTGCTTTTATGTGTGTGTTTCAGGATGGCTTCCTGAAATTCTCCCCATTTACTAATTGGAGCTGACCCCCCTCGTCAGGATACAGCTGTATCCCATTAGACACCTTCTCCAGCTATATAAGCCAGTGTTCTGTTGCTCAGAAGGAGAAGACAAAGGAGAGAGAAGGAGACTGATTGAGGTTGATGGCTAAAGATTAAGTGTTTGTTTGGCTATACCCGAGTGTTGATAGTTGTTGCTCCTTTTGTAGTATATTGTAACTGGTCCTGCTGGTGTCTATCAAAAGGTCCGTATTGATTGTTTGTATTTTTCTGTGTTTGTTCCCAGGGGAAGGGGAAGGCACCTAGGGAGTGCTTAGGCAAGTGGCTCTGCGGGCATACATAACCCGTAGTATTTTACTGTCTATGCACACTAGGTAAGACCTGGACGGACCACCCCTGTATTTTGGTTAGTGCACCAGGTGGTGCTAAGTTAGGTAAGTTGTGGGTAGGCAGGTAAAATAGGAGAGGGGGCTTTGACTTTACTTTCTTTGCTTTGGTTCCGTTCAGCCCCTTTTCCCCAAAATTACCGTGTGACGGAATAAATTCCTTGTTAACGGTACCGCTTACTGCTTTTGTCAATCCTTACTCGCACCTACAGTCCCATACCTCTTTCACTCCGCGGGGAATTTAGAGCAGCAGGGAGTTGCGTTCCCTCCTCCTAGAGGCGTACGTAACATTGGTGATGTCACAAAGGGCTTAAACGTCTTGTCCCCGCCCATACGCACACACAACTTGTTACGTAAATCTCCCAAATGTCAGAATGGGTGGCCACCGTTCATCGACCCACATCATCAGCGTATGTACAGTGAGAGGTGTAGGTGGCCTATTTTCAGACGTTATCCTTTGTGATCATTATGGATTTAATCCCTTCCTCGGTAAACAAACAGACACACACGCCTGCTTTGATGGACACACACTGACTGACACACTCACATCTCACATAGAACTTACTTATATAGACTTGCGCTCTCTTGTACACAGACACACACAGACACACACACACACCTGCAGTCCTATCATATGTAAGCTATAGCAGTAGTGGCCCGAGGCTGGATAACTCGGTAATGAATGTAATGAAGTGGTGAGGACTCTGGAATCGTTTTGACTTCCCTTCAACTACTGCTCTGTCTGCTGACTCTGCAGTTCTTCTGCCTGAAAAGGTTCTTCTCTACTAAGATGAATACCTGGGCCTACAGTAATTAGTCAGACCCCTACCTTCTGCAGGAGAGCAAGTAAAGAGAGGGGGAGTAGTAAAGGGAGGAGAGGGAGAGAGGATGGGGATGAGAGAGGGGGAATGGGAGTGGGAGAGAGAAAGTTAGAAGGGAGAGAGGGAGAGGAGGGAGGTGTGGGATGATAAATAGGTGAATGGGCATGCAGAGAAGGAAAAAGCGACAGAGAGGGATTGTAGGAGAAGGATAAATTAAAGCAAAGATGGATGATGCATAGTCGCTGAGAGTGAAGTGTTGCTGGCAGAGCGATGGAAGACTTCACAAGATCAATCCTTGAAGGAGGGACAGGAGGAGAGAAAAAGAGGGATGGAGAGATTGATGATTGAAGATGCCTTGTCAGCATGCAGTCAGTCTGGGGAGATGCTTGAAATTGCATAAATGTGTGTCTGTGCGCACGTGAATTTGTGTGTGTACATACTCACACCTGTGTGTGTGAGAGAAATTTCTCTCTTTGATTTAATGGTGAAGCAGACACAAAGCTTTGAGACAGAACAATTGCTGAGCCCACAAAACTACTGTTCCCAGAAGCATCCTCAGGGAACATTATTTCATTAACGTTGACATGCCCTTCATGCCCTACTCTCTAGTTTTGTTGTAAATTGCACCCTTTTCCCTTTATAGGGCTCTACTATTGACCAGGGTCTATAGGGCTCTACTATTGACAAGGGTATATAGGGCTCTACAATTGACCTGGGTCTATAGGGCTCTACTATTGACCAGGGTGTATAGGGCTCTACTATTGACCAGGGTCTATAGGGCTCTACTATTGACCAGGGTCTATAGGGCTCTACAATTGACCAGGGTCTAAAGGGCTCTACAATTGACCTGGGTCTATAGGGCTTTACTATTGACCAGGGTCTATAGGGCTCTACTATTGACAAGGGTCTATAGAGCTCTACAATTGACCTGGGTCTATAGGGCTCTACTATTGACCTGCGTCTATAGGGCTCAACACTATTGACCAGGGTCTATAAGGCTCTACTATTGACCAGGGTCTATAGGGCTCTACTATTGACCAGGGTCTATAGGGCTCTGGTCAAAAGTAGTGCACTGTAAAGGGAACTTGGTGCCATTTGGAACACACTCTCTTTCTTCTCTTGTACAAAATGCTGATTAACAGTACTACCTTAATACCAATCAAACAGAAATGAACTTTTCTATCTATAATTCATTGTTATAACTAATAAACTAAAGTCTCTAGACATATCCATGACATCTGACAAGAGTAAGACTAACTGGGATGTTTTCTGATTCTTTTTCTCCAGCCCCAATAGGAAAATCTCCAGCACAGCCTTTGGCAGGTCGGTCACATCTCCATATGTATGTGTGGTTACTGTGTTTGTTTTTCTATGTTGGCCCGTTTCTTTGTTGATCCAATCCTTTAGTCATGTGATCATTATGCTAGCCAGTGTATTAGACTACTATCTAAGTAATGCTTGTTTGTTTTTCTATGTTGGTCATTGGTTAATGATGACCACTTCCTTATTGATCCAGTCGGTTAGTCATGTGATCATTATGCTAGCCAGTGTATTAATACGGTAATGGTTTTAGTATACTGAACCTCTCTACCTCTTCTGTGTTCACTTTACTACTACAGTTACAACTGTGTACAGATCTTAATTTGACCAGTTTCTCACAGCAGGAAAATAAACCTGCAGCAATGGGAAATATGGGCAAATAAAGGAAATTGATCAACAGGGTGATCAAATTGAGATGCTTGTTTGTACACATGGAAGCAAGGGCACTGTGTTCAACATACAAGTGTACCTGTATACAATGCAGTGGAGGCATCAACTACATCACACCTGTCCAGACCCACATGCTGACACCCCCATCTCAAGCGCCCGCATCACTCTCCGCCACATGGCCTCAAACTGCACCATCTTTCTCTCCATCGCCCACACACTTTCAACATGTAGATAAGAAAGCATTTCAGTTGTCCATTGTATTAACAACAGAGGATTGGTTGATTTTCAAGGTTTTGTATAGCTTACCTATGATATGAATATCCTTTCATTGTGGTCAGTGTCTAGGGCTTTTTCCTACTTCCCTCCTCTAGCCTGTGAATTAAACTGACAAAGAGAGATTGGCCTGCCAGCACTGATCTATGTGTATAGTGTTTTCCCCAACCTCTTTTCCTTTCTCTTATCCTCTACTCTCTCCCTCTTCTACTCTCCCTCTCTTCTACTCTCTCCCTCTCTTCTACTCTCTCCCTGTCTTCTACTCTCCCTCTCTTCTACTCTCTCCCTCTCTTCTACTCTCTCCCTCTCTTCTACTTTCTCTCCCTCTCTTCTACTCTCTCCCTCTCTTCTACTCTCTCCCTCTTTCTACTCTCTCCCTCTCTTCTACTCTCTCCCTCTTTCTACTCTCTCCCTCTCTTCTACTCTCTCCCTCTTTCTACTCTCTCCTCTCTTATACTCTCTCCATATCGTCTACTCTCTCTACTCTCTCCCTCTCTTCTACTCTCTCCCTCTTCTACTCTCTCCCTCTCTCTACTCTCTCCATCTCTCTACTCTCTCCATCTCTCTACTTTCTCCCTCTCTTCTACTCTCTCCTCTTGTCTACTTTCTCCCTCTCTTCTACTCTCTCCTCTCGTCTACTCTCTCCCTCTCTCTACTCTCTCCATCTCTCTACTCTCTCCATCTCTCTACTCTCTCCATCTCTCTACTTTCTCCCTCTCTTCTACTCTCTCCTCTTGTCTACTTTCTCCCTCTCTTCTACTCTCTCCTCTCGTCTACTCTCTCCCTCTCTTCTACTTCCCCCCTCTCTTCTACTCTCTCCTCCTCTCTCCCTCTTCTACTCTCTCCCTCTCTTCTTCTCTCTCCCTCTCTTCTACTTTCTACTCTCTCCCCCTCTACTACTCTCTCCCCCTCTACTACTATCTCCCTCTCTACTCTCTCCCTCTCTACTACTCTCTCCCCCTCTTCTACTCTCCCCCTCTTCTATTCTCCTCTTCTACACTCCTCTTCTACTCTCCCTGTCTTCTACTCTCCTCTTCTATTCTCCCTCTGTTCTACTCTCCTCTTCTACTCTCTCCCTCTCAACTCTCCTCTACTCTCTCCCTCTCTACTCTCTACTCTCTTCTACTCTACCCCTCCTCCTCTTTCCCTTTCCTTTCCTCTCTACCTTTCCCTTCCTCTCCTCTCTCTCTTTCCTTTCCACCTCTCCTCCTCTCCTCTCTCCATTTCCTTTCCACCTCTCCTCCTCTCCTCTTCCCTTTCCTTCCTTACTCTCTACCTCTCCTTCTCTCCTCCCCTACTCTTTCCCTCCCTTTCTCCTCCTACTCTTATTGATGAATAGTCTCTGTAATGGAGGCTGGTGTGAAGCCATTCCATTAGTTAGAGTGGGGCTAGCTGTTGTGGCGGCAGTTTGAATGTCACTGTGTGATTGTGTGTGTGTGTGTGTGTGTGTGTGTACATATGGGCATGCATGCCTGTGGGTCTTTGTAGTGTAATAGTGTGTGATGTGTGTGTGTCTATGCAATATGATCAGCTCCCCCACTGGCACAGCCCTTTTTCTTATAGTCCCTTTTACATCCTATCCTGCGGCATTCTCTCTGCAGGAGTGGACACACAGTGGCATTATGGTTCAGCAGTAAAGCTCAGATTGATGCCCTATGGGGTGAAGCTAAAAATGGATAGCTCTAGGACTACCACAGTTTGGAGAGATTTTATTGTTTTTTCTTCAAGTCTTGTATAACAGCCTCTTCCTCTCTCTCTCTCTCTCTCTGTCTCTCTGTCTCTCTGTCTGCAGGCAGCTCCTCCACACCAGTAACTTCAGCAGCAGCAACGGCAGCACGGAGGACCTGTTCCGAGACAGCATCGACTCCTGTGACATCGACATCACTGAGAAGGTACCGTAGAGATACATTGTGTTCTGTTTCATTCTATGGAAGGGACTGCCATTTATCATGTCTGTCTCTGCCTGTGACCGTTCCACTACCTGCACTCCATTCTATTAAGGTTGATAGGATACTAATTGTGAAATTGATTGCGTTGGCTCCTACTGTCAAGCTGTGTTCTGCTGTGAATCGAGATGAATGGCTCTGGCAGAGCTTGTTGCTGATTGTGCTGGCTGAAGTAAGGACATTGGATGAACGAATGATATAACATCTCTTACCCTCTCTCGCTGTCTCTCTCCCACACACAGGTGAGTTACCTAGAGAAGAAGGTAGCAGAGTTGGAGAATGACACGCTGATGAACGGAGATCTCAAGTCCAAGCTGAAGCAGGAGAACACACAGCTGGTTCACAGGTAGGAGGTTTACACACACACATGCATGCCCACCCACGCACACACACACATACACACGTAGATATACACATACACACAAACAAATGCATGCACGAATGCACGCACACACACATTTATTCTTAAATATATATATGTGTGTGTGAGCATGTTTTTGCATATCTAATTTATGCTTATGTTTGTTTATGTGTGTGTGTGTGTGTGCATGCTTGTTTGTGTGCGTGTGTGTGTCACTCACAGGGTCCACGAGTTGGAGGAGCAGCTGAAGGACCAGGAGGCGCGGGCAGAGCAGAACACAGAGGAGGAGCAGAGACGACACCGTGAGGCCTACAGCAAGATGGAGAGAGACAAGAACACTGAGCTAGAGCTGCTACACAACCGGTAACACACACACACACAAACACACTAACTTCAATCATTTATACACTGCATCGTAGATACTCATATTTACATCTATGCGTGTACACAAAGTTGCTATCTAGAACCTAAAATAGTTATTTGGCTGTCCCCATAGGAGAACCCTTTGAAAAACCCTTTTGGGTTCCAGGTAAACCCCTTTTGTGTTCCATGTAGAATCATTTCCACAGAGGGTTTTACATGGAACCCAAAAGGGTTCTACCTGGAATCAAAAAGGGTTCTCCTATGGGGACAGCCAAATAACCCTTTTGGAACCCTTTCATCTAAGAGTGTAGTCCATAGAGCTAAGTAGATAGCATAGATTAGGCCTTGAGCTAGATACCAAATCCAGACTTTGAGGTCCGCTGTACCGCTAATTTCCATTTCACTTTGTTAGTGGCCTTGTTTTGAATAACCCCGACATATGTTAAACATGGAGGAATTATCATAATGTGTTTTCTCTTCTTCCCCTACAGAGTCCAACAGCTAGAGGAGGAGAACGGGGATATATCGGTGAACATGTGCAGACTGAAGTCTCAGACAGAGAAACTGGACGAGGTATGTGCGTGCTTGTCTACATATCATCCTCAGACACAGCAGGCTACATTTAGTACAAACACGCACTGTAAATCCAGTACTACTATCTCTACACAGACAGAGACCTCGATAACTGGTTGCAAAAACATCAACACCCACCCATCAACAGCACGTGACCAATTGCCACCGTCACACACACACGTTTGGAGGTGTGAAGGCTACAGCTGGGCTCATATCAACACCTCTATTTCCAGCCTGCCTGGTGAAAACATGCAAGGGAGTTGGCATGATCATTTGATTGTGTGATTGTGTGAACTCCTAACAGAGAGTCACACTAACTAACTAATTACTATACTATACACTTCAGGTTGCCTGACGACTCAAACTGAATTCTTTCGCTGCTCTGTCATTCACTACATACTTCCGGATGAGTCTGCCATCGTTGAAGTCGTTTGTGGTGACGTCAAAATGAGGGGTGTTGTACAAAACAAAGTCATCAGCGATTTGATTGTATCAAAGCCAATGACGAATTTTCAAACCGCCGCTTTACCCACGTGTATTCTGTCTCTGGCCCAACCCATTGGTTTCTGGAACCAATCAGAGTGGCTAGAATGTTGTTCCATTCTAAAAATCGTCGGGGAGGGACTCAGATCCAGACTCATTGCGGAGAAGAAACTAATGTCAGTGGGCGTGACGTAGCGTTTGGAGGGAGCAAGGAGTTTGGGTAACCAGGCAACATTTCATTGCCAGCTGTAGAGAATATTTTTATGAATAGCTGCTTTTGCAGTATATATTTTTTGCAGTATTTGCACTATACATAGTACTGTAAATTCATTAAAATTATAGTTAATTTTAAGGTATGTGTCCTAATGCTTCTTCTTACAGGACTATTCACTGTGCATTATTAGACTGACTGTGTTCTTGCTTACCGCATACATCCTAACAAACGAATGCCTTATTCATACTGTGGGACCTTTATTGTGTGAACACCATGTGACTTTTATTTTGATGAGCTACTCTAGAGGTTGGGGGTGGAGCAGAGGTTATTGGGTAATCGGGGTCAGTTTTGAGATTGAGTGACTCCACCCTCTCTAGCCTGTTGTATTATTTTGCCTCTCCCTAAGTTGTTCTTGGCTTATATGGCCACCCCAAACTGCACTGTGCTGGCTTGGGTGTTTTCTATTCACGTTGTCCTTTCCAGCACGGTTCCAGCAACTATAGGGGATGCGTAACCAGTCCAGCCCAGCCCAGAACAGATTACCTTGGCTTTGTCCTGTAATGTGAATCCGGCATACGTTTGAAAACGATCCATGCTTCATTCTCTGTGCATCATCACATGTATTTGAATGTGTCTATACGTGTGTGTTATCAGGAGAAGCAGCGTATGACATACAAGTTGGAGGACACCAGTCTGAGGCTGAAGGATGAGATGGACCTCTACAGGAAGATGATGGACAAGCTGAGGCAGAACAGACACGAGTTCCAGAAAGAGAGGGAGGCCATGCAGGAGGTGGGAGGAGGGATAACACACATACACACACAGGGACACATGCATGTACACGCACTTATACACACTTTTACAAGTAGTGTGAAACAAAAGCTCATGATGCCTCTCCCACTCCTCTGAAATCTCTAGTAGCTGAATGTTTGTATAGAATACGTTTGCACATAAACCAGTCTGCCCACTGCATCAGACTGGTCTACGTGGCTATCCCAGGTACTCTTTATACTAAACAGTCTTCACGACAGCTACCACATATCGTCCTTGGTTGTGTCCCTCTCCTGCAGTTGATTGAGGACCTTCGTCGGGAGCTGGAGCACCTGCAGCTGTTCAAGCTGGAGACAGAGAAGCCTGGCCGCGGCCGCAGCTCCTCCTCTGGGCTGACGGAGTTCAACGTCAAGACCAGAGAGATGGAGCTGGAGCACGAGGTCAAGAGACTCAAACAGGTGGGCTTGAGAGCTAGTGGCTAATGTTAACTCTATATGAATGCATTGTTACTTGCTCTTTTGGGGTATTTGCTAGGATTTAATTGGGCAAGAGACTTAAACAGGTGGGGCTCAAAAACAATATTTTACAGTGTTTTTTTTACACACGTCCCCCCTCAATTCCACCTCTAAGTATACTGTATGTGTTTGTATATGCCACCACTATATGCTGGTGTGCGAGTTAACAGTGTATGCCACTCTATCTACAGTGCGTCTTATCTACTGTAAGTGTTGTTCTTTCGACTTCTTAGATAGTGTGCCATTTCTAGGTAGTCAATACCAGTGATATCTGTCTGTCAAGGGCAGTGAAATTATATTGTTATTGTTCCCCATCCTTGTTACGAGTATCGGACCTAGTATAAACATGAGATAAGAGATCAAGATGAAAGTGTTTCTAAGATGTCTTCTCAGACAAAGCAGACGTTATGATACTAAACCACACAGCCTTGAGGCAAACGCAGGCAAGAAGCTCTAATGCTGAGACATGCAGTATTGCGGTATCTTCACGTGTAAAGATTTGATATTCTACTGTAGGCGTCTTTCTTGCCTTCGGTCAGTACACACTGTCAAACTGATAGTAACGCTAGGAGAGTAATCACAGTGCCTTGCCTGCAGCTTTCATCTGGATCTGTCTTGCGCTCTCTCTCTCTCTCTCTCTCTCTCTCTCTCTCTCTCTCTCTCTCTCTTTTTCTCTCTCTCTCACACTAGCCTGGTTGCCGTCTCTGCTGTTACATTTGGCAAATGACAGGAGTGGCAAGGGGTGGAATGTTAGCTAAAAAGACTGCTACCCAGACTATTTTCTGCAGTCACAGGCTTTGATTCAAAGTTTAAACTACAAGACTGGAAGAGAAACATTACTTCTGTCTCTAATTGGTGTCAGGCAGATATGGGATGCCCCTTTTCTCTTTTCACAACACTTTTAGATCAAATGGTATTTATCTGAAACTCTTTAAAATCTGTTCTTTTATAATAGCACTATTTCATATTTGAGAAAGGATTCAAAAGAGAATGCAGATCAGCTAGCTGATGTGATAGTATTCCAAACAGGGATGAATGAGTCTCTTCCCTCTCATGTCTCCCTGTGCTCCTCTTTGCTCCTCCTCTGTGTGTCTAGCGGTTTGTCTCACAGGACTTTCCTCTGACCTCTGACCTCCGCCACCTCGTAGTATCCGCCGGGGCACGCCTCCGTCACGGTCAGACGGTAAACAAACCCACTGTTGTTCTTGTGAGCTTTAACCTTTGACCCCTCCCATTAACCACAGCTAATATCACCACCACACAGCGCCTATAGAGCTTCACCCCCCCGTCGACACAGGGCGCAGTTTGTGCCATAACACCGTGATAAACATAATAACCCGTGTCCTGTCCTGTAGGTGTTACTGTAGATGTGGTGTGCTGTATCGGCTGCTGTTGAAATCGAGAGATGGTTTGTCGTGGGTGTAGTTGTGTGAGGCTTCAGTAGTCTAATCTAACAGGCCTTGCCTACTGACACAGTGTGGATGAAGTGGGGCGCTTGGAGAATTGAGATGAATCTCATCAAGCTGTGGACTCCCTAAAAACCCATCGCTTCAGTCTGCCAAATCAAACTATGACACTCATCGCTCTCGCTCTCTCTCTTTCTCTTTCTCTCTCTTTCTCTTTCCTTCCCTCTTTCACTCCCCCCTCCACCCAACAGGAGAACCTGAAACTGAGGGAACAGAACGACGACCTGAATGGTCAGATCCTCAGTCTGAGTCTGTATGAGGCTAAGAACCTGTTCGCCACCCAGACCAAGGCCCAGTCGCTGGCTGCCGAGATAGACAACGCCTCACGAGACGACGTGGGTTTTTCATTCATAATGCTAATAATTTGATCATTTGATAATTTCAGAGTAACCCTGCAAGAGTAACCCCATTGATTAAGGTCATAGTACACATAGCATAAAATGGCACCACCATATCTGATGGTAACATAACATTCATTTGATATTTCTCCACAGTTGATGGAGGCTCTCAAGGAGCAGGAGGAGATCAACTTCCGTTTGCGGCAGTACATGGACAAGATCATTTTGTCTATCCTGGACCACAACCCCCTCCATCTTGGAGATCAAGACCAACTAGAACCCCCCCAACTAGAAACCCACTACTAGAACCCCCCCTCCGGGAATGGGGAATGGGAAAGGAAGACTAGCCATGCTGGGACCTGAGACAGCTGGACATCACTGCCCCCTGCTGCCCCAGGAGTGGAACTGTGAACTTGGGTGTATTCATTGGGCACAAAACAGAAGAAAACAGTCAAACTGGGAGGTACTACCTGGACTTGTCCAATTAGAAACACTAGTTTTTGTGTTTCGTTGCTAAACGTTTTGCTACGGTGTGGCCTAATGAATATGTGACTGGAGCTATAGGGGATTTTCTGTGTTGACTACTAAGTTTTGGTACTTCACCATCATACTTCTGTTCTATTCTGTGACTCATCAACAGATGTTGGTATCTCCCTCATGTCTCGTTCATGCACTTTCTTCTATGTTTTCTATTTTTTTCTCACAGCCTCATCTTTAGTCTTAAAAACAATCGAGATTAATTATTACTTGGAAAAATAATTATACTGGGCAGGTGCTTTGAATATGTAGGGCATTACTGGTTGTTGAACACTGGATATATGTACTCTAGTGGTGTGTGTAGAAACAATGTGAACACAAACCTATTGATCTTCAACAGCGTGTGTTGTAGCCATAGGGGAAGATAGGAACAGAGAGAGACTGGCAGATAGACAAACAGAGATCTTTAGCTTAGAGACAACCCTATCCCCACTGTTTCCTTAAAGTTGATCTGTGTTTGATCGTTGAAGACCGGTATGTGGGCAGAGGCACGTTGATGAAGAAAGTAAAGCAGCACGTGTTTCTGTGCATAAGAAGAGTGACAGAAAGAGATGAAAGGAGGGAGAGAAGGAGAGAGAAAGTGTTGTACATGCATCTCCATGTCAAAAGATATTGGTGTTGACTAAAGAAGATATCAGTCATGTAAAGTGATAATGAGAGGCAGCAGAACTTGGTGTGATGGAATGCTTTCAGGAGGATGGAATGGCTTAGTGAAGTCAAAGAAGGAACAGGTGAAGTGTATCGGTCGGTACAGTATAGAGGAAGATAAGAGAAGAATGCCTTCCTAGGGAACTCTGAGATGACGGTACAGTATGATCTGTGTAGAGTAATACTGTATGATAAATCCATAAAGTACATCCTTAACTCACACAGTGAGTTGTTAATTGGCTGGTTGAGAATTTCATGATGCCAATTGCTCTTAATCATGGGTCCCCATGAATTATTTTCAACTCAGACATTCTGTGGTAAGTCTGTCTAAATAAGTTGGTTAGACCTGGGACATCTGCTATGAAGGATGTCCCATTGCATAGAGCTGCTATAGGTACCCACATTTAAAAAAAATGCTATAGTATATTATGGTATATATACTATAGTATTCACTGTAGTGTTTTGTTGACTTTTTCTGACTGCAGTGAATACTGTAGTATTTATTGTAGTATTTACTGTATTATACTGTAGTATTTATTGTAGTATTTACTTTAGTATACTGTATTATACTGTAGTATTTACAGTTAACTATAGTATAAATACTGTAACAATCAAAAACTGTAGTATATACTATAGTAATAATGTATTGTTTTTGTGGATTGTAGTATTTACTGTAGTGTTTTTGCAGACATTACTGTAGTATTTACTACATTGTTTTTGTTTTATTATCTTTGACATAAAAATGGAGGCTTTCTCCTTCCTTCAGGAGTAAATTTTCCATAACCTGTAGGTAGGACTGGGGTCTAAACAGATTGTTCAGAGCTTCTGCTCTTTTCTATAACCTGTAGGGAACACCCTACATGGTCTATACTCGGCATGTAGTTTTCTGACTTATGTGTGGCACAAATTGAGATATGGGGGAGGGGAATGGGAAGGGTATATGCAATTAAGATACTGTAGTATTTACTACAGTATTTTTTTTGTGGCTAATACTATAGTATTTACTATAGTTTCCACAGTATACTATAACATTCTATAGTAAGTACTATTGTACACATGATCAAGGAATACTACAGTGTGTAGTATAGTATACTACAGTTTACCATAGAATTCTATAGTAGGTACTTTAGTATTTTATAGTATACTGTAGTATTTTCTTATGTGGGTATTAGCCCATTAGCCTATATGCTTTATATTTCTGTGTCGGACACTGCCACTCCACTCTCCCTATATCCACACTGAACTAGAGACAAACCCTGCCAGCATACAGGGCTGTAAAGTCAACAGCATAACAATGTACAAGCACATGAATGTAACCCTATGGATGTGAATGTACAGAATGCTTAATGCATTCTCCATAAAGATAGATACAGTATTTATCTCTATGTTATTCCACATCTCAATGTGTTTTATGAATTTCCTTTGGGTGTTAAGCCATGTCAGTGTGGCTCATTGAATCATCCCTATCATCTCTATATAAGATACTGTAGTATACTGCAGTATATTCATCAGACGTTCACTTACTGTAGACTAGAGTTTGGTACTAATAAGACTGGAATAGCAATCATACTGGGTTTATATAGAGTATATGGGTAGTGTTTGCCCTTTGGCTAGTATACTGTAAATATCATCAATGTCTCACGTATCTAACATTCTCTCTGTTAAAACCTAATGGGTTTTTGTGTACAAATCTACATTTTGTTGAGACAGTTTTCAAATGTCATACAGTAGGCCTTCGCCGTACTACTGTATTCGAGAGGACGTTGATAGGCAAAGGGGATAACCTGCTGTAAATTAAATTGCTCTAAATGTATGTTTTGCTTCCTTGCACAAAAATGTTTTTTCTTATTTTTGCATGTTTTCACCTTTTCTGGTATTCGTGCCTTTTAAAACACTTATCTATTTTTCTTTTTCTTAATATAGCTATGTTGTTTAGACAACTTAATAATGAATATTTTTACTGTTGCTTTAAAATCTGTGTCTGAACGATGTTCATGACTTGTAAATGTTGTACAGAGATACTTTAGTTAGGATTTGTATTGTTCCACTCACCACACTTTTACAGATGAGACCACACAAATACTATTTTATACAGTTCTACCAGGAAATGGCCAGGTAATCAACTCTAGTTTATAAAACGGTTACAGCACAAGTTTATTTTGTATTTTCTTCTCCCCCAATTTCGTGATATCCAATTGGTAGTTACAGTCTTGTCCCATTGGCCGGCCAAACCCTCCCCTAACCCAGACGAAGCTTGGCCAATTGTGCGCCGCCTCATGGGTCTCCCGGTCACGACCAGGTGCAACACAGCCTGGGATGGAACCCGCTGCGCCACTCAGGAGGCACAGCACAAGGTTTTTTACTTAAAAACAGATGAGCATTGGGGGAATATTTAGTTTTTTTCTGTTTCTGTGGTAACCTATCTATGAATGCGATGTCCATTGCTTTTCAGGTCGCTTTGGTTTCTGCATCCTTTAAAAGTATGTAATATGGTTTCCCCCTGTCTTCCTATACACAAAATAAACTGGTGAGCAATATTACATTTGACTATACCATACCAACCTGGCACTACAAGGTTTACTTCTACAACCTTGAAAGATTCACTTCACACAAATTGAAATTAAATTGAGATACATTGAGAAATGTCTTCAAATTGAGCTTTGACCTCGTCCTCATGTAGAACCCTCCTATCGTTTGAGGAGATGTTGACCAATGGCATCCCATTTCAGACAGTGCAACAGCCAATCACCTGTTGATCACTGTCACAAAGTTTCACTTGCAACATTTTAAATAAATTCAAACATTTCCCATGTGTGTGCTCCTAAATACTTCCTAACACAATGAAAGATGTAGTATCCTATTCTTCAAGATAGTGAGAGGTTGGATTTTAAAGCGCACAAGTTGTGGCATTGTGGAAATAAGAAGGCTTATGATATCTTATTTTTTATTTTCTGTTACCTTGTTTCTGTCTCCTATTTCTCAACCACATACCATTGTTACTCATACATTGAAGCACTGTACTGTATGTGGCTGTAAGTAGGCTACTAATTATGATATGAGGTCTTATCTGCAATTGCTTTAAGCTGTAAATAAAGAGATTTTCCCAGGCATGGTTACAACCTGATGAATGCTAATTTCATAAATTAAAATGCCAACTTCTTACAGTATGATCAAAGGAATACTCTGTCCTGTTTTGGGGAATAATAATGTTTGCCATTGATTCAAACACTCCAAATGCAGTAAAACAGGTTTGCTACAATTGATAAAATGTGTTCCTAATGTGGGATTTCCTGTATAGACATAACTCTCTAGCTGCAGTATTCCTGATGTGGAGCCTCTATCTATGCTGACCTAAATCTCACAGCCCTGAGAAATGACTTGTGGGACCCAGAGAATTCTCAAAGAGATAGAAATGATCTAGATCAGTGTACTTCAACACATACATTAAACCCCTGATTCATAATGTCAATTGATTTAAGATTATGATGGTGGAATAGGGCACTAAAACTTGTATTATATGCATGTTTCAATAAGTTGTCCTACAGACTGAAGAAAAAAAAACGAATCAGTACAAAATAATAAACCAAGCAGTAACCCACGTGGATGTCAGAACAGAGGCGCCTCCACTGTGTGCTTGACGTTTAATACTGCATTCGAAGCCCACGGGAGGTAAGTGGACGAGGAATTGGTTAATTAGCTAGCAATTTACCTACCTTTATTTTCTTTTTTATAATTGCCCTTTCTGAAACCCAAGTTTATGTAGTTAAATTGAGCTGTTAAGTTTACATGAAAGGGGGGGAATTATGTTAATTGATGCTAGAATAAAGTGAGTTTGCTAGCTAGCAAGCAACGTTCGCTAACTATCGAACAATCAATCTATTAGCAACCGAAAGACAGTTCATTTAGCAACGTCTGCAGTATGTTGTCAAATGTAGCCTCTTGCTATAATCCATGTTGTCGGTTTAATTATTTGTGAAGGAGGACTTGCCTTGTCAGAATGTGTGGCAGCAAGGTGATTTCGATAGAGAAAGCTTGCACTATCTAACGGCTGGGATTTTGTAGAATGATGCTGTGAACAAAAATAAATGAATCTTTAGTTTTTATTGTTGAAATTAGAATTGTATCATATTCGAAGTAAATAAAGGTTCAACGGCCGACGTCAATCAATACATTTTTTGGGGGAGGGAGATGACATTACACAGCATGTACTACTTAAATGTGTTGCTATCAAATCTCACTGTTTGATGAGCATTTTCCTTTTGCAAAAGTGGCAAACGTTATTAGCAGTGCTTGACTTGAACCGAAATGGGTTCCGGTACTCATTTTGGGTGCCGGTACTGTTTATATTTAGGTGCTCCACAATACTTTTGAACATATATTCTATAAGAGGTACAGGAGCTCAAACAGTAGAACATTTGAGGTGCAGGTACTCGGCTCTGGCGATCTCCTGCCCAAGTCAAACTGCTTATTAGCTGATATGACAACATTGCTGTGTGTTCATGCTTTTCTCTGCAGGCCTACAGTAAATTCTTGAGGGAGACCTGTGACAGTGGACCATGCCCCAGACAGCGAGTAACCCCCCAGGCTTGTGCATAGGTGCCAAAACCATTCCAGAGAGAAAGCAGATATATTCATGCAATGGTATACTGGACCCTGCTCCAGAGCGTAGGTACAAGCAGGCCTATCCTTCCAGGTATAGATGGAAATGGAGGAAGAAGTCACACAAAAAAACGCCGCCATTGCCACCAGTCCCACCTCTGCCACCTTATGAGGAAGAAAACTGGGAGGAGGAAATAGGAATCTTTGAGACATATGGATTTGCTCCATATGGTAAGGAGGGGGAGAGGTACAGTGGGGTCTGGCATTATTGGACCCCTTGAAAGAAATTAGAAAAAAATATGGTATAAAATAAAAAAATACAAATACTGAGCTATATTGTATGAAAATATTATTTTATACTAATACAATTGCTCAGAGAATTGGGGGAGAGATAGGGGTCAAAGTTATTGTATCCGCTGTTTAATACTCCCTTTCGAGGATAAGGAAACTGAGCATTTTTTTTAAATGTTCTCTGAGATTGGAGAAGACATTGGGAGGGAACTTAGACCATTCCTCTATACAGAATCTTTCCAAATATAAGATATCCTTTGTCTGCGCTTATGGACTTCCCTCTTCAATTCACACCACAGGTTTTCAATGAGGTTCAAGTCCAGAGACTGAGATGGCCATTGCAAAATTATGATTTTGTGGTCAATTAACCATGGATTTTGATGTGTGCTTACTTAACATTACCTGTATTGTATTTACATTTTAATTTGCACTTTTAATCTCTAGCTCAGTTAGCTCTGCCTGGTGACCGGCTTTCTGTCACATACCGCTGCTTGGTACTAGACAGAGCTAGAATGTTGCTGCAGCTCTTTCCTCAATGTATTTTACCCAGCACTTGATGTGCTTTTGGCTGAAGTTATGTTATAGCAACAACTCGTGTTTTATTTTGCTACAGGGTCCAGAAACCTAAGTCTTCCCTGCTTTCATTACTCCACACTTTCGACAGTACTCACAACGTGCTTCTCCCTATCCACTCTCGCTACAAAGTGTATCGATAAGCTTACATTGGTATCATTAGCGGCTTGTCTTTTTATCATATTGAGTAATATTTAACGTTCTCTGGTCATACGCGTAATAACATGAGTTAGTGGATGAGGCAGAAATAATGAAGTGAGACTCGAGTTTCGCCATCGGCTGGAAGACGGTAATATGCAGGCACCATCAGTCCAGTAAAATAAAAGCTAATTATTTCAATGAATGCTCAATCAGCTGTGCATAACAAGTAATACAACAAATTATCTAATATTACCAGTGTGATCACATACCTCAAGTTTTGAAACATAATACAATTGTCTGAGAAGAACAACATTGTAATGCCATTGGCAGGACAATTCAAGCATAGCCAATATGCTGTGATAATGTTTTGGGCTATAGCCTACTTACTGCACAAACCTCATAGGTTAATGTAGCATAGGCTTACGTAGTGCAAGGAAGGGACCATTATTTATTTCAGACCTAATATCATATCAAGTCTTGTCTTCTTGGTTTGTATAGAAATGTTGACACATAAAAGTTTTGGTAGCACTAACAGTGCAACCTTTCTTGATATACACTGCTCAAAAAAATAAAGGGAACACTAAAATAACACATCCTAGATCTGAATGAATGAAATAATCTTATTCAATACTTTTTTCTTTACATAGTTGAATGTGCTGACAACAAAATTACACAAATTATCAATGGAAATCAAATGTATCAACCCATGGAGGTCTGGATTTGGAGTCACACTCAAAATTAAAGTGGAACACCACACTACAGGCTGATCCAACTTTGATGTAATGTCCTTAAAACAAGTCAAAATGAGGCTCAGTAGTGTGTGGGCTGTAAGCACAACCCCCACCTGTGGACGTCGGGCCCTCATACCACCCTCATGGAGTCTGTTTCTGACCGTTTGAGCAGACACATGCACATTTGTGGCCTGCTGGAGGTCATTTTGCAGGGCTCTGGCAGTGCTCCTCCTGCTCCTCCTTGCACAAAGGCGGAGGTAGCGGTCCTGCTGCTGGGTTGTTGCCCTCCTACGGCCTCCTCCACGTCTCCTGATGTACTGGCCTGTCTCCTGGTAGCGCCTCCATGCTCTGGACACTACGCTGACAGACACAGCAAACCTTCTTGCCACAGCTCGCATTGATGTGCCATCCTGGATGAGCTGCACTACCTGAGCCACTTGTGTGGGTTGTAGACTCCGTCTCATGCTACCACTAGAGTGAAAGCACCGCCAGCATTCAAAAGTGACCAAAACATCAGCCAGGAAGCATAGGAAGCATAGGAACTGAGAAGTGGTCTGTGGTCACCACCTTCAGAACCACTCCTTTATTGGGGGTGTCTTGCTAATTGCCTATAATTTACACCTGTTGTCTATTCCATTTGCACAACAGCATGTGAAATTTATTGTCAATCAGTGTTGCTTCCTAAGTGGACAGTTTGATTTCACAGAAGTGTGATTGACTTGGAGTTACATTGTGTTGTTTAAGTGTTCCCTTTATTTTTTTGAGCAGTGTGTGTGTATGTGTGTGTGTGTGTGTGTGTGTGTGTATATATATATATATATATATATATATATATATATATATATATACACACACACACAATTTCTCTACTCAGGACTTTTTCATGTAGGGTGGTGTTCAGTGATACCAAACTGGGGAACACATTTTTCTGAAACAGGTGCTAGAGGACTTCTTCAGTAAGACATTATTATTATCCATTTTGCTATATCTTGCACTACTGAAGATTTTTTTATGGGCTGCTCGCAACAGAATATTAGATATAAATGTTATGGAACAGACATGCTTTTCTGCCATGCTGAACAGGGAATAATGTCCGCTCTAATACAACACATTTATATCTGCAACATTCAGTGTTGCTCCGCCAGAACATGACCCAGGACTGTGTTCAGTAGGGATTTTTTTGTTGTTGAGCTAAATAAAACTGGGAGGGAATACCTCCAATGTGAACACAGATTTCCGTTATCCGTTTCAATATGTTTTGCTACAGTTTGCCCAACTGAACACGAGCCAGAATTGCCATGAACCTTCTGTTCCTCTTTTCAGGCCCAGAGGATGTGGATAGAGTGGCCCTACAGGGGTTGACCCTGAACCAGACTCCCTGCCCTCCCCACCCCCAGACAGCAACCGTCTACAGCCCTGCCACCCACCACCAAGCCCCCGTCAAATGGGTCCGCCACATCATCTGCATTGTGGAGGAGCAATTTGTCGACGCAGAGGATTGAGGTCCGGTGTGTCCCGATACGCTTTTTATTAGTTAACTCTTTAATCGTAAGCTCTTAGGAATGATTTTAGTTGGTTTCTCAGGTGTTTAAGTTCTACTTGTTTCTTGGTTTGTTATTAATGAATTAGGATGTCGTATTTGTAGCCTAGTTGACAGTTGGGTTACATGTTAACACTTCATGATTTTCTTTGTGAATAATTTCAATAGATGTGTAGTCTAACTCTTAACTAAAAGAGAAATTGTAGTTTTTATCTTATTTTTAAATACTTTTGTTTTAAAAGCAATCAACTGATATAGGCCCATGTGTTCAAGTGTCACTCTCCCTTTAAAATCAAATGTGTTAAAATAGAGAGGGCACAGTGCAAGAATAAGTATGTTTGGATGTATTCTCAAATGGACTTACCTGATTGGACTGATTCTGAGCCCATGGAGAGCAAGAGGTCAGGTTGCCATGACTACATCACCCTGTAAGACACAACCCACTGGGCACAGATGTCAATTCAACGTCTATTCCACGTTGGTTCAATGTAATTTCATTGAATTGGTGTGGAAACAATGTTGATTCAACCAGTGTGCGTCCAGTGGGAATGAAATTCATCTTTTGAGATCCAAGATATCTTTAATGCAAATAAACCATGCATTTTAACAACAAACCTCTAGACTGACGCTTCATTCCCACACTGAAAATGGTAGCATTAGATGGCCACTAGGTGGCAGTGTTGGTTAAATATTACATTCACGTCCTTTGCTCTGAATTCTTTCCATGCAGCTCTGGGTTTGTTAAGTGAGTTCATTCAGTTCATAGGCCGTGTTCAAATACTCCAAAAATGCATCCGTCCTTCCTTCCTACCTTTCTACCTTTCTTGAAAGTAATCACAGATCTGAATTGGTGAAAACAAGAAGGAGCTAACCTTACTGTGGGCCCGGTTTTCCTAAACCATCTTAAGGTTAAGTTCATCGTTAGTACCTTCGTAGGAGCATTGTTAAATCTGAACTGTTCACCAAAACTCGTGTTATTAACGTTGAACTTGAAAACGCTCGTAATCTTAACGCCTGCCTCAGACCACTCATAAAACAGTTAAATGTATCGTTAGTGTGTAGCCCAAACTGTTCGGACTCTACAGACAGAAGTTGGCTGATCGGCTCTACCGACTTCAGACGAGTCCCATTACGCTTGTGGTGGTCGTAGAGCAAAATGAAAAAACACTGTCGTGTTCGTGAGAGTCATCTTTCCACAGAGGGGTCATAATAGTTTGTAGGCCAAACCGTTCAGCCACAACAGACGGGATGTCCCATGGCCTGACACACGGCTCTAGCTCTGCCACCTTTCACCGCAGATGTGGACATCGGCAGATGTAGTGGATTGAGACGCATCCAATGCAAAAAAAAAACATCCTTGGTTTAAACGGACAGATTCTGATGGGGATTTTGTTATTATGCTAATTAGACTAACGTGCACAACAATGTGACAAATCTATATATATATTTTTTATTTATTTATTTAATTTTTTGCCTATTTATTGGGTAAGCATTAGAATAAGCCGCCTCAATATTGCAGCCATAGTTGGTAATATCTCTCTAGGAGCTGAGCCGTCGTCAGCATTGTGAAATAATTATAATGTTAATGTAAGATTTTAATGGAGAAAGCTGATCCGAGAGCAGGGCTCCCTTTCTTTCGATCCAATCAGTAACGATGCCTGCGCCAACGACGCACTTAGAGAACGTTCTCTCTGCGTGGTGTTTTGGGAAACGCATGTTACATCTTCGACCGTTTTGTAAGAAAGATGCATCGTTAAAACACTTCTAAGCCTAAATCCCATCGCTATTGTGGAAACCGGGTCCAGACCTATCCAATTTCTAATAAATCTGTCTTTACCTCAAGAAAACAAGGAAGGAAGGAAGGATGCTTTTCTAAAGTAAGAGTACAAGGCCCACACATTCGCTTGCCAATTAACCTGACTTTCCCTAGTATCATTCACAAAGACAGTTGTTTTGATGAGCTAAAATTGTAATTATTTATTGTAACCAATCTGATTCATGTAATCTAACATGATTTAGTGGTGTGCTTTGTCCTCAGATATTAGGTGTTAGAAGATAAAAGGATGATAAAATGCTTGGGAATTCTCGGCTCGGTGCCAGTATCTGCTGTAGATGAATTTAATACAAGGCTCCTCCGCCTTTTTAAAGTCAATTATTTAAGATTGGATCAATCACCATCAAAGCAGACCACTTGCGTTTTGATGTGCTTCTATAATCATCTGTGAGAATTTTGCTGCTCCAAGGGCAGTGTCAGACAGTCCATGTGTGATGCTGCACTGAAGGCCAGTTCTCACTGGTGATTGTCTTCATTCAAGAGAACATCTCTCTTGTCATGATTGTGAATGGGGATACTCAACAGGCTATATCATCAACTGCTATATAAAGAGCATAAAGTGTAAAAGGTTTTCAATACCCTATGGGAACATAGCTTTAAAGGAATTAAGCATGAAACTGACATTTTCCCCTGGTAGGCTCAATCCAGGTCTGTGCAAGCACCCCCATAGACTAGATCTGGTCTGCTTGCTGTGCGTTGTATTAACAGCAGTGAATGCATTGTTGAGACGCATGTCTATTGTCAGATGTCAGTTCTAATCATGTGGAGAATGATTAATACCCCTCTGTCCCAGAAGACATCTACCACATCTTCCAATGGTGGGCGGTTGATCAACCCTAGCCACAGATCTAGGATCAGTTTAACCGTCCAAATCCTTTTCTTGGCCATTATGACAGGAAACACAAAACAGACCCCAGCTTCTAGTGACAACCTACTTTTATTCATCTGGATCAGACTCCGGCAGCTTCGTATTTCTCCTCTGTGACTCAGCAGCCATTTCTTTGTGATCTCCATCCAAAGTGTCCAGTCATTTAGTCCGGTAATGAATCTGGTTATAACCACAGATCTAGGATTAGTTTACCCACCGCAAACCCAATCCATAACCAGTAGGAGTGGAAAACTTAAAGACCGAGATCAGTGACTAGGTAGGAGCAACATAACCAGCACCAGCTCCACATCATTTCCACTGTGTGACTCAGCAGCCATAGCCGTGTGATCTCCCTGGTGGTTGATCTGGTATTAATAGCCACGTTTAGGCTGTAGCACAGAACAGGAAGAGGCTGTTGTTAGCTAGCTGCAACCAGAGCTGACCAAAACAGACCTACAACAAACTTACTGTACACTTAGCTTAGACACACTTAACACCTCTGAACAAAATGCCGGAAGTCAATCTCTTTTGTGTTCACACAGCAAAGACCTTGAAGTCGGCAGCCACTCAGCCTTGTTAGAATACTCCAAACCTAGAGGTGGAAGTAGCGTTGTTTGGCAATGTATGTCAGTGTGTGTTGCTTAGTTTATGGTCTAGATTCCAATGTTGGTTAGCTAGCTAGATAGATTGTTGTAGAAAGCCCTTGTTGATACTAGCCACATGGACACAGCTAGATAACTACCTAGAAAGATGAAGAAACAATATAATTCACTCTCCATAATCCCATTTGAGTTGGCAAGAAAGGCATTAAACTGGGCATGTGACATTAACTTGAAACTACTGCCAGTGCCAGTCCATAGCCAAATGTTTACCTAGCTAACGTTAACATATTCGCTAGCTAGCTAGCTAAGGACATTGTATTAACACAGGCAGCTGTTTCATGGAAACTAATCCATTGTGATTTAATTATAACGTCAATGTCAGTGGTTAGCTAGCTTGGAGGAAGTATTTAGTGTTGTGTGCATTGCGTCTGTGCACTTAGCTAGCTACCATCCCATAGCCTACATTGCATATCAAGTGTGACTGGCTCGTGACATTTAACCATGGATGTGTGGAGAAAATGCCCTATTTTTTTCCTTTTTGTTGTTACTCCTTTTGGCTTCCCCACGTGGGAGTTTGTGATCTCTGATTGGCTCAAAGTTGTTGACCACTGATGAGCTATGCGATTTTACAAGTAGAATATCGTCGCTACCGGGTCGGCATGCAGCAGGTACCGCTTTTGTTCTAGCAAGAGAAGGAACAGTCTCCCACTGTGTACCTATTGGCGGGGTGTTTCATGCTTTACAGGAGCAGGCTAGTGTTGATGTGCCACGTGGATTTATGATACTAGAACATTATGTTGAGTTCCTTAAAATTGTGTTAATTGCTCTTAGCAGGGTTTTCTTTTAACCCACCAAAGGGCTAGTCTTCCAAGAGTCTTGTTCAGTGGGGTCTTACTTCATTGGACCTTGTATAGTTTTTCTTGTTTAGTTGCCACATGGGACTAGTATATTCACTAGATACCACTTTCCTATGTAGAGGTCCAAGGCTGTGTTTACACAGGCAAACCAATTCTAATCTTTTTTCCACTAATTGGTATTTTGTTTTAGAGCTGGTCTGATTGGTCAAATAGCCAATTAGTGAAACAAATATCGGAATTGAGCTGCCTAAGAATCCTGGTGATTTGGTTTTAATTCAATGTGACTTGACCCAGTGGGATGCCATCATTCATTCCAGGGTTTGGGGTGACAGTGCACTGACTGACTCTAGGCTTCCATGTCTACTTTGTCTGTGGAAATAGCTGGCAAAGGTCTCCATGCACATTGCTGACCCGATGGCCAAACAGACGTTAGATGTTTCCTAACGTCCACGTGGGATGGTGCAATGCGACAGGACAGACACTGGCCATGAGGGCTTCCAAGTGGGCCAGCCCTGTTCGTTTACAAACCCCTTCGATTTTTCAGGTTTCAAAGCTAATCGCTGTGGTCATTGCGTAAGTAATGTGTTTGTTTAATGGTGTTTTTGTTTTATTTATTTATTGATTAATTAAAGGGTCACCACCAACATCCGGTGAACATTGCTGAGTCACTTCCATTGAAATTCTTCTGTGTTTTTGAGTGTTGCCACACTGAAACAACGGTAAAGTTCAAAATGGAGTAACTCAGAGTTAGATATAGCCTTGATTTTAGCAACGCTCTTACAATCAACTTTAGAAGTTTCCTATTTTTTTTAAAGGTTTGTCATTCAATAGGTGCCTAACATTGCAATGTGTCGGCCTTACCCTGCTAATAC
This sequence comes from Brachymystax lenok tsinlingensis, assembly GCA_030435695.1. Lineage (NCBI taxonomy): Eukaryota > Metazoa > Chordata > Actinopteri > Salmoniformes > Salmonidae > Brachymystax > Brachymystax lenok. The sequence goes on along the minus strand of CM059812.1, from coordinate 20,205,346 downwards.
TATACTCGAAATGCATGCAAAACCAATCCCCTCTCTTTGTGGTCACCTGTCCCCCGGCCTGCAGTACCATCCCTGGGCCAGAAGGGGACAGTGTAGCTGTGTGTCTATCAGTGGTGGTGGTGCCCTCTGGCCTGTAGCCTGGCTGGATGCAGGGCTCATAGCTGGTAGGCTGTAGCCTGGCTGGCTGCTATACTGCTGTGTCTGTGCTGTGCACTGGCCTGTGACGCCTCCCTGTCTTTGTCTGCAGCCGTGTTGTGTCTGGGTCAAGGTGCTGCTAAAACAAAGCCCTTGCAGAGTCAACCTTGGGAGGGAGAGGGTGTGGAGAGAGAGAAAGAGATGCTATAGGAAGCACTAGGATAAGCCAGTTACTTGCACATGCACTCAGTTGAGCTGTTGGATTAATTTCATATTCATTTAATGCTGTTACGTATTGGTACTTTTAGTCCAAGCAGCAGGACTGTGAATCTATGGGGATTGTATCATGATGAATGTCTGTTTCTGTCTGTTTTAGCAGCATTTTTATCACATGTGAAACTGACTAGTATGAAGCGGATAATCCAGGGTGGATATTTAACAAATGTAGTGTAACCTATTGTTCCCATCCTATTGGACTTTTCCTAATGTGGCTATGGTATCTCTACAATATCTCCACTCCAGAGGAGGCTGGTGGGAGGAGCTATAGGAGAATGGGCTCATTGTAATGGCTGGAATGGAATAAATGGAACGGTATAAAACACCTAAAACATATGGAAACCACATGTTTGACTCCATTCCAGCCATTTACAATGAGCCTGTCCTCATATAGCTCCTCCAACCAGCCTCCTCTGCTCCACTCCTACCCTGCTGTGTTAGCCGTACAGCTCCCTACTCCAAGTCTCATGGTCTTTAAACCTTTGATCGCAATGCAGAACCCTGCATCCTCATTCTGTGCATTACTCTGCCGGCTGGCCTGCCTGACTCCCACACCCTCTCTACATCACAACACCAGGAATGTGTCATTTACATGAATTACGCTAGTCTTTATCACAGGCACTGATAGACCCTCACCAAGGTTTCTCAGGACATTTTTAAAGAAACTTCCTCCGGTTCTCTTAACCGCCTAGCTCCGTCACTTTCCTCCCTAGTTTCTACTCCACTTTCTTTTGTACAGGAGTTTGTTTGATCATCCACTGGCCTTGGGTTGGCCGGGATCGTGTTCATTAGGGCATGCAACAGAAAGTGTTCTTAAACATGAAAATGCGCATTTCTTATTGGGCAACTCCAGGCTGTCCCTCCGTGTTTGTCGGTTTACTTCCGTTTGGTGCCTCATGAACACGGCCCAGTTCTTGTGGTCAGTGGAAACAATGTGTGAGTAGCTAACTCCTGTACAGCTGCTTACAAATCCATTAGGCAAAACTTCTCCATAGAGATTTAAACAGCACACAACACTGGTATGTTACATGGCATAGCCCAGTGAGATGTCTGTGGCCACGAGTCTTTGTTAATCATTAGGTCAGCACTGGGCCACTGGCAGGCGGAGGCTCGGCTGTTTGCTGTTTCCTCAATCACTACTGATGGACTGTTGTCAGTCGGGGCCCAGAGTTTTTCCTGCTTAGGTCATGTGGTCTGGAAAAACTCTTAGCTTTCACTTTGATATATTCCACTGTAATCAGGGCTAGGAATTTTACCTAGCCTGGTTATGTGACCTGTACCCGTATTGATCGCTGATCTAGGATCAGTTTTGCCCCATCTCATTAATAATGAGACCTGAAGCAATGAAGGAAATGGACACATACAGGGAGGTCATGAAGAAATCACACAACACTCCGATTTATGAACATTATGTTTGGTGTTTGGGATTCTGCGTTTTCTATATATTGATGACTATTTTTCAATGTTACTTTTGATCAGCACTATGACACACTGTGACCAGGAAAAATAACTTGCCCTACGTATAGTACAATAACGGGTCAACTATGGTAGTAAAGTCACCTAGTCATACCTACCTGTTTGGCGCCAACAGAGATGGACGCCTCGCTTCGCGTTCTTAGGAAACTATGCAGTATTTTGTTTTTTTACGTATTATTTCTTACACTGTTACCCCAGGAAATCTTAAGTCTTATTACATACAGCTGGGAAGAACTTTTGGATATAAGAACGACGTCAACTTACCAACGACCAGGAATACGACTTTCCCGAAGCGGATCCTCTGTTTGGACCACCACCCAGGACAATGGAACGGATCCCAGTAGGCGACCCAAAACAACGGCACCGCAGAAAGGGGAGACTGAGCGGTCTTCTGGTCAGGCTCCGTAGACGGGCACATCGCCCACCGCTCCCAAGTATACTACTCGCCAATGTCCAGTCTCTTGACAACAACGTAGATGAAATTCGAGCAAGGGTTGCCTTCCAGAGAGACATCAGAGATTGTAACGTTCTTTGTTTCACAGAAACATGGCTCACTCTGGATATGTTATCAGAGTCGGTACAGCCACCTGGTTTCTTCATGCATCGCGCCGATCGAAACAAACATCTCTCTTGTAAGAAGAAGGGCGGGGGTGTATGCCTTATGGTTAACGAGTCGTGGTGTGATCATAACAACATACAGGAACTCAAGTCCTTTTGTTCACCTGACCTAGAATTCCTTACAATCAAATGCCGACCGCATTATCTACCGAGAGAATTCTCTTCAATTATAATCACAGCCGTATATATTCCCCCCCAAGCAGACACCTCGACGGCCCTGAAAGAACTTCATTGGACTCTATGTAAACTGGAAACCACATATCCTGAGGCTGCATTTATTGTAGCTGGGGATTTTAACAAGGCTAATCTGAAAATAAGGCTCCCTAAATTTTATCAGCATATCGAATGTGCGACCCGGGCTGGTAAAACCCTGGATCATTGCTACTCTAATTTCCGCGACGCATACAAAGCCCTCCCTCGCCCTCCTTTCGACAAATCTGACCACGACTCCATTTTGTTGCTCCCAGCCTATAGACAGAAACTTAAACAGGAAACCCCTGAGCTCAGGTCTGTTCAACGCTGGTCCGACCAATCTGATTCCACGTTGCTTCGATCACGTGGACTCGGATATGTTCCGGATAGCATCGGACAATAACATTGATGTATACGCTGATTTGGTGAGCGAGTTTATTAGCAAGTGCATCGGTGATGTGGTACCCACAGTGACTATTAAAACATTCCCCAACCAGAAACCGTGGATTGATGGCAGCATTCGTGCAAAACTGAAAGCGAGAACCACTGCTTTTAATCAGGGCAAGGCGACCGGAAACATGACTGAATACAAACAGTGTAGCTATTCCCTCCGCAAGACAATCAAACAAGCTAAGCGTCAGTATAGAGACAAAGTAGAGTCGCAATTCAATGGCTCAGAAATGAGACGTATGTGGCAGGGTCTACAGTCAATCACGGACTACAAAAAGAAAACCAGCCCCGTCGCGGACACCAATGTCTTGCTCCCAGACAAACTAAACAACTTCTTTGCTCGGTTTGAGGACAATACAGTGCCACTGACACGGCCCACTACCAAAACCTGCAGGCTCTTCTTCACCGCAGCCAACATGAGTAAAACATTTAAACGTGCTAACCCTCGCAAGGCTGCCGGACCAGACGGCATCCCTAGCCGCGTCCTCAGAGCATGCGCAGACCAGCTGGCTGGTGTGTTTAAGGACATATTCAATCAATCCCTATCCCAGTCTGCTGTTCCCACATGCTTCAAGAGGGCCACCATTGTTCCTGTACCCAAGAAGGCAAAGATAACTGAACGAAATGACTATTGCCCCGTAGCACTCACTTCTGTCATCATGAAGTGCTTTGAGAGACTAGTCAAGGATCATATCACCTCCACCCTACATGACACCCTAGACACACTCCAATTTGCTTACCGCCCCAATAGGTCCACAGACGACACAATCGCAACCACACTTCCCTAACCCATCTAGACAACAGGAATACCTATGTAAGAATGCTGTTCATCGATTACTGCTCAGCATTTCACACCATAGTAACCTCCAAACTTGCCCTGTGCAACTGGGTCCTGGACTTTCTGACGGGCCGCCCCCAGGTGGTGAGGATAGGAAACAACATCTCCACCCCGCTGATCCTCAACACTGGGGCCCCACAAGGGTGCGTTCTCAGCCCTCTCTTGTACCCCCTGTTCACCCATGACTGCGTGGTCATGCACGCCTCCAACTCAATCATCATTTGCAGACGACAGTGGTAGGCTTGATTACGAACAACGACGAGACTGCCTACAGGGAGGAGGTGAGGGCTCTCGGAGTGTGGTGTCAGAAAAATAACCTCACACTAAACGTCAACAAAACAAAGGAGATGATCGTGAACTTCAGGAAACAGCAGAGGGAGCACCCCCCTATCCACATCGACGGGACAGTAGTGGAGAAGGTGGAAAGCTTCAAGTTCCTCGGGGGTAAACATCACAGACAAACTGAAATGATCCACCCACACAGACAGCGTGGTGAACCTCAGGAGGCTGAAGAAATGTGGCTTGTCACCAAAAACACTCACAAACTTTTACAGATGCACAATCGAGAGCATCCTGTCGGGCTGTATCACTGCCTGGTTCGACAACTCCGCCCACAACCGTAAGGCTCTCCAGAGGGTAGTGCGGTCTCCAGGACACCTACACCACCCGATGTCACAGGAAGGCCAAAAAGATCATCAAGGTCAACAACCACCCGAGCCACTGCCTGTTCATCCCGCTATCATCCAGAAGGCGAGGTCAGTACAGGTGCATCCAAGCTGGGACCAAGAGACTGAAAAACAGCTTATATCTCAAGGCCATCAGACTGTTCAACAGCCATCACTAACATTGAGTGGCTGCTGCCAACATACAGACTCAATCTCTAGCCACTTTAATAATTGGATGTAATAAATGTATCACTAGTCACTTAACAATGCCACTTTATATAATGTTTACATTACTCATCTCATATGTATATACTGTACTCTATACCATCTACTGCATCTTGCCTATGCCGTCCGGCCATCGCTCATCCATATATTTATATGTACATATTCTTAATCATTCCTTTACACTTGTGTGTATAAGGTAGTTGTTGTGAAATTGTTAGTTTACTTGTTAGATATTACTGCATGGTCGGAACTAGAAGCACAAGCATTTCGCTACACTCGCATTAACATCTGCTAACCATGTGTATGTGACCAATAAAATTTGATTTGATTTTAGTCTATTGAACACCAGTGCTCTAGCATACATAAACATGGATGTTTCATGTGTCGATGTATCTTCTATCTAGGCCTTTGGCAGGTTTTGGAAGTGGCAGATTTTGGAAGCAAAGGTGGCAGTTGGCACAAGGCAGGCAGAACGGTACCTCTGTGCCGGTAGCGTTGTGATTTGGCACACACTGACTGCACGAGCCTGGCATGCACACAGGTGTGTGTCTGACACTGTAGGCTCTATTTTCGGCTGTCATTAAGGCGGCGCTAGTGTCAAACGCACGTAAGTTTGCAATTTAGTCATGTAAAAACTGCCGCCCTAGAATTTTCCAGCCCTAACGCCAGGTTCGGCAATTTACCTGTTTTATATCAGCTCGCTTGCGCTTAGATGGACAGGGTGGAAATATTTGAGGTGTCCTTAAAAACATGATCCAGGATGCTCATTTTAGGCAGCGCTGATAAGGATATTTAACACCAACAAAAAGCTGGTTTTAGTGGTAACGCAGCTGGTTATTGAGTCCCAGAGTCGATGTGTCATAATACCTATGAAACCTAGCGGTCAAACAGGGAAATGGTTCCAATAGTTTTTCCACCATTCACTTTTCCCATAAGGGATTTTAGAAACACTTAAAATAAGGTCTGTGTTTCGTGTAGGCTTACCCTGTTGTGACGTTTTGTAAATCTCTCTCGGACAAGGTGACTTTTATCAATATATTCAGCTAATGTTATTACAACCAAACTTATTAGAGTGATTCACCTTCCTGGTTTTATAGTGATAATGTCCATGGCACGCTTGCAATGCAACTTCTGAAGATGTGATCTGATCTGTAAGATGGTTCTTATTTTTGTTCATTAAACAGAAGTCTTTTTGCGAGCAATATAAAGGTGAGTGGACATTCTCCATTTCTCTTTTTATTGGATCTTTGTCCAGCTACTGTGAAAAGTTTGGATGTGTGTAAAACCCTCCATAGTCTGTGTTGTTTTAATATTATATGCCCACAGGGAGAAATTAGGGTGCCTGTAAGTGTGACACAGCCTATATTTAAAACAAGTTTTTGCTTCGTTTTGTTTAGAATTATTTGTTCTCTTTTTAGGCTTTATCAATTAATATAATCTTGATTATTGACAATGTTTGGCATGTCCATGCTCAGCCATAATGTAATTTACAGTAGGCCTAGTCCCTATATCAGTGTGAATGCTGTTGAAGCCACGCAATTACTTGGAACAATGTGGACTGCAAATGGGTTCAAGTGAGCGTATTTAGCAAAAATAAGTCTACATTTTGTTATTTGGTTTCTGTAAGCCATTTAACAAGCTATAACAGACTAACATTGGAATTGGAGTTGGTTCCAAGTCGATACATCAGACCATAAATACACAGCCTGAAGCAACCACATATTTCACCATGGAACACGTTCTGATTGGCCAGTGAGGGGCCAAGCCTGGACACACTCACAACTTGTTTATTAAATCAAATCTTTCGCGCCAACGTAAGTGCCGATAATTGTAATAGTGAAAATAGCTTGAACCTATAGCGCTACCGCCTGCGCTTAGATTTACCATTGCGATAGGTTTGTTAAAATAGAGCCGTGAGTGTGGCAGGTAGCCTAGCAGCTAAGAGCGTAGGGCCAATAACCGAAAGGTCGCTGGTTCGAATCCCTGAGCCGACTAGGTGAAAAATCTGTCTGCGTGCTTTTGAGCAAGACACTTAACCCTAATTGCTCCTGTAAGTTGCTCTGGATACGAGCGTCTGCTAAATGACTAAAATGTAAAGTGTGTGTATGTATATCCGGGACGAGCAAGGTCGCTGGTGGTTGATTGAGTGCTCGTAGGAGTGGGTGACCTCGTTCGCGCGATCTGCAACAAAGGAAAGGCAGGAGACGCAGGGAAGAGCTCAAATCACTGGTGTCTGTCCCAGTTTCTCTCTCCCTCTGGTGCACCTACACACACTGGCTCTCTCTCTCTCTCACACACACACACACTTTGTTGGCCTACACACACAACCCCACCCCAGTCAGACACTTCAAGAGATTGGCAGATTTCTCTCCAGTACTGTACCACCTCTGAAAAGAATCGACCATCGCCCCACTGCCCAGCATGAAAGCTACACCCGGTGTTTATTTATGACTTCCATTTCATCTTGAAGCAGCCATTCAGCCCTCTAGAGTACCTTTGTACATAACTGGTTGCCACACAATGACTGCATTGAGCCATAAAACGGAGCCGTTTAGCAGCGTGTAAATCAGAGTCGGGATCGCAGGGCTTCTTCTTCCACTGAAATGTACTGTATTTGCCTTTTGCCAGGCAGGCACTTTGGTGTGTGTGTGTGTGTGTGTGTGTGTGTCAGAGAGAAAAGGACAAGCGTCATCAATGGAGGCCAGAGGGGAGGCTGGTTGGAGGGAAGGATGTTCACTGACTGGGAAGGGATGAAGTTATATGTAGCTCTTTCTCTGTGTATGTTTTTCTCTGTCTCCTCTCTCCCTGTCTGCTTGACCAACTGACCCCACCCCTCTCTCTCTCTCTCTCTCTCTACTGTATCATCAGGTCCTGGCACCACCAGTGAAACTCCCACACTCCTCTCCTTCTGGCCTCTGTTACTGGGAGTTTTATCTACACACACAGTGTGTGTGTATGTGCTGGTGGCAGTGTACATGAGTTAGTGTTCAGTCTGACACTACTACACACCATCTGCTTGTAAGGATATATGAGGAACATTCTAGCCCTTTCTCTCCTCCCTTACATAACTGCTTCTATCTTCATTCTGAGATATCGTGTCACTAGCGAGATTAAGCATGGGATACTTGGGTATTCGGAAACACACCGGATGCTAATCTCTCCCGATGCCCTTTGAGACCCCACGTATCAATTACATACTTGGGTTCAAATACTATTTGAAATCATTTCAAATACTTTATTTGTGCTCGTTTGAGCTTGCCTGGCTTAGTGGACCAATAGATTCTTCCCAGACCAGTCCCGGCTAGAACAAATGCTTAAAGTATGTTAAAGATTTTGAATAGTGTTTGAACCCAGGTCTCATGTGTTGCTGTGAGGAATGTGGTCAGTGTGACTGTTTTAACGTAGGTTCACCTGAGAGGTTTGGCCTTCACACCTCCTCATCATCCGAGAGGTCAGCGAGGCCACTGGTAACTGATCTCCGTGGGCATTGGCTACGGCTATCTCAACGACTCGTGCTCTGGCTCTCCTTTTCTGACACTAACACACTCTCTCTTCTGACACTAACACACTCTCGCTCTCTTCTGAATCTCTCTCTCGATATAGATACAGTGCCTTCGGAAAGTATTCAGAACCCTTGACTTTTTCCAAATTTTCTTACGTTACAGCCTTATTCTAAAATGTATTAAATAAAACAATTTCCTCAGCAATCTACACACAATACCCCATAATGACAAAGCGAAAACATGTTTTTAGAAATGTTTGCAAATGTATTTAAAATTATCAAAATAAATGTGTCATTCGTCAGCACCTCCATACAAACACATTTTTCTGGGTGTGCGCCAGCTCATGTTTTTTATTCTGCAAATTTATTAAAAACAGAAACCTTATTTACATAAGTATTCAGACCCCTTGCTATAAGACTTGAAATTGAGCTCAGGTGCATCCTGTTTCCATTGATCATCTTAGATGTTTCTACAACTTGATTGGAGTCCGCCTGTGGTAAATTCAATTGATTGGACATGATTTGGAAAGGCACACACCTGTCTATATAACGTCCCACAGTTGACAGTGCATGCAAGAGCAAAAACCAAGCCATGAGGTCAAAGGAATTGTCTGTAGAGCTCAGAGACAGAATTGTATCGTGGCACAGATCTGGGGAAGGGTACCAAAAAGTATCTGCAGTACTGAAGATCCCCAAGGCCACCAATCATTCTTAAATGGAAGACTCAAGGCTGTAATCGCTGCCAAAGGTGCTTCAACAAAGTACAGTGTAAAGGGTCTGAATACTAATGTAAATGTGATATTTCTCAACCTGTCTTTGCTTTAACATTATGGGGTATTGTGTGTAGATTGAGGGATAAAAAACAATTTAATCAATTTTAGAATAAGGCTGTAACCTTACAAAATGTGGAAAAAGTTAAGGGGTCTGAATACTTTCCGAAGGCACTGTATATGGATGGACAGACCGAGCCAGAGGGGGATGTCTTTTCTTTACTGTTTCCAGGAAGCAGGAAACGCAGTCTTGAGTTTCCCCTCCCTCCCACCTCCTTCCCTCCGGCTTCCAGCCAGGTGGAGAAAATAGACAAGTGTCCCCGTCCAAAAATGCCCCCCCAATTAAAAAAGAAAGAATAGTAAAAATAATAATGTTCCACAAACAGTGTTTCTTACTTCAAAGAGAGGTTCCTACTACAGTATGTCTCACGATTCACTCATCCTGGCTTGTTATCTCTTTTCCCCCTGCTTTGACGGAAAACCTGAACCAATCCGATGCAGCGAGAAGATTAGTCTGTCATTGTGACTTAAGTTCTCTCTTACTTCATGCCCTGCTATATATCATTAAGAGCTCGGCCACTATAAATCTTAAATCTATAAATGCCAAGAAGGAGATCCCATCATCCAGATTGGTTTCAATGGAGGGAATCAGGAAAAGTCTAGTCCGGTACCAGATCTGTTTGCTCTTGCGTGACATTGATCATAGGAGTTGACAAGACGGTACAGCAGATCTGGGACCAATGTAAGCTTTTTGCTGGAGCTCTCAGGATTTGGATTTGAAAGTTCCCCCTTTTTGTTAAGCTTTTTCTTATTTGCTGGGTTCATTTTGGATTCTTGGAGAAGGAAGAAGCTGTGCTGGCACTTCCTGGAACTAACCGTCAATCATCTGACATCATCGGATTGCCCTTCAGAAGAACATCTACACTTTGATGACCACATCTCTGTTTCAACATGTGACCACTGTTATGTCAGCATGGTCTGACTAAGAACCTAGATGGTGTTACCCCAGGAAACTGTGACTACGTTGAACCACCAGAAAAGCAGGATAAAGAGCATTCAATGTCTGCATAATTACTGGCTTATGCTTTAACTGGGACACAACAATGCAATTTTCCCCATACCATCACTTCTGTATCTGACATTTCACAAATGTATTTTGTTATTGATTGTTTTTGTTGTCATGTGACCAGGCCCTTCAGCATGTATCCCCATTCCCCCCCCAACAATGAACAGGTCCAACATTGACCTTTTTGAGGTAGCCTACTAACCTCCTGTTGGCAGTACTCACTAGTCACTCACTACAAATGACTGTTTGTGGTATTTCAGGAAGGCTTACTTCTTCGGGAGATCTGGAACAATAGGGTTTGGCTTGCTTAGCTTTGTTGTCGGTTGCAGCTCTTATTTAGTTAGCTTAACTGTGTGTGTGTGTCTGTGTGTGTTGTAGCGCTTGTTGAGTTTGCATGTGTATGAGAGAGAAAGAAATGGAGAGAGAGAGAGAGGGGAACTCCAGTCCTCCCCTCCTCTCCTCCCCCTCTCTCTGATGACTCAGAGAAATGTGCTTAGCTCCCGGCCGGCCTGCCAAAGCACTGGGCCGGATGAAAACACACTGAATTTGACGGGAGAATTCCTTGGTAGAATCTTCTAGCATTATAGAGCCTAAAGCTTTCTCAGATAACCAGATCTGATAAGTAATAGCATAAAACTAAGAGCATAAATGTGCAACTGGGTGTACTGAAGCCACTAAGCCTCCTAATGGGTTTACTTTGCAGCTTTGGTACGGCAAATGAGTCTGTCCATGTTTTGTGTACTTTGGATGTGAGCCAGTTGGGTGACTTTAAATCCAATGCAGTTGCACTTACATTAAGGATACAGAAGTGGATTGGTTGTCTTGTATGGAAAAATTTTTGGACCGGGCTACACTGGACTACAATGCCAATGTGGCATAGTTCACTTCGGGGCCGTGTTCAGTTGAGCACGCCGTAGCAAAACGATTTGTAAATGAAAAAAATTTAATTGTCAGTTCAGCTCCGTTTCAAAACGTTTTCAGCCTACAGAACATGACCTAGGATCTACACAAGTATGTCAAAGTGCTAGCCCTGGCATTTCTGGCTTGATAGCCTCTCCAGCTCTAGCGGGAGCTCACTGGCATGGGGATGACGATGTGAGAGGATTTGGCTCGTGTCACCAGCCTTAAGCCCTGCTGGCCTCCATGGACAACACTGTCACCCCATTCATTTGTAGCTCGCTCTCTCTCGCTTGCTCTCTCTCTCTCGCGCTCTTCACTCTCTCTCTTCGCTCTCTCTGTATCTCGCTCTCGCTCTCTCGCGCGCTCTCTCTGTATCTCTCGCTCTCTCTGTATCTCTCTGTATCTCTCTGGATCACTTTCTCTCCTTCTAAACCTCTTTATCTCTGTCTCCCACCCATCCCTTCCTCGCTTTAAGAAGCCAGCACCATTCTTTCTTAGAATACACAAGTCTTTTTTGTTTTGACAGAACCACCAAATTTAGGTATAAATCTCATAACTCAACCAACTGCTTCCACACAGATGGTCTAAATGGGAAGATAACAGTCAAGTTTCTTGTCTGTGGGGTTTAATGTATTGGCTGTAGTAGTAGTTGGCTAACTCCCTTAAGATGGCTTTGTTGAGATCCGTCAAGCCTAATATGCTGCCCAACGATGTTCTTGTGGAATTGCATTCCCTTTGTTTTCTGTTCCGAGGTATCATCCCTCATCACATATCCCTCCATGGTTATAAACAATAGTGTCAACACACACAGTGGCCCTATCTACAGTGCATTCGGAAAGTATGTTACAGCCTTATTCTAAAAATGATTTAAATTGGGGTTTTTTCTCAATCTACACACAATACCCCATAATGACAAAGCAAAAACAGGTTTTTGGAAATATTTTCAAATGTATAAAAAAAAAAAAGGAAATAAGTATTCAGACACTTTTCTTAGTACTTTGTTGATGCACCTTTTGGGAGCGATTACAGCCTTGAGTCTTCTTGGGTATGACGCTACAACCTTGGCACACCTGTATTTGGGGAGTTTCTCCCATTCTTCTCTGCATATCCTCTCAAGCTCCGTCAGGTTGGATTTGGAGCGTTGCTGCACAGCTATTTTCAGGCTTCTCCAGAGATGTTCGATCAGATTCAAGTCCGGGCTCTGTCTGGGCCACTCAAGGACATTAAGACTTGTCCCGAAGCCAGTCCTGCGTTGTCCTTTTGGAAGGTGAACCTTCGCCCCAGTCTGAGGTCCTGAGCGCTCTGGAGCAGGTTTTCATCAAGGATCTCTGTACTTTGCTCCATCATCTTTGCCTCGATCCTGACTAGTCTCTCAGTCATTGGCGCTGAAAAACAATGTTTCAATGCTGCAGAAAGGTGTTGGTACCCTTCCCCAGATCTGTGCCTTGACACAATCCTGTCTCCGAGCTCTACGGACAATTCCTTCGACCTCGTGGCTTGGTTTTTGCTCTGACATGCACTGTCAACTGTGGGACCTTTATATAGACAGGTGTGTGCCTTTCCAAATCATGTCCAACCAATTGAATTTGTCACAGGTGGACTGCAATCTAGTTGTAGAAACATCTTAAGGATGATCAATGGAAACAGGATGCACCGGAGCTCAATTTCGAGTCTCATAGCAAAGGGTCTGAATACTTATGTAAATAAGGTATTTCTGTTCTCTATTTTTAATACATTTGCAAGTATTTCTAAAAACCTGTTTTCACTTAGTCATTATGGGGTACTGTGTGTAGATTGAGGAACATATTTTATTTAATAAAATAAGGCTTACAAAATGTGGAAGAAGTCAAGGGGTCTGAATCAGGGATGCAAACTAGTCACCTTTTGGGGCGAAATTTGCCATTTTGAATCAAAAATAGGTGACCTACGTGATTCGTGTAGATCCGATGAGAAAAGTTTGGGGCCAATCGTTCACATAACAGAATGCAGCATGCGACTGAAGAGAGACGAGACAACCAATTTGCTAGGTACAGTATCAGCGCGCCCTCTAGAAAGAGCGGAGAGTGGAATGGCAGTTTACCAGCTACATCAGTGCGTCCCGTGGACAACAGCGAGGAGGTTGGTGAGAAGCCTGAAAGTAAAGAAGAGCCGCACACTAGGAGCTTAGATGCAAAAATGTAATGTCCAACGTTTCGACAGGCAAGCTGTCTTCATCAGGGTATAATCCCAAACACTGCACGGTGACTCATTTATATAGTGTCAAAAGACACACACAGGTGTCTGTAATCATGGCCAAGTGTGGCCTAATATCATTGGTTAATTCTGAAATATTAAAATGGCATACAATGAACATACAAAAAACAAATGGATAGCACACGATCATAGATTCGATATAGGCTACATAAGCCTACAAACAATTCCAATGGCAAAGTCACAATAATCATAATGGCTTCAGATCAAAGTCTACGTTGAGCCCGAAGGGAGCAACGGTCTTTAAATTAAAGATCCAGGCAGCCTCTCGTTTTAACAATAAATGATTGAGGTCACCCCCTCTCCTAGGGAGAGTGACATGTTCAATGCCAATATAACACAGAGACGAAATCGAGTGGTTTGCTTCCAAAAAGTGGGCCGCAACTGGGTAAGTCAAGTTTTTGCACCTAATGATACTCTGAGATACGTACTTTTAATTTGCGCTTTGTTTTACCCACATAATTCTTACCACAAGGACAAGTTATAAGATAAATAACTGCCTTAGTGGAGCACGTAATAACACCTTTGATTGGGATCTGTTTCCCTGTTTGGGGGTGTTTTGAAGGATCTACATTTATAAGTGCCATTGCATTCGAGCACAGCCATTACACTTGTAATTTCCATCCAGTAGGGGTGCAAATAGATGTTGTTCAGGAATATCTTGGGGTGGTAAATCAGAGTTTACCAATTGGTCTCTGAGATTTCTGCCTCGCGAGAATGCGACCAAAGGGAAGGTCCGAAAACACATTACCAAGACTATCATCGGATTTTAGAATGTGCCAATGTTTGTGAACGATTCCCTTAATTTGTTCAGAGCACTTTGAATAGCGGGTAGTTAGACCGCAAGAATGCTTTTTTGGGGGGGCTGACCACGGAGACGGGGTGAGAAGGTGATGAAGCGTACTTCAAACACAAAGTTTGAGTTGAGGGAGAAAGTGTGCTGGAGCAAGTATTGTTAGCATTAAGTATCTTGCTAGCTGGATCGAATTCTCCGTTAGCTAGCCAGAGAAATGTTGAGCAACATTAGCCAATTTAACTGATCAAATAATTTAGTTTATGGTGTGAGAAATTAGCTGGCTAATAAAGTCAGACAGCTACATCAGATGAGCTAACGTTAGTAACCTAACCAATTCGCTATAGGGGTGGCAGGTAGCGTGTTGGGCCAGTAACCGAAAGGTTGCTAGATCGAATCCCCGAGTTGACAAGGTAAGAATCTGTCGTTCTGCCCCTGAACAAGGCAGTTAACCCACTGTTCCTAGGCTGTCATTGTAAATAAGAATTTGTTCTTAACTGACTTGCCTAGTTAAATAAAGGTAAAATAAAAATAGTATTAACTAGTATACGACTCCTTGCCATTCCTCAAATTATAACGAGTTTGTTGCTTACTGGACCCTTGTAATCTGTGTGAAATGCTAACTAACTACTATCTGTGAACTTATGTTTTCCCTCTACAGTACTATATGTGGTTAATTTTCAGAATGAGAGAATTAGGTGAAAATGAGACGTTGCTTGTTAAACAAGTGGATTCAGGGATCAAGTGCAGCTGGAGCTGGGCCTGGTTTTGGCTTAAGCTGGATGCCACTATAGGAACACCACACACTTTCCCTCTTTGTCACTTTTTCAATACAGTGGATAAAAAAGGGAATGCCAGGTGTGCTCTGCCTGAAAGAGATCAATTATGCCAACAAAGGGGATCATGTTCTGCTGGCACATTGTAGAACAGATGTCCACAGGCAGAAAGTGTACAATGTAATACTGTGCAGTGTAGACAAAATATAGTTTTTGTTGTGTTGAACTTGACGGTAACACGTGTGTGAGTAAGGGGGGATTATTACAAATTTTACTCAGTGAACGTTATTTTTGCACACGTAACCTTGTGCACCTGATCAACGTCTACTTTTGGCAATTATAATAGAGCAAAAATAGAATGCCTGTTTTGTTTCATACTTTTTCTACTTCAAGATGTTTTTTTCCCAAGTGCAATATTTAGATGTGACCACACACACAAGCGTTCTATAATAAAGGCTGTAATGGCTAACTGCAATATTAGTGTATTGCTTTTTCTCAAGACTTGTGTCATTTGCAGTAAAGTCTAGGCAAGAAATAACATTGGATTGCTTTCCTTATATTTTTTAAGCTGTGAGTTAGGTTCACATGAACCACTTTTTATTTTACACACAGAGACTGATCATGTAGATCATATTCTTTGTTGTTTAATTAGTTAAAACCTGCATTACCCCCTAGCAGGGATTTTTTCCCGCATGTTTCAGTGCAAAAAAACTCACCTTTTTGGGCCCTCACCAGTTTGCATCCCTGGTCTGAATACTTTCTGAATGCACTGTATGTATTCTGCATAACAGTGATAAATCTTGACAACTATACTGAGGAAAGAACAACATCAAGCCAAGACAGTCCTTGTCTAGTGTGTTTTTGTGTGTGTACGTCTGGCAGAGTGCTTATGTTTGGGCAGCGGTTAGAGTGTTGGGCCAGTAACCCGAAAGGTTGCTGGTTCGAATACCCGAGCCGACAAAGTAAAAAAATCTGTCTGTGCCCTTTGGCAAGGCACTTAAACCCTAATTTGCTCCAGATCCGCCGTACGACTATGGCTGTCCTTTGACCCAACACATTTAACTGCACGTGTCCGGTATATGTAAAATATATTTCTTTTTTGTGTGTAAGTGTGTGTCTGTAAATGTTCCAAGGGAAAAGATAACATGCACAGCACCATCGACATTGATGTCCGTGATGGACTGACCTGGCTCACGTACTCCTGTATGCCAACCAAGGCCTCCTGTATATTCCACATCTGTATGTCACTTACTCTGTGTGTGTGTGTGTGTGTGTGTGTGTGTGTGTGTGTGTGTGTGTGTGTGTGTGTGTGTGTGTGTGTGTGATGTTTTGTCTGTCTCTCTTTGTGTACGTACGAGCAGCACTGCAGGAATGGAGGTGTTTAATATGGCGGCCACACCGCTGCTGAAACTCCCTGTGTGAGAGACAGAGAGGAAGAGAGCAACAGCTCGTTTGAAGTCTGCAACTGAGCCTCTCATCAAACGGCAGTTCTGCAGCCATCTCAGCCCGTTCCCTCACACACACACACACACACACACACACACACAGACACACTCACCCCAATCCCTCCTCTCACACTTTGCATCCCACCTAGTTTTTATCCCCTTCAAAGTTCAAACCACAGATGACAGATTCACCTATAACCAACATCAAACACTCCCAGGCGGCGGCCATTTTGTTTTCTCCCCCATATCACTTTTCGGTCTCACTCCCAAACCTCGTTCACACTGGGACAGTGAAACAGTCAGAGGGACAGAGACTCCGACTCATGTCTTTGTTACAGATATGCTTTATATTGACTACCAAGTCCATATGTCTTATATATGGGCTCCTATATGTCGATCTTTCAGGACTTATGTCTATCTATTTAGTCATTCATCTAGACCTCTGTATTGTCGTTGTATTTAGACGTCTACTTACTCACGCCAACTGTCATTGGATGTAGCTAACTGCACATTGAGGAACATGAGGACTATGATGTTAGTAGAGTAGTCTGAGATGCTGGTGAGAGAGGCATGTCTCTGTTATGGAGGTGAGGAATTGTCTGTTCATATGGCTTCACTCTCTGATACTAGTCCTGTATGGTGGGTTCGGAATGGGTACAGTACACACCCTCTCTCTCTTCTCCTGGAGGCCTATGTGACAGTTTTCCACTCCGCCCTTGCGTCGGGGGTGTGTGTAGTCTGGGTCGTGAGGGTTGAGGGTGAGTCATCCCCTGAGCATCCCTCTCACGTCCCCCACACACACACCCACCGTGCCCCAGCCACCTTCAAACAACGCATACCAAACACAGGCACAGCACGGTGTTACACGTCAGTCATTCTACCCCCATCACATGTATACAGAGAGAGACGGAGCAGCATCTCCAGCTGAGTAGCAAGGAGACACACCTGAGTCTGCTGAAATTGGTAATACAACAAACCTTTTCATTCCAAACTTCCATGCAGAGCTAACATTGGCATGAATGCATGATTTGCATAAAAGTCAGGATGTTGGCACATAGGCCTTTATGTACAGTACGTTTAATATTACTTGCATAGTCGGCTACATCTCATTGGTTAGCAGCTGTTACAATAAGACGTGCAGGCTTTTTACCTGTTGGCAGGTAGAACGGGTCAGGTGATAACTGCAAGCATGAATAATTGCTCCCAGATACAAACACACAGAAACCTCACAGATTCCCTGGGGTTTCATTCCCCCTTGAGCCTTGCTGAGGTTTTCAAAGCCAAATGTGTTGAATAATGAAGTCAGATTTGACTGGGAATTGGATTCACTCACTGAGAGGATGCAACTCACTGACCTCCCACAGGCAACTGGGTTCTAGTAGTCCTGCATCACTTCCTTATCTCCTTTCCTTGTCTCATTTCTTTCACAACTCTAGGTTCTGTCCTTTCACTGCCAACCTAGGCCTACTTTTTTATTGTTTTATATTTATTTTGGTACTTTTTACCTTTTTTTCTCCCCAATTTCATGGTATCCAATTGGTAGTTACAGTCTTGTCCCGTCGCTGCAACTCCCGTACGGACTCGGGAGAGGCGAAGGTCAAGAGCCGTGCGTCCTCCGAAACACGACCCTGCCAAACCACACTGCTTCTTGACACACTGCTCACTTAACCCAGAAGCCAGTCACACCAATGTGTCGGCAGAAACACCGTGCACCTGGCAACCACGTCAGCGTGCATGCACCTGGCCCACCACAGGAGTCACTAGAGCGCGATGGGACAAGGACATCC
Source organism: Brachymystax lenok tsinlingensis (assembly GCA_030435695.1). NCBI lineage: Eukaryota > Metazoa > Chordata > Actinopteri > Salmoniformes > Salmonidae > Brachymystax > Brachymystax lenok. Next base: position 20,187,182 of record CM059812.1, on the reverse strand, counting down.
CAGCCAGCCAAACCCTCCCCTAACCTGGACAACGCTGGGCCAATTGTGCACCGCTCATGGGTCTCCCGGTCGTGGCCAGCTGCGACACAGCCCAGGATCGAACCCGGATCTGCGATGCAGTGCCTTACACCACTTGGAAGGCCCCTCTAGGCCTACTTCTAATCATCACAAGAAGGAGCCCTAGAGGTTGTGGGTCAAGTTGACGAATATACTGGCTATCCTGTGGAACTCTCCTTCAGTATGTTGTGCACTTTATTTAGATGGAACAGTCGAGTGGGAGGGACAGTGAGAAGGGAGGACATGGGGATTGAACCCCAGTCTCCGGTGGGAGGAACTGTGGTTAGAGCCATGAGTGTTCCTGCAAGACAACAGGCTCTGCACCTGCCTTTATAGTTAATACCTATCAACCGTAGACAAACATGTATTGAAATAAGTGGCGCCTGTAGAAGTGTGCTACACCTCAGCACACACTTGTTCTGAAGAACATCCTCGTAAGTACGTGTCAGTGTTACCAGATGACGTCAATCCTTGTCCAATTTAATGCTATAAACAAACAATATGCTCTGCATCCCAAATGGCACCCTATTCCCTATGTACACTACTTTAGGCCAGAGCCCTTTTGTGACGCATCCCTATGAATTCCAGCTGACTGATTTGTCCGGCGACGGTCCAGAACCGCTCAGCCGCCCGTCACCATGGGAAATTGTCAAATGTGGATGGAGCTGGAGCGTGGGCCTGCCTGGGAACCAATAGGAACCCGTTGAGGGCAGCATGCGTGGGACGAGGGTCTAGTTAGTTGGTTAGGAAGGAAGGATTTGGAAGTACCTTCCAACTGGGAGAAATTAAACTGTCAAGACTGCAGTTTGATTGGGTAATGGATCTGGTATGTTTCTCCTCTTTGATCTAGTGCTGATCTAGGATCAGGTCCTCCCTGCCCATACAATCTTACTCAATATGATCTGAAAGGGGAAACTGATCCTAGATTAGAAGAGTCAGCAGCATTGGGTAATGGATTTGGTATGTTTCTCCTCTCTCTAATGCCAGGACGCCATAACAGAAGTTTCTCTGATGTGGTTCAGGACTCCAGGGGAGGGTTGGCTCCGTGGTGATTTTTAGAAAGAACAGTCAAAATGGTGAGGGCGTAGGGGAGACAGTTACCCATAGACAACCGGATTGGCTGGGCCTGGTCTCACCGCAGCCATAGCAGTCTGGTGAGCTGGTTTTGCCTGGAGATAGAGGGAGGAGGAGGGGTGGTTTAAGAGTTCTTGGCTAGAGTTGATCTGGTGTTACTGAGTGTTTGAATGGTTCTTTTTGTTCCGTTTCTACCATGACTCACTTTCTTCTAACTGCTGCCTTGAGGGGAGAGGGAGGGGGAGGGGACTGATGTGGTCAAATCATTAGGAGACTGCATGTTCTCCTGCTACGGTAGGCATTGGCCTACTTTCTGACCAATCAATAGCCCAACTCAGTCCCTAGGATGATGATGATGATGATGATGATGAAGTGAGAGTAGATTTCACCAAACAGCTTTCCCCATCAGATCTGTCAGTACTGCCTGGACATTGTCAATTGACTTATCTCAGCGTGAGTTGTAGTCGATATGCACATACTGTAGCTAATCACATGATACTTTGCAATTCTCCGAGTATTTTCTCAAACACCATTGCGTAATGTAGGTCCAGAATTCTACGTATTCAGAACACCACATGGCACTTATCTACGGCTGTTGTCTGCCTGATCTTATCCGTAAGCAGAAATGAAAGGTGTTCCACTGTCATCGGACAAGCTAATGAATAATCAATGAAGCGAATGCCCTCTCCACCTGCCAGCGTCCCCCTCCTCCCTCCCTCACCCCATCCATTATCAGACCACCAGCGGCCATGTTGTTTCCACTGGTGGGTCGTATATTTAGTCCTGTCAAGGACCTCCTCGTGTCTCCTGAGGGAGAAAGCCACAGGTGTTTTCTTAGCCTCTCCTCGAGTCTCCCTCCTCCCTCCTCCCTCCGTCAGCTTATTTAGCTCCCCACGGATCCCCCCCTCTCTCTCTGGTCTCTCTCATTGTCATCGGAGTGCGATACCTCCTCCTTGAGGCCTCAGTCCTCGGGGCCACTCAAAGCCCTCCACATGTCCTTCCAGCCCCTCCAGTTCCGGCAGCATTTCAAAACCATCTGACCCCGGTGTGCTAACTGGGCTATTTTGAGAGCAGGGATGGCAAAACCGTCTGTCTGCTCTCCGCGTGCAATGCAGTAGCCGTCGGAAAAAACAGGACTGTTGAGTAGGGTGTCGTGTGTGTGTGTGTGTGCGTGTGCATGCGCGAAGAGGTGTTTGTGTGCATGTGATTGGAGAGGAGATGGGTGATTGGAGATTGCGACCCAGTTAAGTCTTGGGGTGAAGTTGTGTGTTTCATTGGGTAATAGGGACTGGTGTTGGAACTGGAGATCTCCTGCTGTAACAAAACAGTGATGTCCAGAATGTTGTCCCTTTCACAGTTGTCTGGGTAATGGAGCAATAGCCTATGCCTTGTCACTTTCATCATCATTGACATTAAATATGGCACAATGCCCAAATCCCGCAATCGAGGCCGGGCAGTGAAACAGGTCCTTCCTTTTCGTCATGATCATAACTACTGCCATCTTTTAAACATATAGCCTACATAAGATGTAGATGAGAGTGTATCACTTTAAATAGCACCAGTCCTAGATCATCACCACCACCATAACTCAGCTTATTTAGCGCCGAGCAGTCGGTACAAACCTCACGAGCCAACCACATGCATTACCGTTTTCCCGTCTGATTTACAGCTTGCTTACCTACCAGGTAGACAGAAACACCCTTATGTGGAGTACACACTGAGGATGTGTCCCAAATGGCACCCCATTCCTTATATAGTGCACTAATTTTAGCCAGAGCCCTATGGGCCCTAGTCAAAAGTAGTGCACTTCATAGGGAATGGGGTGCCATTTGGGACGTACACTGAGGCCTCCTCCCTCCAATGTTCCTGATCAACTGGTTCAGCAGTAGAACATGCCAGCTATTAACAGAACATAACAGAATCTCATGTAATATTTATGTGTTATTTGAAAATATTACAATAGATTGATAGTAGGCGGAGGTTTTGTGGGAATAATGTAATAATGACTGGTTTGTTTTCTTATCCTTAATTGGGTTTAGATGACAAAACATTTTTAAAGTATATTTTCATATACTATATAACAGACATCTTAATTTGATCACAATGCAGAACATTTAAAACGTGTGTATTTGAGGTTTAAAAAGGCTTCTGAAGTTTAATTTCCACTTTGAAATATTTATTTTTCCTACAAACATGTCCATTTAATTTTAATCCACATAATAATTCACATTTTCTGTTGCTACAGGATTCTTTTTCTGCTGTAGCAAACTGCCGACCCCTCCCACCCTCTACACCCTCAGTTGGAGAGACTTCCCTCTGGCCGGCGCTTTAGAATGCCCATAGCCAAGAAGAAAGTGTTCAAACATTCATTCGTTCCTTGTGCTGTTGCACTACTAAATGCAAAGTCAATTGTATCAGTATATGTACTTATCTATCCAGTGCAGTTTGGGACAGCGGTCAGTTGTGAGTGAATGTATCAAATGTCCTCTATGTTTTTAGTGTATGCAATGTGATGGACTGACTGGTTTAAATGTGTATGATGTGAGAATGTACAGTTGAAGTCGGACGTTTACATACACCTTAGCCATATACATTTAAACTCTGTTTTTAACAATTCCTGACATTTAATCCTAGTAAGAATTCCTTGTCTTAGGTCAGTTAGGATCACCACTTTATTTTAAGAATGTGAAATGTCAGAATAATAGTAGAGAGAATTATTTATTTCAGCTTTTATTTCTTTCATCACATTCTCAGTGGGTCAGAAGTTTACATACACTCAATTAGTATTTGGTAGCATTGCCTTTAAATTGTTTAACTTGGGTCAAACATTTTGTTTAGCCTTCCACAAGCTTCCCACAATAATTTGTAGGTTTGTAGGCCTCCTTGCTCTCACACACTTTTTCAGTTCTGCCCACACATTTTCTATAGGATTGAGGTCAGGGCTTTGTGATGGCCACTCCAATACCTTGACTTTGTTGTCCTTAAGCCATTTTGACACAACTTTGGAAGTATGCTTGGGGTCATTGTCCATTTGGAAGACCCATTTGCGACCAAGCTTTAACTTCCTGACTGATATCTTGAGATGTTGCTTCAATATATCCACATAATTTTCCTTCCTCATGATGCCATCTATTTTGTGAAGTGCACCAGTCCCTCCTGCAGCAAAGCACCCCCACAACATGATCCGGCAACCCACGTGCCTGACGGTTGGGATGGTGTTCTTCGGCTTGCAAGCCTCCCCCTTTTTCCTCCAAACATAACGATGGTCATTATGGCCAAACAGTTCTATTTTTGCTTCATCAGACCAGAGGACATTTCTCCAAAAAGTACGATCTTTGTCCCCATGTGCAGTTGCAAACCGTAGTCTGGCTCTTTTATGGCGGTTTTGGAGCAGTGGCTTCTTCCTTGCTGGGCGGCCTTTCAGGTTATGTCGATATAGGACTCGTTTTACTGTGGATACAGATACTTTTGTACCTGTTTCCTCCAGCATCTTCACAAGGTCCTTTTCTGTTGTTCTGGGATTGATTTGCACTTTTCACACCAAAGTACGTTAATCTCTAGGAGACAGAACGCGTCTCCTTCCTGAGTGGTATGACGGCTGCGTGGTCCCATGGTGTTTATACTTGAATACTATTGTTTGTACAGATGAGCGTGGTACCTTCAGGCGTTTGGAAATTGCTCCCAAGGATGAACCAGACTTGTGGAGGTCTAAAAAAAAAAAAATCTGAGGTCTTGGCTGATTTCTTTTGATTTTCCCATGATGTCAAGCAAAGATGCACTGAGTTTGAAGGTAGGCCTTGAAATACATCCACAGGTACACCTACAATTGACTCAAATTATGTAAATTAGCTTATCAGAAGCATCTAAAGCCATGACATCATTTTCTGGAATTTTCCAAGCTGTTTAAAGGCACAGTCAACTTAGTGTATGTAAACTTTTGACCCACTGGAATTGTGATAGAGTGATTTATAAGTGAAATAATTGTCTGTAAACTATTATCGGAAAAATTACTTGTGTCATGCACAAAGTAGATGTCCTAACCGACTTGCCAAAATTATAGTTTGTTAAGAAGAAATTTGTGGAGTGGTTGAAAAACGAGTTTTAATGACTCCAACCTAAGTGTATGTAAACTTCTGACTTCAACTGCATGTAGTCCTTTTAATGGAAGGTGATGCCAAAGAACAATGTCCTTCCTAGATGGACTAAGTTTTATTCTATTCTAAATTAAGTTCCTACATCTGTAGGCCAATCTGCATTCTATAGTGCAAATCTAAACAAAACGTAGCATTGAGTTGAGCTGGATACACATCATATGACCGTTGAATGTTTGCTGTGAATCACTTCAACCCTCCGAACACACACACACACACAAACTGTAATGTGGCTGGGACGTCACACACACACACACACACACACACACACACACACTGTAATGTGGCTGGGACGTCACACACACACACACACACACACAAACACACACACACACACACTGGTCTGTACATGCAGTAGAATAGATAGCTAGTGTAGTACCTCTGAGAATAGGATCTGTAATGTGTCCCCTGTCTGTTGTTGCACATGTGGAGCTGCCAGCATTGTTCGCTGGATGCTGACAGCTGTGTGTACTTATCAAGAATAAACACAGCTCACAGATCCTGGACGCATTCGCATGGGAAGAGGAGGAGAAGAGAAGGCAGACGGGAGTGACTCAAGCCTGTTGTCCACTTCCATGTTAATGTCAATGGAGCAGAGTGTTGTATCTCAAAGGGTGTGTTTTTAGAATACACGTCGGTTTTAGCTTCCCGATTATCTGTTTTATCTTACAGCTCTCTGGGGGCTGGCCTGCTCTGTGTCTGGCAGTAGTGCTAGGGGAAGTACAGATGAGGAGTGTCTGCATGGTTGACAATCCTGGGCTGGTCCCACTGGGCTGTGTGAGTGGGCCTTCTGATGCAGCTCCAGGGTGGGGCTCGTGGACTGTCTGAATGGTCCTCCAGGGTGGGGCTCGTGGACTGTCTGAATGGTCCTCCAGGGTGGGGCTCGTGGACTGTCTGAATGGTCCTCCAGGGTGGGGCTTGTGGACTGTCTGAATGGTCCTCCAGGGTGGGGCTCGTGGACTGTCTGAATGGTCCTCCAGGGTGGAGCTCGTGGACTGTCTGAATGGTCCTCCAGGGTGGGGCTCGTGGACTGTCTGAATGGTCCTCCAGGGTGGGGCTCGTGGACTGCCTGAATGGTCCTCCAGGGTGGGGCTCGTGGACTGTCTGAATGGTCCTCCAGGGTGGGGCTCGTGGACTGCCTGAATGGTCCTCCAGGGTGGAGCTCGTGGACTGTCTGAATGGTCCTCCAGGGTGGGGGACCATTCCTCGTCAGCCTCCCACTCATTTAAAAGTTATTAGTACTGTAGGTTTTATCACAACATATGTGAGTCTATAGGACACTCAGCATGGCCATATGGTTAATATCAACAGACCACATTGTATCACTGCACTGTAAGTTAGGCTAAGTCAGCACAGTGAATGGGACTCAATGGATGGTTTCGCCTCTGTGTGAACCAGGAAGATGACTCTGTAAGGTAACAGCTGAAGCGCGTTGCCTGATGCATTTAAACATGACTTAATGCACCACTCCTACTCCACTCTGAAGTGTTGGACCTTCTGGTAGTCGGAGAAAGCAACGTGCTTGTTATGCTTGGTATGCCGGTGACTCATCAGCAGAGTGTGTGCGAAAGGGAAAGGGGGATACCTAGTCAATTGTACAACTGAGTGCATTCAACTGAAATGTGTGTAACTTGTTTACTGTGTGTGTCAGTCCTCTTGTCTATATAAGTGGGAAGAAGTCACCCAGTCAAATAGATGGAGAAGTAAACACGGTTAAAAGATTAGCACATTAGCACATTGCTTTTCCCCTCAGAGCCTAGAGGACTCTCGCAGCTGAAATCTCAGGTTTTGCCAGGTGTGTGTGTCATAGAAGCAGGTGTCTGAATCCTCACCTAGACGCGATTCTTCACACTTCCCCTGTTAAACCTCACAGATCCCCCATGACTGTCATTTTATTCTTACTGTGTGTGCGTGTGTTGAGCTGCAAGGGGTAACTCGATAAGCTAATTCTACCCCCATTTAATTTGCGCCGCCCAAGGAGCCTCATGCAGATTGGCTAGATGCATTACCGTGAGAGCAAAGCGTCTGTCCCATAATATAAAACTCAAGTCGTGACACTCAAGGCCTTTTACCTTTGTACACATTGGACTCCAACACTTATTCACTGGCTTCATCATGACACGTAGTGCGTCAAACACATTAACACATCCAACAGCTGCTTCTGTCACATTTCACCTGGCTAGAAGCTTCCATAGACAAGTGATTTCACCATGTTAAATACCATTTAGCACAGTTACAACACAGACAATCAGGCCTTTTCATATCCGTCTGTTGGTGAACCCAGTCCCCTGTACTGCACACTGTTTCTTAAGTGTTCCTTAAATATAAAAGGGCTCTGGGTGGCTGGCCTGGGGCTTTTCCTCTCAATGACTCTGCCTTGTGATCAACCAGCCAACACTGTATACTTCCCTTCCCCTCAATTTGATTTCACCCTCTTTTCAATTCCTGCTGCTACACCACTAGGTCTATACCAGACACATTCATAAAGACAGTCACTTGTGTTGTTGACTTTTGAGATGGGTACATTTGACATGCATTCAATAATATGATAGTTGTGAATACTCTGATTTAATATAATAGTAAGATTAAAATGTTCACATGCTTTGCAAGAAGAATGATTTCCCTTATAATCGAGAGAACGGTTCAGAATGTTAGGGATCGATGACAGAAAGCCATCCTAAATATATGCACATTTAAAAAGACTTTGATCTTGTAGATCATTTAGTATTTATGATTCATATAAATTCATAAAAAAACTGGTTTGGAGAGCATTTACACACAAAATATATTGTGTAGTTGACTTTTGAGTCATCTCATTGAGACATACTGAGATGTAGGCTGTCTTCTCATTGGGTACATTTTACATGCATTCGTTCATACGATCATTGTGAATACTCTGATTTAATAATAGTTTGATAAAAGGCCCAGTGCAGACAAAAACATGATTATCCTGTGTTATATATATTTCCACATTATGCGGTTGGAAAAATACTGTAATGAAATTTGCTAGACCACCTGAGAGGGGAAGCAAGTACTGGATTGAGCAGAGTAGCGGGAGGCTGCCACCACCTTTGTCTGACCGGTATGGTTTGGCGGCGGAGGTTAGGACACACCAAAACTCATCACAGATATAGCAAACAATGAACTTTTATTAAATACACCATTTCATAAGACAACGTGCATGAAATGCTCGGCAACCTACTAAATTCCTGTAGTCTCTTTAACCCAATCAAGAGGGCTGCAATGACCTGAAGGTGTAAGGCACACAGGCTATTAAATGTGATAACGCGCTAAAAAGTTACACTACACACACACACACACTAGTGAGATATACATTACCAGTCAAAAGTTGACACACCTACTCATTCCAGGGTGTTTCTTTATTTGTACTATTTTCTACATTATAGAATGGTAAAGACATTGAAACTATGAAATAACACATATGGAATCATGTAGTATGCAAAAAACGTGTGTTATAGTATAGATTCTTCAAAGTAGCTACCCTTTGTCTTGATGATTGCCAAGCGTGTGCAAAGCTTTCTCTCAACCAGCTTCACCTGGAATGCTTTTTCCAACAATCTTGAAAGAGTTCCCACATATGCTGAGCACTTGTTGGCTACTTTTCTTTCACTCTGTGGTCCAACTCATCCAAAACCATCTCAATTGGGTTGAGGTTGGGTGATTGTGGTGGCCAGGTCATCTGATGCAGCACTCCATCACTCTCCTTCTTGGTCAAATAGCCCATATACAGCCTGGAGGTGTGTTGGGTCATTGTCCTGTTGAAAAACAAATGATAGTCCCACTAAGCGCAAACCAGATGGGAAGGCGTATCGCTGCAGAATGCTGTGGTAGCCATGCTGGTTAAGTGTGCATTGAATTCTAAATGAAATCACTGACAGTGTCACCAGCAAAGTACCATCACACCACCTCCTCCATGCTTCACGGTGGGAACCACACATGCGAAAACCATCCATTGGAACCAAAAATCTCAAATTTGGACTCCACAGACCAAGCAAGTCTCTTCTTATTATTGGTGTCCTTTAGTAGTGGTTTCTTTGCAGCAATTCAACCATGAAGGCCGGATTCACACAGTCTCCTCTGAACAGTTGATGTTGAGATGTGTCTGTTACTTGAACTTTGAAGCATTTATTTGGGCTGTAATTTCTGAGGCTGGTAACTTTAATGAACTTATCCTCTGCAGCAGAGGTCACTCTGGGTTTTCCTTTCCTGTGGAGGTCCTAATTAGAGCCAGTTGCATCATAGCGCTTGATGGTTTTTGCGACTGCACTTGAAGAAAAGGTCAAAGTTCTTAAAATGTTCTGTATTGACTGACCTTCATGTCTTATTTGAGCTGTTCTTGCCATAATATGGACTTGGCCAAATAGGGCTATCTTCTGTATACCACCCATACCTTGTCACAACACAACTGATTGGCTCAAACGCATTAAGAAGGAAATAAATTCCACAAATTTAGGTACACCTGTTAATTGAAATGCATTCCAGGTGACTACCTCATGAAGCTGATTGAGAGAATGCCAATAGTATTGAAAGCTGTCATCAAGGCAAAGGGTGGCTATTTGATGAATCTCATATAAAATATATTTTGATTTAATTTAATTAACACTTTACTAATCACACAAAAAATGACGTCCTCTCACTGTCAACTGTGTTAATTTTCAGCAAACTTAATGTGAAAATATTTGTATGAACATAACAGGATTCAACAACAAACTGAGACAAACTGAACAAGATCCACAGACATGTGACTAACAGAAATGGAATTATGTGTCCCTGAACAAAGGGGGGGTCAAAATCAAAAGCAACAGTCAGTATCTGGTGTGGCCACCAGCTGCATTAAGTACTGCAGTGCATCTCCTCCTCATGGACTGCACCAGATTTGCCAGTTCTGTGAGATGTTACCCCACTCTTCCACCAAGGCACCTGCAAGTTCCCGGACATTTCTGGGGGGAATGGCCCTAGCCCTCACCCTCCGATCCAACAGGTCCCAGACGTGCTCAATGGGATTGAGATCCGGACTCTTCACTGGCCATGGCAGAACACTGACATTCCTGTCTTGCAGGAAATCACGCACAGAATGAGCAGTATGGCTGGTGGCATTGTCATGCTGGCGGGTCATGTCAGGATGAACCTGCAAGAAGGGTACCACATTAGGGAGAAGGATGTCTTCCCTGTAACACACAGCGTTGAGATTGTCTGAAATGACAACAAGTTCAGTCCGATGATGCTGTGATACACCGCCCCAGACCATGACGGACCCTCCACCTCCAAATCGATCCCGCTCCAGAGTACAGGCCTTGGTGTAACGAATCCGACCATCACCCCTGGTGAGAGAAAACCGTGACTCGTCAGTAAAGAGCACTTTTGCCAGTCCTGTCTGGTCCAGCAACGGTGGGTTTGTGCCCATAGGCGACGTTGTTGCCAGTGATGGTGAGGACCTGCCTTACAACAGGGCTACAAGCCCTCAGTCCAGCCTCGCTCAGCCTATTGCGGACAGTCTGAGCACTGATGGAGGGATTGTGCGTTCCTGGTGTAACTCGGGAAGTTGTTGTTGCCATCCTGTACCTGTCCCGCAGGTGTGATGACTGTGACCTTAATTGCCTACCGTCTGTAAGCTGTTAGTGTCCTAATGACCATTCCACAGGTGCATGTTCATTAATTGTTTATGGCTCATTGAACAAGCATGGGATCAGTGTTTAAACCCTCTACAATGAAGATCTGTGAAGTTATTTGGATTTTTACGAATGATCTTTGAAAGACAGGGTCCTGAAAAAGGGACGTTTCTTTTTTTGATGAGTTTATATGATTCCATAATAGTAAAAATAAAGAAAACACACCTACTCATTCCACGGGTTAACTTTTGACTGGTACTGTATATCTCACTAGTGTGTGTGTGTGTGTGTGGTGTAACTTTTTAGCGCATTATCACATTTAATAGCCTGTGTGCCTTACACCTTCAGGTCATTGCAGCCCTCCTGATTGGGTTACAGAGACTACAGGAATGTAGTAGGTTGCCGAGCATTTCATGCACGTTGTCTTATGAAATGGTGTATTTAATAAAGGTCCCCCTGAAATCCCCCAACGTTCATCAAAGCACAGCTCCCCTGCCAAGACCAGCCTGCGCTCTCGGCTCTGTCTTAAAAGTGTCTCAGTGTCCCGGGCAGAGTCTTGCAAGCAAGTACAAGTGCGAGCAATTAGTTCAGGATTTAGTGACGTCCTCCCTCACCACAATACTGTGAAAATTACAAGACAGTTTAGTGTAAGAGCTGTTTTAAAAGACTGCCTGAAATTTCAGCCTGTTTTGGTGGGATGGAGTTTTGGCCTGCCTGGTGACATCCCTAGGTGGTAAATTAGTTAATAGACCAATAAAAAAGAGTGCCAAACCGCCCCGACAATAACAGCTAGTTTTCAGTCCCCTCCCCACTCAGGCCACTCCCAAAAATTGCTCTTTGCTAAGGAGCTATTTTTGTTTATTTTGGACTATTTTAATTGAAAACAATCACAGTAAGGTATTTCAATGTTACTCAGAAATGATTTGATATTGAGCAAAACATCTGCATTAGGCTTAAGATAGTCAGAGTAACCTATGCCAAACTCTGAGTATTGCCATAATTAGCTTAAAGGTAGACTCCGCGATACGAAGTAGATGCAGAAAGTAAACAGCATAGTGGGTCAATTTCCACAACAACCAAGAGCGTTGAAGCGCGAGGCTCAGCTTCGGTAACAGCGTGAAGCGAACCCGTGATCATGCGCAGATACTGTGTGAGAGCAAAGTCTTGCACCACTACCTTTTTAATATCGAATTACGGTGCATGTAAACACACTCACTGAGACACATAGAAAAAGATTGACACAGAGGGTAAGAGATTGAGAGTTTAGCTCTGTTAGAAAAAGTAAGGGCCTGATTCAGACTTTATATGGCTTTCCTATGCATTTTCATTTAAGCACTTCGCAGTATTTGGTATTCAGATGCAGGTGTGCAAGAAGTTATTTGGGAGTGGAATACATTTAATTAAACCATTATAAACCCTCCCACTTGCTGGCCAACAAGTTTCCTCGTGGAGTTTCCATTCAATGGGACTTTCAGTACATTTATCTAAAGCCAACTCTTCAAAAACGGTGTACTTCAATTAGAATTTTCTCGACAGACTCATTATAATCGAGAGAACGGTTCAGAATGTTAGGGAATATATGCACATTCCCCTCCATTTCTGCACCAATTGGTAGATTTAAAAAATGCTCTGATCTTGTAGATCATTTAGAATTCGGAAAGTATTTATGAATCATAAAAGAAAACAGGTTTGGAGAGCCTTTACGAACAAAATATATTGATGAATAAAAAAAATACATTGGTTTGATTCATCTTGAAAGTTACCATATTCTATTGTTCAAACCATGAAATATTGAAAAGTGTACAACAGGGGTTGAACAAAAGTCCAATAAATAAACTATTCCTCACTAATCATGGAACTGTAATGACAACGGTCAAGTTGTCATGATCCGTGTGCAAGGTTCCAGGTTTAAAAATCTGCCACCACCATGCTTCACCGTAGGAATGGTGCCAGGTTTCCTCCAGACGTGACGCTTGGCATTCAGGCCATAGAGTTCAATCTTGGTTTCATCAGACCAGAGAGTCTTGTTTCTCATGGTTTGAGAGTCCTTTAGGTGTCTCCAAGCGGGCTGTCATGTGCCTTTTACTGAAGAGTGGCTTTCGTCTGGCCACTCTACCATAAAGGCCTGATTGGTGTGCTGCAGAGATGGTTGTCCTTCTGGAAGGTCCTCCCATCTCCACACAGAAGAACTCTGGAGCGCTGTCAGAGTGACCTCATTGCTTGGGTCTCAGCGCTCTACGGACAATTCCTTAAACCTGATGGCTTGGTTTTTGCTCTGACATGCACTGTCAACTGTGGGACCTTTTATATAGACAGGTGTGTATGCCTTTCCAAATCATGTCCAATCAACTGAGTTTACCACAGGTGGACTCCAATCAAGTTGTAGAAACATCTCAAGGATGATTAATGGAAAAAGGATGCACCTGAGCTCAATCTCGAGTCTCATAGCAAATATTCTGAAAACTTATGTAAAGGTATTTCTGTTTTTTAATTTTTAATAAATTTGCAAAAAATGTCTAACCTGCTTTTGCTTTGTCATTATAGGGTATTGTGTGCAGATTGATGAGGGGGAAAAAATATTAGAATCCATTTTAGAATAAGCCTGTAACTTAACAATATGTGGGAAAAGTCAAGGGGTCTGAATACTTTCTAAATGCACTTTAGGCTACATATCTCAAATTATTGTACAGCATTAGCCTAATATGATCCACTATTGCTAGCAACCCTCAGGAACAGCTACACGGACGTGACAGAGGAAAGAAAGGTAAACGGAATGGAATATAAAGGAATGATGCCAAATGTACATATTAAAGGAAACAAACACTAAAGTGACCATTATAAATGTTTGTGGAAATAACTGACGGTGGCTACCAATAGTGGCTAATATTTAACATGATACAAATTGTAAAAACAGAGAAAAGCCCGGCCATATAATTAAAACATTCTAGAGCGCATGGTTTGGCGCTACAGAACTGTATTTCTCCAAATTTTATCCCGGCAAATTATGAGGACATACAATTCAAATTCTGAATAATGGCACAGCTATTTATAGCCTTCTTCACTGTGGAAAAGGGGCCAAAATGCATATCATGTTAATATGATTTTCAGTTTGCTTCCATTTGACTGGGTTCACATTAATCTCCAGCGATCATAAAGAAAGATTATCTAAAACAATTGATATTGGAAATTACAATGGTAATTACAATCCCCTTCTCTAAACGGATTACTCATGTACCTAGCTCTTATCAATTTATACATTATAGTGCATGGAGAATGGTGTTATTTCTATCGGAAATAGTAGGTTTTTCCACCTGGAACCGACAGGGGCTCGACCTTATTCATGGTTTCCTCACAAGGTGGTGGAATTATGAGGGAATTAAGTCGGGGCAGAATACGGCTTATTTGTAGACACATCTCTGCCACACCTCCAGCTATGATCTCCAGCCCAAATGAATAGCTGGCTGTCATGCATTTCCTCATGCTTACGTTTAAGGTCAGAATATGCATAGAGAGGATTGCATAGAAAGGGCATGAATTCCCCCCTAAGTGAACAAAATAATGACTCCCACACACTATATACTTGCAAATCAAATATTTTATTGACAAACGCAACTTTTCAGTCAAGACGTACAGAAAATAAAGTGTATATATGGGGTCACATGAACAGTGTGTGTGTGTGAAATGCTTGTCTGTACTTCCTCAACTCAAAGCCAAAGGTGTACTCCGGTGGCGAATGGCATTGATTTACGCAGTCCTGTTCCTGTGTGTGTTGTGACTCTTGACTGTGTGAGGGGGATTTCTTATGGCCTTTTACCCACGGGACTCGGCTTGTCGAACGGGATGGAGACCTCATGACTGCAGTCTGGGGTGGCATGTCCCCTTCCTCTCCCCCCTCCTCCTCCTCCCTTCCCTCCTTCACTCCCCTCCTTTCTGTGTATCTCCTTTGTCTGATAAGAGATTGGGCTCCACGCCCCATTCATGTCATGTGCTGCTCATCACCATCGCATGGCAACAACACACACAAGAGCATGTGTTTATGTCTCTGACTGACTGGTAGTCTGTGTCTCGGGAATGTATTTTGAATGTGCTTGGAACTTCACATTTAGCATTTTGCCATTTTTGTGTGTGTGTGTGTGTGTTGTATCTAACTGTTTTAGCATGTGGTAGCAGTGGACCAAGGAGCAGTCCTGTGAGTGGTGTTAGGTCCCTGTGAGTGGGTGTGTATGGTCTGGGTCACCGGCATTTAGTACTGCAGGTCCTCCACTCACCATTCATCCACACCCACACCTCTCTAAATCCATCCTCTCTCCATCCATCTCTAGTCTATCCCCTTATCCATCCTCTCTCCATCCATCTCTAGTCTCTATCCTCTATACATCCTCTCTACATCCATCTCTAGTCTATCCCCTTATCCATCCTCTCTCCATCCATCTCTAGTCTCTATCCTCTATACATCCTCTCTACATCCATCTCTAGTCTCTATCCTCTATCCATCCTCTATCCATCCTCTCTCCATCCATCTCTAGTCTCTATCCCCTATCCATCCTCTCTATATCCATCTCTAGTCTCTATCCCCTTATCCATCCTCTCTCCATCCATCTCTAGTCTCTATCCCATATCCATCCTCTCTACATCCATCTCTAGTCTCTATCCCCTATACATCCTCTCTCCATCCATCTCTAGTCTCTATCCCATATCCATCCTCTCTACATCCATCTCTAGTCTCTATCCCCTTATCCATCCTCTCTCCATCCATCTCTAGTCTCTATCCCATATCCATCCTCTCTACATCCATCTCTAGTCTCTATCCCCTTATCCATCCTCTCTCCATCCATCTCTAGTCTCTATCCCCTATCCAATCTCTCCCTCCATCTCTAGTCTCTATCCCCTATCCATCCTCTCTACATCCATCTCGTCTCTATCCTCTGTCCATCCTCTCTCCATCCTCTCTAGTCTCTATCCTCTATCCATCCTCTCTACATCCATCTCGTCTCTATCCTCTGTCCATCCTCTCTCCATCCTCTCTAGTCTCTATCCTCTATCCATCCTCTCTACATCCATCTCGTCTCTATCCTCTGTCCATCCTCTCTCCATCCTCTCTAGTTATCCCCTATCCATCCGCTCTCCATCCATCCTCTCCTGTGGACCAAGGAGCAATCCATTCTGTGATTGTTGCATGAGATACTGTACTGTATACTGTACATTCAGACACACACACATACATGCATAAACACATATGCACACACACACACACACACACACCACCCGTAACTACACTAGATACACACACAACACACACACACACACCTTCAGGGGATGTTCTCCTTGCTGTAGAACAAACAACAAGACAATTGTATTGATTTAATTAGCAAAAGCTTTTGTTCTAAAGTAAAGCATTTCAATGATTTTGGACTATAGCATTATAGGGTTATGAAATCCAATATCAGTTCTGGCCTCATCGCCCTGCTACAAGCTGTGTCCAAACATCTCACCAATAATGGAGAGACAGAGAGCTTTGTTGATTTGTCCGGTGAAGGTCAAGCTGCTGCTGGATCAGCTGGATTGATCTGTGGACATAAACATGTATGCTGGGCCTGTACACGCCTGTGATTGAGGGCTTTGGGAGTTTGTGTGTGTCCTCTATTAAGGATAATTTGTCTATGTGTGCGTCTGGCCCCTGGTGAGGGTTATTCAGTGTGTGTGTGTGTGTGCGTGCCCTCTGGTATGTGGAGTGTGTGCGTGCCCTCTGGTACGGGGAGTGTGTGTGTGTGTGCCCTCTGGTACGTGGAGTGTGTGCGTGCCCTCTGGTACGGGGAGTGTGTGTGTGTGTGCCCTCTGGTACAGGGAGTGTGTGTGTGCGTGCCCTCTGGTACAGGGTGTGTGTGTGTGTGTGTGTGGTGTGTGTGTGTGTGTGTGTGTGCTCTCTGGTACAGGGTGTGTGTGTGTGCCCTCTGGTATGGTGTGTGTGTGTGCCCTCTGGTACAGTGTGTGTGTGTGCGTGCCCTCTGGTACGGGGTGTGTGTGTACGTGCCCTCTGGTACGGGGTGTGTGTGCGTGCCCTCTGGTACGGGGAGTGTGTGTGGGTGTGAATGCACAGAGAGCTATTAGCTACACATTACATTGCCCCTGTATTTGATGTGTGGGCTTTAAATGTGCTCTTTCTACATGGCCTGTCTTTAACAAGCCCAGTGGGAATGGGCTTTCTCAGAGAGAGCTTAAGCTCCTGGTAGGAATATATCTTGCCTCAGCGTGTGTGTCTGCGGTGTGTGTGGCTGCTAGTAGGGGGGCATTCGCGTGCGTGCGTGTGTGTGTGTGTGTGTGTGTGTGAGGAGCAACGGTCATAACTCACAGTGACTGTAAGCAGAGGCCCTGGCAGGGTGGGACAGCTGTAGACCTGGCCTCAGCGGGGCTGCTGCGGTGCTGGTGGGCCCTTCTCCATGTCACACACAGACCACCAAGCCTCCCTCCAACTTGACACTGCTGCCTGCCAGAGACCTGCCACAGCACAGGCCAGCTTAGGTAGCACATAGTCAAAACATATGGAGAAATAACAGCCAGGCTGAGAGAGAGAAAGGGTGAGAATGAAGGAGAGAGGGGGGGTCAGAAGAGGAAACGAGAGGAGTATACATGTAGTTAAAGAAAGAGCGGGATAGAGGGAAAGAAAGAGGGAAGGAGAAAGGTGAGAGTGTCACGCCCTGATCTGTTTCACCTGTTTCTGTGATGTCTCCACCCCCTCCAGGTGTCGCTTATTTGTATTTATCCCTGTGTTTCCTGTCTCTCTGTGCCAGTTCGTCTTGAATGTTTAGTCAAGTCAATCAGCGTGTTTTTCCCGTACTCCTTTTTAAATTCTATAGCTACCTGCCCTATTAGGAAACCCTTGTCTCTAGTGGGTACCAGTACTATGGTGAGTCAGACTGGGAGTTCCTTAATTCCCATCACCTGCACACCCCTTTTTGCTCTTGTACTGTGGGGAGACCAATCTAAGTCTCTCCGAGTGCTCATTGACTCTGGGGCAGATGAATGTCTTATGGATGCCACGATAGTTTCGGAGCTTGGCATTCCCACTCAGCCTTTCTCTGTGCCCACGGATGCTAGGGCATTGGATTGCCGCTCTATAGGGGAAGTCACCCATAGTACTGTGCCCGTTCAATTACGGGTTTCTGGTAACCACAGTGAGACAATACAGTTCCTCCTCATTGCATCTCCCCATGTTCCAGTTGTTTTGGGATTTTCCTGTCTTCAAAAGCACAATCTGATGATCGATTGGACCACAAGCTCCATCCTGGGTTGGAGCACATTTTGCCATTCCCACTGCCTTCAAGCAGCACAGCCTTCCTCAAGTCATCTTCCTCAGGATGTTAGCAATACTGTGGAAACTTCTACCACCATTTAATTCGGGACTACAGCACCATGGCGGCCTCCCTCTCGGCACTCACCTCTCCCAAGGTACCGTTCAAATGGTCTCCAGCTGTCAACAAAGCCTTTGTGGACCTGAAGCATCGGTTCACAACAGCACCCATCCTCATCCATCCGGACCCCTCGTGTCAATTTGTGGTGGAAGTGGATGCTTCGGATGTTGGAGTGGGGGCCATCCTGTCCCAGCGATCTGCCCAGGACCAGAAGCTTCATCCCTGTGCCTTCCTGTCCCAATGTCTCAATCCTGCTGTAAGGAACTACGATGTCGGCAACCGAGAACTCCTGTCGGTGAAGATGGCTTTGGAAGAGTGGAGGCACTGGCTGGAAGGAGCAGAACAGCCATTCCTGGTTTGGACCGACCATTAAAAACCTGGAATATCTCCGTACAGCCAAGCGCCTCAACTCCAGGCAGGCCTGGTGGGCCCTCCTGTGCACCAGATTTAACTTCACCATCTCCTACCGCCCAGGGTCTAAGAATGTGAAGCCTGACGCCCTCTCCCGCCTATACAGTTCCTCTGCCACACCCTCGACCTCTGAAACCATTCTCCCTACCTCATGCCTTGCTGCCACTGTGGATTGGGGTATTGAGAACCACAACGCTCCCAGCCTGGACCTGAAGGGGACCCAGCTAACCGGCTGTTTGTCCCTAATCCAGTCCAGTCCTGGGTCCTGGAATGGGCTCATTCCTCCAGGCTGACCTGTCATCCCGGGTCCCGTCGTACACTAGCCTTCCTCCGACAACATTTCTGGTGGCCCGCAATGGTCCCTGATGTCTCTGCCTTCGTCGCCGCATGCACAGTGTGTAATCAGAACAAGACTCCACTGCAAGCTCCTTCTGGCATCCTTCAGTCACTACCGGTCCCTCATTGTCCCTGGTCTCATATCTCTGGACTTTGTCACTGGGCTCCCTCCGTCTGATGGCAACACTGTCATTCTGGCGGTAGTCGATCGGTTCTCCAAGGCCACCCATTTCATCCCTCTTCCCAAACGACCTTCTGCCAAGGAGATGGCCCAGCTTATGGTGCAGCATGTCTTCCGGATCCATGGACTCCCGGGAAGACATGGTCTCTGATCAGGGTTCTGGAAGGCATTCTGCACCCTTATTGGGTCGTCGGCCAGTCTGTCATCCGGATTCCATCCCCAAACTAACGGTCGGCGCGAGACAACCAAAACCTGGAGACCACCTTAAGGTGCCTGGTCTCAACCAACCCCACTACCTGGAGCCGCCAACTGGTCTGAGTGGAGTATGCCCGGAACAGTTCTGCCACGGGACTCTCGCCTTTCAAGTGCTCCATGGGGTATCAGCCTCCACTCTTCCCGGAACAAGAGCAGGAGGTCAGCGTACCCTCGGCCCAGATGTTTGTCCGTCGACGTACCTGGAGAAGAGCCAGGGCTATTTTCAAGACCAACTCCAGGTATCGTCAACAAGCAGACCAAACCCTAGCTCCCCGCTACCGAACACTAGCTCCCCGCTGCCGCATTGGGCAGAGGGTATGGCTTTCCACTCAGGATCTGCCCCTTCGGGTAGAGTCCTGCAAGCTGTCTCCCTGGTTCATTGGTCCTTTTCCCATCTCCAGAGTCCTGAGTTCCACTGCTGTCCATCTCTTGTGTTACCCTGTACCCTCCGTATTCACCCTGCCTTCCATGTGTCTAGGATTAATCCCGTGTCTCACTGTCCTTTGTATTCTGTCTCCAAGCCCATCTCTCCCCAGGTGGCGTCCCTGGGGGTACACTATCACACCCTGATCTGTTTCAACTGTCCCTGTGATTGTCTCCACCCACTCCAGGTGTCACTTATTTTTCCCAGTGTTACTATCCCTGTGTTTCCTGTCTCTCTGTGCCAGTTCGTCTGGAATGTTTAGTCAAGTCAACCAGCGTTTTTCCCGTACTCCTTTTTGATATTTTCCTTTTTCTAGTCCTCTCGGTTTTGACTCCTGTTTCTGGACTTTGTACCCGCCTGCCTTACCATTCTGCCTGCCTTGACCACGAGCCTGTCTGCCACTCTGTACCTCCTGGACTCTGATCTGGTTTAGACTTTTTTGCCTGCCCACAACCATTCTCTTGCCTAACCCTTTGGATTATTAAACATTGTAAGACTCCAACCATCTGCCTCCTGTGTCTGCATCTGGGTCTCGCCTTGTGCCTTTGATAGAGAGCAGGGGAGATGGAAAGGGAGAGAGTTTGACCTATGACCCACAAGTTAAATATGTCCTCCCTCTTCAACCTGATCTTTTCAAGCTGGGTGGTCTTCATTTCCACCCGTCACTGGAGGCTTTATGACCTTTAACCGAGCCTATAAGGATAATATGTATACAGTGAGAATACATTCATTCAACGTTAATTCAACATTATGGATAAAGATTGTAAGAGTTGAGTCTGGGTTGTGAAAGCGTTTGAGAGGTAGTGTAAGGAGGATGTTGTTTTTACCTGACAACTGCAGCTGTAGTTTTGAATGTAGCAGAGACACTTGCTACCTTAAGATGTTTACATTGGCGGCAGTTGGTGTTCTGGTTGTTTACTTGCTGTCAATGGCAATTCCCTATTTGGTGGAGGTTGAGAAACTCCATGGAAGCCATCTGGTAAACCACTCTAAACAGGGCAGATGACATTGTTATGGCATTGTTCAAAAATACATACAGCACAGTCAGTTTCCCTACCATATTCAAAATGCTTTATAGTCGACCGAGGATACAGTACATGAGCACCACAACCTGAGGACTTTAAGGTCCATCCAAACATCTCAACACATACTGGAAGTTAAAGGGATGTACTCCAATTTAGTAGGGAAGTAAATGTAGTGACACGTTAGGAAGGGAAAGTAAGTGTCACTGTGTACAGTGCCTTCAGAAAGTATTGACACCCCTCTACTTTTTCCACATTTTCTTGTATTACAGCCTGAATTTAAAATGGATTCAATTGAGATTTTCTTGCCACTAGTCTATACACAATACCCCATAATGTCAAAGTGGAATTATGTTTTTCAAAATTTTACAAATAAATAAAAAATGAAAACCCTTTTATGGCAAGCTTAGATAAGTTCAGGAGTGAAAATATCCTTAACTAAATTGAATGGACTCACTGTGTGCAATAATAGTGTTTAACATGCTTTTTGACTTGACTATCTCTGTACCCCACACATACAATTATCTGTAAGGTCCCTCAGTCAAGCAGTGAATTTCAATCCCAGATTCAACCACACAGACCAGGGAGGTTTTCCAATGTCTCCCAAAGAAGGGCACCTATAGGTAGATGAAAAATACATTTTTAAAAAGAAGACATTGAATATGCCTTTGAGCATGGTGAAGTTATTAATTACACTTTGGATGGTGTATCAATACACCAGTCACTAATAGATACAGGCATCCTTCCTAACTCAGTTACCGGAGAGGAAGGAAACCACTCAGGGATTTCACCATGAGGCCAATGGTGACTTTAAACCAGTTAGTTTAATAGCGGTGATTGGAGAAAACTGAGGATGGATCAACAACATTGTAGTTATTTCGCAATACTAACCTGAATGATAGAGGGGAAAGAAGGAAGCCTGTACAGAATACACATTTTCCAAAACATGCATCCTGTTTGCAATAAGGCAGTACATCTATGCCAAGACATGAAAATGGCTGTCTAGAAATGATCAACCACCAACTTGACTGCCAACTTGACAGCGCTTAAAAAATGTAAGGCAAATATTGTACAATCCAGGTGTGCAAAATTCTTAGACTTACCCAGAAAAAGTCACAGCTGTAGTTGCTGCCAAATGTGATTCTAACATGCATTTCATTTTCAATACATTTGCTAAAATGTCTAAAGACGTGTTTTCACTTTGGCAGTATTTCGGGTATTGTGTGTAGATGGGTGAGAAGAAATTCTAATTAATTTATTTTTAATTCTGGCAATAACATACAAATGTGGAATAAGTCAAGGGGTATGAATAATTTCTGAAGGCACTGTGTATATTTACTGGGCTCTGCTCAAAGCAACCTGAAGCTGGGAGGGAGGGAGTAAACATGGACACACACTTCCTCAGGGCAACACACTGCACGGTGATCATTTGGAGTTGGGTGTCAGACACTGAGAATGCCTGGGCCTAAATTCAGCCCTCCACTTCATCAAAAACATCCTTCCTCCCTGGCCTGGGTGAGGGATGTGTACACTTCTCTTGATGGCTGGGAGCAAGGGAAACAGGCCATGCATTGTGTCACACTTAAATAACTCTCCCTGTCTGGCGAGAGGTACATACACATATAGGAACGTGCGCACACACGCACACACACACACACACACACACACAGGTGCACGCCGAGGTACACACGCACACAAATAGAGGAGCATACACACAGGCGGGTGAAAACACACACACAAAATCATGGTGTGACCCACATACCAGGCAGCTGCATAGAAAAAGGGAGGAGAGGAGAGCAGAGAAAAGCACCACTTCACTCCAGCCCCTTGTGACTCTACTAGTGTAAATCTCACCCAGCCATCCCATCCCATGTCCCACTCCACACCATTGTAAACTGCAGCCTCCATGAGAGGAAAGTCCCGACCTTTATTTATTTGATCTATCCTTTATTTAACCTGGTGAGTCCCACTGAGATGGTCATCTGGGTTTAAGGGAGTTGATTCTCTGAGCTCATGACTATGATGACTGCTCTGTACAGTATAACAGACCTATACAACAGTAGTCAGTCAGCTAATCAGATGGCTATTTAACACATATGACTGGCCTAGATGCAGTTTCTAATGGGAAATGTCGAGCTTTCACTTCACTTCTCTCCCACCTCTGCTGCTAATACTACTCTGTTCCCACCTCTAATTACTACGCCTTTTAATCAAACCAGAAATTAATCCATTTCATTCTCTTCTCCCAATTAAACCATCCATCCTCTTACTTACGCCCACCACAGGGTTATCTCTCTCTCTCTCTCTCTCTCTCTCTCTCTCTCTCTCTCTCTCTCTCTCTCTCTCTCTCTCTCTCTCTCTCTCTCTCTCTCTCTCTCTCTCTCTCTCTCTCTCTCTCTCTGAATGAGACTTGAGAGCAGTTTAAAGATTCTCACTGCTCCGGTTGACTTCCTGGAGAACTAGGACGCCAGCTTAATGCTGGCGTCCTAGAGTATCCCACAAAGCCAGTGCTCAGTCGGATCACAAGGCCTCTAGACTGTCTGAACCTGAGGAGGAAGAGAGAAAAAGGAAGAGAGATGAAGCGAGAGAGAGAATAGAGAAAGTGTGGTGTGTCCATGCTATCCTCTCTGTTAACTGGAGGGCATTCGAGGCTGCATCACATATCACTACTCTGTATGGTAATTGGTTGCAGCCTCTGTTCCTCGGCAGCAAATCGCCGTCAACACCTCAGCAGACACCCAGGGTCGACTTGCGTGTGTGTGGGAAGGTGTTTTCTGTCGGATATACAGTGTCTTCTACCCTTCCACATTTTGTTGTGTTCCAGCCTGAATTCAAAATGGACTCAATAGATTTTATTCTCACCCATCTACACACAATATCCCATAATGATGAGCTGAAAACATGTTTTTAGAAATGTTTGTAAATGTATTGAAAATGAAGTACAGAAATATCTAATTTACGTAGTATTCACACCCCTGAGTCAATACATGTTAGAATTGCCATTGGCGGCAATTACAGTGGTAAGTATTTCTGGGTAAGTCTCTAAGAGCTTTGCACACCTGGATTGTATAATATTTGCACATTTATTATTTTAAATTCTTCTAGCTCTGTCACGTTGGTTGTTGATCATTGCTAGACAGCCATTTTCAAGTCTTGTTATAGATTCTCAAGCAGATTTAAGTTCTTAACTGACTTGCATAGTTAAATAAAGGTAACATTTTTAAAAGAAGAAGTAAAAACTGTAACTAGGCCACTCAGGAACATTCAATGTCGTCTTGGTAAGCAACTCCAGTGTATATTTACCCTTGGGTTTTAGGTTATTGTCCTGCTGAAAGGTGAATTTGTCTCCCATTGTCTTTTGGAAAGCAGACTGAACCAGGTTTTCTACTAGGATTTTGCCTGTGCTTATCTCTATTCTGTTTATATTTATCCTGAAGAAACTCCCTAGTCCTTGCTGATGACAATCATATTCATAACATGATGCAGCCATCATGCTTGAAAATATGAAGAGTGGTACTCAGTGATGTTGTATTTACCCCAAGCATAACGCTTTGTATTCAGGACATAAAGATCATTTCTTTGCCACATGTTTTGAAGTTTTACTTTAGTGCATTATTACAAACAGGATGCATGTTTTGGAATATTTTTGTTCTGTACAGGCTTCCTTCTTTTCACTATTTTCATTCAGGTTAGTATTGTGGAGTAACTACAATGTTGTTGATCTGTCCTCAGTTTTCTCCTATCACAGCCAACTCTGTAACTGTTCTAATGTCACCATTGGCCTCATGGTGAAATCCCTAAGCATTTTCCTTCCTCTCTGGCAACTGAGTTATGAAGGACGCCTGTGTCTTTGTAGTGACTGTGTGTATTGATACACCATCCAAAGTCTAATTAATAATTTCACCATGCTCAAAGTGATATTCAATGTCTGCTTTTTAGGTGGCCTTTGTGAAGCATTAGAAAACCTCCCTGGTCTCTGTGTTTGAAATTCACTGCACGCTGAGGGACCTTACAGGTTGTATGTGTGGGGTACAGAGATGAGGTAGTCATAACAAATCTATGTTAAACACCTATTACACACAGAGTGAGTGCATACAAATTATTATGTGACTTGTTAAGCACATTTTTACTCCTGAATTTATTTAGGCTTGCCATAACAAAGAAGTTGAATACTTATTGACTAAAGACATTTCAGCTTTCATTTTTAATTAATTTGTAAAAATGTGTAAAAATTCCACGTTGACGTTATGAGGTATTGTGTGTAAGCCAGTGACACAAAATCTCAATTTAATCCATTTTAAATTCAGGCTGTAACATAACAAAATGTGGAATAAGTCAAGGGGTGTGAATACTTTCTGAAGGCACTGTATCAAAGTATTTAGAGAAAATACCATTATATGGTTATGTCTGACACTTTTCAAGTGTTTCTCAGCCTTTGACAGAGGCGTTAACCTGGTTTTTATTGGTATCTCATAATTGAAAACCAATTCTCTTATGTTATGTTAAAGTGCCTTTGTGTTAGCTTAGCTGGAAAGTGCTTCACTTGTTGGAACAGGTTCTTTTAGGGGAGTTCATGAACGAGGCAAAGTTGAGTTCAATTTACTGCACTACATTAATTTTCTTCTCTCTCGCTCTGGGAAAGGAGACGAGTGTTAACTCAACTTTATATACCTAAAATGGCCGTGGCGGAGGTTGGTAAAGTTTCAAAAGACTGCAGTTGTGTGGTGTGTTACATTATAAATATGACCCTACTTTAGAAGAAATCTACAGCCATGTTCTAGAAATGGTAGCATGCATTGATGCAACAGTTGACTACTGAATAAAACCTATTTATTGAGAAGACGATGAAGACAAGAAGGAAGATGAATAATAAAAGGCGAAGAAGGCAGGAACCACCCGGAATAATCTAAAGCAGTGGTCACATACCTTTTCTGAGTCAAAATGCAAGCCGAGATCTACCGTTCAGATTCATTTTTCGTTTTTGTTTAGCTTAGGCAACATTAACCTATTAAAAACAGTACTCTAATAATGAGGTTTGTGCAGTAGGCTATAGGCCCAATATATTATCACTGCATATTGGCTTTGCTTCTCAGACCATTTTTTACTATTCTATTTCAGCATTTGAGGTAGGCTATATGATCACACCATTAATAGACCAGTTGTTGTATTATTGTGAGGCACAGCTGAATGAGCATAAATTAAATAATTTGCTTGCCGAATACAACAGGTGTAGACCTTACAGTGAAATCCTTACTTACAAGCCCTTAACCAACAATGCAGTTAAAAAAATTGAGTTAAGAAAATATTTACAAACAAACTAAAGTTAAAAAATATATATAAAATCCAAAAGTAACAAAAAAATTGCATATCAATGAGGCTATATACAGGGGATACCGAATGTATTCTCACGGGGGTACAGTTTAATCGAGGTAATTTGTAAAGTGAGACTATGCATAGATAGTCAATGTAAATCGTCCCGGTGGCAATTTGATTAATTGTTCAGAAGGCTTATGGCTTGGCAGTAGAAGTTGTTAAGGAGCCTTTTGGTCCTAGCCTATGACTTGGGTGACTGGAGTCTTTGACAATTTTTTGGGCCTTCCTCTGACACCGCCTAGTATATACAGTGAGGGAAAAAACGTATTTGATCCCCTGATGATTTTGTACGTTTGCCCACTGACAAAGAAATGATCAGTCTATAATTTTAATGGTAGGTTTATTTGAACAGTGAGAGACAGAATAACAACAAAAAAATTCAGAAAATCGCATGTGAAAAAAGTTTGAAATTGATTTTCATTTTAATGAGGGAAATAAGTATTTGACCCCCTCTCAATCAGAAAGATTTCTGGCTCCCAGGTATCTTTTATACAGGTAACGAGCTGTGATTAGGAACACACTCTTAAAGGGAGTGCTCCTAATCTCAGTTTGTTACCTGTATAAAAGACGCCTGTCCACAGAAGCAATCAATCAATCAGATTCCAAACTCTCCACTATGGCCAAGACCAAAGAGCTCTCCAAGAATGTCAGGGACAAGATTGTAGCCCTACACAAGGCTGGAATGGGTTACAAGACCATCGCCAAGCAGCTTGGTGAGAAGGTGACAACAGTTGGTGCGATTATTCGCAAATGGAAGAAACACAAAAGAACTGTCAATCTCCCTCGGCCTGGGGCTCCATGCAAGATCTCACCTTGTGGAGTTGCAATGATCATGAGAACGGTGAGGAATCAGCCCAGAACTACATGGGAGGATCTTGTCAATGATCTCAAGGCAGCTGGGACCATAGTCACCAAGAAAACAAGGAAGGCAGAGTTTGTACCTTCAGACATATGAAATGGTTCAAAATGGGAACACATCGCATACCTGGCACGCAGGGCAGCTGAATCGGGTGCACCTTCCAACAACAGCGTGAGACAAAAAAGAAAAAATAGGAACGCAAGACTTGTTGGGTTTTTTATATAAATATTTGACGTTTGACTAGGAATGCCTTGGAGATCGACCTGTTGATGACCACTGATCTAAAGAAAGTGTTCCAAAACAGGCTTTTGATGTAGAAGCGCTGTAAAGCCACTTTACTCCACTACAAACTAAAAGGGAAGTCAAGGAAGTCAAAATATCCTACTGGGGGATCGATGCCAGTGTCAACTCTAGACGTCACATGACCAAAAAATCACCCCCACAGTGTGTGACGCCTCAGATCCCGCAGAGCTATGTGCACAGGAACTGGCCAAGACAAAGACTTGTGGAATAACAAAAAGCAAAATGGGCAACAAAAGATGCTGTCCACAAAAGAAAAAGAGATTTAGGTGTCATGAAAAAACACTTGCCCTCTTTACTTACACATGGGCAGCACTGGCGGCTATGGATGGCCAGGCCAAGGGTTTCTATGTCCTGGAATGAGAAAGTGGCTCCAAGAATAAGAAGGCACATCACTAGCTGCTGGGCAAAGGTCTTCTGAGGTCTGCCTTGTCACATTGTGATCCACAGACATCAATCTAGTGCCAACATAAAACAGCTCTTTGTTCGGCCTGTAGAACAGTTGTACTACACACACATTTCCCCCCTGAAACGGACTATAAATGGATTTTGCTTCTCCTTCAAGACGAAGGGGGTTTGCCAACACAAAGACCAAAGAGGAACAATCATGTTTTCTCTATAATTTTGAAGGAGCTCCATTGACAGTTTTGATTGGTTGCGGAAGACTAATTTTAGAGGGGTTTTGAGGAAGGTGGATTTCCCCTTACGGTCATGTCGACCTATCAACTGAGGCAGCAGGGACAGGGAGGACTACACCGCGGGTCTTCAAGCTGTACCTTCATGCTGTGCTGTTGAGACCGACTGAGAAAACCCAAAGATACTTCAGAAACCATGAAAATCTCATTAAGCTCACCAGCCCCACTCAGTCCTTGAAGACTGCAGGAGGCCATTTGAGGTAGCAAGGTTGTCTCCCCGTAGTCCTTTCCAACGTGCTGTGCGGAGATTTGAACGGTTGAGCATCTGAGGCTTATTCTGCGAAGTCTGTTTTAGCATAAAAGTGGTCTATTAGTTACTGAATGACAGGGATTTTGTGCATTCTTGCCAATACAGACCCCTGCCAACGTTAGTTTACTGTGAACGCTTCATTCAACGGCCTTCAAAAGCATCATCAGACACATGCCAATCCCCCAACGGAGTGCTGTGTACATTGCACAATGCAGGTCGGTGGCCTCCTGGTTTTGCAATGCAAATTAAGAGAGCCGGCGAGGTTTGCTAACATGCATCGTTGACCCCAAATTGCCAAAAAAAACAACTACAAATCTGTCAGCACCTCCCCCATGGCTGGTTGGCGAGGACAAGGAGTGTGGAGAAGTATCTAAATGGTCTTCCATAATATTTGTGCTGAATGAGGCAGTTTTCTCTGAAACTGGACCACGTTGGGCTTTGAGGACCTATATTCACAGAATGGAAACACACAAGCACTAAAGTTAGCACTGAATATGAATATGAGGTATGCATATACGCAAACAAACTCACCATGACAAACACTGGAAAAGGTTGGCCCGCCCATTAGCCTGCAAAGGATTCATTCCATGGTTTGTCGGCGACTCAGCGCACAAGCCTCCACGCCAAATGGCAACTTGACATTCCAGTCCATATGAAACAAACCAAACAGTGGGTTAAAGAGCCATGAAGTGCAGCATTAGTGTACACAGCCATAAGTCAAGAGATCTAACCAAGATAAAAATGGATAGGAGTCCTGATTAAAAGGCAGGGAAAGCCTGGGACAACTGTTTACCTGACCTTTCAACTCCTCCTCCTAAACTCAGGCTCATTGTGAAACATTGGGCTCTGCTTCTTGGTTGTTTACAATGGTGATATAAGGAGGCGGATTAAATTGTTGCCTGCTGTTAAAATACATTGGATTTGTTGATGCTGGTGGGTGGACTCTGTTTAGTGAACGCTCCAATTAAACACAATCAGGCTATTTCAGAATGATGGGAATTTACCAAGGCAGGCCGTATTATAAACACTATCCAGGTGATTGGGAGTGAGACATTTAATGATTAGTAATTACTGGAGAAAATTACCATTATGGAGATGCAACCCATGGCTAAGTCGTTCTATTTACTCTAGGTTGTCCCTATCATAAAGTGTCTCAGAGTAGGAGTGCAGATCTAGGTTAAGTTTTTAGCCTTTTAGATCATAATGAATATGATTATATGGACAGGGGGGACCTGATCCTAGATCAGCACTGCTACTCTGAGAGGCTCTGGTTGGCTGAAATCAGGTTGGAAGAGTTTATTTAGAAAAGGGGGATACGGCAGAGGGTGAAGGTGTGCTCCACTTTCTCGGCTGGCCTCTCTGCCTTTGTGTCTGTGTGTTTGTGCAGGATTTGAGTGGCTCTTCAAATGTTTGAGCTCCATCAGTTAGGCCAATACACCTTAATCATGGCACCCATAGTCAGTGAGATCTAGGCCCATGCCGCTGCTGAAGGGAGCCTGGACTCGTCCCATGGGTGTGGCCTTCTCTCCTGTTGAGTCATGCATCACACAACATCAACCCCACTTCATGGAGACACACACACACACACACACACCATAACCTCCCTCCACAGTCACATCACACAATACATGCACACAACAATACATGCACACACTGCACACAATACACACATCCAACACACACCAGCCCCCACCTGTCTCCCGACAATCCCTCCACCGTTGGCCATTTATCAACACCTGAATCACCACTCACAGCTCGGCGTCTTAAGGCCTGATGACTCACACTAGAGGGGGCGCATAGAGAGTCCATGGTGCATGTCATACAGGTAGTTCTCTCGCCACTCACTTTCTCTTTCTGGAAATGTTTGTCATCATCACTCAATGAACAAGGCCGTGGCGGAGGTTGCCACTGTTCCTAGGCCGTCATTTAAAATACAAATTTGTTCTTAACTGACTTGCCTAGTTAAATAAAGGTTAGAAAATGAAGCTTTGTTATTCTAAAGGATTTCTCCAATGACAGAGATGGAGGAGCATCATCACTCAAGAAAGAAACTTGAAGAACTGGACAATAAACGGCCCAAATCGCCTCCCCCTCCCATCTAAATAATCATCGCAGACACTTCCCAAATCTTCAAGACTTTTGTAATGGAATATTTTGACAGCATCCAATGCTTAATTACTTTTCTGGAGTTGCAGAGCTTCAAACCTGCACCGACTTGCTGTGATAGAAATATGGAATTCATTCAATAAGAAGGGGGGCATGACTTTGTTTCAAAGTGCGAGGACAAGAATATACTGCTCGGTTTTGTTCCTCTTCAATGGAAACCAATGACCCTTAGCTGTCTTACCACTGCCATTACCACCGTGTCTAAGGACAGACTTCTACAGAGCCAGAGTGTCTGTCCTGTGATAGCTGTATGAGATTCCACATGATCTGAGTAATTCCTCCCTCCCCCCTCCTCCCTCGTGCGGTGCGTGGCCCTGAGTCATAAGCCCAGCCAGGCCCCCACACTTTCCTTCCCAGCCCCTCTCTGGCTGTGGCGAGGAGGACGGCGGATTCACCGACCAACCGAAGATTCACGATCCTCCCAGAGGAAACTCACTGAATAGCCACCGAAGGCGATGACTCACCCCTCAGTCTCCTCCAGCCGGCCTCCCCCTCTCGGACAGTTCTCCAACCCCACCACACCCCACCCCAACCCGGATCAGATCAGAATCCTCCGCCCGTCTCTCTGTCTGGCCCTTGGCGCAAAGTCAAGAAACTGAAGGACATATAGCTCACTTGTCTGCATGTTAAACAATGGAGAATGGGGAGATAATGACATCCTAAGGCCAGCCTGCAGGGTACATAGCTATCATTAGTGAGGATGAAGATGTCTATAGTTCTGTCTGGGCGAAGTGTGCTCTGATCTTGAATCATCCCACTCATCTAAAGTATCGTGATGCTGTACGTAGCACCTTGAACGAGCTGTGAACTTTGGATAAAACGTCTGAGGGCAGAGTTGCATCTAACTAGATTTGTTTGACTAATTCATTGACAAGTTAGGAAAACACCCTGACGACGGCCGTAATGTCGAAATGCATCAGTTGGGAATAACAAATAATCATTTTCTATTCAATTTTCAATGCCCTCCAACTCGCTCCAAGACTGTCTGAACATCTTTCAGGGACTTGACAATGTGAGCAATGGATTTCATGGAGCCTGTAATATGTCCTAAGAGTGCGTCGCCCATAACATAAAAACTTGTTCTGGGAGATTCTGTTGACCATTGCAAGAGCAATAAGGATTTTTAGGGGCATTATGACTGGGTTAATAAAACACAGCTGCCCCTAAAAGTCCCTCACTTTTCTTGCTGCCTTTTTCTCGTTCTCCCTCCCTCTCTCTCTCCTTCTCTTTCTCGCTCTGTCTTATGTCTGTTCAAACTTTTTTGAAATTGAACCGTAGCGTTTACTGGCTTGTGGACTGGCTGAGGAGTGGGTTCACAGCTTGGATTAGTTGGGTACCAGCAGAACCGTGGCTGGATCATTCGGAAACAACAAACAGAGGCGAAAGAAGAACCAACCAGCCTGCTGACAGGCCAACACATTAGACTTTTGAGTTTAAATGTATGGGGCTAGATGATTACATATTTCACACAAAGCAATTTATGAATTGTATATTTATATTGGCTGAGTTTTATTGGGATTAGCGCAGGCATTTTAAAGGGGGTTGAATGAGTTCAGAGCTTCAGTCTTTCTCAGGAGGGTCCCTAGTCTAGTTCATTAGCTCTTCAGCTTTACTGTAGCAGACAAGGTAAACACAGCCTAGGCCAGTTGAATTAGAGGAGTTTGCTGTGTTCACAATTACTACGTGATGACAATATATTACATATGTTATGGCTTTAGAATTGCTGTGTTTCAGTTGCAAACTCGACGAACGAATCCAATGACCTGACATACCTTGAACGAGTAGTCCCTGGCATATGCTCACGCATGTAGTGTAAGCCCAGGCCTAGTTACAGCTGCAGCCTGTGTTAGAGACTGATGAGGTCTAGTTGAAGTGATTACAAAGACTATTGCAAGTCGCGAGATGAGTGACTGGACCTGGAACAATGTAAAATGCCATTGAGAAAGGCTTGGTAGGTGGTAGCAACGAGCACTGTTTATATCCTAACTTTAATCAGCACTCTTGGTGGATATCCCAGATATCTAGCATAGCCATGGTGCTTATTCAATCCAGGCTCAGGACCGTGTTATCAGCCTCCCAAGCCTTCCTACTTAGGCCCTCTACGCTCTCATACACTCATACTGGCTGTTTTCCTGGTTGGTATTGAGGAGGAGGAGTTGTGTCATGCAGTGTTTTTGGTTTAGTTTTTGTAGTGAGTAATTTCATCTTTATGGTAGTAGGATGTAAATCAGCATAGGCCTACATGTATCTTAAAATGACCTGAAATAGAGCAGTAGGAAAGTTCATGATAACTTCTCACTTAGTTTGAGGGTGCAAACTATTTGATTCCGTTTTTTTTTAATCGATCTAAACTTGAAACTCAGTTCACTCTTGAGGTGAATTTTTATGATGATCTATCATTTCTCCAGTTAGAAGATAATGTTCCACAAATGCTAATCTTAAAGGTTTATTGTCTTTTGTCCTTATACTGATGATAACAAACGAATTAAGTGTTAAAATTAGTACACTGGTGTGTAAAATAGTTCAACAGAGCCGCAGCTTTATCACAACTTTCGCTTAAAATGGCAGACTTGTATAAACAAAGTCTGTGTTAAAGGAATGAGAAGAACACCGCCTACATAAACTGTAAAAAAAAAAAAAAAAACGGCACTAAAGAAATGTATTGATGCCATGCATTTTAGCCAGATGGTGAGATAGTAGGCCTAAATAGTAGAGGTCGTAATACAGTACTATGGCAATAATCATTGTACTTAGATATATAATAATTAGATAGTATTGCATCCATCTTGAAACAAAGCACATGCTTCAGAATATGTCTTACCTATGTGTCATTTGAGCATGTAGATGTCACCATCAGCATTCCTAATATTAATTACGCTGAGCATTTAGAGTTTAGATGCTAAATTCACTAGTGCGGTATGTAGACTATGGCATTCGCTGGGGAAAATATGTCTGAGACTAATTTGGTAACTGACTTCACTGCTACTTTTATGACTAACACGCTTTAAGCATATTAGAAGATGCACTTTTTGTCCCCCTCATTTGAATTCAACTCTTATCTTAGACGTACAAAGTATTCTCAAGTAGACTGTTAAGAGATGTCATAAACGTTATTGCATCTTTGCATGAAGACGTTTTTTTTTTTTATGGGCCATTCTAAGAATATTTCCAAGATGTAGGTCTGATAAATGTTGAGAAGAACACGAATCCCTTGGCCTGTCATAGAGATTTAAGCCCACGTGTCACATGTAGGAAACATATTGACCTGATGTGTAATCTAAAAGCAGCTATAGATCGGTGTTGTAAAAGGGTATTAAATAATTGTTTTGCTGACTTGTCATCATTTCTAGGACAATCTTATTTCAACAATGAATAAAAAAAATCTCAATTTGACCCCCTTACTTCTAGAATAAGGAACACTATAGGCTATTATTGTGTGTTATAATTGAACTTTTTATATCAATCCCTGTGAGGCCCATTAACAAGGCCTGTGCGTTTTGCGCAAAAGTTATACACTTGGTTAGGTAGTCCATATTCAGGGAAATGTGCAGTGCACGTCGTCTCCCCAAATTGCATTAGTGCGAAATAGTTCACAAGTGCAGAACCTATGTTTTGTCAGTTCCCTTGCAATATATACTGAACGTGTTGGTCACATGAGTCAGAAACTGGGACTTTGTAGGCCAGTTGAATGAATGAGGACTCACCTTGCCCGCAAAGACCCAGCCTCTGGCACACACTGATTTCAGAGCACTCTATAATTGTGTGAGGAATTGTGACTTGTCCTTGATTTATAATTGTATTATGATTAATAATGATGAACAAAATAGCCTAAATCCAAGTAGTTTAACATTCATTCAGTATATCCTATTAAAAAACGCAGTTGGCACAAATTAATTGTCCCAATATTGTCGACTACTTCCTACCCAGACAAGAAGGCGCAACAATCAATTCAGAGGAAATCTACAGAACCAAAATAGGCTATTCATATTCACTGTTTGACTGAGCTAACGTTGTCTTTACCTGATATTCTCCAATGTCACAAACACGCAACGCGGTAGGATCCGTGATGTCTCGTCCGAATCCCTTGGACAGCAAGATGACTTCGCGCAAAAGCCTCGCTTGATGAGGAGTGTATGGGAGAGATTGGAGATGCGTGCGAAGTTGAAGTTCGCTGCTGGTCATCGCACCACCACCGCCCCTCTTTTTGATCAGTGGCGCTGGTATTGCACAATCCCCAAATTTAGAAAGAATATCCTTGGGGACTAATTGCACCATTTTCTTTCAAAATAACTTGAAACGTTGTTTTCTCCGAAATAAGAATAACGCAACCGTGTAGCGCTCGTGCCACGGTGCCAGTGATTCTCTTAAGCTTTTTTTAATGGATAAATGCGATGTTTTCCAATCTGAGCGACCCCCGTGCGCTACGCACCGCCGACGGTCCTCAAAATATCCATTCTCTGTAAACGGACTTGCTGATGTTATTGCCCAGTTGTAGGCTATATGACCACGACAACGCCAAGAGCTAAAAGAATTTGATATATGGTGTTGCGCCCTCGTGCTGGGACCTCCCCAAAATGGGCTTCTGCTAAGTGGTAACCTGGTTATTTTGAGCGCGTCACTTCGACTTGTCTCCAAGTTATAGGTTTCCATTGCCAAGGTTGGGCGCAGCACTTGACTGATATTGTTATAGACTACTTATTAATGGAGTAGACATTCATAGAAATCGGCACACTATTGACAACACAACGAAAGAAAAGTGGGCACATTCCTATGGTTTCTTTCTTATACGAATTATACATTTATTTGTCCCACATAATAATGTAATCAAATTGGCATATTATAGCCTAATAGGCATAGTGGCCGTTATCAATAAACATTTTAGATTTTATGTAAGCATAGCACTAGCCAATATTACGATTTTATATGATTATTATATTGGCCCATAATTTCCCTTGCGCTCCTACTTCTTTTGGTGGTGTGGTGCGACTCCACGTGGCAACTAATTGAGGATTATTGTAGTAACAAGAAGGAATAGGCCTTTAGAGCACGCCCTACTTTCTGTGCGTAATGACGCACTTGCGCAGGAGCAATGTCACAGTCGCAACACCGACTTATTCTAAACTGTATAATCATTTTCATAAACCATAGACATGGATGTTCATCCTTATTCCAACAACGATTTGCATAACATTGCCAATCCCTTGGTGAGTATTATTCGTTTGTGTGTAATAGACGCATGATGTCGCGCTGGCGAACTTTGGCTTGAGTTTCGACCGAAGGATGATGTTGATGCGGTTTTTAAAAAAGCTCGTTTTGGCCAAGTAAATTATCACAATCAATATTATTTTATCTCCTTCATGTGTCTTGTCCTGTTAAATATTTGCTAATTGTCATTGGCTACAAGGCCATAGAAGTTTAGGAATATGGCGCCTCGGTTTGCGCACATAGGCTATTCAAATTGGTCCCAGTTTCGAATTGTTTTCTCGTGGGGAACTCATCAGTACAAATTAGATTTTTACATGCATCGTTTTATTCCTTCGCAAAGTTCCTTATTTACTAAAATGAAGATAGCCTGTCGGTCCCTCCTGACAATCTCTGCGCTGATGTCAGACAGTCAGCAGGTGTTAGTCTGGGAGGCTACATAACAGCTGATGAGATGAGAATGATACCTATTCTAAAAAAAACAGCAATCATAACATGTTGTGGATGATGAATGAATATCCTATTGATAAGTTGCCTGAACAATCACAGATGTATCACCTGTCAGGAAAACTAGCTCAAAGAGCCTGTATGTAGTGCTACTTCAGTTTCCCCTTTCCAACTAGACATATGACCTCCATTTAAGGGGCCAGAGGTCACCATAGTGTGCCCTGTGTGTACCTATCTCTCCCTTCCCCCCCAGTGAGGGCCGTGTAGTGTGGCCTGTGAGCGGCAGATGAGGCTGGGGTCCAGCTCCAGCGGCGCCCTGCAGCACCCCAATGGTCTCCCCCACTATGAAGGCACTGGTAGATGCCGTGTGGGCGGTGTGGAGCATCGGTGCCTCCGTCTATGACTACATCCACACCAGCGCCATGGAGGAGCGCATCCACACGCTGGAGACTGTCATCACCATTCACCAGTGTGTCATTGCAGCGCTGACCGCTGGAGTGGTGGTGCTCTTCACCTACATACTACTGAGGAAGCACTGAGGGGGAGTGAGGAAGGAGAAGCCACGCAGGGCCCAGGAGGGTGGATTGCCATAGTGATCAGAAGCATTGAGAGTGTGGGTCTGGAAAGTCATCCAGAGCCCTGGAGAGGCCAACCGGCCTACATGGATGAGATGGAGCAGGACTTGATTAATAAGGGATTTTGGCTACTTGCAATGTTTTTGGCTATTTGGCCTTTATCTCGACTGCCAATTGTACCATTCTACTGCGGAGGTGGTGCTGGACACAGTGTGTCTCAGTGAGTCAGTAGTTTCACTCGCTTTGCACCCATGAAAGAAGAAGACATGGGCAGAGATGGGCAAAAGATGCATCAAAATGTATCTTTTTACAAATACAAGTTACTTTAAAGTAGAGGTCGACCGATTATGATTTTTCAACGCCGATACCGATTATTGGAGGACCAAAAAAAGCCGATACCAATTAATCTGGCAATTTTTATATATATATTTGTAATAATGACAATTATAACAATACTGAATGAACAATGAACACTTATTTTAATTTAATATAATACTAAAATCTATTTAGTCTCAAATAAATAATGAACCATGCTCAATTTAGTTTAAATAATGCAAAAACACTGTGTTGGAGAAGAAAGTAAAAGTGCAATATGTGCCATGTAAAAAAGCTAACGTTTTAAGTTCCTTGCTCAGAACATATGAAAGCTGGTGGTTCAATATTCCCAGTTCTTCAATATTCCCAGTTAAGAAGTTTTAGGTTGTAGTTATTATAGGAATTATGACGTGTTGACTATTTGTCTCTATACCATTTGTATTTCATATACCTTTGATTATTGGATGTTTTAATAGGCACTTTAGTATTGCCAGCCTAATCTCAGGAGTTGATAGGTTTGAAGTCATAAACAGTGCTAAGAGCTGCTGGAAAACGCAGTAGAGTTTGAATGAATGCTTACGATCCTGCTGCTGCCTACCACCGCTCTACCACCGACTGCTCTATCAAATATCAAATCATAGACTTAATTAGAATATAATAAACAGAAATACGAGCCTTTGGTCATTAATATGGTCATATCCGGAAACTATCATTTTGAAAACAAAACGTTTATTCTTTCAGTGAAATACGGAACCGTTCCGTATTTTATAGAACGGGTGGCAATCCTAAATCTAAATATTGCTGTTACATTGCACAACCTTCAATGTTATATCATCATTTTGTACAATTCTGGCAAATTTAGTTCGCAACATATACCCTGATTGCACTGAACGCAAGAGAAGTGACACAATTTCCCTAGTTAATATTGCCTGCTAGCATGAATTTATTTTAACTAAATATGCAGGTTTAAGAATATATACACTTCTGTGTATTGACTTTAAGAAAGGCATTGGTTAGGTACATTTGTGCAAAGATTGGGATTTTTCGGCAATGCACTTTTGTTAAATCATCACCATTTGGCGAAGTTGAAGTAGGCTGTGATTCGATGATAAATTAACAGCCACCGCATTGATTATATGCAACGCAGGACAAGCTAGGTAACCTAGTAATATCATCAACCATGTGTAGTTAACTAGTGATTGTGAAGATTGATTGATTGTTTTTATAAGATAAGTTTAATGCTAGCTAGCAACTTACCTTGGCTCCTTGCTGCACTCACGTAACAGGTGGTCAGCCTGCCACTCAGTTTCCTCGTGGATTGCAATATAATCGGCGTCCATAAATGCCGATTACCGATTGTTATGAAAACTTGAAATCGGCCCTAATTAATCAGCCACGCCGATTAATCGGTCGACCTCTACTCTAAAGACCAATGTATCAAACTAAAATACAAAATACTTTTGCAAAGTATTGTATTTAGAATGATGATTTTTTTTTATACAAAATACATTTGCAAGTACACGCCTTCACTACAAAAATATTCTTAGTAACAGAAACAAAAAAACAAAATTTAACTTGCTATGACTATAATATGTGGTTGTTTATCTACCTTGGTTGAATGCACTGACTAAGTCGCTATGGATAAATGTCTGCTAAATGACCTAAATGTAAAAATGAACAATTGCAAAGCACACTGGGTATTATTATTGGCCTTATTTTGTGGGCGGAGCTCATCGATAATACCCAGCATGCTTTGCCGGATGGACATTTTTACATTTACATGTTGTTCACTCAGCAGACACTCATATAACACCATAGTGCCGGGACTTCTGATACCAATGCAGGGTGAAAGGGGGCCACCAAATGTTGAACCGCTATAAAATAAAAATAGTATAGAAAATGATTTTGTATTTTGAAAATATAAATTACAGGTCTCGAAAGTATCTTGCTACAAACTCCATTGGATTGTAGTTCAGGCCGGTGAAATGCAAATGACAAAATACTCAAAAGTAATTTACATTTAAAATACATGTAACAGGAATACTGCCATCTCTGGATGTGGGGATGCTAAAACCAGAGAGATACCTCAACCTGCAGGCTGTAATCTAATAACGCACTAAAGGGATGCTAACTATCATTAGACTGCACATCAATGGTTTGCCTGCCTTAATATGCCTCAAGTGGTTTCACTCCCCAGATGGAATAACATTATTAGTTAGATAGGTTTTCATGTTGGCACTAATTGCTTATCCCACCTGTATGATGCACTGCGAAAACTGTAAACTGGGGATTCCCTCTTCAATACATACCATGATTGTACTAGGTGCCAGCCCAACAGTCTATACTGGTCTATAATTGGAAGTCTTGGTCATGAAGATGAAGGTTAACTAAGGTCACTTAGAGGTTAACTATTATATCACCCAGTGGGGCAGAGTGGAATATCATGGGATGGACTGAATGTATTCTCAAGATGCCTTATTTGTTGTAGAAAACTGGCCTCAAGGTTCTCCTATGAATTCCTCTGTAGAAGGAGAGTTTCTGTGAAGCATTCAAAAGGTCAACACACTGGTCGTCATGAATGCCATTTAGTACAGTACATGTTCTTTGATAAAACAACTTTAAAACATGTTTGATTACTAAAATAAATAATTGCAGATAGTCTTGTAATGCACGACTTTGTAGTGGCATTTCGTGGCGTTAGTTGAACATGGCTACAGCTGTGAAGGTTACCTCACTGGAAAGAGTATTTAGAAGCATCCTTACCTGTAAAATGAGAATCAACCTGAATGTTTTGGTACATTGTTTATAAATGCTTCAGTTTCAGTAATGCTCGCTCTTATCATTAAAAGGGTATTAAACATATTGTAGGACTTAAAAAAATGCCATTAATATTTCATTAAGTGCAATGTTATATAATCCATTTAAGTTGTACACTTGCTACAATATATGACGAATGCACAAGGTTTGCCCTATCATCTTGTTCAGATTGCTAAAATGGGCCTCAGTGAAATGTTTCAAGTAAATCAAATGTGACTTACAGGTGACAATGGCCTCCATGGCAACAAAACATTTAAATCACCTCCTGGATCTTTGTGTGAATGTACAATGCCTTCAGCCTTATTCTAAAATTGATTAAATAAAAAGATTTCCTCAGAAATCTACTCACAATACCCCATAATGACAAAGCAAATACAAGTTCTTAGTCTTTTTTGCAAATAAAAAAAAATGAAAAACATTTAATTTACATAAGTATTCAGTCCATTTGCTATGAGACTGAAATTGAGCTCAAGTGCATCCTGTTTCCATTGATAATCCTTGATGTTTCTACAAATTATTTTGAAGAAGTCCACCTTTGGTAAATTCAATTGATTGGACATGATTTGGAAAGGCACACACCTGTCTATATAATGTCCCACATGTCAGAGCAAAAACCAAGCCATGAGGTCAAAGGAATTATCCGTAGAGCTCAGAGACAGGATTGTGTCGAGACACAGATCTGGGAAAGGGTACCAAAAAAATTGCTGCAGCATTGAAGGTCCCAAGAACACACTGGCTTCCATCATTCTTAAACGGAAGAAGTTTGGAACCACCAAGACTCTTCCTAGAGCTGGCCGTCTCGCCAAACCGAGCAATCGGGGGAGAAGGGCCTTGGTCAGGGAGGTGACCAAGAACCCGATGGTCACTGACAGAGCTCTAGAGTTCCTCTGTGGAGATGGGAGAACCTTCCAGAAGGACAACCATCTCTGTAGCACTCCACCAATCAAGCCTTTATGGTAGAGTGGCCAGACGGAAGCCAATCCTCAGTAAAAGGCACATGACAGCCCGCTTGGAGTGTGCCAAAAGGCACCCAAAAACTCTGACCATGAGAAGAAAATTCTGGTCTGATGACAGAGATTGAACTCTTTGGCCTGAATGCCAAGTTTCATATCTGGAGGAAACCTGGCACCATCCCTACGGTGAAGCATGGTGGTGGCACCATCATGCTGTAGGGATGTTTTGCAGCGGCAGGGACTGGGAGACTAGTCAGGATCAAGGCAAAGATGAACAGAGCAAAGTACAGAGAGATCCTTGATGAAAACCTGCTCCAGAGGAATCAGGACCTCAGGCTGGGGCAAAAGTTCACATTCCAACAAGACAATGACCCTAAGCACACAGCAAAGACAACGCAGGAGTGGCTTCAGGCCAAGTCTCTGAATGTCCTTGAGTGTCCCAGCCAGAACCCGGACTTGAACTCGATAAAGCATCTCTGGAGACCTGAAAATAGCTGTGCAGCAACGCTCCCCATCCAACATGACAGAGCTTGAGAGGATCTGCAGAAAAAAAAAAATGGGAGAAACTCCCCATATTTTACTGCTGCTCTTTAATTACTTGTTCCTTTTATTTCTTATTTGCATTGTCGGTTAGGGGCTTGTAAGTAAGCACTTCACTGTAAGGTCTACACCTGTTGTATTTGGCGCATGTGACAAATAACATACCCAAGAAGACTCAAGGCTGTAATCGCTGCCAAAGGTGCTTCAACAAAGTACTGAGTAAAGGGTCTGAATACTTATGTAAATGTGATTTCACTTTCATTTTGTATAAATTAGCAACAATTTCTAAAAACCTGTTTTTGATGTTATTATGGGGTATTGTGTGTATATTGATGAGGGGGACTATTTACATTTTTGAATAAGGCTGTAACCTAACAAAATGTGGAAAAAGTCAAGGGGTCTAAATACTTTCCCGTAGGCACCGTAATGGTACTAAGGATCAGGAGAGAGCAATGTTCTGACTGCAGATAAATGTCTTGTATAGAGCTGAATCTGTTAACTCTAATCAAGAAAAAGGTTTCGCAAAGCACTGGTTGGTCAGTGGACCTACTGCTATCCCTAGGCTCCAATCTGAGGAAGCAAGTCAGGGGTCGTTCAGGGACAGGGTTATAATACTCACATGTATTTAAGTAGTCATGTGACGCACTGGTTATTGAAACAGAAGAACGATAATCCCATGTGCTACAATGTGTGATATTGACCTACAGACGGAACACTGTAGAAACACCCTGACCAAGGAGACTGTTGGGATGGTTTAATTTTAAGTTAACAGCGACAAAGTTAATGTTTTGTAAATACATAATAAATGTTATTTTTTACTGATGTGTACATTAACATAACTCTTCAAAAAATAAATGATTCAAGTTGTAAACTTGCATGAAACACCACATTGAATACAAAATGCAAGGAAATGTAAAGTACAAATTTAACTCCTCATATAAGGTGTGTTCTAGATGTGTCCAGTCTGCAGCAGAGTGTACTGGGCGGTGAATCTCTCCACACTCTCCCCCTCCAGCAGCTTCATGGCTCTCCAGTGGATCTTCCCACAGTTTTCTGGCTGGCCGCTGGGCCCAAGCTCCTCTCTAATATACTCCAGCCACAGATCTGGGGGGAAAAAGCCATACAGACAGTCCTGAGTGACCATCTCAACTTACTTTGTCCCAGAAAACTACATGGAAGTAAAGGTTTATATTCATGCCATACTAAAACACCTCAATCAGCTAATCAAAGTTGCTGTTGAATCAGGTGTGTTCATGTTGGGCTGGAATAAAAGCCTGCAAACCCTGTAGTTCCAACCATGTATGTCTTGTTCATTCTTCTACTGGCCTATTGGACGTCTTTTAGTTGTTAGTGTAGCAACTGACATGCAATAATCCCTGTGGGACTTATTTGAAATGGGCTGCTTTGAATGTGTTTTCAGAATCTCACCATCATCTGTGGAGCCGAATTCCCTCAGGGCTCTCTCATAGAAGTCCCTCAGGTTGCTCATCTTGGGAGTCTCCTAAAAGAACAGTCACAACATTCCAGTTAGTACACCAGCCTTGACAACGACCATAGGAGTTGGCTATGCAGCACAAACAGATCTGGGAACAGACTTACAAAATCCTAACAGTAGTGTGAATAGTTAAACCCTTGATACAATATTTTGTACATAAAGCCACAACAATGTGTGGCAATATTGGAACAACAGGCTAGTTTCAGACTATGCTTTGGTTGGTTGCGACATACATTTGTCTGAGCATGGACTTGTGTTCTTGTTTCCCCATACATTGTGACTCGACTCACTTGATCTTTCTCCATCTGGATCATTCTGGTGAAAAAGGCCTTGGAGAAGGGCCGGCTCTCATGCAAACTGGAAAATAAGAGCAGGTCCAAATGCATATGAATAAGTCGCCATCTAAAACAAGGATACCTTGTTGTACATAATAACTACTGTGATTTGGCCTTCACAATGCAGAACTGGATAGAAATGAATAATATAATATTACTATTAATATTCAGTACCTTGTGAAGGTCTTCCTGGCTTTCTTGTAGCCTCCGGCCCCGTAGGACCAGTCAAGGTACTTCTCCTTTATCTCCATGGAAACGGCAGGCACCACAGACAGCAGACCTCTCTGAGAGCAGAGGAAAAACAAACTGTTACAACATTCTCATCCAACCAGACAACATTGTATTCAGGGAAATATGGCTGTGTTTACACAAATTGGTATTTGGACCAATCAGATCAGCTCTGAAAAAGATCTGATGTGATTGCTCAAAAGATCAGAATTGGGCTGCCTATGTAAACGCAGCCTATGAGGCACTACTGCTTTTGCACTGACACAATGGAGGCTAAGAATGACATAGAACCAGAAAAAGCTTGGTCAAAGCACTGTCTGGACAGAGCTTTGAATTATGACAAATGTAAACTGGTATTGTATTAAAATGCCATGAACTAATGCAATTGAGAGGTTGGGCTTGGTTCTGTACCTGAAACAGGGCCTCAGTTTCCTCTGAGCTCTGTGATGTCATGCTCCACTCCACCTGCAGCTGCCACAGGGGCAAACTCAACTGTCAACAGACAAGACCAGGGAGGTTAACATCAGGTAAGATGCTCTTTTAACAAATAAAATATATTCATGGATTGAAGGCCCGGAAAAATTGTTACCGGTCAGTACGGCCTGCACAGTCTGATGCCTCAAACATTTTTGCAATATACTTTCCCCCCCCCCACAAATCTTAGTCAAAATGTTTTTTTACATTCCAGAGACAATCCCATTGGGCCCATATTATTTCGCAACTCACACCCTGGACCAACAATGTCTTTGTGACTACATAATTACATAAAGTGGAGGGTGACCATACGCCCCCTCACACAGTCAGCCCCTTCTCGTGAGCCGCCCCTTTAAATTGCGCAACACCCGTCATAACAATGAAAGACTAGCTACGAGATCCATATTGCAATAAATTGCCTGAATTGATGCAATAACAATAAATAGAAGGATACGTTTATAACGATGTGCACCAGTTGTTTTTTTCTTCCTTTAAACTACTACAAGTTTGTTTATGGGACAATTGATGGCTACAATAAATCACCCATATTAGCAAATTATCTTATCACATTTCTCTAGTATAGGCTACTTTTCATGACGATATCAGCAAAATGCCTTTGATAAGTGATCGGTATGGTCGGTGTCGATAATTGATCGGTTTATCATCCCAGCTCTACTACATACTACCCACTGGGCACAGACGTCAGTCCAACGTCT
Source organism: Brachymystax lenok tsinlingensis (assembly GCA_030435695.1). Taxonomy (NCBI): domain Eukaryota; kingdom Metazoa; phylum Chordata; class Actinopteri; order Salmoniformes; family Salmonidae; genus Brachymystax; species Brachymystax lenok. Next base: position 20,142,492 of record CM059812.1, on the reverse strand, counting down.
ACGAACGTGAAATCAACAAAAAGTCATTTGAGACTACCTGGTACTAGTCATAGGTTTTTACAGTACCTGAAGAATTTACCTGTAAGGAAAGTCTACCTGGTATTAATAATGGGGTTTATGTCATTTGACCTCTGGGAAAAGGAACCACCACGTAAATACTGCACTGTGGGTTTGATAGAATTGAGCCAGCAGGTAGCCTAGCGGTTAGAGCGTTGGACTTGTAACCGAAAGGAATCCCTGAGCTGACAAGGTAAAAATATGTCGTTCTACCCCTGAGCAAGGCACCCACTGTTAGGAACCCACTGTTCCTAGGCCGTCAAATGAGACTTTGTTCTTAACTGACTTGCCTAGTTAAATAAAGGTAAAAAATTAAAATTGAATTGAGCCCATACAGTCACATTGGAACTGTTTTCTAGCAGGGAATAGCAGTCATTTGAGGAAGTTAATATGCTGTAGGAAATTATCTGGGACAGAGTTGGAGCTGCCCCACTTTCACAGCAGCCCTTAGTGACTGTGTGTGTGTGTGTGTGTACCTTGGGATTCACGTGTGTCAGGGCGTCCTGGAATAGCTTGCCTGTGGCGCCACTCCCCAGACGCACCATCGTCTGCAGGGCCAGGCACCACACGTCCACAGATTGTCTGTAGCGCTGGGTGGCTGCCATGGCAACTGCAGCGGTCTGCTCCGAGTCTCCTGATGAGAGTAAGACCTGCAGCTGAACAGACCGATGGAGGGACACGCACAGGAAACCGTTACATGTTGTGAACCTCATGTAACCTATTGGTTGCTATGCTGTATGTACATTAGATAGCCTATGTTTATACAGTTACTGTCCTTAGATTTACACTTGCCATAAGAAATCTTCTTACCCAGTTCTTGTAGAAGTCCTCCTTCAGCAGTGAGGAGTCGTGGGCACGCTGAAGTGCTGCCAGCAGCCTCTCCTGCCTCTGAGGAATGCCAACACACACAGGTCAGAACCCTACACTCATTTCACTAATATACTAGTCACATTAACACTAGATCATCAATAATCTATCAATATTCTTCACAAAAAAAAAGTGCTCATCAGTCATGGTTTGAAATGTTAACCTTCTCTTTCAGCTCCTGGACGTTGGTCTTCCTCCTGAACCGCTCCAGGCAGAAGGACACGTAGCACGCCCACATGGCCTCTGGAACACAGCAGAGAGACCACTCACCACTAGGGTTGTTGCGGTGACTGGCAGTCATGAGATGACCACAGTCAAATTCCACGTGAACGCTGAGTCACGGTACTCCCCTCCCTATGCTCTCTGTACATGAAAAGGCACCGACGCGTTAGTAGTACCCAACTCGTTAGCGATGTCACAACGCTAAATGGCCTGGTACTCAGCGCTCCATTGTCCCTCTAATTACTCTGACATGAATGCAAAATGTAGGCTACATTGTTTGACCTCACTATGATCGATCAATTTGAAGAAGTTCAACAACAGATTGAAACGGAGTGGAAAACATGGTCGTTGTGGATCTTGTTGCAAAGCCAAACAAAGAAAGGGGACAGCACTTTCTAAGGTGATGATGAATTCAAAGCATTAAAGGCGTCGTATGTAGAACACCCATATGCATAGACCTATATATGAGCCCAAGCCTGAACAAAGCCGGAATTAAAATGTTTGTGCAGTTATACAATACATAGCCTACTGCATATTAAGCACAGCAGAAAAACAATTTAAAAAAGACTGATTTAAGATGTACTTGGTACATAATTGGTGTAGGCTACAAACTCTAGTAATCACCTTTGAGTGTGGACTGCAGTATTATGCATACTGGATGGACTGGTTACCTTACGCTACACTCCAAACTTTCTCTCCATCAGTCTGGGAGAGAACGTATAGGCCGAGGCCAGTGTTTCCCCAAGCCTGGTCCTTGTGTAACCCAAACAGTACACATGGACAAACACACCATATTCAACCCATTGGAGGGCTCGATGATTAGCTGACAAGCTGAATCAGGTGGGCTTGTCCAGAGTTACAATATAAATGTGTACTGTTTGGTGTACTGGAGTACCAGGGTTGGGAAGAGCGTATTACAGAGTATAGTGAATCTCTATTTGATATTAATAGGATTTTGAATAACCTAATAATGCCATTTTTTATATTTTCATAATTAATAGGCTGACACATTACCTTTAGCTACAGAATATTTCACCACCGTGCGTTTCAATTTCCTCCTCTCTCCATTCCTTTCTCCAGCGAGCAGAGAGCGGTCAGCAGTTGAATGAAATATAGGTTTTGTTGTGAAAACGTGATTATTGATGTTCCTGAATAGATTTGACTTGGTTTCTCAAATTAAGCACTGTGTAGCGGCAGGAAACAGGTTTGGAGACACCATGGCATACAGTTTGAGCAGAATAGGACCTGTCACGTGAGAGGATGCTCCTCAAACAGTGGTTGATGTGTGGACTGAAGTAAGTGCTCATATAAGCCCAGACATTTCTATATGCAATCCAGTGTGAGTTTTGCTGGCTGCCACAAAAATCAGAGGATCCCAGTTTTCTAGTGCTACTATATTTTTCAGCTGCTTTCTTCTGAAATACATTTTCGGGGTTCAGGCACATAGGGTGAAATGGGCACTTATCAGCATGGCGGCCAAACGCATTAAGGGCTGGAAGTATATTGCATAGTTTGCAATGCAAATATCAAGCTCTCCTACCATAGCACGACTTTCGCCATGAAAAATCATATGCTCATCAAGCGCAAAGAAACATTCTCGGAGGGGGACAAGCAGCAGCAATCTCGCACCACATTTATTGTCACTGAAAAGCGCCGCTGAGACTCCGCCAGAGCCATGATTCTCAAACTGCTTTTTTATTGACTGAATAGATATGGGGCAATTTCAGTTCATATTTATTTACTTAACTTCTTAGGGAGCGGCGCCCGAGGTGACGGTTTTGGAGAGTCTGGCGTGCCCAAAGTAAAATGCCTCCCACTCAGGCCCAGAAAATAGGATATGCACATAATTAGTACTATTGGATAGGAAACACACTGAAGTTTCTAAAAGTGTTAACATAATGTCTGTGAGTGTAACAGAACAGAAATAGCAGGCAAAAACGCGAGAAAGATCTATCCGGAATTACAGTTTTTTGTCACATTGGCTCTGTTTGACAGTCTCCCTATTGAGTTCTATGGCAAGCAGCTCCGAGATGTCAGTACCTATGGCTTCCACTAGATGTCAACAGTCTATATATAAAGCCTCAGAGAGATTGGAGGAAGCAGGAAGAATAGGTACAGGAAATGGCCAAGGTAGCTCAGATGTCAACAAGTTCTTGTGCGCTAGTCTGGCTGCGCACCCCACTTTATTTTACTTATATAACGTTTAGGTGACCATCCGAGTGAAATATTATCGCTCATATTCATAAAAGGATAGCTAAGGATTCATTTTAACTGGTATTTGATTTGTTTAGGAAAAATTTTTATAGGTATATTTGAACGCGTTCTCTTCACATTTCAATGGGCGATTCGACGTTGGATTCTCTGAACATAACGCACCAACCAAACGGAGATTTATGGATATAATAAATTACTTTTTTAAAGAAAAGAACCATGGATTGTCTTCGTTGGACACTTGAAGCCCTCAGCAGAAGTTCTTCAAAAGGTAAGGGATTTGTTTTCGCTGTGAAATGTGTTTTGTGTGAACCATGATGGTTTATGAATTTATGGTAATGGTAAATATTGGAGGTGCTACCCTCAATCAAATGTTGTGCTTTCGCCGTAAAGCCTTTTTGAAATCTGACAACGCTGTGATATTGCCAAGAAGCAGAGCTTTTGATGACTATGCAACACTTGTATATTAATTAAGTTTAATAATTCAACTTTTGGATTTTGAATTTGGCGCCTTGCATTTCACCGGGTAGTGTCGGGAGTGGGGCGCCCCACCACTCCCTAAGTAGTTAACCCATCTTTACATAGTCCTTTTGATTCCTAACAGAGGGCTTCTACAAGCAAGCGCCACCACTGATGTTACTGCATTTTTTTTATATTGTGTTCCACAATATAATATAACCAGTTGATATTACGGTTTCAACATCTTAAATGGCACTTGTTTTTTATTGACTGGATATATATGGGACAATTAACAATTAGGATTTATCTGTATGATAAATGAGGCATTGTTGCACACTTTTGGCATATAGCCAAATGCAAAAAAACATTTCCAGTGTGGACCTTGTGTTATAAAAATATATTTTTTTATTTGAATACTCGAGTACCAGAAAAAAAACTATTGCGAGTACTCGGAACAGGTCTTTATTTGCATTAAGTTTCGTGTTGTGTCTTACCTGTGTGTTTGTGTTGTGTTTCTGTCTAACCTGTGTTGATGTGTGCATTTCTGGTTGTTGTGTGTACGTACCTGTGTTGAGGCTGTTGAGGCCCTCCTCGTAGACCTGGCAGCAGCGATCCTCTCTCCTGGCGATGTCAGAGGCACGCCCCTTGGCTGACTGAAGCTCCTCCCCCACCGTGGCCTCCAGCTCCCGCTTGGCCATGAAGTCCCACGTCAGTGAGTCGTCTGTGTATTTGCTCTGCAGGCTGGGGATAAGACATTCAGCATTGTCAGTGTGTGTTGTGTCATGTTGAAAAAATGTATACAGGGATCAGCAACCCAAAATGTAGCCTTACTCTTGTATAATGGTGTCCTGTAGTTCTTTAGTGAAGTCAAAGATGGCGGCGATGGTCAAAAGAGACAGGATGAAATCAGCTCCTGTGGACAGCACAGAGAAATCCATTAACATCTCCAAAACACTGTCTCTACTCTCTTAATAACCAAAGTAGACATACAGATGACTGTTAGGCAATACAAATGGCATAGAACAAACACAATGCAATGGAAAACAGCTCACCTTGGATTTTCCCAGTAGCGTCTCTGTACACCACCTCGGCCAGTTTGCCACTCATGATCTCAGGGGAGAACTCATACTCTCCCTGTAGAGTGAAGAGGACAATCAGTGACCCAGTACAAAAAAAGAAGAAACTCAAAAAGGTGTGTGTGTGTACTCACCACGTCTATCTCAGCCTGCTCCAGCTCCTTCTGTTGCTTCCTCAATTTCTCAGCGTGCAACAGCTCCATACGGAAGTACTGTTCAGGTAGAGACACGGTTATCAATCATCCTGGAGGTTAACAGTGGTCCTGCTACATTTAGGCCTTTTGTGTGCATTCAGTATTTGCTACCACAGCACTTAAATGTCCATAGCATCTTAGCTTCGAGCCTAATATGGTAATTCTTCAATTCATTGAAAATCAAATGCCACTCCGTACCTCCTGGTAGACCTTCTTGCTTTCCGGGTGGAAGCGCAGGGCACGCAGGAACAGGTGTCTGGCGCTCTCTGACGAGTTTCTGTCCTCCAGCTCGCTCTTGGCAGCCATGATCCAGAGGGCTGGAGAAAGGAGAGGCAATGAATGATTCTGCTGACTAGGCTCCGTCATCCACTCAAACAACTGGAGCAATGACAGGACCCTGTGTAGGGTATATAGTGGTCCTTTGCAGCTCAGTTGGTAGAGCACGGCGCTTGTAACGCCAGGGTAGTGGGTTTGATTCCCAGGACCACCCATACGTAAAATGTATGCACGCATGACTAAGTCGCTTTGGATAAATGCATATTCTAAATGGCAGACTATTATACACCGAGTGTACAAAACATTAGGAACACCTCATTCCATGACAGACTGGCCAGGTGAAAGCTATGATCCCTTATTGATGTCACCTGTTAAATCCACTTCAAAAATCAGTGTAGATGAAGTGAAGGAGACAGGGTAAAGAAGGATTAAGCCTGGAGACAATTGAGACATGGATTGTGTATGTGTGCCATTGAGGGGGAATGGGCAAGACAAAATATTTAAGCGCCTTTGAACGGGGTATGGTAGGTAGTAGGTGCCAGGCGCACCGGTTTGTGTGTCAAGAACTGCACCACTGCTGAGTTTTTCTACGCTCAACAGTTTCCTGTGTGTATCAAGAATGGTCCACCACCCAAAGGACATCCAGCCAACTTGAAACAACTGTGGGAAGCATTGGAGTCAACATGGGCCAGCACCTCTGTGGAATGGTTGACACCTTTTAGAGTCCATGCCCTGATGAATTGAGGCTGTTGTGAGGGCAAAAGGGGGTGCAACTGAATGCGTTCCTAATGTTTTGTACACTCAGTGTATATTACAAGGACATATTCCATTGATGTGGTATGTCACCATAGTATAATGAGGATAAATCTACCTGGTTTCTCAGGATGAATGGCAAGCATGGAGGAGAACACCTTGCTGAGTTGACCCTTTGTGTTCTATTTGAGGAGATAACAAAAATAACCGTTTCAGCACCAAAACGCAATATTTATTCAACGTTTATCAGTTAAGAACCCAAGACAACTTAAACTTACCCATTTCTTACAGAAAGCAATGTGAGAGAGCCACAACTGCACATCTTCCTGCAAAAAGAGATCTTATTATTGGTCTGTCCATTGACTTCTTTGGTGCCTTCTGCAAAGCGCTGTTTGAAATATTCAACATCCCGTAGCTAATAGCAATGTAGGGCTTGTATAGTACCTTCCATTTAGTTGTGGCCCTTCTGAAAATGTTGTTGATCCTCGAGATGATGGAAAACTCAATCTCCTCTCTTTTGAACTGATAGCCGATGCGCTAAAAATGAAACGTGATGAGGAACAAATACGAACCCGATACAGATATTCAATATTTCATAGGACTTCAAATGGACTTGCAGTCATTCATTGGTTGTAAACTCTAGCATGATACGGACAGTGGATATTATTATTATTAGTGGATTCTGTGGTTGTAAGGCAGCCTAAACAGAGAGCTCTGTATATTTTGTACATATTTTGGATTTTAATTCGTTTTTTTTTTTAATCCGGTTCTTTGTTTTTATAAGTCATTGACTGTTGATTGGATATACAGTTGAAGTCGAAAGTTTACATACACCTTAGCCAAATACATTTAAACTCAGTATTTCACAATTCCAGACATTTAATCCTATTAAAAATTCCCTGTCTTAGGCCAGTTAGGATCACCACTTTATTTAAAGAATGTGAAATGTCAGAATAAATGGTAGAGAATGATTTATTTCAGCTTTTATTTCTTTCATCACATTCCCAGTGGGTCAGAAGTTTACATACACTCAACTAGTATTTGGTAGCATTGCCTTTAAATTGTTTAACTTGGGTCAAACGTTTTGGATAGCCTTCCACAAGCTTCCTACAATAAGTTGGGTGAATTTTGGCCCATTCCTCCTGACAGAGCTGGTGTAACTCAGTCAGGTGTGTAGGCCTCCTTACTCGCACACGCCTTTTCAGTTCTGCCCACAAATTTTCTATAGGATTGAGGTCAGGGCTTTGTGATGGCCACTCCAATACCTTGACTTTGTTGTCCTTAAGCCATTTTGACACAACTTTGGAAGTATGCTTGAGGTCATTGTCCATTTGGAAGACCCATTTGCAACCAAGCTTTAACTTCCTGACTGATGTTGCTTCGATATATCCACATAATTTTCCATCCTCATGATGCCATCTATTTTGTGAAGTGCACCAGTCCCTTCTGCAGCAAAGCGCCCCCACAACATGATGCTGCCACCCCCGTGCTTCACGGTTGGGATGGTGTTCTTCGGCTTGCAAGCCTCCCCCCTTTTCCTCCAAACATAACAATGGTCATTATGGACAAACAGTTCTATTTTTGCTTCATCAGACCAGAGGACATTTCTCCAAAAAGTACAATCTTTGTCCCCATGTGTAGTTGTAAACCGCAGTCTTGCTTTTTTATGGAGGTTTTGGAGCAGTGGCTTCTTCCTTGCTGAGAGGCCTTTCAGGTTATGTCGATATAGGACTCGTTTTACTGTGGATATAGATACTTTGGTACCCGTTTCCTCCAGCATCTTCACAAGGTCCTTTACTGTTGTTCTGGGATTGATTTGCACCAAAGTACGTTCATCTCTAGGAGACAGAACGCGTCTCCTTCCTGAGTGGTATGACGGCTGCGTGGTCCCATGGGGTTTATACTTGAATACTATTGTTTGTACAGATGAACGTGGTACCTTCAGACGTTTAGAAATTGTTCCCAAGGATGAACCAGACTTGTGGAGGTCTATAATATAATTTTGATTCTGAGGTCTTGGCTGATTTCTTTTTTGATTTTTCCCATGATGTCAATACATCCACATTACATTATTTTCTGGAATTTTTCAAGCTGTTTAAAGGCATGTAAACTTCTGACCCACTGGAATTGTGATACAGTGAATTATAAGTGAAATAATCTGTCTGTAAAAAATTACTTGTCATGCACAAAGTAGATGTCCTAACCAACTTGCCAAAACTATAGTTTGTTAACAAGAAATTTGTGGAGTGGTTGAAAAATGAGTTTTAATAACTCCAACCTAAGTGTATGTAAACTTCCGACTTCAACTTTATATCTGATTGTTTTTACCCATGGAGTGATGGTAAGTCTGCTTGTTTGGCTAGCTAGATAGCTAGCTGCCGGCTAACGTTTGCATTTAAAAGATGCATCAGACTCATCACCGGCTTCTATTGAAATTAAGAAGTCGAACATTGTTTTCCGAGATTGGACAGGCAGACAGCTAGGCTTATATTAAGCCCCGCCTTATAAAAGACCTGACTGCATTGTGACAGTGTTCGTAATGAGGATGACTACTGCTCTGGATTGATGTGTGGTGAGCTTTTTTGTGACCTAGTAACTGCAGAGCCCAAGTGGGTGCACAAGTCCAGGCTACAGAGAAGTTGAGCTGAGGACGACATCAGGGCCACCAAGCCAACTCCATCACCTGGCATCACAGGAAGGCTACAGAGAGGCTGAGGACATCATCATGGCCAGCAAGCCAAATTAAATGCATCATCAGGCATCACCATCACTCCAGTGAGTTGCCAGAATCTCCACCATGAGCTGGCACACGCAGTTGTGAAGGAACCCTCTGAAGCTGGCTTCATCAACATCACTTTCATTGTTTTGTTGATCTACCCAATTGTTATTCTCTTTATTTGTAGGCCTATACCGCAATTCAACTTTTAGCTGCGAATGTGTAGCCTACAAAATTAAATTAACCAATGAAACAAATCCATATATAATTACATATGAGATTCAAAACTTACTGATCTTCTCTTCTTTATCAGCTCTAAGACATTGATTTCATACTGAAATAAGAAATAACACAGATTAATACATTGTATAATACTTGTTTTTGATTGCCCATACTCACATTTTCTAGCTTTATTCACTGGTATTCGGCACTCACCTGAATGTATGCAATGAAGTCAACTTTGGTTATGATCAATCGATGCAGTTTGTATTCTAAAGCTGTCCCCCTTTTTAGCAAGGATCTGTAATTGGGAGATGAATCGGATTTAATACAACTTCAAAGATTTTTGCTAACATTGCTAGTTAGCTAAGCGGTGTTTTTAATCTTACTTGACTTCTTTTTTGCTGAACAGTCCCACTCTCTCCAACTGTTCCAACTCTGGGATTCGATTCTCGATCCGCTGTTGGACTATCTCAGCCATCGTCACTTACTTGGTGCTTAAAATTTGACCGACTTCTGTTGTGAATGTTATTAAAGCATTCCTTAAAAACAAGAATAGTTAACTAAATTAGCCCAAAAGCATCTTTCACACGTGTGGAAGTTGTGATTGCTGTATTTCCGGTTCCGTGCTTCAACTGAGTCCGTGCAAAAACATGTGAATTGACTAAAAATTACCGCTTGACAAACGAAAAACTTAGCATTGGTTTTTATTATTAGACCATGCATTATAAACATGTGTAACTGATAATGGTCGGCCTTTACATTCACCATAAAAATACATAACATAGTACATTTCCTATCAACAGTTTTCTGGTTTGCAGAAGTTCAGAACTGAGCATATTTGGCAACAACTGTTTCTGCAACAAGTGTATTGATTTATAATTGGCACCAGAAATATGCAAACGGCTAGTCTGAAAAGTAAACAAGCTTCGTGAATCATGCCCGGTGGGTGGAAAGATTTCCCGCAAAATCGTTCAACAGCAAGAGAAAGCGAGCGGCAATTTGCCTCTTCCCCCGAACAAGATGGTGTCACTTACAGTGGTGTCTGCCCAATCACAAGTCTCAAATTCCATGTTCGAATTTCTATTGGGTGAAAGGTATTTCTAGATGTCCAGTAAAGACCACACGATTTTAGCATAACGTGTAGCTCATCTGAAGTTTTAATGGTTTTCATATAATCAATAACATAATCTATTCTTTTTATGTAAATATGATGGATGTACTTTACTAGTCGACTTTGTGTGAATCGTTGGAAGGAATACTGGACCGCAACATTTGGGATTTCTTCTCGTTAACCCACTATGCTAGTTTAGCTAGCAGCAGCTTGCTTCCTTGCTAATTTCATGGGTTGCCTGTGTTGGTGAGTCTCTAGCTGGCTAGCTAATCTTAGCTAATGCTAGCAAGGTTAGCTTCAATGGTGTACAGTCAGATAGCAAAGAATAATTTTGTGTTAGACCCGTTTCGAATATCACTCCCACACGTTTACTAGATAGCTAGTTATAATTTAGGACATTTTGACCATTTGTTTATGCTAGCTAGTTAGCCTTGCTGGCTAACTAGCTAACACAAATCCAGATGCTGGAATTTGAGACAAATGTGTTTATCTCTATATTTCTTACAAAAAAAAATGTATGTGTGTAGTTAGCTATGATCTTTCATATTCTTATAGGATGTTGAAATGGGAAAATATGTTCTACAAAGCCAGTACTAAAGTAGGTTAGCTAGCTTGCTAACCCAACTAACGTTAGCTGATATGATTATGCCTCCTTTGTTTTGAAAAGGACCATAATAATGTTTGATTCATCTGCATGGATGCACCATCTACAGCATTCAGGTCAAGTCATGAGTGGGACCAGTTGTAAAGCGAACGGCGCCGTCTACCCGGCCTCGACAACTGTAATGACCACGGTGAAGAAGCCGAAGATGGAGCAGATTCAAGCCGACCATGAGTTGTTTCTACAGGCCTTTGAAAGTGAGTTATGACTTTTTTTTTTTACTTATGCCAGGAAGTAACGATTTTAAGCCAGGTGGAAATCTTTGAAAATAACCAATTTAGTATAATTTCGATTTTGTTACTGTTGTCTACTTTTCTTACAACTAATATCAATGACACTGACTAATATGAGGCCTATGTCTGACTAAATTTGATTAGGAAGATGGCCTGGAACCATAACATGCATAGGCTATATATCTGTGCGGCTCTGCAATACTATACAGCTCTGTGAATACATTCATACCACAATTCTATTCAATTCTTACTAAAATCATAACAAATAAGATTATTGAGCAGGCTATGATTATTGTTATGATGTATTTGCAGAGCCAACTCAAATCTACAGATTTCTCCGTACAAGGAACCTGATTGCAGTAAGAAAATATTACATCCATAATGTACATATATACAGAATGTACAGTGCCTTCAGAAAGTATTCACACCCCTTGACTTTTTCCATATTTTATTGTGTTACAGCCTGAATTGGATTACGTTTAGATTGTGTGTCACTGGTCTACATAAAATAACCCATAATGTCAAAGTGGAATTGTGTTTCTAGAAATGTTAACAAAAAAACAAAAAGCTGAAATGTCTTGAGTCAATAAGTATTCAACCCCATTGTTGCGGCAAGCCTAAATAACTTCAGGAGTAAAACTTTGCTAAACAGGTCAGATAATAAATTGCATGGAATAACTCTGTGTGCAATAGTGGTGTATAATGCGTTTTTTTTTTTTAATGACTACCCCACACATACAACTATCTGTAAGGTCCCTCGGTCGAGTAATGAATTTCAAGCACATATTCAACCACAAAGACCAGGAAGGTTTTCCAATGCCTCGCATCTATTGGTAGACGAAGACAAAAATCTGACATTGAATATCCCTTTGGGCATAGTGAAGTTAATAATTACACTTTGGATGGTGTATCAATACACCCAGTCACTACGAAGATACAGGCATCCTTCCTAACTCAGTTGCCGGAGAGTAAGGAAACCGCTCAGGGATTTCACCATGAGGCAAATGGGGACTTTAAAAAAGTTCCAGAGTTTAACCTCTTAGATGTAATGGCAAAACTATTATTTCCGCCTAAATAGACCTACCCAAAAGGAACTGCTATTCATGTGTAATTACATGATTCTGACATGCCAAAACATGCTATATTTGGAAAGAAGACATCTGGGAGATTATGAGGAAATGATCAGAAGATAGATAGGAGTTACATAGTTCAGAATACACAAGATCAAGCACACACAAAATAAAAATACAATTATTTTGAAAGTAATCTTTCATTGACAAGCTATAAGTGAATTATTGATGCCCAGAGCTGGAAACACATCAGATGACTCCCACAACATGTGAACAGTATCAGAAAAAAATGGGATTGATAGACCTAACAACATGAAATGGGCAGATGTTTTAGTAAGTGGTGTCCGGTGTGGTCACGGGACATTTCCAAGTGTCCCTAAGCTTCTTCAAAGTGGCATATGTCTGTAAATTAGATCATTCCAGTGCTATTACATATTTGCAATTCCTAAATGCTATTTGTTCAGTATAAAAACGATTTCTACCATATCAACCTCACTCAAACATTGTGTTGGTGTTATGTGGTATCCACGGTACATTCAAGTCTCCTTTCAAGGTGATAATTGCGCTGTTTTTGCACACTGGATGTGCCTAAAAGTAATTTTTAACTATAAAAACGAAATTTCTACAACACCAACCTCTCTCAAACATTGTGGTGGTGTTGGGGGACATACAGGGGATATCCACGTGTTTTTTTAAACCTCTCTAAAGTGCCTGAATGTTTAGACTAGACATGTCCAATGTATTGGTCCCACATACAAATGAACTGTTCACAATAACAAAATAAAAGCAACAGATATACATTCAAAAATATATAAAAATGTTTTATCAAACACCAAGTTGGGTGTACTTCACTAAAAACGGTGCAAAAATAGAAATAATCTGAACTATTTACAAATGACATTTGTTTTCGTTTTACATCCCAGGTGTAGATGGTTAGATTTCACTTTCAGCATAGCTTGTGCATGTCGTGATAGTCTTTTTGAAGCAGTCCCTCTCTGCCAGGAAACAAAAAGCGAACAGAAATTTCGGACAGAAGATCTGGCATTTCACCCCGTGTTTTGTGCAATACTTGCAGTTCTTCCTTTGTCTTTTGGCATGTGTGTTGGATAGTGGTGCTCACCTTCAGTGGGAGGGGGGTCTTGTGATGGTTGTGAGGTTGCTTTGGGCCCCCAATTCAGCCATTTCCAACACCAGCTGCTCTCGGAAGGCCAACTGGGAGAGAGGGGTTTGACCTTTTTTTGCTTTGGACATCTTGTGGAGAATGACAGCATTTACTGTAGCGATGTACACAAAGTGGTTTAAAAAAGTATTGTACCACTTCCTGGTCTTGTGGAGGACCTGGTAGTAGCCTATCAGAGCATCAGATAGGTCAGCACCCCCCATGCTGGCACTGTAGTCCTTTACAGGAATGGGAACATTATTCCTTTTTCACCCTCCTTGAGACATGGTTGTTATTGAATGCCTTATGCTGTGTGGTGAGCATGGTTACTTCCCTAGTGTCCTTCCATTTCACAAAAAGCAGCTTGTTATTCCTGATCCAACGTATGGTCCCCCTCTCCACTGTCTTTGTCATGTCGTTTATTTTGGTCTTGGCGAAACCGATTCTGTTATGGCGAATGGTGCCACACGCCTCTATTTTCTTTTTCAAGAGGTCTATGAAAAGTGGATGTGGAACCATCAGACGGGGTGATTGACATAGCAGTGGGGGGTGAAGACGGGCGGGGCGCTTGCTGGGGAGGGGTGGCTCCCAAACGTCATCATCTAAATCATCTGCATCCTCCACTCTGTGGTAAATAAAATAAAGGGATATATTGTTGTAAGACACAGAATTACAGTTGACTAAATTTACAAAACAACATTACTGTGAAGGTAAAACACCAAGCCTTTATCTGTACAGTGACTCGCATAGGTGTGAAGCGCACACACACAATGCAAACAGTAACACTTTGGAGACAAAGGCAGAGGTGAGAACCACAAATGAACAATGGCCGTGAGAGTTTAGTGGCCTTTCTAAAGTTACAAGGATGAAACTTAGAACAGTGAACTAATATGAAACAGACAAAAACAAAATGAAACATTTTGGGCTGGTGATCAATAACGGTAGGTCACAAGGGCGGCAGGTAGCCAAATAAACAGGCAAACAAATAAGACATCCTCATGATCTGTGGAGTCCCGGCTTCCAGGTGTGTGTATAGACGTATTCAGTGTTTATTTTGTTTATGCTTCACAACGCTAACTGCAATGTAGGTAGCAGCCATCTTGAAATGAGGTCATCGGCTTGGCCTGCCTTTATACATTTGTATACCCATATATGGTAATAAGCAATACCAACGATTTTAAGCCACAGGTCAACAGCCAAGGTACTCAGCTTTCCGCAGACACCCTGCTTTTGCAGATAGGGGTTACCGTTCTCATACCAGACTGAATTGAATAAAACAAATCTAATACACTTACCCAGAAAGACTCATAGTTGTAATTGCTGTGATTTGTAACATGAATTGACTCAAGGGGTTGAATACTTATCTATTCAAAATATATTAAAGTTTTATTTTGTATTTTTCTTCCACTCTGACATTATAGTAGTTTGTGTAGATCGTTGACAAAAAATGTAATCCATTTCAAACCCATTTTGTAACACAACAAAATGTGGAAAAAGTCAAGGGGTGTGAATACTTTCTGAAGGCACTGTGTCTATATAATAATAGATATATACATGTCATTTTATTTTCTTTCTCATTTTCACAATGTCTGGTGTATTAATGATTAACCTCCAAATGCTTCCATTTTAGCCTATATTCTTGCACAGGACTCTTACCTTCATGACCCACAGAAACACTCGAACAAATGCCAAAAGGTAACATATTGTTCTCTGATTGATCTGAAAGGGATCAGATGATTTTTATATGGTAGTAAGACATTAATCAGAGATGGTATAAAGTAGAACCTCAAAGATAAGAACCTCAAACTTACAGACTGGGCGGTAACCAAACGGTCAATATCAAACCGGGGCATGTATTAAATGCAAAAACCAACTTATGTAGGCTACACACAAGCGTACACCTTGCTTACACGTGTAAATACGCTATCTATATTTTCTATAAAGGTAGATGCGGTTATCAGGATGATTTCAAAGTTACGGACGGCCATTTTATGGACCTCTGTTCCCGACGTGTTCATATCTTTGAGGTCCTACTATACTTTTTTTTTTTATCTCATCAAAGTTAAAGCCACTTCTAAGGTCCTAATTTGGGCTGTGCTTGAACTTGTGTGCTCAGGAAAACGTTCAAGGTGGATGACATGCTGCTCAGAGTTGAGAAGATGAAGGGAGAGCAGGAATCTCACAGGTAAGAGTTATAAGACTTATTATACGTTTTAATGGTTCATACATGCTTATAATAAGTTATAAAGTATTGAGTCCTACAGTTGTAGTTTTATTTTCTTTTAAATGTATTTTATTTGAGGTGTTTTCACTTTATTTAGACAGTGAAGTAATCAGAGGTGGAGACTGGCAAGTAGGAGAGAAACAGTGGGAAGGGTGGGGAGCCTTATGTGACTTGTGCCTGGGGGTGTTACCACAGCTCTGCACCTTTTCTGACTGTGTTACTGCTGTTTCTTCTAGCTTGTCCTCGCACCTGCAGCTTACCTTCACTGGATTCTTCCATAAGGATGGTATGCCCATCAATACTCTCCTGTTTGCACCATGTTCAAATGCAATGTATTTGTATGCCTTATACCAATGTGTTGTTGTGATATTTGTACAAAAAACGGAAGAGACAAGAGGATGAAACATAAGACACACTTTTTCTCCCTCTCACAGAAAAGCCATCTCAGAATTCAGAAAACGAACAAAGCTCGGTCTCTCTAGAGGTGCTACTTGTCAAAGTCTGCCATAAAAAACGAAAGGTAAAAACAAGGCTTTGTTTCTCTCACATTGTCTCAATCAAGTGGAATTGTTTATAAACCAAACTCCTAACTCAACTCCTAGCCAAATCCTAACTTTTCTCCTTTAACATTGTTTTCCATAGGATGTCAGCTGCCCGGTGAAGCAAGTGCCTACAGGTAAAAAGCAAGTGCCTTTGAATCCTGACTGCGGCAACCAAACCAAGCCCGGCTCCCTGCCCTCCCTGCTGGTGTCCAGTAACGAGTTTGAGCCCAGCAACAGCCACATGGTCAAGTCCTACTCGCTCCTGTTTAGGGTCTTACGCACCGGGAGGAGGGACATGAACGGCCTTGTGAACGGCGAGGCCAACGAGAACATAGGCAAGTAGTTGCAAAAACACCCTCAGGGATGTTGGATGACTCACTAAAATCGAATGTCTGTGTTTGTTTGGAGAGAAAACAGATTAGTTGTAGGGAGACTACCTCATGAAGGTAGTTGAGAGAATGGCAAGAGTGTGCAAAGCTGTCATCAAGGCAATGGGTGGCTACTTTTAAGAATATAAAATATGTTTTGATTTGTTTAACACTTTTCTGGTTACTACATGATTCCATATGTGTTATTTCATAGTTTTGATGTCTTCACTATTATTCTACAATGTAGAAAATAGTACAATTTATGAAAAACCCTTGAATGAGTAGGGGTCCAAACTTTTGACACTGTGCGTGTGTGTGTGTGTGTGTATATATATATTAGTTGAAGTCGTAAGTTTACATACACTTAGGTCGGAGTCATTAAAACAAGTTTTTCAACCACTCCACAAATTTCTTGTTAACAAACTATAGTTAGTTAGCATGTCCTAACTATGGTTAGGACATGCTTTACACAAGTATTTTTTCCCCAAAAAAATTACAGACAGATTATTTCACTTATAATTCACTGTATCACAATTCCAGTGGGTCAGAAGTTTACATACACTAAGTTGACAGTGCCTTTAAACAGCTTGGAAAATTCCGGAAAATTATGTCATGGCTTTAGTTTCTGATAGGCTAAGTTTCTGATAGGCTAAATGACATAATTTCAGTCAATTGGAGGTGTACCTGTGGATCTGTTTCAAGGCCCACCTTCAAACTCAGTGCCTCTTTGCTTGACATCATGGGAAAATCAAAAGAAATCAGTCAAGACCTCAGAAAAAAAATTGTAGACCTCCACAAGTCTGGTTCATCCTTGGGAGCAATTTTCAAATACCTGAAGGTACCACATTCATCTGTACAAACAATAGTACACCAGTATAAACACCATGGGACCACGCAACCGTCATACCGCTCAAGAAGGAGACGCGTTCTGTCTCCTAGAGATGAACGTACTTTGGTGCAGAAAGTGCAAATCAATCCCTGAACAACAGCAACGGACCCTGTGAAGATGCTGGAGGAAACGGGTACAAAAGTATCTATATCCACAGTAAAACGAGTCCTATATCGACATAACCTGAAAGGCCGCTCAGCAAGGAAGAAGCCACAGCTCCAAAACCGCCATAAAAAAGTC
This sequence comes from Brachymystax lenok tsinlingensis, assembly GCA_030435695.1. NCBI lineage: Eukaryota > Metazoa > Chordata > Actinopteri > Salmoniformes > Salmonidae > Brachymystax > Brachymystax lenok. Next base: position 20,124,942 of record CM059812.1, on the reverse strand, counting down.
AGACTACGGTTTGCAACTGCACATGGGGACAAAGATTGTACTTTTTGGAGAAATGTCCTCTGGTCTGATGAAACAAAAATATAACTGTTTGGTCATAATGACCATCGTTATGTTTGGAGGAAAGGGGGGAGGCTTGCAAGCCGAAGAACACCATCCCAGCACGGAGTTGGCAGCATCATGTTGTGGGGGTGCTTTGCTGCAGGAGGGCCTGGTGCACTTCACAAAATAGATGGCATCATGAGGCAGGAAAATTATGTGGATATATTGAAGCAACATCTCAAGACATCAGTCAAAAAGTTAAAGCTTGGTCTCAAATGGGTCTTCCAAATGGACAATGACCCCAAGCATACTTCCAAAGTTGTGGCAAAATGGCTTAAGGACAACAAAGTCAAGGTATTGGAGTGGCCATCACAAAGCCCTGACCTCAATCCCATAGAAAATTTGTGGGCAGAACTGAAAACGCGTGTGCGAGCAAGGAGGCCCACAAACCTTACTCAGTTACACCAGCTCTGTCAGGAGGAATGGGCCAAAATTCACCCAAATTATTGTGGGAAGCTTGTGGAAGGCTACCCAAAACATTTGACCCAAGTTAAACAATTTAAAGGCAGTGCTACCAAATACTAATTGAGTGTATTTAATCTTCTGACCCACTGGGAATGTGATGAAAGAAGTAAAAGCTGAAATAAATCATTCTCTCTACTATTATTCTGACATTTCACATTCTTAAAATAAAGTGGTGATCCTAACTGACCAAAGACAGGGAATTTTTTACTAAGATTAAATGTAAGGAATTGTGAAAAACTGAGTTTAATTGTATTTGGCTAAGGTGTATGTAAACTTCCGACTTCAACTGTATATAAAATATATATATGGCGACCATTTTGTTTTGATGATGTGGCATTATTTGCATGATGCAAATGTCTAATTTTTGTTTGTTTGGTGTCTTTGCGTGTTGTGACAGAGGTGCCCAGCAGAAAGAAGAGAAGCTCCGCCCACAGAGAAGATGGAGAGACCACAGAGATATTTGTTGCACAGATGACCGTCTTTGACAAGAACAGGTAAACAACATACCATATATGGCAAAATGGTAGTCATTTATCCCCAGGTGGCAACTGTCATTACCAAGTTGCTGCTGCACTTTGACCTCAAGGATATTTAGCCACTTGTGAGTGGCTTTTTAAGGTGTTATAATATCTGAGCCCTATTTCTGAATTGAAACCACAACCACATATATTCTATAACTGTTCACACTCTGTGTTAAATGCATTACTCAGAGCGTATAGTTAATAAGGGACCTCTGTCATGTGCAGGAGATTGCAGCTGCTGGATGGGGAATATGAAGTGTCCATGCAAGGGATGGAGGACTGCCCTGTCAGCAAGAAACGAGCGACATGGGAAACCATTCTGGATGGGAAGGTGAGTGTGTGCCAACCTAGCAGGCTTTGGTTTCAGGCCAGCACTAAAAACGGCTGATTTAATTACACTAATCAGTCTTGATAAGCAGTTGATTAATTGAATCAGGTGTTGTTGTGCAGAGCTGAACCAGGTGTTGTGCTGAGCTGAAACAACAGCTGCCCCAATCAGTAGCTCTCCAGCACCAGGGTTGGGGACGACAACTATGCTATCAACAGGACACTCCACATCGAAATATGTGTATGATGGTACTGAGACAATGTTTCCCGGCTCTGCTCCCACAGAGGCTGCCACCGTTCGAGACGTTCTCTCAGGGACCCACGCTGCAGTTCACTCTGCGCTGGACAGGCGACGCAAGCGACAAGTCCACAGCTCCCGTGGCCAAGCCCCTGGCCACACGCAACTCTGACGGCTCCAGCCCCATGGAGAGCAGGCCCAGCACACTCAAATCTGCCCCACTGGGTAAGAGACACAACACACTCAATAGGAACTTGCTTGGCTTTTACCATAAAGGAACAACACATTCTAACCTCCCATTAGATTCACTCACACCAATTTCAGTATACTGTTCTTTTGCCTTGATGTAATTCTAAATGTGTGTAGCTAAGGCTGGGTTTACACAGGCAGCCCAATTCTGATCATTTTTTCATTCTTTGGTGTTTTGACAAATCAGATCAGCTCTGAAAAATATCTGATGTAAAAAGATCTGATGTGATTGGTCAAATGGCCAATTAGTGGGAAAAAAATCTGAATTGATCTAACCAATACTAGAGCCATAAACATACTATGACTTTAACTTTATAATACAATTGACCAGACTGACATGCAGCTGCATCACTAGCACAATAATGTCTCTAAAAATGGTTTGTGCTATCTAATAACCTCTGACTCCTTCATCTATCCCTCCCCTCCCTGTTGTAGCTGTGAAGGCCTCTGTCAGCACAGATATCCAGATGAAAAAAGAACAGATCCTGTGTGAACCCAGGCAGAAACTGCGTATATTTTACCAGGTCTGTTTATGCACCAATATGAAATGTTTCACAGCGCTTTACATAGTAAGGGGCAAACTTACCTCATCCATCACTAATGTGTAGCACACGCCTGGTTATGATTATCATGATACATCTCTAAATACAGGGGAAGAGTAGCGTAATGTACTTAAATGTAAAACACAATCTTGTTTGAGCATCACTCAGAATGGTTCAGTTATTAATAAACCAGTAATGGACTTCCATCTTTTTGTCCCATGGCAGTTCCTGTACAACAACAACACGCGGCAGCAGACGGAGGCTAGAGACGACCTCCACTGTCCCTGGTGCACTTTGAACTGTAGGAAGCTTTACAGCCTGCTGAAACACCTCAAACAGTCCCACAGCCGCTTCATTTTCAATTACGTGGTGAGAGACTGGGGCTTTGTGTGTGTACAGGATTCCTATGTTTGAACGTTTTCCTATTTCAGCCTGCTTATAGAGAAGAACATTCAACAAGCACAGCACTTACACAAATGACTGATGATTAGCTGAGAGAATTTGATGATAAAAATATTGTGGGGCCTGTTTTGTTAGACTTCAGTGTGGCTTTTGACATTATCGATCATAGTCTGCTGCTGGAAAAACATGTGTTATGGCTTTACACCCAATGCTATAATGTGGATAAAGAGTTACCTGTCTAACAGAACACAGAGGTGTTCTTTAATGGAAGCCTCTCTAACATAATCCAGGTAGAATCAGGAATTCCCCAGGGCAGCTGTCTAGCCCCTTACTTTTTTTCAATCTATACTAACGACATGCCACTGGCTTTGAGTAAAGCTAGTGTGTCTATGTATGCGGTTGACTCAACACTATACACGTCAGCTAATACAGCAACTGAAATGACTGCAACACTTAACTTAGAGCTGCAGTTAGTTTCAGAATGGGTGGCAAGGAATAAGTTAGTCCTAAATATTTCAAAAACTAAAGGCATTGTATTTGGGACAAATCATTCACTAAACCTCAACTAAATCTTGTAATAAATAATCTGGATAATTGAGCAAGTTGAGGTGACTAAACTGCTTGGAGTAACCCTGGATTGTCATGGTCAAAACATATTGATACAACAGTAGCTAAGATGGGGAGAAGTCTGTCCATAATAAAGTGCTGTTCTAACATCTTAACAGCACTATCATCAAGGCAGGTCCTACAGGCCCTAGTTTTATCGCACCTTGAATACTGTTCAGTCGTGTGGTCAGGTGCCACAAAGAGGAAAATTGCAATTGGCTCAGAATAGGGCAGCACGGCTGGCCCTTGGATGTACACAGAGAGCAAACATTAATCATGCATGTCACTCTCTCCTGGTTCAAAGTGGAGGAGAGATTGACTTCATCACTACTTGTATTTGTGAGAGGTATTGACATGTTGAAACGCACCGACCTGTCTGTTTAACCGACTAGCACACAGCTCAGACACCCATGCATACCCCACAAGACATGCCACCAGAGGTCTCTTCACAGCCCCCAAGTCCAGAACAGACTATGGGAGGCGCACAGTACTACATAGAGCAATTCTGTAATGAATGTATTGTAATGTTTTTACAATTGTATAACTGCCTTAATTTTGCTGGACCCCAGCAGCTAATGGGGATCCATAATAAATACAAATACTATTAACCTATGCTAATTTGGTCTTTTGATTAACACTATACAGGTAAAACCAAAATAAACAGTTCAGAACAAAGAGATTTTAAAGTCGTCTACTACCAAGTACCTGGCATGCTTTCTGTTGATTATTTGAGTTGTCAAGGATATTGAGAGTTTGATAAATTGCTAATTGAATTGATGTCCCACTGTGTTCTCCAGCCTCACCCTAAAGGTGCTAGGATAGACGTGTCCATCAATGAGTGCTACGACGGCTCCTACGTGGGCAACCCCCAGGACATCCACAGCCAGCCCGGCTTCGCTTTCAGCCGCAACGGCCCCGTCAAGAGGACTGCCGTGACACACGTACTGGTGTGCAGGTAAAGAAGGCGTCTCCTGTCTCCCCTTTCATCTCACTGGCTCTCACCCTCAGTCAACCAGTAGCGAGGATTGCGTGTCAGAATCAAAGCACTGAAATAAAAAGATTCACTTGGCTATGGTCAGCCTGCTGGGTAATCATGTGAAAGGGTTTTAGTTTTTGTATTTGCTCTATGCTTAAAAAGTAAAACTGCAGTTTTGATTGGCTAACTTATTTCATATATCCTCACTAGGATGGTACCATCACAGCCATATAGCAAGCTGAGAATGTGTACTATTTGTCCACTAGCTTGTCTGCGTGTGTGTACCTAATCTAACCACAGCCTCTGACCCCTAATGCATTGCTCCTGTCTTGTAGGCCCAAGAGGACGAAGCCAAGCCTGTCAGAGTTCCTGGAGTCTGAGGATGGGGAGCTGGAGCAGCAGAGGACCTACGTGAGCGGACACAACCGCCTGTACTTCCACAGTGACAGCTGCATGCCCCTCAGACCCCAGGAGATGGACGTGGACAGCGAGGACGAGAGAGACCCTGAGTGGCTGAGAGAGAAGACCGCCACGGTCAGTCCCTCTGCTCACACTCTGCTTACTCGGACCGAGATTATGTACAATGGAGTAGAACAAAAGAGAATAAAAAAAAACATAACAATGACTGCCTGATGTTTATACAGAATGTCCCATATCCTAACTTGAGATAGATGCATGTGAAATGAGTATCCCATTGATGTCAATGTATGAAATTCGAGCATCTCAAGATAGGATTACACCCTATATGAAGCCAACAGAAATGAGTGTCGGCTTGAGCTACAGCTGGGCTTTGCTTCCATATACTAAAACGTACCTTCTGGTTGTGTCGGTAGATTTTGGTCTTTGCGTGACTAATTTATGAGTGTTCCACCCACAGCAACTGGAGGAGTTCACAGACGTCAACGAGGGCGAGAAGGAGGTGATGAAGCTGTGGAACCTGCACGTCATGAAGCATGGGTATGTACCTAAAAGCTGTGGGTATGTATCTCTAATCACTAGCCTCTTACGGCACTATAGTAGATAACTTAGAAATACACATACAGCCGCATCACCTTGAAGAGTTTACCTCTTAACATGTGCTATAAATGGTGTCTAAGTAAGGATAAAAAATAGTCATCCTTATGTTACTGTAATTTAGAAATCCACATAAAGCCATGACACTTTGAGAGTTTACATCAAACATGTGATACAAATAAAATAGGATAATGTATTTAAAAAGTTGTCCTTAATCTGACTCATTCTCTAGTAAATCAGTATTCTAACCTCATTTCCTCCCGTTGTGTTCTGTTTCCTGTTCATATCTAGCTTCATAGCCGACAACCAGATGAACCAGGCCAGCATGCAGTTCGTGGAGAAGTGCGGCGCCTACATCGCCCGCCGCAACCTCTGCCGCAACTTTCTGCTGCACCTGGTCAGCATGCACGACTTCAACCTGGTCTCCGTGGCCACCATCGACCGTGCCATGTCCCGCCTCCGCCACATCCAGGAGGAGCTGCCCGACGCCGGGGCGGACGACCAGGCTGACCGGGCCCTCATGGAGGGCGCCTGCAATGGCACCGCAATCGCCTGCAGCTCTGGCGGGGGTGGTGGGACCAAGCACGGCAAGAGGACAAAAAGCTCCGTGACTGACTGATGAACTGATGGCATTTGGTGGCAGCAGTCGATCCGACCCATTCATTTTCATTGTTATAACTGTCACCCTTGGTGCTTAGCTAGGTGGGAGGAAGACGTCAATGGAGGATTGTCTTTAATTGACTCAAGACATACAAATATAGCTACACACACAACACAGGCAAATGAAGACTCACTATAATGTGAGGTTTTACCAAGTCATTATGCACCGTGAGCCAGTTTAGTGATTCTTGGTGGTTTCGGGGGTGTGAAGAAACTGGGGGAATCACTTGAAAGGTATTGTAATCATGGTTTGACTGCCTTTGTTATCACGTTGTAATCAGAAACTGTATTGAGTGGATATACAGTAAGTCATGCATGTTGGTAACATTGTCACTCCTGATGATCTGAATTCCATAACCCTGTCTGTTTAATGATCCTTTTAGTTGACTATTGTTTTAGCACTTGGTAATAATTTGTATTAGTGAATTGTTTTAAACTTGAGTTGAATCACCATTTTTATTTTATTCTGCGCAACTGCATCAATTGTCAGATTCACCCCGTCTGTCTTGAATCCCCTGAAACCTTATCAGGATTTTATTTGTTTTGATGTATGTTGTTTCTCATGTTTCTGTTGATACTATCTTGAGTAATGGAGGATCAGTGGACTCTGATATTTTCCACACGACAGGATGCTACTCTCTGCATCCATAGCTTGAGGATATTAAGCCAAGATCAACCACAAACTGCCAGCACATTCACCCTTTTATGTAGACTGCTACAGGGGTGTGTTCACTAGGAACCAAGCGGAAGCAAACGGGGACAAAACGGGGAGGGATCTACCTGCATTTGTCCAAAAGGAAATTCTTGTTTTTGTTGCAAAAATGTTTTCTGTTGTGAAATGTTTTGCCCCGGTTTGCTACTATGTGCACTAATGAATACACCCCAGATAACAGGACTACAACCTATGGATGTTTTATGACATGCTGGAACCTGTATTATGGTTAACTAGGTTTGAGGGACATCGGGATCTCAAGCTGTTTTTGATGTTCATTTATCTTCATAGACGGGTGAGATAGGAAGTGTTGGACAACACTCCTTACAGACACTTTGTATACATTGTAATAATGTCAATATCTAGCTATATCCCATTGTGAACTTGATTATCACTGATTATGGACATGTAGGATTTTTCTTCAAAGGCAATATTCTGTTTGTTAATTGGAAATGGGTCCTAGTTGATACGTGTCTATCCTACTATTAGGCTCTGTTTAAATGCCAAAGGCGGTGATTTTCAGTAAGTCTCTCAGTTCTGCGTACATTTTTTTTGTTGCTGCATCATTTCAAAACTTTAAATGACAAGCGGTGTATAAAAGCCTTAGCTGTGTTTTTGCGTTGTGTGAGTGCACAAATTGAACAAAAGCAGTAGTTTGGGTGCTTCGTTGAACACCTTTTCCCTCAACTCCATGGACCAGTCTTTTACTTCCTTGTACCTTTATGCACGTTTTTGATTGGCTGGATATAAGGGTAGAAAACAATCAATTCACCATATTGTCAAACCACCGTTGACGTCGTGAACTATGTTATAAACTTTGGATATGGGGATTTTATATTTAAAATAAAATACATTTGACGTCAGTTTTCTTTATTCAACTGATATCGATATTCATGAAAAATATAGAATATTTGAATATGTTCAGAAAATGTAGGTTAGCCTACTACCAAAGATTTTGTAATTAGCATAAACAACTTTTTATAGATTTCAGCAACTACAGTGCATAGGGGTGCGACCAAATATTCATGACGTGGTACTCAAATTACTGTCTGATTGGTTGATCTGGGTTTGGCGCGTTTATTTGAACATACGGAAGTGGTAAGTTACACAACATCGAAACATTTGGGTGCGTGTGCTGATTTATGTTTAGGGAAAAGCTACGTTCTGAAATTAGCGTGAACGTTAACTTGTTTTGCGTTTTTAAAGTTACTTTCTCGTTAGGTTATAATTGACTTGTTCAAGAAATCATATCAAGAAGTAAAGTTTTCTAACTAGCTAAGTCTATGTTGTTACAATGTGTCAACGGTTGTGAAAGTGCTACATTATAGGTACCTATCTATTGCAGCACCTGCTACAATCTGGCACTACGAAGACAAAAGTGAAAGTAACTTTAATTTTGTATTCCCATTATATTGAATATGAATGCCCTATTGATGTGATGACCATAATGGTGACATCTTCAGAAAGGAATTTGATACAGAAATATTTTGTATTTATTTTTATTTAACCTTTATTTAACTAGGCAAGAACGATGTGGTTATCGCCCCTACTTGGCCATGGAGAACAAGGCTGGGTGGCCAAAATCCAATGACATCACAAAGTACTTCAGTATAACCCCACAACCTTTTGGGAGGAAGAGCCTAATTTCTGAGCAGGTGAAAGAGAAACCTAAGATGGCGCCCTGTCATATTGTGGGGTCTTATGGTGAGGTGCCTCTCTCTGTGTTACGGTCAACCAGTAGGCTGCACAGACTCAAGCAGAACAGATACCCAAAAGCAATTACAAGCCTTATCAAGGATTGCCCCTGCTCAGACCCTCCTAGTAATGTTCTAGTGATTTCAGAGTCAAGCTGCTCCAGTGCTGACACAGCATTCAGGAGCAGGGCAGTGATGGGGTCTGTGGACCTGGCTCAAGTCACTGGCCGATGCCGTAGAGCAGGAGTTGGACTCCCATCTGGCCAGAATGAAATAGCATGTACCCTCACAATTCAAGCAGCGTTGCAGTCTGCCTCTGGGACAACCAGGGTCTCGGATGAGAAAGTGGCATCCATTTTCACCAGGAAACAGGACACTAATAAGGCCCATAGTCCCCAACACTCACAGAGACGGATTTTGAATTGGTGGTCCATCTCAACACTTAAACACAACCAGACTGAGAGGAAGGGGTCAATTACTTCTGGCTGGAGAGAGAAGTTGACAGGGTCTGTCCACAAGGGGTCTCTTGAAGAGGTCAAAGTGTCTAACCCACTGTTCCCAGTCTTCACTATGCTGCTGAAGAAATACAAAGATAATATTCTGGATTTGGAAAGTCCAGGTAAGATTGAGAGACTACGGTTAACTCTATGTCATGTTCTTATTGTCATGTATACAGTCTGTGGTGCCATATTCTAGTATCAGATTCAGTCTTATTGGTTGCCGTTTAATTCAGAGACAGAGATGGGCGCTACATCTCCTAGCTCTGTAGGAGAGAAGAGGAACCATCAGAATGAGAGGGAGGACCCTGAAACAATACACAAGCGCCAAAGGTCTAGCCCGGGTTTAGAGGAGACCAGCTTTACTGGGTATAGTCCCTCTTTAGAACACCAAGTCAGGGGGTCTCTTATCCCCTCTTCCAGGGGTCAGCCTAGAAGAAGCAGGCTGAGCCGAACACAAAGACTCCGGCAGCAACAGCGGGACAGTCAAGGTCTGGGGATAGATCATGAACTGATCCCTAACCCACCAAACCAACCAGAATCTATCCTGCCCAACCACAGCGATGCCTTAGGAGAGGTGATGATTCCTAATACAGATTGTTGTTGAAACTATAATGTATTCCATTTTCTTTGTCCAATTTTGTATGTCCTAACTATGTATGCCTCAGACCACTAGAATACAGAGGTGCTTTAGCTCTGTCGTTGATTGGGATCTGCCATTGGTCTTTAAGATGTGTACCTTCTATGTTTCTCTTGTGAAGTTCACAACATTGAGGATTTGCTGTGGACAGAGAAGTACTGCCCTCAGCACTCCAGTGAGGTAATAGGCCACTCTGCCTCTGTAAAGAAGCTACACAGGTGAGTTGCTAACACCACTGCTAGTTCCTTCAATGTTTAGCTTTTATAGTATGGTGTCTTAAATGCATTTCCTTATTTCTGTTTGCAGATGGTTAAAGAAATGGAAACCGAGCTGTCTGTGAAGAGAGGAGAACGGAAACTTGAGGAAAATGCCAACAGCAATGGTAAAAATAAAAAAAACTTTTAGATGTTATGAATTGATGGGGGAAAATGTGTGAAATAAAAACACCTACTGTATTATAAAAATGAAAAAGACATCACTGACAATGAATAACATTGATTGTAGTGTTGACCTCCGGTTTGGCTGTGCAGACTCGTGGGACTGTGGTGACTTCCAGGGAGAGGCTAGGGTGGAGGAGGAAGATCTGTGTAGCACCATGCTGATCACAGAACCTCCAGGGGTGCCTCAGTATACGCCTGCGCTCAGGAGCTGGGCTTCAAGGTCAGTGTGTGACTACTTGGAAGATGTACAGTCCCATTCACATGTGTAACCTTTATTTAACTAGGCAAGTCAGTTAAGAACAAATTCTTATTTACAATGAGGGCCTACACCGGCCAAACCCGGACGACGCTGGGCCAATTGTGCGCCGCCCTATGGGACTCCCAATCACAGCCGGTTGTGCTACAGCTGAATTCAACCCAGGGTGTCTGTAGTGACACGTCTAACACTGAGATACAGTGCCTTAGACCGCTGCGCCACTCGGGAGCCCGAATAGGACCCGATTGGCGTTAGAATATGGTACAAAGACATTCCTCTATTTTTTACTTTTAAATTACCGTTTGTGGGTAATTGGATAAGATGGGTAAAGCAGACCCAAGAGAGGCTGGCTCATGTTCATTGAGTTTGAGTTTATTTTTTACAGGGACAGTGCACATTAATCAACGTTTCAGTAAAAGTGCCGGTTTTAGCCAGCCGGCAAATTTTTAACCGCAGTCCCTGGGCAGGTTATTAAAAACAATTACAATACAGACAATCAATGAGCAGTGAGCACATGCAGAGCAACATAGGACAAGCAAGGCAGCATGCATAGCACAAAAAGCAACAAGACAAAATCCATAAAAGCAACAGTGTTTCCACACCTCACAAGCTACAGACAACATGGAAAGCGGCAACACACCGCTAGGGATTATGTTCACAAATCTGATTGACCTTTAGCCATGTCTTAATATTTTTTGTGAAATATTCAGTCATATATAATTCATCAAAACAGGTTAGCTTTCATACAGGTGTATGCAATCATCTTCTAACCTGTGGATGCAGTATGACTTGTCAGTGTAATATACGTAAGATGGCTGTCTTGACTGCTCATTTCCTTGGCCTCTCCAGGTGTACGAAGTGAACGCCTCCTCCCAGCGCAGTGGTCGCCACATCCTGACTCAACTGAAAGAGGCCACCCAATCTCACCTGGTGGAGATCCAGGGAAGCACCACCTTCAAACCATCTCATCTCAGTAGCTACAACACCTCAACTAAATCTGACACAGTAGCTGGTAAGCACACCACGCTACCAAAAAGTACTTTATTGCAGTCTAAGCGTAACCATCTACTGAAAATCACTTATTTAAAGTGACAGGAACAATTTTGTATAGTGTTTGTCCAATGGAGAATGTGGGTTAAATCTATTTTGTGCTCTCCTCACACAGGTAAAGTGGCCTCTCCCAGGAAGGTTTCCTCATCCTCTAGGAAGCCTCGCAGCTCCCACCATAAGAGAGGTGGCAGTGCAGCCTCCATGGTGCTGGCTAACTTCTTCAAGAAGAAGAGTAAACCAGAGATCACGAACTTAGACGGCCTGTCGTTATCTACAAAACAGGATGAGCCCCTACCAAACAGTTAAGAAAAACAGGAAACACCTTGCAAGTTTAGTTAACCACACATAGACATGTGTGGATCCTAGGAAACTGGTGGGAGGAGCCATAGGAGCACGGGCTCATTGTAATAGCTGGAATGGAATGAATGCAACTGAGCCGTACGTGTGGTTTCCATGTGTTTGATACCGTTCCATTTATTCCATCAATTACAATGAGCCCGTCCTCCTATAGCTCATCCCACCAGCCTCCTCTGGTGTGGCTATGGTTAGTCATTTTGTATAATCGTTTAATCAGATATTATTAACCCTGTTAGTCAGTCAACTGTCACCAGACATTGAAGAGCCACCAACAGGTAGCCGGAGTAAAAGGATGTCAACATTACGCATTCTATTTGAAGAGGTAAACCACACAGCGGTCGTTTTTATTTCAGCTGTATAGCAGTGCTAGGTTGCTCCTGAACTCTGGCCCAAGCCATGGCCTGCAGACCACTCTAAAGGCACGTCACCTCAGAGGCCCTGTGAACTTGAACTAGATGAACATCCAATGCTTTTATTCAGATAACAACATTGAATGACCGTCTAACTGTACGAGGTGCCTTTCTCTTTGATTCCTCAGTGCCAGTCCTGGGCTAAACCAGACATCATCAAGCTAATGGAGATCCTTACTGAGAGCTGGAGAGGTGTAGCCTTGCTCTACTCGAACCTGGAGCTCCTCCTCCCCCTACCAGTCAGGACCCAGCCCAGTCCTCTCCTCACCCCAAAGAAAGTGACTCGCCCTAGGCTTCAGAGTGAGCCAACACCCCCTGACATCCACCACCCTCAGATCCCACTGATCCTGGACCAGACCAGTTAAGGTGTCCTCCAGCTCCAGGCTGAGGAAAGAAATGTCTGCAAACATCTGATTCCAGATCAGCTCACAGCATGTCAGTAAAGCCTTACCGTCTCTGAGGAGGGCTCATCCAAAAGTGTATAAAATATTCCTGAGACTGTTAATGACACACTTCAAACTGAGAAGGTGGCAGATGGCTTGGTGTGCCACTGCTTATATGCAATAACTGAATTTATGGACCTCATGTCCTTCATTGATACCTCTATACCGAGTGAGTCTCCACATAAGGCTGGGCCATGCAGACCAGGGGCTTTTCTCTGGACAGGGGTGGAGGTTAAGGATGGACTGCTAGATGAGAGGAGGATGGGGGCTGTAGGTGGTGGTGTGAGAGGACATTGGAGATCCAGGCTGCAGTAGAGGGCCTGGGCTTCTAGAGGTGCCTGGCCAGGGTGTCTCGAGGGGTGGGCTGGATCCCAGAGGCTGGAGGGGGAGCAGATGGGGAGGGTGATGGAGAAACTCACCCTCCCTGTCGCCCCACCCAGACGGGGTTTCAACATCAGTCAGAACACTTCGTGTGATCCTAGGTGAGTGCAGTTTCCTGAGTGTTCTGTTATTTCTTTCACTGTAAGAAATGCATTGGTGGCTCAGTCCTCTAAATTACCATACATGCTTATCTGAAGTTATCACTCACTTTTGTAATGTTGTTAGAATTTGGTTCAAACTGTTAGTCAGAAATGAGCATTATTGCAAACAAAACCTTCTGATGGTATCTGAACAGCAGTTATCTTCCAGCGTGGTCGAAAGGAGATATGACGTCCTCTAACGCCGAGCCTTCTGCACCTTGGGAAACAAGCAAGCTGTTGCCGTGGACTACCTGCCTGTCCTCCGCACCATGTGCCAATCAGAGAGAACTCAGGAGCAGGGCCAAGGCAGGTGAGTCAATATACTGCATGAGAGCACCTTGTTCATTTCTACTAACAGAAAACAAAGTTATAATTAAAAAGATTTCTCAGATGACTTAAAGACCGATTTGTTGTACGAATGCTCTTTCTGTTTCTCCTAGGTTTCTGCATTACCTCAGCAGTATTCACCTGGGCCTCCCTAAGGCCACTGTGAGACTCCTTGTGGATGATTTCCCATGACAATGACCATTTAAGTCAGCAAGACTACACAAACAGATCTGCAACAGTTCTGGCTCTCTACACTGCATGACAGGGAGGTTCATGCTATCATCTCCCTATATTAATGACTTGGGATTTAGTGAATGTAGCCCATATGGGTGTTCATTATAAAGTTTCTACTGTATCCATTCAAAATGTATAACTGAAATATGAAATCCTATATTTATGCATAAAAATTACATGTATTTGTTACAATCTGGTTCAGTGAGTTGGTGTTTAAAACCAGGGGTATTTCAGGCTTTGAAGGCATTATAAACATTTGTCCATAAAGGTGCAGGTGGTCACATGTGACAAATCATATCACTGTACACATTCAAGCCTGTTCTGCTTTACTATTGGCCCTGACAGAACATTTCTATTCATGGGAACGTGAAGAAAACATGACGTGTGGTGTCTACATGAGGAGAGGCTTGAGTTCAGCTGCTGGGGCCTGAACTGACACCTCAAGTGCAATACCATCCGAGTCTACAGGTGGGAAGTGTTGTAGTATACATTTAAATAAGCTAGTGTCAATTTCCATCCAGCCTCCCATATGCAGGTCTCGCTCTCAGGTTAGCGCTGTGACCTTCGACCCCACCAGGTCACACATACTGTACACAGTCAACCAGTTTCAGTCTCTGGTGAAAATGGAGTGTGGAAATTGTCACTGTAACATTAACTCGATTCACTGAGCAGCTCGTAAAATGCCACAGCCTGCAACATGGCGTCACACAGCTCCTCCCCCCGACGCCACCCACCCATCGAAGGAGTTCCTGTATTTCACCAACAGGTTGTGAGGGAATGTCACCCTCGGAATCTGAGTCACTGACTCCATCTGTTGCAATGCCTGGGCCCCGCTGGTGCGCGACTCGCCCACCATGAGGCCAAAATGGCGGCCGGCGGCGGTGCGCATCATGTTGAGCACCTTGGGTGGAGCAGTGATGTCAGGCTGGGTGTAGCGGGGCTCCAGCAGGGCGAACAGCATAGCCTCCACTGTACGCATGTGAGCCATTACTGGGTACAGGGCAGTGTTCTGAAGGGAGATGGATGGCTTTTCCACAATGAAGTCGTCAGCAGTGGGGAGGTGGGATACCACACTGGAAATCTGGTGATGTTATGGCACATAATGAGATGTGATTCAGTACAGGAGTTAGGCTATTTGGATATTACAGAGTCAATGATTATGCATTAAGCTGAAACCTAGCCCTGAGACATGGCTGTGGACAGACACCATAGGAGTCTGCACAGTCATGTCTCAGGGCTAACCTACTTACCCAAATGCAAGAATACTTTGTCGGAAACATTCAACTTACGCCATCCAAGTAAGCAGAAGCCATGTAGGTTCTCTTCAGGAAGTTGTGGCAATCCTCATGTTTCCACTCCAACACGTTCCTACCACGATCCACGTGCGCCCAGGCAATTTTATTCACTCCACACACAATGGACACTATGGAATTTGCTTCCTGGAAGAAAGGCAAAAGTGAATTAATACACATGTAATAACACTGACAGTATTTATGTGGTGATGTGACAGCGGGGACTGACCCTGTAGGCTGCCCAACTGTGCCATCAACATCCAGACCTCAAAACCATCAGTCTAGCTAAATCATCTTACCTCTAGCCAGGTCCTTTCCACCTCTGGTCTGATGAACTTGGCTAGCTGGATCTTTACTTTTCTCCTTCTCTGGAGGGTTGAGGATGGAGTTGAAGACAATGACAGCACTTTTGTGTTTAAGAAGCGGCACATTTATGACGCTTTCGAGATTTTTAAAAGGTCCTTTTCTAGTCTTGTATTCCACAACGCTGACAGACTTGCGGCCACGAAGGAGCTTGACAGCGGCTAGCTCCGACTCTGCCGCATTGTTGAGGAGCTGCAGAATGACATCTCGCTGCTCTGACGTGTAGTATGTGTCCAGCGACTTGTTATCATCACAAGGAGTAGTAAATGAAGAGAGGGTGTCATTAAGGGTCCTCCAGCAGCACGTACAGTTGAGATATAGGAATTCTAGTTTGGGGAGTGAGCCCTGGGGTCGGTAGAATAAGCCATACTGCCCTGCAAGAATAGAGGAGAAACATACAATAGGGGGCGGGTATAATTTGTGGAACGTTCCAACAGGAATCTGTTCCAAACACTTCGTAAAGTACAAGGTTGCCAACAACGCATACAAAGTAACATGCTCAATTCACCTCGATAACTAGCTGCCGAATAGGCATCAACTCACACGAATGAATTAAATAGCCCACTCCCTACCTGGTATCAACGTTGCATGCGTTGGTTGTCGGCAACCTTGTTTCCGCAGTTTTTGGAACAGATTCCTGTTGGGACGTTCCACAAATTATACCCACCCGCTAACAAATAGCACCTGAAAAAAATTTAATGAAGAAATTAAGACACACTTCACGGCTTGAATAAAACATTTGTGCATTCCTCTCCGGGAGATTATTAAAGACATAAATCGCCTTGCAACCCACATTGTAATCGTGGTTTTACAGGCAATGCACTAGACCTTTTGCCCTTTAGTTGTTCGCCGATCTCACGCCGATGCAGAAACAAGGATCATGCATACTAGGTTCCGAGGCACTTTCTGTTCCCCCGCTCTCCAGGTTCTTTAAGCTGCTGACTTTCATCTGAATTGCAAACTTCTTCAAAACTGTCTTCGTTTTTATTAAGATATTTTATGTATTTATATTTCAATATGAATATGAATTAACTTTGGTGACATTTTCAAGACATTATATATTATCTCGATATATTTTGTGGGAATATATACCATACAATCAATTACAGTTGTTTTTCTTAGATATTACTATTCTGTCAGGCCTACTTGTCCGTTTATAAATTATGCGTAATATATGGCAAGCTTTTTCCACTTCCCCTGCTCATTGTTATTTGAATAGTGAGTGTTTGTGTGGAGAACAATAAACGTCATGTTGCTATGCCAGTGAGAAAAGGAAACGTCGGCCTGTGAGCGCGGTCAAGTGCAACAACAAAGAGAAAAATGTCCTGACACCTGTTATAGAAGTAATACATTTGAAGTGAATGAAAAGGCATGGACCTAAGTAAAATAAGCAATACGTTTGTTGGTACTTGATTGGCGCAGAATAATAGCCGATTTACTTATGGCAAGTCCGGAGAGAAATAAGAAGATTCTGCTTGATATGGTGAAACAGCCCAGCAACGACCATTGTGCCGACTGTGGGGCCCCTGGTGAGTTATGTTTAATAAAATACATGTTAAACAATGATTGATAGCCTCTAACATTTGACATGTTTAGGTTACCATTGTGGCTAGGATATGATACAGATAGGAACTGTAAAACAAAAGTTTAAAGTAGTAAAATATGAATGGACCCCCAAACAGAAGCTATGTCTTCTATGTGACTATTTCATATTGATGATAGACTATTTCAGTGTGGTTGTCTATTGTTCATAGAATGTGGAGCATGAGCAAAAACCTAAGACATGTGAGTTATATTTGCATTTGCTTATATTTCACAGGATTTCACTGCTGATTATGTACTTACTATGACTATGATGTGGTTGTCTCACCTAGCTATCTTAAGATGAATGCACTAACTCTAAGTCACTCTAAATGACTAAAAAGTAAAATGATTACAACCATGGCATGTTTTAAACAAGTTATTTGGGGGGAAGTTATTGTTCATTCAGTCAGTGATTACAATGGTTCCTCCTTTCCAGTAACTCTCTACAACTCATCAGCCTACCTAGAAAAAACAACCAATCAAGGCATGACATACTACAAAGTCCAATATCCAAACTATAGCAATTTGGTTCAAAGGTATACAGGCTGCAAACATTTCTAGTGTCTAATTGATTGATACAGTATAATATTACTGCTATTCACAGAGCCAGACTGGGCCTCATACAAACTTGGTGTGTTTGTATGTGTGAACTGTTCGGGGACACATCGGGACTTGCCTGCCATCAGCCGGATAAAGTCCATACGCTTGGATTTCTGGGATGATTCCCTAGTAGAGGTACAGTTTAACATGTCACAATAGCCCAGTAGTGTACCAAGGACCTTTACACCTTGAAGGATGTACTCTCAAGATCATACAATAATAGTCACAATCCCTTTGATGTTGTCATGTTATAACATGTTATTATGTTATAACGTTCCTATTATGTTTCTAATTGTAGTTTATGAAGACAAGGGGTAACGCTGCAGCCAATGCGTTCTATGAGAAGTGTGTTCCGCCCTTCTACTACCGGCCACAGGAGAAGGACTGTGTGTGAGTGGGACTATATCAATGTCTTCATTCACTCACTCAATTTAAGGAAGTGTAAATTGTGATGACTTGACAGTTGTTCATTCAGTGGAAGGATGTAGTATTATTTCAAGAGAAGAGGAAGAAATACCTTGTTGTCGATTAGCCTACAATTGATTGAGTTGGCATATACTGCAGGGTTTGTGGTCGAAGTTGAGTCATATATTCAACACAAAAAGTTTGTATTTTAAAAATATTAGTTGGTGTATTTTAAATCTTTAACCTTTTGGTTTCCTGATAGTGTTCTTAAAGATCAGTGGATACGTGCTAAGTATGAGAGGAGAGAATTCACAGGAGAGAATAACTCCTTTCAACAAGGTTATAGTTCAGGTAAGTGCTAAATGTTGACAAGCCTTCATGGATAAGTCAATTTATTTTATTCAAATTGTCAAGGAACACAAGACATTTCCATGCATCTCCGTCTACAGAGCAAGGCAGAGAAACACACGTACCAAAATACTGCATATGAAGAGACAAGGGATACTAACTAAATCAATGTTTTGTATTGGTTGGATCCCATTCAGGACTTTACGAAGGAATTCTATGGAAGAAAGGCAAGGACAACAAGCAGTTCCTGAAAAGGAGATTCCTGCTTTCTGAAACGGACTTCACCTTGAGATACTTCACCAAGGAGGATGTAAGTTGGTTGAAATGCAGAAGACACATTTCAGTTGAATGCATTCAGTTGTACAACTGACTAGGTATCCCCCTTTCCCTTTAAGTAGCTTCTCTCCATCCTCTTCGATCAGATAACCCAGCTAACAAAATGTTGTCCTGGGGATGTGCCCAGAACGCTTTGGAAAAATCACAGGGGAACATCCCCTGTTACTTTAAACAATGGGACTCCCTAAATCTTTCTCAGATCATTACCAATCCCACGAGGTATGATCCCAAACACCCTCAAAAGGCTACTCTCCTTGATGTTATCCTCACAAATAATCCTGATAGGTATCAGTCTGGTGTTTTTCTGTAGTGACCTTAGTGATAACTGTATTCTGAATTGGCCCGCTCAGTTAAATGACCTGTACTGATTTGTCATAGACGCTTGCTGAAAAACTTTAATGAGAAACCTTCCTTCTTGACTATGATCACTCGGCTACACATGCCTCTCCCTAATGTCAATATGCCTTGTCTATTTCTGTTTTGGTTAGTGATTATTGTCTTATTTCACTGTAGAGCCTCCAGCCCTGCTCAAAATGCCTTAGCTAGCCATTGTGTTCCACCCCCCACACATGCGGTGACCTCACCTGGCTTAAATGGTGCCTCTAGGGACAAAACCTCTCTCATCGTCACTCAATGACTCACTCAAAGATTTTTTTATTATCTGTACATTATGCCTTGAATCTATTCTTCCTCGCCCAGAAATCTGCTCCTATTACGCTCTGTTCTGAACGCACTAGACAACCAGTTCTTATAGCCTTTAGCCGTACTCTTATCCTACTCCTCCTCTGTTCCACTGGTGATGTAGAGGTTAACCCCTGCAGCCCCCAGCATCACTCCCATTCCCCAGGCGCTCTCATTTGTTGACTTCTGTAACCGTAAAAGGCTTGGTTTCATGCATGTTAACATTAGAAGCCTCCTCCCTAAGTTTGTTTTATTCACTGCTTTATCAAACTCTGCCAACCCGGATGTCCTAGCCGTGTCTGAATCCTGGCTTAGGAAAGCCGCCAAAAATCCTGAAATTTCCATCCCTAACTATAACATTTTCTGACAAGATAGAACTGCCAAAGGGGATGGAGTTGCAATCTACTGCAGAGATAGCCTGCAGAGTACTGTCATACTATCCAGGTCTGTACCAAAACAATTTGAGCTTCTACTGTTAAAAATCCACCTTTCCAGAAATAAGTCTCTCACCGTTGCCGCTTGTTATAGACCCCCTTTAGCCCCCAGCTGTGCCCTGGATACCATATGTGAATTGATCGCCCCCCATCTATCTTCAGAGTTCGTACTGTTAGGTGACCTAAACTGGGACATGCTTAACACCCCGGCCGTCCTACAATCTAAGATAGATGCCCTCGATCTCACACAAATTATCAAGGAACCTACCAGGTACAACCCTAAATCCGTAACCATGGGCACCCTCTTAGATATCATCCTGACCAACTTGCCCTCTAAATACACCTCTGCTGTCTCCAACCAGGATCTCAGCGATCACTGCCTCATTGCCTGAGTGCGTAATGGGTCCACAGTCAAACGACCACCCCTCATCACTGTCAAACGCTCACAAAAACACTTCAGCGAGCAGGCCTTTCTAATCGACTTGGCCCGGGTATCCTGGAAGGATATTGACCTCATCCCATCAGTAGAGGATGCCTGGTTGCTCTTCAAAGGATGCCTGGTTGCTCTTCTGCTTTCCTCACCATCTTCAATAAAAAAAATGTAGAACTAAGAACAGATATAGCCCTTGGTTCACCCCAGACTTGACTGCCCTTGACCAGCACAAAAACATCCTGTGGCATTCTGCATTAGCATCGAATAGCCCCTGCGATATGCAACTTTTCAGGGAAGTCAGGAACCAATATACTCAGTCAGTTAAGAAAGCTAAGACTAGCTTTTTCAAACAGAAATTTGCATCCTGTAGCACTAATTCCAAAAAGATTTGGGACACTGTAAAGTCCATGGAGAATAAGAGCACCTCCTCCCAGCTGCCCACTGCACTGAGAATAGGAAACAGTGTCACCACCGATAAATTTACGATAATCAATATCGATTTCGTATCGTCTGAGATCCCCAAAGATTGGAAAGCTGCCTCGGTCTTCAAAGGGGGAGACACTCTAGACCCAAACTGTTATAAACCTATATCTATTCTGCCCTGCCTTTCTAAAATCTACGAAAGCCAAGTTAACAAACAGATCACCAACCATTTCGAATTCCACCGTACCTTCTCCACTATGCAATCTGGTTTCGAGCTGGTCACGGGTGCACCTCAGCCACACTCAAGGTCCTAAACGATATCATAACCACCATCGATAAAAGACAGTACTGTGCCTCTTCATTGACCTGGCCAAGGCTTTCGACTCTATCAGTCACTGCATTCTTATCGGCAGACTCAATAGCCTTGGCTTCTCAAATGACTGCCTCGCCTTGTTCACCATCTACTTCTCAGATAGAGTTCAGTGTGTCAAATTGGAAGGCCTGTTGTCCGGACTTCTGGCAGTCTCTATGGGGGTGCCACAGGGTTCAATTCTCGGGCCGACACTTTTCTCTTTATATATCAATGATGTCGCTCTTTCTGCTGGTGATTCTCTGATCCACCTCTACACAGACAACACCATTCTGTATACATCTGGCCCTTCTTTGGACACTGTGCTAACAAACCTCCAAACGAGTTTCAACGCCATACAACACTCCTTCCGTGGCCTCCAACTGCTTTTAAATGCTAGTAAAACTAAGTGCATGCTCTTCAACCGATTACCGAAATACTACCCACCACTGCAACCTGTATGCTCTCGTTGGCTGGCCCTCACTACATATTCGTCGCCAAACCCACTGGCTCCAGGTCATCTATAAGTCTTTGCTAGGTAAAGCCCCGCGTTATCTCAGCTCACTGGTCACCATAGCAACACCCAGGCTCCAGCACACACTCCAGCAAGTATATTTCACTGGTCATCCCCAAAGCCAACACTTCCTTTGGCCACCTTTCCTTACAGTTCTCTGCTGCCAATGACTGGAACGAATTGCAAAAATCACTGAAGCTGGAGTCTTATATCTCCCTCTCTAACTTTAAGCATCAGCTGTCAGAGCAGCTTACCCGATCACTGTACCTGTACACAGACAATCTGTAAATAGCACACCCAACTACCTCATCCCCAAATTATTACTTACCCTCTTGCTCTTTTGCACCCCAGTATCTCTACTTGCACATCATCATCTGCACATATATCACTCCAGTGTTAATGGTAAATTGTAATTATTTCGCCTCTATGGCCTATTTATTGCTTTACCTCCCTACTCTTCTACATTTGCACACACTGTACATATATTTTTCTATTGTGTTATTGACTGTATGTTTGTTTATGTGTAACTCTGTGTTGTTGTTTATTGTTGCACTGCTTTGCTTTATCTTGGCCAGGTCGCAGTTGTAAATGAGAGCTTGTTCTCAACTGGCCTACCTGGTTAAATAAAGGTGAAAATTTAAAAAATAAAATAAAAATGACCGGGCCTCTGTAAATTAGCATAGAATCCGCTTGATCCCCTCTGTTAAGATGCTTGGACCTTTAAACATTTTTTTCAGTGTAATTGTTAACAAGCACGACCCCCATAAATAAAATAATAATAAAAAACAGGTTCAGCCCCTAGTTCGACTGTGATCTGGCAGAGTTACTTCACCCGAAGAACACTATTTGACGAAAGGATCGGCACACAAATACTCAGGCTGACTGGCTGTTGTTCAGGCAAATGAGAAGTAGTGCATTCAGGCTGTACGAAAGGCCAAAGTCCATTACTTTATGGAGCAGTTCTCGCTCTCTGGGTCTAACCCAAAGAAGTTCTGGAAAACGGTGAAAGACCTGGAGAATAAACCTTCCCCCTCACAGCTGCCCATGTCCCTTAATGTGGATGATGTGGTTGTTACTGACAAGTAGCGAATGGCTGAGCTCTTTAATCATCACTTAATTAAGTCAGGATTCCTGTTTGACTCAGCCACGCCTCCTTTCCCGTCCAACACTTCCTCATCTCCCAGCCCTTCTAACGTGACTAGCCCTGATGCTCCTCCCTCTTTTTCCCCTTCCTCGCTACACAGCTTCTCCCTGCAGGCAATCACTAAGTCTGACGTGCTAAAGGAGCTCCTTAAACTTGGCCCCCAAAAAAACTGCTATCTTTATTGACTTGGCCAAAGCTTTCGATACAGTAGATCATTCCATTCTTGTGGGTCGGCTAAGGTATATTGGTGTCTCTGAGGGGTCTTTGGTCTGGTCTGCTAACTACCTCTTTCAAAGAGTGCAATATGTAGACAGAACATCTGCTGTTTCAGCCCCCAATGCTCAATCCCAGGCCCCACGCTCTTCTCAATTTACATCAACAACATACCTCAGGCAGTAGGCTCTTATCCACTTACAGTGCATTCGGAAAGAATTCAGACCCCTTTACTTTTTCCACATTTTGTTACGTTACAGCCATATCCTAAAATGGATTCAATAGTTTTCCCCCCCTCATCAATCTACACACAATATCCCATAATGACAAAGCAACATTTACGTACGTAATCAGACCCTTTACTCAGTACTTTGTTGAAGCACCTTTGGCAGCGATTACAGCCTCAAGTCTTCTTGGGTATGACGCTACAAACTTGGCACAACTGTATTTGCATAGTTTCTCCCATTCTTTTCTGCAGAGCCGCTCAAACTCTGTCTGATTGGTTTCATCAGACCAGATAATCTTGTTTGTCATGGTCTGAGAGTCCTTTAGGTGCATTTTGGCAAACTCCAAGTGGGCTGTCATTTTACTGAGGAGTGGCTTCTGTCTGACCACTCTACCATAAAGGCCTGATTGGTGGAGTGCTGCAGAGATGGTTGTCCTTCTGGAAGGTTCTTCCATCTCCACAGAGGAACTCTGGAGCCCTGTTAGAGTGACCATCGGTGACCTCCCTGACCAAGGCTCTTCTCCCCAATTGCTCAGGTTGGCCGGGCGGCCAGCTCTAGGAAGAGTCTTGGTGGTTCCAAACTTCTTTCATTTAAGAATGATGGAGGCCAGTGTGTTATTGGGGACCTTGGGGAAATTTTAATAGATTTGCAAAAATTTCTTAAAACACGTTTTTGCTTTGTCGTTATGGGGTATTGTGTGTAGATTGATCATGTAAAAAATGTATTTAATCAACTTTAGAATAAGTCTGTAATGTAACAAAGTGTGGAACAAAGGAAGGGGTCTGAATACTTTCCGAATGCACTGCATCCACTTATATGCAGATGATACAGTCTTATACTCAGCTGGCTCCTCCCCAGATTTTGTGTGTCATGCTCTCCAGCAAGCTTTCTCTGCCCTTAACCCTGTTCTGAACACCTCCAAAACAAAGGTTATGTGGTTCGGTAGGAAGAATGTCTTACTGTCACTGGTGGCTGCTTTTTGTTATGTTTTTTTTTTATCTCTACCATTTCACCCTTTGTGCTGTTGTTTGTGCTGTTACCATGTTGTGCTGCTGCCATGTTGTGTTGCTACCATGTTCTGTTGTTGTCATGTTTTGTGCTGCTACCATGTTGTGCTGCTGCCATGCTGTGTTGCTACCATGTTGTTGTCATGCTATGTTTTTGTCATGCTGTGTTGCTGCCATGTCGTGTTGTTGTCATGCTGTGTTGCTGCCATGTCGTGTTGTTGTCATGCTGTGTTGCTGCCATGTTGTGTTGTTGTTTTAGGTCATTTTATGTAGTGTTGTGGTGTCTCTTTTGTCGTGATGCATTTTGTCCACTCTTGCTAGGCCGTCATTGTAAATAAGAATTTGTTGTTAATTGACTTACCTGGTTAAATAAATGTTAAATATAAAATACCTGAGAAGGGATCATTATAATGCTGCCTGTTGTGTATTATTGACCCTAGTCCAAGAAGCCCAAAGCAGTCATCTCTATGAAGGACCTCAATGCCGTGTTCCAGCCGGAAAAGATAGGCCACCCCCACGGGCTGCAAATCTCCTACCTGGAGGAAGAACGTACCAGAAACCTGTTTGTTTACCATGACAACAGCCAGGTAATAACCTATGACAAAACTCAATTGAAATGTTGTCATGAAGACGTCTAGAGATTTGAAGACTTGGGGTCAAGTTTCTCTCTCCTACTTCTAGGAAATTGTGTCCTGTTTCAATGCGATTCGGGCCACCCGGTTTGCTTACCTCAAGAAAGTCGACCCTAATGCCAGGGACAGTGACGTGAGTACAAACTGTTTCAAAGTAGAAGTCTTGTATCGCCGTAATTAACATGATATGTCACAGGTGACGTCATCCTTTCAAGGACTCCCCTCTGTACAGATCTGTCTCCTTTCTATGTTTTTGTTTGTGCAGCTTGTACCTTTGATAACCAGAAGTAGCATTAAAGAAGGCTACATGGAGAAAACCGGTCCAACGGTTAGTAATCCATCAAATTCATTGAGCTTAGTGAAGTTTTAAAGTGATATACATCGAGAGCACCAGAAACTCAACTTGTATGATGGTCAGCCAGGGCTGATTCTGTGCCTTCTGTGTCTGTTCTTAGCAATGGGAGCCATTCAAGAAGAGATGGTTCATCTTAAACTTAACGGACAGAAAGCTGTCCTACTTCAAAACTTCACTGGTAATGACAACAGAGAATATGCATAAGCCATTTGTATTTGTGGAGAAGAATGTTGCAAAGTGTGTGTGTATGTCTGCGTGCGTGTCTGGCTGTGTCTATGTGTGTTTTGCTGTGTGTCCGTCTATAGGATGCCTTGGAACTGGGAGCTGTCTTCATCGGCACAGAGGGCCATGGCTACTCTGTGAGGGAGGGCCAGCCTAAGGGGAGCCGCAGCAGCAGGTGGAGGTTCGTGGTCACCTTGGAGACGCCAGACAGGCAGTTTGTCTTCCTGTGTGACCAGGAGGAGGACCAGAGGGAGTGGATAGAAGCCTTCAAACTAGTCATCTCCCAGCCTATGCTACCGCAGCACTACAACAGTAAGAAGACCATTCACTGTTCACCATGTTTACAATATACCAGCAGCATGAGACTTACGATTATTGTAAAAGTGGTCAATGACAGAAAATTATACTTTTGAGTAGCTGAAATAAGTTTCTTTTTTATTATTGAAAATGTGTCTTTATTTGTTATTTCAGCTGAGGCAAACATGAGAAGGATGAAAAAATGAATGGTGTGAAAACCTGAGGAAAGGAAAGCACGATTTACAGGAAGAAATGGCAATGTGTGGGGCTGCCTGTTTCAGAGAGCCCACCAGTGGCAGGCGGAGGCTTCTCACAAGAGGTGATCAGTGAACTCTTCAATGGAGTCATGTTTATCTGAAAATGAGGAGAGGCTAAATGAACTCAGGCTAAAGAGGCTAAACGAACTGAAGAGCTGCCAATGTGGACCAGCACTGGTAATCATTGCAAATCACCATTATCCAGGGCACCTTACAAACCTGTGACAGGGCTGCCTATTATGAGATGGGAACTGATGGCATTGTCGGGGACATTGGGAATGTAATATTTACTTTCTATTAACTACTGTGCATATACACTGAGTGTATAAAACGTTAAGGACACCTGCTCTTTCCATGACATAAACTGACCAGGTGAATCCAGGTGAAAGCTATGATCCCTTATTGATGGCACTTGTTAAATCCACTTCAATCAGTGTTGATGAAGGGGAGGAAACAAGTTAAATAAGGATTTGTAAGCCAATGGATTGTGTATGTGTGCCATTCAGAGGGTGAATGGGCAAGACAAAATATTGAAGTGCCTTTGAACAGGATATGGTAGTAGGTGCCAGGCGCACCAGTTTTTGTCAAGAACTGCAACGCTGCTGGGTTTTTCATGCTCAATAGTTTCACGTGTGTATCAAGAGTGGTCCACCACCTAAAAGACATCCAGCCAACTTGACACAGCTGTGGGATTGGAGTCAACATGGGCCATGTTGGGCCTGCATCCCTGACATCTTGTAGAGGCCATGACCCGATGAATTGAGACTGTTCTGAGGGGTGTTCCTAATATTTTGTACACTCATTGTAAATAGAAAGCGAGAGAGTGCGATACAATACTTTAATGTATCTATTAGAGTTCATTTTTTGTATAACACTGTTATTTTATAATACAGTGTTTTATTGTCTTTGTGTTGATTGCAGCCTACTGTTACTTGAATTATTTTGTATGTCCTGTCTGTGTCATTGTTGCATATGCCAATAGCACACACCAGGAAAAGTGAGTTAAGCATTATTTATGTTCAGATAGAGCACACCTTGTGGCTCAAGAGGATAAATATTCTTTAAGTTGGTATTATACCTGTGACACTGTGATAACTACAGTAGCCACTACTTTCTTTACGACAATGTATACATGTACAAAGAGGCTGTTGTGGAAATTCTTACACAGGGACACTCAGTCAGTCTTAATATGAATCATTGTTTATTGTCAGCGCACTGGAGAGGTTCCAACCAACTCAATGCACCATAGTACACATGTCAATCAGGAGCTCTACTGGGGCAGTCCCAGCAGTTGTCTTATATACGGCTATACACATATAACATAATTCATTCATCATTACCGTTTCATTCATGTGACCGACCAATACTGGTTCACATGTGACAGAACAATACCTCAAAAACAAGGTCAGGACATACTGCCAAAACAAGGTCAGGGCATACTGCCAAATTGCAGCTACTGATAGTGAGGATTCATTCAGTCAGCCTCTTGCATGAACACAGAAATTGGTTTATAGAACAGCACATAAATAGAACACAGAAATTAGTTATAAGAAAAGCACTAACATTAAAATTGCCATTACAAAGACAGTCCCCACATTTGCCAGGATGTTAAGGATGTTGCTCTGGGTGGTCAGTCCACAAGAGCAACAGAACAGCCACCAACTCCCTGAGACAAATCAAATGCTCCTTTAGACCTGCATCTGGTGGTGTCTCACAGAGACTGGAGAACAGCCAGCAACATTGCCCCCACACCACTCTCCACCACTTTTCTCCCAGGAACTGCATGCAGATACACTGAGCTATGCCCAAACCGTACACAGTCAAAGAGGCCCAGGCCTGAGACACTCCTGCCCCCCATGGAAGCCCCAACCCTGCAACAGGAGTCACACCAAGGCCTCGTGTGCACACCCAGAATGCAGCACTGGCAGCCACTCCAGTCCTCTGTAGCAGCTCCACTCTTTTGGTGGGAGCTTCATCCTGGTGGACTGAGCTCTGCCAACACTGCTCTCCCAGTTCCCGGCCCAGCCCCTGCATCCAGTGACTTGAGGGACGTCTGCCAAATGCTCAGTTTGTTCTGCTCTCACGTGGTTGCCAGAGGCCTTGGCAAAGTCTCAGCTCAATCAACAAATAGCTGCAGATGACCCTATGCCTGTTAGCTCTTATGGGAATAAGATGAATATGCCCTCTGACTTTAAATCTCGTAGGGGGCTTTGGCTAATGCACCTAAATGTGCGAAGTATAATTTCAAAAATGGACACAATTGACATTTGAGTACAAGACTAGTGTCCTGGCATTCTGGTTCTCTCGGAAACATGGTTAAATGGTTTTGTCTCTGATAAAGACATTGAAGTAAATTATTATAATGTATGTAGATGTGACAGATTACAGAAAGGGGGAGGAGTGGCCATATATGTAAAATCTAACTCAAGGTGTCATAAGATAAAATGTACCCCCCCAACATTAAAAATATTTTCATGTCCCACCCCTTTTACTGTAAAATACATTTAACACCCTCCCCCATCATAGTATGAACTAAAAATAATGTTAATGACCATAAGTAACAATAACTGTAGTCACCCCTTGTTCATAAATGTTGATATTGACTTTGCCCCTTCAGAATACTTTTGTAGCACAGTTGATACCATGCAGGGTTACTAGGACTGACCCCATTTTGGTCGACTGAGATTTCTCGGGGTTGAGAAGTCTCAAATATGCAGTACCAGTCAAAAGTTTGGACACACCTACTCATTCAAGGGTTGTTATTTTTATTTTTTTACATTGTAGAATAATAAGACATCAAAACTATGAAATAACACATATGGAATCATGTAGTAACCAAAATAGTGTTAAACAAATCTAAATATATTTTAGCATTTAGATTCTTCAAAGTAGCCACCCTTTGCCTTGATGACAGCTTTGCACATTCTTGGCATTCTCTCAACCAGCTTCACCGTGAATGCTTTTCCAACAGTCTTGAAAGAATTCCCACATATGCTGAGCACTTGTTGGCTGCTTTTCCTTCGTGCTGCGGTCCAACTCATTCCAAACCATCTCGATTGGGTTGAGGTTGGGTGATTGTGGAGGCCAGGTCATCTGACGCAGCACTCAATTCGACCATGAAGGCCTGATTCACTCAGTCTCATCTGAACAGTTGAGGTTGAGATGTTTCTGTTACTTGAACTCTGTGAAGCATTTATTTGGGCTGCAATCTGAGGTGCAGTTATTATAATGAACGTATCCTTTCCAGCAGAGGTAGCTCTGGGTCTTCCTGTCCTGTGGCAGTCCTCATGAAAGCCAGTTTCATCATAGCGCTTGATGGTTTTTGCGACTGCCCTTGAAGAAACTTTCAAAGTTCTTGAATTTTTCCAGATTGACTGAGCTTCTTGTCTTAAAGTAATGATGGACTGTCATTTCTTTTTGCTTATTTGAGCTGTTCTTGCCATAATATGGACTTGATCTTTTACCAAATAGGGCTATCAAGTGTATACCCACCCTACCTTGTCACAACACAACTGATTGGCTCAAATGCATTGAGAAGGAAAGAAATTCCACAAATTAACTTTTACAAAAGGCACAACTGTTAATGTAAATGCATTCCAGGCGACTACCTCATGAAGCTGGTTGAGAGAATGGCAAGACTGTGGAAAGCTGTCATCAAGGCAAATGGTGGCTACTTTGAAGAATCTCAAATATAAAATATATTTTGATTTGTTTAACACTTTTTTGGTTAATACATGATTTGTGTTATTTTATAGTTTTGATGTCTTCAATATTATTCTACAATGTATAACATTGTAAAAATAAAGAAAAACCCTTGAATGAGTAGGTGTCCAAACATTTGACTGGTACTGTATTTCTTTTCAAGGTACACAAGACACCCATGTGATTCGCGCCTGTCTCAGTGGACTAATCAAAGTCGGAAGTTTACATACACTTTAGCAAAATACATTTAAACTAAGTATTTCACAATTCCTGACATTTAATCCCAGTAAAAATTCCCTGTCTTAGGTCAGTTAGGATCACCACTTTATTTTAAGAATGTGAAATGTCAGAATAATGGTAGAGAGAATGATTTATTTCAGCTTTTATTTCTTTCATCACATTCCAAGTGGGTCAGAAGTTAACATACACTCAATTAGTATTTGGTAGCATTGCCTTTAAATTGTTTAACTTGGGTCAAACGTTTTGGGTAGCCTTCCACAAGCTTCCCACAATAAGTTGGGTGAATTTTGGCCCATTCCTCCTGGCAGAGCTGGTGTAACTGAGTCAGGTTTGTAGGCCTCCTTGCTCGCACACGCTTTTTCAGTTCTGCCCACACATTTTCTATGGGATTAAGGTCAGGGCTTTGTGATGGCCACTCCAATACCTTGACTTTGTTGTCCTTAAGCCATTTTGCCACAACTTTGGGTGTATGCTTGGGGTCATTGTCCATTTGGAAGACCCATTTGCGACCAAGCTTTAACTTCCTGACTGATGTCTTGAGATGTTGCTTCAATATATCCAAATAATTTTCCTGCCTTATGATGCCATCTATTTTGTGAAGTGCACCAGTCCCTCCTGCAGCAAAGCACCCCCACAACATGATGCTGCCACCCCTGTGCTTCACGGTTGGGATGGTGTTCTTCGGCTTGAAAGCCTCCCCCTTTTTCCTCCAAACATAAACATGGTCATTATGGCCAAACAGTTCTATTTTTGTTTCATCAGACCAGAGGACATTCCTCCAAAAAGTACGATCTTTATCCCCATGTGCAGTTGCAAACTTGCTGAGCGGCCTTTCAGGTTATGTCGATATAGGACTCGTTTTACTGTGGATATAGATACTTTTGTACCTGTTTCCTCCAACATCTTCACAAGGTCCTTTGCTGTTGTTCTGGGATTGATTTGCACTTTTCGCACCAAAGTACGTTCATCTCTAGGAGACAGAACGCTTCTCCTTCCTGAGCGGTATGACGGCTGCGTGGTCCCATGGTGTTTATACTTGCGTACTATTGTTTGTACAGATGAACGTGGTACCTTCAGGCGTTTGGAAATTGCTCCCAAGGATGAACCAGACTTGTGGAGGTCTTGGCTGATTTCTTTTGATTTTCCCATGATGTCGAGCAAAGAGGCACTGAGTTTGAAGGTAGGCCTTGAAATACATCCACAAATACACCTCCAATTGACTCAAATTATGTCAATTAGGCTATCAGAATCTTCTAAAGCCATTTACATCATTTTCTTGAATTTTCCAAGCTGTTCAAATGAACAGTCAACTTAGTGTATGTCAACTTCTGACCCACTGGAATTGTGATACAGTGATTTATAAGTGAAATAATCTGTCTGTAAACAATTGTTGGAAAAATGACGTGTCATGCACAAAGTAGATGTCCTAACCGACTTGCCAAAACTATAGTTTGTTAACAAGAAATTTGTGGAGTGGTTGAAAAACGAGTTTTAATGACTCCAACCTAAGTGTATGTAAACTTCCGACTTCAACTGTATGTGCTACGGAAATTGTATATGGTTATAATATGTAAGAACAATGGTGCAACTAAGGTTGCAAAATTCCTGGAACTTTCAATAAAGTTCCCTGTTTTTTCTGAAATCCCGTTTGGAGGATTATCGTTAAATGAAATTAAATATGGAGGACATCCAGGTGGTTGAGAGCCTCACTGCTGACGTCACCCACAACGATGCTTCTGTTTCTCCTCATCTCCTTTCTTCATCCTTCTTCACACTCCAACACCCCCATCCCAACCTGACCTCCCCCCACCCCAAACCAATCTATTTTGGTCTTCAGTAAACTTTTATTGCATTTCATTTTAATGAATCTTCATTGTAACCACAATTTAATTATGTCTAATGAGGGTCACTTTCATAGTCACTTTACAGATATAGAATTATCCTCAAATGTCATAGAATTCAACCACAAATGCGGGGGTTTAGCAGTTCAACTTCAGTACTAGTCAATAAATCACTGATTGACTTTCAACTCAGAAGTGAGACAACCAAGGCAACGAAGCCAGCAGGGGGGAAACTGTGACATTGACATCAAGGAAAATGTACAATGATGGCAATATTGTGAAGGGGAAAGTGAACATAAAGTGAACACTGTGCCAAATGTGTAAGACCACTGATTACCTTAAAGGTCCAATGTAAGACCACTCTGATTACCTTAAAGGTCCAATGCAGCCGTTTTTATCACAATATCAAATAATTTCTGATAACAATTATGTACCTTACTATGATTGTTTTCAATTAAAATGGTCAAAAAGAAACATAAAAATCAAGCAACAATTATGCTAGGAGTGGCCTGAATGGGAGAGGAAAACTGAAAACTACCTGTTATTGGCAGAGAGGTTTGGAACTCTTTCGTATTGGTCTATTAACTAATTTACCGCTTGGTGACATCACCAGCCAGGCCAAAACTCATCCCACCAAAATAGGCAGAAATTTCAGGCGGTCTTTTAAAACAGCTCTTACACTTAAGGGGCATTATTATAATTTTCACAATTGCACAATATTACTCCAACCATTTAGTGTGGAAATATATATAAAACATTTAAATCACGTTTTTGACTGCACTGAACCTTTAAAGCAAAAAAGGAGGCTGATCTGCACATCTTACACTTGAGAATACCAGGTTGGGCAGAAAATCAGCCATCATTCATCCATATATTTATATGTACATACTCGTATTCATTCCTTTACTCTTGTGTGTGTGTATAAGGTAGTTGTTGTGAATTTGTTAGATTACTTGTTAGATACTACTGCATGGTCGGAACTAGAAGCACAAGCATTTCGCTACACTCACATTAACATCTGCTAACCATGTGTATGTGACAAGTAAAATTTGATTTGATTTGAAATAATTCAGGTGGCAATGCAACCATGCTTTCAGTAGGAGAGACATGTCTGGTTATAGACAGTTTTGAGGTGAGTGAATATATTAACCAGAAAGATGACAGTCTTGGAAAGTGTCTAACTTTTTAACAATTATAATACAACCAACAGACGTTATACACGACAAGCCTACAGTTGCATTCCTTGACATATTCTCATTAAACCTCTCTCTCAGCAATGAGCATCAGCCTCAAGACACACACACGGTATTTCCCTGCTTTCAAACACACACACAGAAAGAGAGAGATAATTAATTAGGTGTTGTTTATTAATTAGGTATATGTATTTTTTTCTTCAAGAGGGAAAATCCCGTTCAGGAAATTTGCAATCTGCCTTACTGTACTTTCGGTTTCAATTCAGGCATTCCAGCCTACACATCGAACCGCAATGGCGTTACTACTTGAAGAACTTCTCACAGATATAGGAAAATGTCTCACATGTTCAATATGCTTTGACATTTTCACTGATCCAGTGACTTTAACTTGTGGCCACAGTTATTGTATGAAATGTTTAGAGGATTATCTACGTGAAAAAGCGAAGACAAACAAGGATTGTCCCGATTGTAGAGGAAAAATTCGACCAGGTTTTAAACTGCATAAAAATGTTACACTTTGTAACATCGTGAATGTTCATTACGACCATAAACGTTTTGTTTCCACTGAAGAATTTACAAAAGGACATGAAATGGAAACGGTAAGTAATTATTTTATTTTTCGCTTATTGACTCCTGTCACGATCAACGTCGCTA
This sequence comes from Brachymystax lenok tsinlingensis, assembly GCA_030435695.1. Classification (NCBI taxonomy): domain Eukaryota; kingdom Metazoa; phylum Chordata; class Actinopteri; order Salmoniformes; family Salmonidae; genus Brachymystax; species Brachymystax lenok. The sequence goes on along the minus strand of CM059812.1, from coordinate 20,091,516 downwards.
CATAATAACACGGAATTTTAAATAGGAATAAATCAGGTTGGAGGATTAACATTTTTTATTTTTTTACCATAAACAAGTGCACAACTGTAAATAACTTTATAGTAGTTATCAAATAGTAGAAATAGTTTAATTGTATTATATGATATTACATTATATAATTGTCAGGATTTCAAAGAGGATAAAGCTGAAAAATGTGTGGCCTCACACTCACAACAGACTGATATCAACAGACCATCTGAGCTGGGAAGTACTATTCAACAGCAACAGGTAAACTTTCCAGTTACAGTATTTACAGTGGGCTACAACTTCCTCCTGAGTGGGTTTTCTTTTTTAAAGATTATATTTTTTAAAGATCATATTTTTTAAAGATAGTTTTCATGCTCCTGTGTTGTGTTATCTTGTCATATAGATGGAGGCCCCTGTTGTTATAAATGACACAAGCTCAGAAGGGACAGATGACAGGTGTCCTGATGTCCCAGCCTCCCATGATGGTCGGGTTCAGGAGTTGCCCATCTCCCCTCCCTCAAATGACAGACACAGGGCTGAAGGTAGGCTGTAGAATTTGTCCTATTCTTGAGTCTCATTTGAATATTACTCCTTATAATGTACTGAATACTGTAAATATAATGTGCTGTTTTCACCAATCAACCACTAGATGGGGTAGCCTATATACAGTATAGCCATTCAACGACATCTGTGTCATTAGAGTACATCAGATACCAGTGGTGTAATGTACTTGAATAAAAACACTTTAAAGTACTACTTAAGTAGTTTTGGGGGGTATCTGTACTTAACTTTTAATATTTTGGACAACTTTTACTTTTACTTCACTACGCTCCTAAATAATATAATGTACTTTTTACTCCATACATTTTCCCTGACACCCAAAAGTACTGGTTACCTTTTGAATGCTTAGCAGGACAGGAAATGGTCCAATTCACACACTTATCAAGAAAACAATCCAGGTCAATCCTCCAGCCTCTGATCTGGTGGACTCACTAAACACAAATACTTTGTTTGTAAATGATGTTAGAGTGTGCCCCTGGCTATCCGTAATATAAAAAACAAAAAAATAGTGCTGTCTAGTTGGCTTAATATAAATAATTTGACAAGATTTATACTTTTACTTTTAATACTTAAGTATATTTTAGCAATTACTATTAATTTTGATACATAAGTATATTTAAAACCAAATACTCAAGTAGTATTTTACTGGGTGACTTTCACTTTTACTTCAGTCATTTTCTATTAAAGGAAAACTCCACCCAAAAACAATATTTTGGTATTTGCAAAATGCATCATACAGGGATGATTTCTGTATTTGCTGACAAGCAAAACATTGTGGGACTTTGTCAACAATGAACTAATGAAACAAATACCAAAATATAGTTTATGGGTGGAATTTTCCTTTAAGGTATCTTTACTTTTACTCAAGTATGACAGTTAGGCACTTTTTTTCCATCATGGTCATATACAGTAGGCTAAGAAACGTTTGTACATTCATCTAATGACTTTTTTGTCCATATCTGGCCATGTCTGTCAGCAGGCTTCGCCCCTCCACCCCATCCCCTGCCTGGGGCCAGCTTCTCCTGGCTCACCTTCAACCCAGCCCAGGGCCACAGGGGCCTGACTTTCCTACCCAAAGAGCACAGAGTGGTGACCAAGAGGACGTACTCCGCATGCCACGACGGCCGCTTCGACATCAGCCAGTGGATGGCGGAGCAGGAGTTCAGTGAAGGCTGCCACTATTGGGACGTGGATACGTCAGCGAGCGTGGGCTGGGCTGTCGGGGGTTTCCTACCCCAGCATCGGCCGCAGCGATAAGCTGGGTCGCACAGCTAACTCCTGGTGCCTGGAGTGGAGCAGGGACACGCTGTGCTACTGGCACGATAACATAAAGGAGTTTATCAAACATGGCTGCCCCGCAATCGTTAGACTGGCTCTGGATGTGACGAATGGGACCTTGTCGTTTTATAGCCTGTCTGACAGTCAGACTCTGCTGCATTGTGTGGAGGAGGGATTCACAGAGCCAGTGAGGCCAGTGTTCTGGCTGTTTGGGCTGGAGCTAAACAATGCTCTGTCCTTTCCTCCTTGGGTGTCATAAGGTGATGTGAGGATGGGGACAACATAAAGAGTTGTCTGTTTACGAATGAGATAAATAAAATAAAATATTTAGTAATGAATATATTTAGCTCAATATTCCTATTGGAGGTCAAAATAAAATGACAATCACCTATATTTTTTTATGTTGGTTTTTTATTTCACCCGAAGACTGTATGGGGTTTTGCGTTGTTATAGTAGCTGTACAATATTTGTCCCCTCGCGCGCCTCGTTGGAGGCAGGTCGTAACGTCAGGTTCAGGCTAGCTTGCGCGGTCGTAACATTCAAGTTTGTGTGCAGACGAATGACTGTAATAATATCAATGTCGACAGTAGCAGCTACAGCAGATAACATGTATGTCTGAGAGGTTAACTCTTTCAAAGGATCCGTTCGGTAATATCATTCAGTGCAGGGCACTGGGAAAATGCAAACGTAAGTCAGGCCAGATAGCTGAACGCTGGCTGGCTGTATTCAACCACACGAGAGCATAAATGATTTCATGAACGAATTTGCAGATTTGGATTTCAACAGTGGTGAAGATGCGGAAGGACGTCAGAATATTACTGGTGGGAGAGCGTAAGTGGATTTGTTTTGGTCTACTCTGTAGTTCTGTATTACTGTCGAGCTCAAACCTGCATGCATGACAGCCAGTTGGAGGAGCGCGTGATGCTGATGAAAGGACTCGGGAGGAATAACGTTATCTAGCTAGCTAGCTGTGTTCCGCTAGGTTGATCCAGTTTTATAGCTAACGTTACACTACCACATACACCATGATGTTAACTACACTACACACTACTCAGCTAGTAGTGTCATAACATAGCTATCTAGCTAGTATCCTAAACAATTTGATGTTTAGATCCAAGTGACATTGGCTATTTACCATCTGCTTTTGATGTTGACTAACTGCCTGTCCACATGCCTGTTTGTCATGAATGCATGGATTGCCTTTGATATCTAAGCAATTTGCTCTAGCTAAATGTCAGCTTTAGTTAATGTGTTCAAAACATTCACTATGACTCACCTAGGCAGCACCTGTCTACAAAAGTATGTGGACACCCCTTCAAATTAGTGGATTTGGCTATTTCAGCCACACCCTTTGCTGACAAGCACACAGCCATACAATCTCCATAGACAAACATTGGCAGTAGAATGGCCTATTCTGAAGAGCTCAGTGACTTTCAACGTGACACTGTCATAGGATGCCATCTTTCCAACAAGTCAGTTCGTAAAATTGCTGCCTTGCTAAAGCTGCTCTGGTCAACTGTAAGTGCTGTTATTGGGAAGTGGAAACATCTAGGAGCAACAACGGCTCAGCCTCAAAGTGGTAGGCCACACAAGCTCTCAGAACGGGACCGCCGAGTTCCAAACTGCCTCTGCAAGCAACGTCAGCACAAGAACTGTTCGTCGGGAGCTTCAGGAAATGGGTTTCCATGGCCGAGCAGCCGCACACAAGCCTAAGATCACCATGCGCAATGCCAAGCGGCGACTGGACTGGTGTAAAGCTCGCCACCATTGGACTATGGAGCAGTGGAAACGCGTTCTCTGGAGTGATAAATCACCACCTGGCAGTCCGACGGTCAAATCTGGGTGGTGCCAACTGTAAAGTTTGGTGGGGGAGGAATAATGGTCTGGGGCTGTTTTTATGGTTCGGGCTAGGCCCCTTAGTTCCAGTGAAGGGAAATCTTAACACTACAGCATAAAATGACATTCTAGACCTGGCCTGGGCAATTATTTTCCGTGGAGGGCCACATTAGAATATATTTTTGCCATCACGTGCCAGAATCATATTACAGGATTATACATCATGTGTATGACTGTGTTGACAGATATATCTACTGTAAATCACGTCCAGATATGCTACTTATTTTACTTTTTTAACATGCACAGAAATAAACCACATTCATGTTCTCCTTTTTGGTAGGTATTTTCATTAATTAAACATGCAATGAACTACACGGAGGGAAAAGTACACTGTGCATTCAGCACCACGGACAGAACTCTTGTTAACGGGTATGCACAAAAACACAAGAAAGAGCGAGAGCTCAACATTACATTTAAACTACTCAGTCAGTGTGAGGAGTGAAGTCTCTGATGGGCATTGACTAGAGCAGTGAAGTCAGGTATAGTTTCTGACGTCGCTTTGCGCAGGATTGCTGAGAGTTAAGAGATTATCTGTGCCTTGACTTGTTATATTTCATCACTGAAAATGTCTGTTCACATACATAGGTTGACCCAAACAGTACAAACACCTTCTGAGCATGACTCCTAATCTTTGGAAGGTTTTGTTCATCGAGAGATGCATAGAACCTCGTCAGTGACATTGTTCTGAAATAGTTCTCCAATCACTGCATCAGACTGAAGATCAATAAGCTCAAGTTGTAGGTCAGTGGGAGCGTTATCCACATTCAAGGTGAAAGGAGAGGAAACCAACAGCAAGTTATTTTCCAACACTTTGAAATCCTCAAAAACGACGAGAACTCACCGTTCAAAGCACGCAGCAGGGATGTATACTTCTCCCGCTGGTGAACTGATAGGGAACAGACTAGTAGTGTCGGAAGGTGGGTGAGATTGTTGGCTTCTATTTGGCGGGTCAGGAGGAGTAATTTTCCCTTGAAGGCTTTGACAAGGTTGTACATCTAATGTGCAAAAAGACCAAAAAACACCCTACATTCATTGTCTACTTTACTTTTCTTTGAAAAAACAAATTTTTGCGCAATTTCTAGTTAGCTACAGTTTGTAACTGTGACATGTGTCAGCCTGTCAGTCACTGTCTGTCCTCGTGCAGTTGTTATTTATACGTGCCTTCAAAATAAATGTCCCACGAGCGGTGGGAGTTAAATCATTACACAAAGGCAAGTATTCATTGGGCTTTTAATTTGAATAACAAATACGTTTTTCAAAACTTTTACTATCGCAAATTCTTTGATCTGAGCATGATTCCGCTTCCAACTTTGTGGCAACAGTTTGGGAAAGGCCCTTTCCTGTTTTAGCATGACAATGCCCCTGTGCACAAAGCGAGGTCCATACAGAAATGGTTTGTCGAGACCTGTGTGGAAGAACTTATCTGGCCTGTGCAGATCCCTGACCTCAACCGCATCGAACACTAATTCGCTTGTGGCTGAATAGAAGCAAGTCCCCCGCAGCATTGTTCCAACATCTAGAAAGCCTTCCCAGAAGAGTGGAGGCTGTTATGGCAGCATCAGGGGGGAGCAATTCCGTATTAAATACCTATGATTTTGGAATGAGATGTTCGACAAGCAGGTGTCCACATACTTTTGCCATGTGTATGATTCTCTCTAATAACAGAGTTTCTTATACAGTGTCTTCGGAAAGTATTACGACCCCTTGACTTTTTCCACTTTTTGTTAGGTTACAGCCTTATTGTAAAATGGATTAAATAAAAAATCCTAAGCAATCTCCACACAATACCCTATAATGACAAAACGAAAAAAGGTTTTTGGAAATGTTTGCAAATGTATTAAAAAATTAAAAACATACCTTATTTACATAAGTATTCAGACCCTTTGCTATGAAATTGAACTCAGGTGCATCCTGTTTCCATTGATTATGGAATGGAGATGTTGAGATGTTTCAACAACTTGATTGGAGTCCGCCTGTGTTTTTAAATTAAATTGATTGGACATGAAGGTACACACCCGTCTATACACCACAGTTTACAGAGCATGTCAGAGCAAAAACCAAGCTTTGTGGTCAAAGGAATTATCCGTAGAGCTCTGAGACAGGATTGTGTTGAGGCACAGATCTGGGGAAGGGTACCAAAACATTTCTGCAGCATTGAAGGTACCAAAGAACACCGTGGCCACCAAGACTCTTCCTAGAGCTCACCACCCGGCCAAGCTGATCAATCGGGGGAGAAGGGCCTTGGTTAGGGAGGTGACCAAGAACCCGATGGTCACTCTGACAGAACTCCAGAGGTCCTCTGTGGAGATGGTTGTCCTTCTGGAAGGTTTTCACATCACTGCAGCACTCTACCAATTAGGCCTTTATGGTAGAGTGGCCAGATGGAAGCCACTCCTCAGTAAAAGGGCACATGACAGCCTGCTTGGAGTTTGCCAAAATGAAACCTAAAGACTCTCAGACCATGAGAAACAAGCTTCTCTGGTGTGATGAAACTCTTTAGCCTGAATGCCAAGCGTCACGTCTGGAGGAAACCTGGCACCATCCCTACGGTGAAGCATGGTGGTGGAAGTATCATGCTGTGGGGATGTTTTTCAGCGGCAGGGACTGGGAGGTTAGTCAGGATCGAGGCAAAGATGACTGGGGCAAAGTACAAGAGATCCTTGATGAAAACCTGCTCCAGAGCGCTCAGGACCTCCGACTGGGGCTAAGGTTTACCTTCCAATAGGACAACGACCCTAAGCACACAGCCAAGACAACGCAGGAGTGGCTTCGGGACAAGTCTCAATGTCCTTGAGTGACCCAGCCAGGGCCCGGACTTGAACCCGATCGAACATCTCTGGAGAGACCTGAAAATAGCTGTGCAGCAACACTCCCCATCCAACCTGACAGAGCTTGAGAGAATCTGCAGAGAAGAATGGGAGAAACTCCCCAAATACAGGTGTTCCAAGATTGTAGCGTCATACCCAAGAAGACTCAAGGCTGTAATCGCTGCTAAAGGTGCTTCAACAAAGTACTGAGTAAAGAGTCTGAATACTTACAGTTGAAGTCGGAAGTTTACATACACCTTGGCCAAATACATTTAAACTCAGTTTTTCACAATTCCTGACATTTAATCCTAGTAAAAATGCCCTGTCTTAGGTCAGTTTGGATCACCACTTTATTTTAAGAATGTGAAATGTCAGAATAATGGTAGAATGATTTATTTCAGCTTTTATTTCTTTCATCACATTCCCAGTGGGTCAGAAGTTTACATACACTCAATTAGTATTTGGTAGCATTGCCTTTAAATTGTTTAACTTGGGTCAAACATTTCGGGTAGCCTTCCACAAGCTTCCCACAATAAGTTGGGTGAATTTTGGCCCATTCCTCCTGGCAGAGCTGGTGTAACTGAGTAAGGTTTGTAGGCCTCCTTGCTCGCACACGCTTTTTCAGTTCTGTCAACACATTTTCTATTGGATTGAGGTCAGGGCTATGTGATGGCCACTCCAATACCTTGACTTTGTTGTCCTTAAGCCATTTTGCCACAACTTTGGAAGTATGCTTGGGGTCATTGTCCATTTGGAAGGCCCATTTGCGACCAAGCTTTAACTTCCTGACTGATGTCTTGAGATGTTGCTTCAATATATCCACACAATTTTCCATCAAATCTTATTTGTCACATACACATGGTTAGCAGATGTTAATGTGTAGCGAAATGCTTGTGCTTCTAGTTCCGACTATGCAGTAGTATCTAACAAGTAATCTAACAATTTCACAACAACTACCTTATACACACAAGTGTAAAGGAATGAATACGAGTATGTACATATAAATATATGGATGAGCGATGGCTGATCGGCCTAGGCAAGATGCAGTAGATGGTATGGAGTACAGTATATACATATGAGATGAGTAATGTAGGATAAGTAAACATATAAATGGCATCGTTTAAAGTGGCTAGTGATACATTTATTTCATCCAATTATAATTATTAAAGTGGCTAGAGATTTGAGTCGATGGCCGAACGGCATAGGCAAGATTCAGTAGATGGTTTAGAGTACAGTGTATACATTTGATGTGAGTAATGTCGGATATGTAAACATTATATACAAAATTGTTTAAAGTGGCAAGTGATACATTTGTTACATCCAATTCCTATTATTTAAAGTGGCTAGAGATTTAAGTCAGTATGTTGGCAGCAGCCACTCAATGTTAGTGATTGCTATTTAACAGTCTGATGGCCTTGAGGTAGAAGCTGTTTTTCAGTCTCGGTCCCAGCTTTGATGCACCTGTACTGACCTCGCCTTCTGGATGATAGCGGGGTGAACAGGCAGTGGCTCGGGTGGTTGTTGTCCTTTGATCTTTTTGGCCTTCCTGTGACATCGGGTGGTGTAGGTGTCCTGAAGGGCAGGTAGTTTACCCCCGATGATGCGTTGTGCATTCCTCACTACCCTCTGGAGAGCCTTACGGTTGTGGGCGGAGCAGTTGCCATACCCGGCAGTGATACAGCCCGACAGGATGCTCTCGATTGTGCATCTGTAGAAGTTTGTGAGTGATTTTGGTGACAAGCCAAATTTCGTCAGCCTCCTGAGGTTGTAGAGGCGCTGTTGCACCTTCTTCACCACGCTGTCTGTGTGGGTGGACCATTTCAGTTTGTCTGGGATGTGTACGGCGAGGAACTTAAAACTTTCCACCTTCTCCACTACTGTCCCGTTGATGTGGATAGGGGGGTGCTCCCTCCTGTTTCTTGAAGTCCACGATCATCTCCTTTGTTTTGTTGACGTTGAGTGAGAGGTTATTTTCCTGACACCACACTCCGAGGGCCCTCACCTCCTCCCTGTAGGCCGTCTCGTTGTTGTTGGTAATCAAGCCTACCACTGTAGTGTCGTCAGCAAACTTGATGATTGAGTTGGATGCGTGCTTGGCCACGCAGTCATGGGTAAACAGGGAGTACAGGAGAGGGCTGAGAACGCACCCTTGTGGGGCCCCAGTGTTGAGGATCAGCAGAGTGGAGATGTTGTTTCCTACCCTCACCACCTTGGGCCGGCCCGTCAGGAAGTCCAGGACCCAATTGCACAGGGCTGGGTCGAGACCTAGGGTCTCGAGCTTAATGACGAGCTTGGAGGGTACTATGGTGTTAAAGGCTGAGCTGTAGTCGATGAACAGCATTCTTACATAGGTATTCCTTTTGTCCAGATGGGTTAGGGCAGTATGCAGTGTGATTGCGATTGCGCTGCCTGTGGACCTATTGGGACGGTAAGCAAATTGGAGTGGGTCCAGGGTGTCTGGCAGGATGGAGGTGATATGATCCTTGACTAGTCTCTCAAAGCACTTCATGATTACAGAAGTGAGTGCTACAGGGCGATAGTCATTTAGCTCAGTTACCTTAGATTTCTTGGGAACAGGAACAATGATGGCCCTCTTGAAGCATGTGGGAACAGCAGACTGGGATAGGGACTGATTGAATATGTCCGTAAACACACCAGCCAGCTGGTCTGCGCATGCTCTGAGGACACGGCCAGGGATGCCATCTGGGCCAGCAGCCTTGCCAGGGTTAACACATTTAAATGTTTTACTCACATTGGCTGCGGTGAAGGAGAGCCCGCAGGTTTTGGTAGCGGGCCGTGTCGGTGGCACTGTATTGTCCTCAAAGCGAGCAAAGAAGTTGTTTAGTTTGTCTGGGAGCAGGACCTCGGGGCTGGTTTTCTTTTTGTGGTCCGTGATTGACTGTAGACCCTGCCACATTCCTCTCGTCTCTGAGCCGTTGAATTGTAACTCTACTTTGTCTCTATATTGACGCTTAGCTTGTTTGATTGCCTTGCGGAGGGAATAGCTACACTGTTTGTATTCAGTCATGTTTCCAGGCGCCTTACCCTGGTTAACTTCTTAGGGAGCGGTTCCCGAGGTGACGGTTTTGGAGAGTCTGGCGTGCCCAAAGTAAAATGTTTCCCACTCAGGCCCAGAAAATAGGATATGCACATAATTAGTACTATTGGATAGGAAACACTCTGAGGTTTCTAAAAGTGTTAACATTATGTCTGTGAGTGTAACAGAACAGAAATAGCAGGCGAAAACCCGAGAAAAATCTATCAGGAATTACTGTTTTTTGTCACATTGGCTCTGTTTGACAGTCTCCCTATTGAGTTCTATGGCAAGCAGCTCCGAGATTTCAGTACCTATGGCTTTCACTAGATGTCAACAGTCTATATATAAAGATTGGAGGAAGCAGGAAGAATAGGTACAGGAAATGGCCATGGTAGCTCAGATGTCAACAAGTTTTCTCGTGCGGGAGTCTGGCTGCGCGCCCCACTTTATTTTACTTATATAACGTTTAGGTGACCATCCGAGTGAAATATTATCGCTCATATTCATAAAAGGATAGCTAAGGATGCATTTTAACTGGTATTTCATTTGTTTAGGAAAAGTTTATAGGTATATTTGAACGCGTTCTCTTCACGTTTCAATGGGCGATTCGACGTTGGATTTTCTGAACAACGCACCAACCAAACTGAGATGTATGGATATAATAAATGTTGTGCTTTCACTGTAAAGCCTTTTTGAAATCTGACATTGCTGTGATATTGCCAAGAAGCAGAGCTTTTGATGACTATGCAACACTTGTATATTGATGAATGTTTAATAATTCAACTTTTGGATTTTGAATTTGGCGCCTTGCATTTTCACTAGCGCCCCACCACTCCCTAAGCAGTGGTTCGCGCTTTCAGTTTTGCGCGAATGCTGCCGTCAATCCACGGTTTCTGGTTGGGGAAGGTTTTAATAGTTGCTCTGGGTACATCACCGATGCACTTGCTAATAAACTCGCTCACCGAATCAGCGTATACATCAATGTTGTTGTCCGATGCTATCCGGAACATCATCATGATGCCATCTGTTTTGTGAAGTGCACCAGTCCCTCTTGCAGCAAAGCACCCCCACAACATGATGCTGCCACCCCAATGCTTCACAGTTGGGATGTGTTCTTGTGGAGGTCTACAAGGTCTCTGTTGATTTCTTTTGATTTTCCCATGATGTCAAGCAAAGAGGCACTGAGTTTGAAGGTAGGCCTTGAAATACATCCACAGGTACACCTCCAATTGACTCAGGCTAATTGACATAATTTATCAGAAGCTTCTAAAGCCATTACATAATTTTCTGGAATTTTCCAAGCTGTTTAAAGGCACAGTCAACTTATGTAAACTTCTGACCCACTGGAATTGTGATACAGTGAATTATAAGTGAAATAATCTGTCTGTAAACATTTGTTGGAAAAATTACTTGTCATGCACAAAGTAAATGTCCTAACCAACTTGCCAAAATGATAGTTTGTTAACAAGAAATTTGTGGAGTGGTTGAAAAACAAGTTGTAATGACTCCAACCTAAGTGTATGTAAACTTCCGACTGATTGTAAATGTGATATTTCAGTTTATTTTTAATAAATCTGCAAACTTTACTAAAAACCTGTTTTTACTTTGTCATTATGGGGTATTATGTGTAGATTGATGAGGGGAAAAAAAAGAATTTAATCAATTTTAGAATAAGGTTGTAACGTAACAGAATGTGGAAAACGTCAAGGGGTCTGAATACTTTCCAAATGCACTCTAATTGTTTATACAGGGACCCAGGGCTCTATCTTTCACATTTGCCAAATTCAATTCCTTTCCCTTCTAAAGCAAAGCCCTATTGTGATTTAGTAAGCTATCAAGTAGCTCTCTCTGGCCATGAATGGGCTTAGAGCCAATGCTCATGTCTTAGATTTGAGAGGCAACTTGGTATAGGAGACCAGGGATAGTGATGTTGCTGCAGTGAAATATTCTATCTCACCGTGTGTGTGTGTGTGTGTGAAGCACAGAGACAGGCTTGCCTTAGACTGCCAATTTGTACATCTCTTCATGCTATCTATGCTGTTTGAAGTGTGCAGAGAAACAATGCATGACAGGCTGCAACTCTAAAACAGTTACTTTACATACACATGATAATAATGCAATAGAAAGTGAGGCTGAGCAAATTGCCTCTCCCTCTGCCAATTCTAGAAATGAAAAGAGTCTCATTGCTAGGCGTGACACAGAGCCTATATGACTTCGTCCTTGTCTTTTTTTCCCCCCGACAGCCAAGGTGGGGAAGACTTCCCTGATCATGTCGCTGGTCAGCGAGGAGTTCCCACAGGTGGTACGTAAAGAAGCTTCCTGTAACCTCTGTGTTTAGTAAATAGATTTAATAATAATGTCTATTCAGCCTATGAAGCACTTTTTTCAAACTGAGAGTGCTTTGATTTGTATCGGGTAGACGGTTAACTCCCCGTGGGAGATGCACGTCTTGATGATCAGAAGTAATACTAATACACAGTTATACATGCATTACCTATGTAGAATATACGTTTTGAGTATCCCATTGGTGTCTCTTCATGATGGTCATCCTTGGTTGGTTCCTTGTAACAGGTGCCCTACCGGGCTGAAGAGATCACCATACCGGCAGACGTCACCCCAGAGAGAGTTCCTACACACATAGTAGACTACTCAGGTACTGTAACTGTACTAACAGTGTAGCTGTATAATGTGTACCTTATCTCTGTTGTACTATGCAAACCATGGGTGTTATTGCATGTTATTGTACATTCAAGCCATGTACACTGAACTACTACACTAATACTGTCCTGTTGTTCACTAACTGCATGTTTTAACTCGCACAGAGGCGGAACAAACAGATGAGCAGTTGTCTTCAGAGATATCAAAGGTACTATTAGAATCAATGTTCAGTATTGTAGAAAGATGTGTGTAGAGATTTGAGTACTGCCGAGTCCAGATTGTAATGCTTGTCGCTCCCTTTAAAGGCCAATGTGATTTGCATAGTGTACGCCGTCAACAACAAGAAGTCCATTGAGAAGGTGAGTTTAGTCATATTACTTGAAGTACTGTGTGCACATTGTTATGACATCAGCCAGTTTACACTCATGTTTTCTTTTTGTAATGTTATATCTTCACCATCTTGTTTTCCTTTAGGTGACCAGCCATTGGATTCCACTTATAAATGACAATACAGACAAGGACAGCAGGTGAGGGATACAGTCTAGGTTTAGTTGTGGTTCTTATGGGTGGTTCGTACAGTGAGGGAAAAAAGTATTTGATCCCCTGCTGATTTTGTACATTTGTCCACTGACAAAGAAATGATCAGTCTATAATTTTAATGGTAGGTTTATTTGAACAGTGAAAGACAGAAGAACAACAAAAGAATCCAGAAAAACGTGAAAAATGTTATAAATTGATTTTTTCCATTTTAATAAGGGAAATAAGTATTTGACCCCTCTGCAAAACATGACTTAGAACTTGGTGGCAAAACCCTTGTTGGCAATCACAGAGGTCAGACGTTTCTTGTAGTTGGCCACCAGGTTTGCACACATCTCAGGAGGGATTTTTTCCCACTCCTCTTTGCAGATCTTCTCCAAGTCATTAAGGTTTCAAGGCTGACGTTTGGCAACTCGAACCTTCAGCTCCCTCCACAGATTTTCTATGGGATTAAGGTCTGGAGACTGGCTAGGCCACTCCAGGACCTTAATGTGCTTCTTCTTGAGCCACTCCTTTTTTGCTTTGGCTGTGTGTTTTGGGTCATTGTCATGCTGGAATACCCATCCACGATCCATTTTCAATGCCCTGGCTGAGGGAAGGAGGTTCTCACCCAAGATTTGATGGTACATGGCCCCGTCCATCGTCGCTTTGATGTGGTGAAGTCCTGTCCCCTTAGCAGAAAAACACCCCCAAAGCATAATGTTTCCACCTCCATGTTTGACGGTGGGGATGGTGTTCTTGGGGTCATAGGCAGCATTCCTCCTCCTCCAAACACGGCGAGTTGAGTTGATGCCAAAGAGCTCCATTTTGGTCTCATCTGACCACAACACTTTCACCCAGTTGTCCTCTGAATCATTCAGATGTTCATTGACAAACTTCAGACGGGCATGTATATGTGCTTTCTTGAGCAGGGGGACCTTGCGGGCGCTGCAGGATTTCCGTCCATGACGGTGTAGTGTGTTACCAATTGTTTTCTTGGGGACTATGGTCCCAGCTGCCTTGAGATCATTGACAAGATCCTCCCCTGTAGTTCTGGGCTGATTCCTCACCGTTCTCATGATCATTGCAACTCCACGAGGTGAGATCTTGCATGGAGAGCTCTTTGGTCTTGGCCATGGTGGAGAGTTTGGACTCTGATTAATTGATTGCTTCTGTGGACAGGTGTCTTTTATACAGATAACAAGCTGAGATTAGGAGCACTCCCTTTAATAGTGTGCTCCTAATCTCAGCTCGTTACCGTATAAAAGACACCTGGGAGCCAGAAATCTTTCTGATTGAGAGGGGTTCAAATACTTATTTCCCTCATTAAAATGCAAATCAATTTATAAAATTTTTCACATGTGTTTTTCTGGATTTTTTTGTTGTTATTCTGTCTCTCACTGTTCAAATAAACCTACCATTAAAATTATAGACTGATCATTTCTTTGTCAGTGGGCAAATGTACAAAATCAGCAGGGGATCCAATACTTTTTTCCCTCACTGTATGTAGCCCAGTTCCTGCATGAGCTTTGCAATAGTTACGCTATCGTCTTAATGACTTATAACATGAAGAGTATGGGGGTTTCAGTGTAGTGCGTATCCAATGTGGTATGTGTGTTGCAATACTCAACCACTACCAGGGTTCACCCAACTTGGTCACTAAAAGGCACTCTACATGAAGTTACATGAATGTGTTTTCTCCTAAGTAAATGAAATATGCATGGATGTTTTCCTAAAGTTTTGAAAGAGTCCACGCTTTTCACAGCGAGAGTAATTTCAGTAAATTTACACATTTTCAGAGTAGAACAACAGTCTAGAAGTACAACAAGTCATGATGAGCCTAGCTTCATGCATGCAAACCCACCACTTGATAATATTATTTCTAGGAAGTGCAATTGAGATCAAAAGTATGAATTTTCCGTGGGAGACTTCACCAGAATACAAAACTATAACACACTACAATTGCATGATTTGATGTCTGGATTGGGAAAACAGCCCTAAATGTACAGCTTTAAGACCTAGTAAATAACTATATTTAAAAGCAATCCAATCAACCATTTACAACCTTTCTCTCTGTCCCCCTCCCCCTATAGGGTTCCTGTCATCCTGGTCGGGAACAAGTCTGACCTGGTGGAACACAGCAGCATGGAGACCATCCTGCCCGTCATGAACCAGTACACTGAGATAGAGACATGTGTGGAGGTGAGACTGCGTCTGTACTGAGTCATCCACTGTGTTGTAGCACTGTGACTTCACTACCCAGAGTAGTGATGCATCGCCAGATATTGCATAGAGGCTGCTGGGTAAAAGCCACTGACCTACAGGGGTTCGTCCTTTAAAAGTTGCAGCGTACTGCAGCACAGCTTGCATGGTGCCGCAGAATTCTATGGCACGTTATTTAAGTGTCAACCACTGTCACCATTAATGCTAGTTAGTGCTAGTTTGACCACCAGAGGGCATCTTTGAGAAGCATTTGATAGCCTTCAATAGTGGCTGTACTAGAGAATTTCAAACCTTTTTTTCTAAGAACATAGTATATGGGACTGAATTTAAGAAATTTAGTTTAATTAATTTGATTAATATTATGGTGTTTCTATTCCAAGAAAAATGAAAAGCCCTCTGGGTTTCTGTTCGGATGGAAAGGAAAATATGGCGCTGTACAACGTGACTGTCGGGAGTAGGCTACAGTACTGGGCTATTTAGCTAAAGAATCCCCGTGTCGTGCGGGCACAGGGGAGACCGGGGTTCAATTTCCCGACGGGGAGGAAGGAGTAGGCTGTTCTTGTAAATAAGAATTTGTTCTTAACTGACTTGCCTAGTTAAGTAAAGGTTACACTAAGAGCATAACATTTCTACACCCTAATTGTATAATTGTAGTCTAGCCAATATCCAAATGAAGATTCAGTGAAAATAAAATCTCATTGATTTATCAAGACCAGTCCCCATGCTTGTCTCAGAGCAGCGCAAAACGGTGCTAAAATAGTTGTAGGCTATTGCTTCAAACCTTATTGCTTCTAACTTCAAAATGCTCTTTAAATAAATAAGACCTACACCACTTTTTAACATCACATTACTCAACACTAGTGAGACTCTTGTCGCCTACGGTAGACCTACATTATATTGAAAAATATGACGTGACTCTCCGCCAATAATTTTATATAGAGGATTCTAAATTAAAACCAAAAAGCCACCTCATGGGTCTCCCGGTACGGGTATCGAACCTGCCTCTGTAGCAATGCATTTTGCGCTGCGATGCGGTGTCTTAGACAGCTGCTCCACCAACACAGAGAGGTATTGTATTCTATTGTCCCATAATGGGCTATTATAATACTGTACATGGTGTCCAGGTCAGGATAACCAAAACATTTATTTATTAAAGACTATCAGAAAGTGTTGGTACTTATTTATTTTGATCCAAAGCCATGAATGAGTGAGTCATGAAAGTGAGCGATTGTAATCTGAATAAAGGCCAAAATAATATTTGTAAAGGCCAAATATTTATTTCTGTTTTTAGAGGGAGAGAAACGCTGGGCCAATTGTGCGCCGCCCTATGGGACTTCCAATCACGGTTGGATGTGATACATAATAATAATAATAATCATAATCATAATAATAATAATACTTTTTGTTGTATTATTTGTTTAGTATTTTGGGGTGGATTAAACTTAAATTGCAACCAATCACGACCGGTTGTGATACAGGCAACCTAACTAAGAAATATATTTGACAATAGAATTCTCCCCCTACCCTCCTAGGCAAGTCTATTGTCCAGCTACCTGCTAATAGCCATAATGGCGCTGTACAACGTGACCGTGTGTGTTTGAAAGAGTATTTTCCAGTAAGCAACAATTTGTTTACCTTCATTAGACAACTTTGTTCCAATATTTTTGTAATTCAGTTATATTTATTCCCATTGTAATTCGTTATGGACCAAATAAACAAATAAACATCAGCATTTTGAAAGAGTCAGTACTGTACAGTATATGCTTTTACATTTGGATAATAAAGCATGTAAAGCGTTTTGAAGATCTATAAGCCACCTACATTTGTTTATTAGGCTAGAGCTGAACAGCATAACGGTCCGGACGGCCCTTGCTGTGCCTGGTGAGCAGTTGGTCAAGTTCTGTTGTCAGAAGAGTAATGGAAATGTCAGGGTGAACCGACGACCTGATGAACCCGCCAGGTATGTTGACTCTGCCTGTCGGAGGTGGAGTTCCAGAGCTCACAGGTGTGCCTGGCATGGATTGTGACTCCATCTCGTTCCTCGCCCTCTTCAACGCGTCATTGTCCGCCTGACTCTCCGCCAATGCCGCCTGGCTCTGGACCAATGCATCAGCTGTCGCCTGTATCTCTGCCCTCAGATAATGTGTCTCTTTCTGCTGGTCTGCCTTCAATGACTCTGTCTCGGTTTTCAAACTTTGAATCTGATCCATGTGCACCTTCATCAGATCGGCAGATTGGTACCGCAACTCCAACACACAAATGCTGCGTACACATTTTAAGAATCTAGCAAAACTAACCGCTTTCTTGGCAACCATGTGTTTTTTTTCGTTGCGGCCGGTTGTCCAGCCCTCTGTCCACTGATCTCCACGGATGGTTGTCGGCATTGTTGTATGCTCTGCAAAAACACATTCACGTTTTTAGTCCACAATATTTGTAAAAAAATTATAATTTTTTGTTTAACCTTTATTTAATTATCAGTTTTTTTTACACAGTATGCCTACACATTGATAGGCTATATATATATATATATATATATATATATATATAACTTTTTTTTTTTTTTTTTAAGAAAATGCACTGAAACCAAACTACCTTTAGTTTTGGTGATCCTCTCAGCTCCGGCTCATTTTCAAGTCCTCTTGTGGTTACGGTCCTAACCCTGGAACGGGTAGCACCATAGAAAGATGCTGGATTGATGAAAACAATGTACATTTTGTCTGTTCTCTTTAGTCGTAATGCCATTTTTTTTTTTTTTAGATAAACAGCTTGTTTTTGAATGGTAACTGTTAAGGGTGGAGTTTGGGGCGGGGTGAGGAGTACTGGAAAGGTGTGACTTTCACACCTACAGTAGCTGGGCTATGAAGAGTCTATTGTCCTACTAATGAACTAGTGACCTGCAATGAACTAGTGACGCAGAGTACCGTACTAAACCACAAATCCCGCAGCGTAATCGCAAAACTTTTAATGGAGCAAGCACTGTATTCAGTCCATGTAGATTTACCAGCATTTACACTTTATGTACACATCATGCACACTTATCATGTATACCGTACTTATCATGT
This sequence comes from Brachymystax lenok tsinlingensis, assembly GCA_030435695.1. Classification (NCBI taxonomy): domain Eukaryota; kingdom Metazoa; phylum Chordata; class Actinopteri; order Salmoniformes; family Salmonidae; genus Brachymystax; species Brachymystax lenok. The sequence continues at coordinate 20,073,472 of CM059812.1, read as the reverse complement.
ATACTTATCATGTATACTGTGTAGATCAATGATGTCTCTCTTGCTGCTGGTGAGTCTCTGATCCACCTCTACGCAGACAACACCATTCTGTATTCTTCTGGCCCTTCTTTGGACACTGTGTTAACTACCCTCTAGACGAGCTTCAATGCCATACAACTCTCCTTCCGTGGCCTCCAACTGCTCATAAATGCAAGTAAAACTAAATGCATGCTCTTCAACCGATAGCTGTCCGCACCTGCCCGCCCGTCCAGCGTCACTACTCTGGACAGTTCTGACTTAGATAATGTGGACAACTATAAATACCTAGGTGTCTGGTTAGACTGTAAACTCTCCTTCCAGACTCACATCAAACATCTCCAATCCAAAATTAAATCTAGAATTGGCTTCCTATTTCGCAACAAAGCATCCTTCACTCATGCTGCCAAACATACCCTCGTAAAACTGACCATCCTACCGATCCTCGACTTCGGTGATGTCATTTACAAAATAGCCTCCAATACTCTACTCAACAAATTGGTTGCAGTCTGTCACAGTGCCATCCGTTTTGTCACCAAAGCCCCATATACTACCCACCACTGTGACCTGTACGCTCTCGTTGGCTGGCCCTCGCTTCACACTCGTCGCCAAACCCACTGGCTCCAGGTCAGCTACAAGTCCCTGCTAGGAAAAGCCCCACCTTATCTCAGCTCGCTGGTCACCATAGCAGCACCCACCCGTAGCACGCGCTCCAGCAGGTATATCTCACTGGTCACCCCCAAAGCCAATTCCTCCTTTGGCCGACTTTCCTTCCAGTTCTCTGCTGCCAATGACTGGAACGAACTACAAAATCTCTGAAACTGGAGACACTTATCTCCCTCTCCAGCTTTAAGCACCAGCTGTCAGAGCAGCTCACAGACCCCTGCACCTGTATACAGTGGGGCAAAAAAGTATTTAGTCAGCCACCAATTGTGCAAGTTCTCTCACTTAAAAAGATGAGAGAGGCCTGTAATTTTCATCATAGGTACACTTCAACTATGACAGACAAAATTAAGAAAAAAATCCAGAAAATCACATTGTAGGATTTTTAATGAATTTATTTGCAAATTATGGTGGAAAATAAGTATTTGGTCACATACAAACAAGCAAGATTTCTGGCTCTCACAGACCTGTAACTTCTTCTTTAAGAGGCTCCTCTGTCCTCCACTCGTTACCTGTATTAATGGCACCTGTTTGAACTTGTTATCAGTATAAAAGACACCTGTCCACAACCTCAAACAGTCACACTCCAAACTCCACTATGGCCAAGACCAAAGAGCTGTCAAAGGACACCAGAAACAAAATTGTAGACCTGCACCAGGTTGGGAAGACTGAATCTGCAATAGGTAAGCAGCTTGGTTTGAAGAAATCAACTGTGGGAGCAATTATTAGGAAATGGAAGACATACAAGACCACTGATAATCTTCCTCGATCTGGGGCTCTACGCAAGATCTCACCCGTGGGGTCAAAATGATCACAAGAACGGTGAGCAAAAATCCCAGAACCACACGGGGACCTAGTGAATGACCTGCAGAGAGCTGGGACCAAAGTAACAAAGCCTACCATCAGTAACACACTACGCCGCCAGGGACTCAAATCCTGCAGTGCCAGACGTGTCCCCCTGCTTAAGCCAGTACATGTTCAGGCCCGTCTGAAGTTTGCTAGAGAGCATTTGGATGATCCAGATGAGGATTGGGAGAATGTCATATGGTCAGATGAAACCAAAATAGAACTTTTTGGTAAAAACTCAACTCGTCGTGGTTTGGAGGACAAAGAATGCTGAGTTGCATCCAAAGAACACCATACCTACTGTGAAGCATGGGGGTGGAAACATCATGCTTTGGGGCTGTTTTTCTGCAAAGGGACCAGGACGACTGATCCGTGTAAAGGAAAAAATGAATGGGGCCATGTATCGTGAGATTTTGAGTGAAAACCTCCTTCCATCAGCAAGGGCATTGAAGATGAAACGTGGCTGGGTCTTTCAGCATGACAATGATCCCAAACACACCGCCCGGGCAACGAAGGAGTGGCTTCGTAAGAAGCATTTCAAGGTCCTGGAGTGGCCTAGCCAGTCTCCAGATCTCAACCCCATAGAAAATCTTTGGAGGGAGTTGAAAGTCCGTGTTGCCCAGCGACAGCCCCAAAACATCACTGCTCTAGAGGAGATCTGCATGGAGGAATGGGCCAAAATACAGTGTGTGAAAACCTTGTGAAGACTTACAGAAAACGTTTGACCTCTGTCATTGCCAACAAAGGGTATATAACAAAGTATTGAGATAAACTTTTGTTATTGACCAAATACTTATTTTCCACCATAATTTGCAAATAAATAAATTAAAAATCCTACAATGTGATTTTCTGGATTTATTTTTCTCATTTCGTCTGTCATAGTTGAAGTGTACCTATGATGAAAATTACAGGCCTCTCTCATCTACCTCATCCCCTACCGTATTTATTTATTTATCTTGCTCCTTTGCACCCCAGTTTTTTCTACATTGCACATTCATCTACTGCACATCTACCATTCCAGTGTTTAATTGCTATATTGTAATTACATTACCACCATGGCCTATTTATTGCCTTTACCTTCCTTATCTTACCTCATTTGCACACATTGTATATAGATTTGTTTTTCTACTGTATAATTTACTGTATGCTTGTTTATTCCATGTGTAACTCTGTGTTGTTTTATGTGTCGAACTGCTTTGCTTCATCTTGGCCAGGTCGCAGTTGTAAATGAGAACTTGTTCTCAATTTGCCTACCTGGTTAAATAATGCTGTTAAATACTGTACTTATCATGCACACTTATCCAGTGGTGGAAAAAGTACCCAATTGTCATACTTGAGTAAAAGTAAAGATACCTTAATAGAAAATGACTCAAGTGAAAGTCACCCAGTAAAATACTACTTGAGTAAAACTCTAAGTAGACAATTTTCCTGTCCTGCTAAGCATTCAAAATGTAACCAGTGCTTTTGGGTGTCAGAGAAAATGTATGGAGTAAAAAGTATATCATTTTCTTTTAGGAATGTAGTGAAGTAAAAGTAGTAAATAATATAAATAGTTAAGTACAGATAACCCAAAAAACTACTTAAGTTGTACTTTAAAGTTTTTTTACTGCACACCACTGCACGTATCACTCTAACAGAGGAATGATACTCCTCCAGATGTAGCACGGGCTGCATTGAAGATAAATCAATGAACTGTTTAAAGAGTGGCTTGAACAGTTCCAGTATCTATTAAAGATGTATAGCAGGGGTGGTGCTTATATTGTAGCAGTCCTTCTTCTACAACTATACAGCTTTTAGTGTGCTGCTATAGAGCTTACAAATGTTACATGTTGTAAATCGAAATCTGTAGGGTTTAAAGCTTGTCCCAGATTACATGCTCTATCTATGTAGCTTTTACCGTCATCATACAGGGTGACAGTGAGTCCATACGAAGACTATATACACTAAGACTATATGTTGTGCTTGTTTACTGTATATGCACTTAGGTTCTATAGCCTATGTTGGGCGTTATTTATGAGCAAGACCTTCACCCAGACACTCTTCATGCTATTTTTCTCATGATGGGAATTCTATGGGTCAATCATGTGCTTAGCGTGATGCACGGGGTCAGTTTGGTATTGGTTTCAGTCTAGACTCTTAATGGAGCTATTGCCAAGGGATTTCTATAGCTTGCTCAAGTCTGTATGTGAGTGTACATGCATTTTTCGAGGAAATCCATTAGGCCTAATAGACAGGTTTCGTGTGTGTGCTCCTTGTCCAAGAGGTGTACTATGGATACGTTTGATTGTCAATTCAGGGAAACAGACTTGACAATCAAACTGATCCAATCAAGCCTAGAGTTTGACCCCCATGGCTCTCCTCCACCCAGCCAGCCATAGAGCCATGTCCACAGTTCAGCTTGGCTGCTAACTCCTCCATGTTTCACAGACTATATAATTAATATTGGCTTATCCCTCAGACAAATCCTGGCTGGTAGATCCTCCCAGGTCTCAGCCAGCCAGGTCACTATGGAGACCGATCTTGAACACTACTATACTCTACTGTAAACAACTGTCACTTTCCTGACCCATCTAGTGGAAAGAGAGAGAGAGGGGGAGTTTGCCGTGCACAGCTTAAAGATGGAATCCACATTAGGGGGAACGGCGGCACTGTCTGCCCCCAGCACCTTTGTTATTGTTTTTGTTTTGTGGACAAAACGGAGGTGAGGTGCGCCGAGCAGCTTGCAGTGTTCGCTGTTTGCAGTAACGTCTTTGTTGTTGTAATATCCCAAATGGACGTGGCTGTTTCACCATTTTAAGGATTCCAGCTTTAAGTGCTTTCTGCACTGAGATGTATTTTAGTTCTGCACAGGAACTGCGTTGTTGTTTTTGATATGTTGGTAAATATAAATATTATTTCAGGATGAATTAAAATTCATGTTTTTTCTGTATTTCCATAATGTTTTTTTTAGTGTTCAGCAAAGAACCTGAAGAACATATCAGAGTTGTTTTACTACGCCCAAAAAGCTGTCCTGCACCCCACGGGCCCTTTATACTGTCCAGAGGAGAAACGGGTAAAGAGTGAAGAAGCCCTGTTGACAAAATGTTACAGAAATAATAATTGTTCATAAAGTCTCACATTTACTTTGAGGACCACTGTGTCATTATACTGTTGATTGGACTTGATTCCCAGATGAAGCCCGCTTGCATCAAAGCGCTGACTCGCATCTTCAAGGTATCAGACCTGGACAACGATGGGATTCTCAATGATAATGAGCTCAACTTCTTCCAGGTGAGTTTTCAACTCTGTGACTCTGACTCCTACAGCAGCACAGCACCAGTTCATTACAGCACTAACACGTTCACTAGCCCTTTTTCGTTCAGGTGAAGGGTTAAAATAGTTATTTTAGTGTTTTCCTTGTCAGCTTTGGTGATTTGTGTGTGTGTGTGTGTGTGTGTGCGCGCGCGAGAGGACATGCTTCAATGCCCCACTGGCATCTCAGGCCCTGGAGGATGTGAAGAACGTTGTGAGGAAGAATGTGATCGACGGTGTGTGTGACAACGGCCTCACTCTCAAAGGTATGCTCTATTGAAGTGAAGACAATGAACTTCCTGTTGATCCAAACGTGTGTCGTTTTCTGTTTCTTTGCCATCTCAGTCCTGTATTTCTTATAAAACTAGTCGCACCTTTCTGAAGCACCATGTTGGGGCATGTTTGAATAATGTCCCCATATTCCACATTCCGAACACACACACTCACGCTCACTCACACACACTCTAGTTGACCTATTTCATGGCGGTGGTCCTCAGGGTTCCTGTTCCTCCACACCCTCTTCATCCAGAGGGGGAGACATGAGACCACCTGGACGGTCCTCAGGAGGTTCGGCTACGACGACGACCTGGAACTCCACCAGGACTATCTGTTCCCACTCACGTGAGTGTACTGTCTGTTTCTCCACTACAACGTGTTCCTCCAGGGTGTACTGTCTGCTTCTACACCCTTACCATCAAATGATGTCCCCTATTAGTAGTGATGGGGGATCAATACAGTTTCATATCGGGATGTTGTTATTGATGAAATGTTGTATCGTTTTGACAATATCGCAAAATATTATTTTTGAGCTAGTTGGCTAGACCTGCACCAAAACTCCAGTATTTTTCCTTCATAGCGTTTTCTCCTTCTTTTTAAATAGGAAGACCACTTGTTTTCAGCACTTTTATTTCAATGACTGATCAAAACAATTTTTTTCTTGTCCTTCTGCAGCAGACAAATGGTGAGCAGTATGTTTGGAAAATCGAATCGCAGTAAAAACACAGGTTCCGATACGATATGTATTGCGATTTGACACTAAGTGATGATATTGTATCGTGAGGTCCCTGGCAATTACCAGCCCAACCTATTAGTGGGCATGTTTTTACCTCTACCCACAGGCACAGATATTGACCGTTCCGTGTGCTTAGTTCTTCATGCTTTTATTGCCTTTGTCATCCTCAAGGACAGTCTGACTTCCAAGTAATACAAAATATCTATCAACATTGATTGCCATGCAGAAATACACTTTGGCTTGACCAAGTACAACAAAATATGTCTGTCTCTCTTTCTTTCAGATTGAGATGGGTCACTAAGCCCCAGTACAGTCAGGATTAACAACCATCCCCCTTCTGGCTCTGACCTCCGTTACCCACAAGTCTCTCTCTCTCCCCCCTGAAGAGCGTCCATTGAGGACGCCATCATTTAATCTGTGTTCTTCTCTCGTAATCTCTGCAGGATTCTCCATCTGACTGTTGTGTGTGTTCCCCACCTACTGTACCTCCAGGTTGAAAATACCTCCAGACTGCACCACCGAGCTGAATCACAATGCCTACCTCTTCCTCCAGAGTGTCTTCGACAAACATGACAAGGTATTGACCTTTCCTGTGGTAAATGATACCATTGGATTTGGAGCCAACATTTCAGACTAACAAAAGTCAAACCGTTTCTAAACCCTGCTGGCAGTGAATGAACCATAAATCGAGTGGTCAAGCTAGTGTGTGTCCTTATGTTCTACATGCCAATGAACCGTGAGGTGTGTGTGTTTTTCAGGACCGGGACTGTGCCCTGTCCCCAGAGGAGCTGAAGGACCTGTTTGATGTGTTCCCCTACATGCCCTGGGGTCCCGATGTCAACAACACGGTGTGCACCAACGACGAAGGCTGGATCACATACCAGGGCTACCTGTCCCAGTGGACGTAGGTTACACGCACAAATACAGATACAGACACACATACACCTGAACACGCACAGACAGACATACCTGAACACGCACAGACAGACACACCTGAACACGCACAGACAGACACACCTGAACACGCACAGACAGACAGACACACCTGAACACGCACAGACAGACAGACACACCTGAACACGCACAGACAGACAGACACACCTGAACACGCACAGACAGACAGACACACCTGAACACGCACAGACAGACACACCTGAACACGCACAGACAGACAGACACACCTGAACACGCACAGACAGACACACCTGAACACGCACAGACAGACAGACATACCTGAACACGCACAGACAGACACCTGAACACGCACAGACAGACAGACAGACACACCTGGACACGCACAGACAGACAGACAGACAGACACACCTGAACACGCACAGACAGACAGACACACCTGAACACGCACAGACAGACACACCTGAACACGCACAGACAGACACCTGAACACGCACAGACAGACAGACACACCTGAACACGCACAGACAGACAGACAGACAGACACACCTGAACACGCACAGACAGACACACCTGAACACGCACAGACAGACACACCTGAACACGCACAGACAGACACCTGAACATGCACAGACAGACACCTGAACATGCACAGACAGACACCTGAACATGCACAGACAGACACCTGAACACGCACAGGCAGACACACCTGAACACGCATAGACAGACAGAAAGGCACATCTGAATACGCACAGACAGATACAGACACACCTGAAAATGCACAGACACGCACACAAATCAAATCAAATTGTATTGGTCACATACAGCAGATGTTATTGCGAGTGTAGCAAAATGCTTCTTGTTCCGACAGTGCAGCAATATCGTACAATTCCACAACTACCTAATACATACAAATTTAAGTAAAGGAATGAAATAAGAATATATACATATAAATATATGGATGAGTGATGATTGAGCGGCATAGACAAGATGCAATAGATGGTATAAAATACAGTATATACATACAGTTGAAGTTGGAAGTTTACATACACTTAAGTTGAAGTCATAACTCGTTTTTCAACCACTCCATACATTTCTTGTTAACAAACTATAGTTTTGGCAAGTCGGTTAGGACATCTACTTTGTGCATGACACATGTCATTTTTCCAACAATTGTTTACAGACAGATTATTTCACTTATAACTCACTGTACCACAATTCCAGTGGGTCAGAAGTTGACATACACTAAGTTGACTGTGACTTTAAACAGCTTGGAAAATTCCAGAAAATTATGTCATGGCTTTAGAAGCTTCTGATAGGCTAATTGACATAATTTGAGTCAATTCGGGGTGTACCTGTGGATGTATTTCAAGGCCTACCTTTAAACTCGGTGCCTTTTTGCTTGACATCATGGGAAAATCAAAAGCAATCAGCCAACACCTCAGAAAAAAAATTGTAAACCTCCACAAGTCTGGTTCATTCTTGGGAGCAATTTCCAAATGCCTGAAGGTACCACGTTCATCTGTACAAACAATAGTACACAAGCATAAACACCATGGGACCACGCAGCCGTCATACTGCTCAGGAAGGAGACGTGTTCTGTCTCCTAGAGATGAACGTACTTTGGTGCGAAAAGTGCAAATCAATCCCAGAACAACAACAAAGGACCTTGTGAAGATGTTGGAGGAAACAGGTACAAAAGTATCTATATGCACAGTAAACAAGTCCTATATCGACATAACCTGAAAGGCCGCTCAGCAAGGAAGAAGCCACTGCTCCAAAACTGCCATAAAAAAGCCAGACTACGGTTTGCAACTGCACATGGGGACAAAGATTGCACTTTTTGGAGAAATGTCCTCTGGTCTGATGAAACAAAAATAGAACTGTTTGGCCATTATGACCATCATTATGTTTGGAGGAAAAGGGGGGGGAGGCTTGCAAGCTGAAGAACACCATCCCAACCGTGAAGCACGGGATGGCAGCATCATGTGGGGGTGCTTTGCTGCAAGAGAGCCTGGTGCACTTCACAAAATAGGTGGCATCATGAGGATGGAAAATTATGTGGATATATGGAAGCGACATCAGTCAGGAAGTTAAAGCTTGGTTGCAAATGGGTCTTCCAAATGGACAGTGACCCTAAGCATACTTCCAAAGTTGTGGCAAAATGGCTTAAGGACAACAAAGTCAAGGTATTGGAGTGGCCATCACAAAGCCCTGACCTCAATCCTATAGAAAATGTATTGGCAGAACTGAAAAGGCGTGTGCGAGCAAGGAGGCCTACAAACCTGACTCAGTTACACCAGCTCTGTCAGGAGGAACGGGACAAAATTCACCCAACTTAGTGTGGGAGGCTTGTGGAAGGCTACTCGAAATGTTTGACCCAGGTTAAACTATTTAAAGGCAATGCTACCAAATACTAATTGAGTGTATGTAAACTTCTGACACACTGGGAATGTGACGAAAGAAATAAAAGCTGAAATAAATCCGACTTCAACTGTATGAGATAAGTCATGCAAGATATGTTAACGTTATTAAATTGCCATTATTAAACTGAGTAGTGATCCATGTATTAAAGTGGCCAATAATTTCAAGTCTATGTAGGCAGCAGCTTCTCTGTGTTAGTGATGGCTGTTGAACAGTCTGATGGCCTTGAGATAGAAGCTGTTTTCCAGTCTCTCGGTCCCTGCTTTGATGCACTTGTACTGACCTCGCTTTCTGGATGATAGCGGGGTGAACAGGCAGTGGCTCGGGTGGTTGTTGTCCTTGATGATATTTTTGGCCTTCCTGGGACATCGAGTGCTGTAGGTGTCCTGGAGGGCAGGTAGTTTGCCCCCGGTGATGCCCCCTTGCGGTTGTGGGCTGTGCAGTTGCCGTACCAGGTGGTGATACAGCCCGACAGGATGCTCTCAATTGTGCATCTGTAAAAGTTTGAAGGTTTTAGGTGCCAAGCCAAATTCCTTCAGCCTCCTGAGGTTGAAGAGGCACTGTTGCGCCTTCTTCACAACACTGTATGTGTGGGTGGACCATTTCAGTTTGTCTGTGATGTGTACACAGAGGAAATTGAAGCTTTCCACCTTCTCCACTGCTGTCCTGTTGATGTGGATAGGGGGGAGCTCCCTCTGCTGTTTCCTGAAGTCCATGATCATCTCCTTTGTTTTGTTGACGTTGAGTGAGAGGTTGTTTTCCTGACACCACACGCCGAGTGCCCTCACCTCCACCCTTCACCACCTGGGGGGGCGGCCCGTCAGGAAGTCCAGGACCCAATTGCACAGGGCGGGGTTGAGACCCAGGGCCTCAAGCTTAATGATGAGCTTGGAGAGTACTATGGTGTTGAATGCTGAGCTGTAGTCAATGAACAGCATTCTTACATAGTTATTCCTCTTGTCCAGATGGGATTGTGCAGTGTGATGGCGATTGCATCGTCTGTGGACCTATTTGGTCGGTACACAAATTGCAGTAGGTCTAGTCTCTCAAAGCACTTCATGATGACAGAAGTGAGTGCTACGGGGCGATAGTCATTTAGTTCAGTTACCTTTGCCTTCTTGGGTACAGGAACAATGGAGGCCATCTTGAAGCATGTGGGGACAGCAGACTGGGATAGGGAGAGATTGAATATTTCCTGTGAGAGCAAAATTGCAATATTATGTTATAGTAATGTAATTGCATGAAATGTTTGTTTTATGCAACAGAATAGAGGGTTCTTATAACTCTATTGTGTCTGTGTGAACTGAAGGTGGGCCTCTGGGAGAACTGACACTGTTACTGTTTCTGTACCGGGGTACCAGGGGGAGATGGCTCCAGTATGGAGTTGGGGGGCCAGACCCTGGTCTCTACACAATGAGGACAGTTGTTACAGCAGATGCTGTGAATTTATAATTATCTTTCATTCAAATCTTAACCTTGTGACCCATGGTTAACCCATGGTTAACAAGTTTAAATGTCTTACTCACGTCGACCACAGAGAAGGCGAGCCCACAGTCCTTGGTAGCGGGCCGCATCGGTGGCACTGTATTATCCTCAAAGTGGGCAAAGAAGGTGTTTACTTTGTCTGGAAAGAAGACGTCGGTGTCCGTGATGTGGCTGGTTTTGTTTTTGTAGTCGGAGATTGTCTGTAGACCCTGCCGCATACGTCTCGTGTCTGAGCCGTTTAATTGCGACTCCACTTTGTCTCTATACTGACATTTCGCTTGTTTGATTGCCTTGCTGAGGGAGTAACTACACTGTGTGTATTCGGCCATATTCCTAGTCACCTTTCCATGGTTAAATGCGGTGGTTCGTGCTTTCAGTTTTGCGCGAATGCCGCCATCTATCCAGGGTTTCTGGTTAGGGTAGGTTTTAATAGTCACAGTGGGTACAACATCTCCTATGCACTTCCTTATAAACTCACTCACCGAATCAGCGTATAAATCAATATTATTCTCTGAGGCTACCCGGAACATGTCCCAGTCCGCGTGATAAAAACAATCTTGAAGCGTGGATTCTGATTGGTCAGACCAGCGTTGAATAGTCCTCATCACACCTGAACACACACACACAGACAGACAGACACACACACACACACACACACACACACACACACACACACACACACACACACACACACACACACACACACACACGAGAGCTGTACTACTGTGTTAAATGCATCTAAACTATGGAAGTCTGAATGAACCCCCAAGACAGTGTTTCTTACAGTGTATGACAGTTTCCATTCACTCCTGTGTTTCCCTGTGCCCAGGTTGACCACCTACCTGGATGTCCAGCGCTGCCTGGAGTACCTGGGTTACCTTGGTTACTCCATCATCTCTGAGCAGGAGTCCCAGGCAGCGGCCATCACAGGTGGGAGGACAGCCCGTTGTCATGGCAACTGAGACGACCGCTAGATTAGATATGAGCAGAGACCTATAGATATGGCTCTGAATGTGGGACAGTATATATTACAGTGCTATCACTCTGTTATTAGTGCGCCTGCACAGGAGTCTCACTGTAGATTAACCTGGCCTGAGTGCAATGGCAGCCATGTATTGTGCTAATACAGTCGAGTAAACGTTGTTAAACTGGAACCTTGTCGTATTTGAGTCAACGGTATAGAAGACGAAGATGACGTTTACCAAAGTTAGCTGTAAGCTCTAGTCTACAGCCAACCTGTAAACATTGTGTGTTAGAACTTCATGTTGTATTAACTTCTCTATCTAGAGAGCAGGGACGAAGTTACACTTACTGAAACCACATTCTGCATAGGGCTAAAGACATCCACAGCATATAAGGCATTCATTCATATACGTCCATTTGCTCTGGAAACTAAACAGTGTGTGTGTGTGTGTGTGTCCTCTCCGTTCTACAGTGACGAGGGACAAGAAGATTGACCTGCAGAAGAAGCAGACCCAGCGCAGTGTGTTCCGCTGTAACATCTTTGGGGATAGCGGCAGTGGCAAGAGTGGCTTCCTGCAAGCCTTCCTTGGAAGAAACCTCACGGTCAGTGTCAACGTTAATTCATTCCCTCAAAGAGTACGTTGTAAGTCGGTGGCAAGGAAAACTGCCCTGGACGGAAGAAGCATTTGAACAACTTAAATTTAAACAACTCCATGCCACTCCAAATACTTCAGCCTACTGCATGTTTAAAACTTTTTGGATTTCCTCTTGGTTTTGGTAAACTCTTTGTATGTTTGAAGTATTTTTTCTCCCCCTCACTTTTTTCTCTCAGCGTCAAAACACTGTTAGCGAAGAGCACATGTCCTACTATGCTATCAGCACTGCATATGTGTATGGTCAGGAGAAATACCTACTGGTGAGTCGTCTGTTTTGACTTACTCTTAATCGATTAGATGGTGTTTATTTGTCCACAGCTTTTCAGCCTAAATGTTGTGTGTTTCTGTGTGTGTTCATTAACTTCTTCCATTTTGTTTCCTCTCCCTCAGCTCCACGAGGTCTTCCCGGACTTTGACGTCCTCTCGGACACTGACCTGGCTTGTGACATTGTGTGTCTGGTGTACGACGCCAGCAACCCCCACTCCTTTGAGTACTGCGCCAGAGTCTTCAAGGTATGTGCCGTCCTTCTACTATCCCTGTTTGTCTATTTAGTATTTCAAGATGGCTACCCAATACTATTCTAATCTACCACTGAATTAAAGTCAATGTTTTTAAAGCGGAAACCATCTTATTACCAAATTATTACCAATATGTGCTTCTCTGGAGCAAAACTTAAAAAAGTATATTGCTGAATGGAATATGACAGTGTCCAAAAACAATATCCCTCTTCCTTTTGCAGCAATACTTCATGGACACCAAGACGCCGTGCATGATGATCGCAGCCAAGTCGGACCTCCAGGAGACCAAGCAGCTATACGCCCTCACCCCTCTGGAGTTCTGTAGGAAGCACAAGATGCCCCCTCCACAGGCCTTCACCTGCAACACGGCAGACGCACCCTGCAAAGACATCTACACCAAACTCACCACCATGGCCATGCACCCGTGAGTAGTGGGTCATTCTGTTGTATTAGGCCCCATGTCGAACCTTAAAAACCCTAAAGCTCTACTTTAAGCTCTTAAACCCTCTCCACAATCCCTAAAACAAATTGTTGCAAATATTTTAAGACTTCATCTCATGCCGTAAAACCCGTTGCCCCAAACCCCCACCTCAAGCCCCCAAACTGCCCCTAAGCTGTTAAATTCTACCTCATCCCTCACTTCCCAAATTGGTGCCACATTTGAAATATAGAGACTCTGAACTCTTGGGGTGAACAGTGTCCACCATCCTGGTTAGACGTGGTGGTTAATGTGGTAGATTCAATTTGCCATTAGCTGCTACTGTATGTTTACTGCCCTTGCGTGCCCCTCCTCCCACTACTCTCTCAGGCTGTTGTCCACACTGATCACCTCTCTGTCACGGTGGACTGGACTCTTCTGAGCTGTACTCCTCAGAAGTGTAGCCAACACCAGGGGGACAGCATCAATGTATCGCATACTTAATCTAGTGCATTTTGATTTAATCTATGGACCTCTAACTCTGTGGTGGCATGAGGACATTTAAAAATGTTGAAAATGATCCAAATTGATTCAAAGTGGCTATTTGGAGATTGCTAACCCCAACAGTGTGAGGTGAAGATTACAATGGATCAGACTTGTGGTCATGCTCTCCCGTTTAATTAGACAGTTACTCTCCTCTCTTCCTGGGTGGGTGCTCTTGGTTTTTAACCCGTTAAGAGATGAGCTCTATGGACCAAAGAGCTCAAACCTTCTGGTGGCATCGGTCTTTGTTCTAACTCTTTCTTCTTCTTTGTGCCTGTGTATGTGTGTCTTTGCACACGTGTGTGTGTGTTGTGTGTGTGTGTGTGTGCACCTCTGTCTCTCTCCTTAGTCACGCTCGGCTGCGCTGTATGTGTACCTGTAACAGGTGCACCTTCTGCCACCTGCAGAACTTCATCAACTCAGAGCTGGTGCAGACGGTGAAGGCCAAGCTCTACACCGCCATTCTCAGCAGGTCCTTGCTCTTTCAGAGACCTTCAAACTCTTCTGTTTCACAATCCTCCTTTACGTTATTCTTCCTCTTCCTTCTTCACATACCATTTCATTTTGCCCCCGAAACGTTTTGTCATTTTGTTAATCATGTGGATTCTGTCTTCCTTCTCTCTCTCTCTCTCTCTCTCTCTCTCTCTCTCTCTCTCTCTCTCTCTCTCTGAGAACTCTCTCTCTTTGCCTTCACACTCTTCTGTTTAACAATTCTCCTTTTCATTTGTCCCTCTTCTTCATTTGCTCTTCATCGCCTCTGTTTTGGAGTTTAGGCGTTTTTCTTGTGGATTTTGTGCTGTGGATTGTCATTAACCACTGTTTGTTTTCATAGAAATCTTCAATAAGTCTCACTCTTATTCTTTAGCCTCATCCCAACGTTCCCTGATTCTGAGTTCCTTGATCCTCTCTCTTCGTCATTCGTCACTTGTTCTACCATCTTGTTCTATTCCAACCTTGTTCGTTATGTTCCTCTTCATTAAAGAATAATGCATATGTAGTCTAATAATGAAGATTTCTAGTGTCATATCTGTTCATCCAGTTGGACGTTCATCTTTTGGCAGCTTTAGTTGTGATTAGTACATAAGACTGTACGGAGGTTCAAAGTCACGCTGTTTGGAGTGAATTCCTACATACAGTGCATTCGGAAAGTATTTTTCCACAGTTTGTTATGTTACAGCCTTATTCTAAAATTGATTAAATAGTTTTTCCCCCTCATCAATCTACACACAATACCCCATAATGACAAAGCAAAAACAGTTAAAAATATCTAACTGAATAATCACATTTACATAAATATTGAGGCCCTTTACTCAGTACTTTGTTGAAGCACCTTTGGCAGCAATTACAGCCTCGATTATTCTTGGGTATGACGCTGCAAGCTTGGCACACTTGTATTTGGGGAGTTTCTCCCATTCTTCTCTGCAGATCCTCTCAAGCTCTGTCAGGTTGGATGGGGAGTGTCGCTGCACAGCTATTTTCAGGTCTCTCCAGAGATGTTTGATTGGGTTAAGGTCCGGGCTCTGGCTGGGCCACTCAAGGACATTGAGACTTGTCCCGAAGCCACTCCTGCGTTGTCTCGGCTGTATGCTTAGGGTCGTTGTCCTGTTGGAAGGCAAACCTTTGCCCCAGTCTGAGGTCCTGAGCGCTCTGGAGCAGGTTTTCATCAAGGATCTCTCTGTACTTTGTCTCGAACCTTGACTAGTCTCCCAGTCCCTGCCACTGAAAAACATCCCCACAGCATGATGCTGCCACCACCATGCTTCGCCGTAGGGATGGTGTCAGGTTTCCTCCAGACGTGACACTTGGCGTTCAGGCCAAAGAGTTCAATATTGGTTTCATCAGACCAGAGAATCATGTTTCTCATTGTCTGAGAGTCCTTTAGGTGCCTTTTGGAAAACTCCAAGCGGGCTGACGTGCCTTTTACTGAGGAGTGGCTTCCGTCTGGCCACTCTTCCATGAAGGCCTGATAGGTGTATTGTTGCAGAGATGGTTGTCCTTCTGGAAGATTCTCCAATCTCTATAGAGGAACTCTGGAGTTCTGTCAGTGACCATCGGGTTCTTGGTCACCTCCTTGACCAAGGCCCTTCTCCCCTGATTGCTCAGTTTGTCTGGGCGGCCAGCTCTAGGAAGAGTCTTGGTGGTTCCAAACTTCTTCCATTTAAGAATGATGGAGGCCACTGTGTTCTTGGGGACCTTCCATGCTGCAGATATTTTTTGGTACCCAATTTTAGAATAAGGCTGTAATGTAACAAAATGTGGAAAAATGGAAGGGGCCTGAATACTTTCCGAATGCATTAGCGTGTATCATGATAATCTGTGTAAGCAGAGAGGTTATGTAAAAGCATGACATATTGTTGCTTAGTTGTCACTGCCAACTCTGACCTATGTGTTCTCACTCTGTTTATTTCTCTCTCTATCTCTCTCGCTGTATCTCTCTCTTGCTCTGTGTCTCTCTCTCTCTCTCTCTGTATCTCTCTTTCTCTCTGTATATCGCTCTCTCTGTATATCGCTCTCTCTCTCGCTCTCTGTATCTCTCTCGCTCTCTGTATCTCTCTCGCTCTCTGTATCTCTCTCGCTCTGTGTCTCTCTCTTGCTCTGTGTCTCTCTCTCTCTGTATCTCTCTTTCTCTCTGTATATCGCTCTCTCTCGCTCTCTGTATCTCTCTCTCGCTCTCTGTATCTCTCTCTCGCTCTCTGTATCTCTCTCTCGCTCTCTGTATCTCTCTCGCTCTCTGTATCTCTCTCTCGCTCTCTCTGTATCTCTCTCTCTCTCTCTCTCTCTCTGTATCTCTCTCTCTCTCTCTCTCTCTCTCTCTCTCTCTCTCTCTCTCTCTCTCTCTCTCTGTATCTCTCTCTCTCTCTCTGTATCTCTCTCTCTCTCTCTCTCTCTCTCTCTCTCTCTCTCTCTCTCTCTCTCTCTCTCTCTCTCTCTCTCTCTCTCTCTCTCTCTCTGTATCTCTCTCTCTCTCTCTCTCTGTATCTCTCTCTGTATCTCTCTCTCTCTCTCTCTCTCTCTCTCTCTCTCTCTCTCTCTCTCTCTCTCTCTCTCTCTCTCTCTCTCTCTCTCTCTCTCTCTCTCTGTATCTCTCTCTCTCTGTATCTCTCTCTCTCTGTATCTCTCTCTCTCTGTATCTCTCTCTCTCTCTCTCTCTCTGTATCTCTCTCTCTCTCTCTGTATCTCTCTCTCTCTCTCTCTCTCTGTATCTCTCTCTCTCTCTCTGTATCTCTCTCTCTCTCTATCTATCTATCTATCTATCTATCTCTCTCTCGCTCTCTTCTCAGACATGTGACACAGGCTGACCTGAAGAGCTCCACCTTCTGGTTGAGAGTGAGCGTGGGAGCCACTGTGTTCGCCGTGCTGGGCTTCGCCATGTACAGAGTGCTGCTCAAACAGCGGTGATCCACCCACCAACATGCCAATCCAAATTTGTTTGTGCTGTTTTGCCAACTTCTAGGTCTATAAGTGAAAAGCTAGGATTCACTCCAGTCTCCAATTGACATCAATACATGACTAAGGGAAAATTCTACTTAGTTAGGGTCTGCTCCATAGGCAATAGGAGTTGGCAGGACAGCACAAACAGATCTGAGACCAGGCTAAACCTTGCACCCTCTCCCAATAAATATATCTCTAAGATCATAAAACATCCAGTATGGCCCCCATGTGATGAGGGGAAAAAAGCAAACATTATTTAGTTTTACACCCAGAGATTTCGCAAGACAATGACTATTGTTCTTTATTTTGGTGTGTGCGCTCAGTATGTCTATATATAATATTTATATTGAAAATGTGATTATATAACTACTGATGAAGCTAGTGATTTCTTCTCTTTGCGCAATATATAAAACATTTTTTTGGGGGGGGGATACCAGTGTGGATTGAAATGGTGAAACAATTCAATCTTAACAGTTTAAGTAAGGGTAGTGAAATGGGTACGCGAAAGAACCAATACCATACACAAAAACATATGCTTTAAAACAAATACTGAAACAATGTGTAAATAATGTGTACATATAACTGCTTGTATATTTGTTTTCCCATGAACATACGGGACATTATGAAGTTCATATGCTGACGCTATAATGGTACAACAAAGCCACATTCGATGCTATAAAGGAATTAGCTTTTACTCAATTATTTAGTATTTTCTAATTTCCTCAAACCAGTTCAGTAAAGGCTGTTCTACTGTTATTAAAAGAAGGTTGTTCTTTAGTTTGCCTTCCAGGGCCAGAAGCTTGGTGGCACACTTACAAATTTGTAAGGCTGAATCAGCCCATGTTCAATCAATGGATGTTCCGTATGGTTGATACTTTTTGGATGTCTGCTCCTACCCCTAGAACTCAGTAAGGCAGAAGTAGCCTCTGTGGCCCACCCATGGCTTCCTGTATGGGTATGGACCACCCAGGTGGTGTGTGTGTTGGGCGTGCATGTCAAATCAAATGGTGTGTGTTTGGGCGTGCATGTCAAATCAAATGGTGTGTGTTTGGGCGTGCATGTCAAATCAAATGGTGTGTGTTTGGGCGTGCATGTCAAATCAAATGGTGTGTGTTGGGCGTGCATGTCAAATCAAATGGTGTGTGTTTGGGCGTGCATGTCAAATCAAATGGTGTGTGTTGGGCGTGCATGTCAAATCAAATGGTGTGTGTTTGGGCGTGCATGTCAAATCAAATGGTGTGTGTTGGGCGTGCATGTCAAATCAAATGGTGTGTGTTTGGGCGTGCATGTCAATATTGTGTGTGCTTGTGAGGCTGTACAGTTATTATATTAGCAGGAGCTGTATATGCATGCTTTTCTTTTTCTGATCATCCTCCAATATTGTTATAATATCAAATATACTGTTATTATGAAGCCGACATTCTTCTCAATGGTGTTATTCCAATTATCCAAATGTTATCCAGCACCCCCAACTCCCAGAACATTAGGACAATTGTGTTTCACATTTTGCCTTTCCAATGTTTATAATAAATACATCTACTTTAATCATGTGTCAATGTTTTATTGCATTTGGGATCCATCCTTTTTCCCCCCATTATGCACTTTATATAAAAAGCTGCAGTTACTGCACACCCAAATAGTTAGAGGTGCTGACAAACGGAGAGGTACACTTAAAGAAAGTCGCATAATATATATGCTTCCAATGATTTATTGGGTATCGCTAATGTTTTCGGAACAGTGCCTTCCTCAGAGCACATTATGCAAGTCATCCGCAGACTGCAGAAGTGATTGGTGTAATTTTGGCTTCAGTGTATTTGTTGTAGTATTGAGGTCATTTCTTTTCAGGTCCTCACTACATTGGTCAGGGAAGGTCCTACTGAGGGGTAGGGAAGGAGGCAGCCAGTGATGTCATTCCCCCTGATTCTTGCTCCCAAAGTTCAGGTGAAGGATGAGGTAATGTGATGTAGTAACTGTAGGTCTGCCTGTGGACACATGGAGGCAGTATTGTCAAAATAATGATTCCAATATGTTAAGACAGCACAGACTACACACCACCACGGCTACCTACTAACAATATTCAGGGCCCAAACGGATCCCTCGGGGACGAGATGTAACTAGTCTCTCTCTAATGATCCCCACCAGACTGCATAAAATTGCCTGTTTAGCCATGAAGATTATTCCCTAGGGCCTAACCGATCGGTCTGTTTATTTTCTCTGTGTGTGTGTGTGTGTGTGTGTGTGTGTGTGTGTGTGTGTGTGTGCATGCGTGTGTTTTTGTGTGAGAGAGACACAAATACATGGAACGCAGAGCCTTAACAGTGTGTACGTGTGAGTGAGTACATGTGTGTCTAGCAGGTCATATGTACCTGTTTTCACCAGTTAACACCTACGCAGACAGCTACTACTCACATTCTGCGACAGAGTTGATAAGCATTCCTCTCACAGTGCAGGTGTTTACCCGCGGTTAGCCTCCGTTCCTCTGCGCTCCCTTCTGTTCCGTGGGCTGTTCCACTTTCAGAGCTGACGCCACCAGCAGTTGACCTGTGAAAGTTGACATGTGGACGCTTCACCCAATTAGATCATTTAAATTGGCAGTTCCCCTCCGCTCCCCTGTTGGGGTGCGCTGCAGGCGGGCCAATGGTTTGAGTCACTCACTGGTGACATGGAGGATGTTGATACTATGAGTGTCTCCAAGTGTCGCTGTAACTCATGATTAACATATTATGAGTAAGTATCTAACTGACTGGCCAAATTGCATAGATTTCAACATGTGCAACCAGCAGGGGATTGGAATGCTTTCCTCATGGGTTAGTTAAGCCATGGCTATCAGACGCTGATACTCAAGTGAGCATGATCTAAGTAGAAGTTTGAATTGAAACCACAGCAGTGTTAGGCTAGAGTAATAGGAAAAGTCATTAGAAATAGAGACCCCACATTCAGTATACTTATAGAGTAGTTTAGATTTGGTTCTGGGTGATGAGATTAGTTGAATTGTGATCTCACACATGGTAATTGTACAGCTGACTGCAGATGGCATCCCAACAGCTTAGCTCTCTCAGAGGAGGAAGCGTTTTGAGGCCAGTTGAGGACTGTAGGGTTGGTAGTATAGTATTTCGCTGTTAAAACATTGTTGGCTGCAGTTTCATCCAAAAGTGCTGTGTAGGTGTCAGAAGACCCATAAGGTTAAAAATAACCTATGGCCATATTGTTTCCATGGTAATACTATTGAATAGCATGGGGAAGTTTTGTGAGCGAGATACAATCTCTTTACAGTGCTACCAGCCCACTCAAAAGCAGCTGCACCCCACAGCCACAAAATAACTTACACACATAACTTACACACACACAAGTGGGCACACACAAGCACATGCATGTGCTCACAAACAACACAACACACGCACAGGTTGATCTTAAATGAATGGTTTGTTTGAAGTGATTATAGATAATGGGTAGGTGGTCTTCTGGAATGGAAGACCCATCATTTTGCTGATTGTCATTGCAGGCCTGCAGGGGAGTGTTTGTTTATGACCCTAAAACGCAACCTGGAATTTACAGGCCCTTATTACCCTCTGAAC
This sequence comes from Brachymystax lenok tsinlingensis, assembly GCA_030435695.1. Taxonomy (NCBI): domain Eukaryota; kingdom Metazoa; phylum Chordata; class Actinopteri; order Salmoniformes; family Salmonidae; genus Brachymystax; species Brachymystax lenok. The sequence goes on along the minus strand of CM059812.1, from coordinate 20,052,718 downwards.
CTCAACCCACTTACCACCCAGGAAGGTGAAAACAAAAGTAGAACATTGGTTGGTACTTGGTACCATAAGTGTCCTAACTGACTATGATAGTAGATCAGTAGGTGCATACGCTTCATGATTGAATTAACCACCCTTTCAGTGAATGTTGGATGGAAAGGTTACAGGATAGAATTGGCCCTCTTTGAATTAAATCCGTATCAGGCACTTCAACTGTCTGAGTACTATTTTGTGTATTTCTAATAGCCTACACCCAAATTTGTGAGAGTGTTGAATTTGGATACTCTTCAGCCAAGTCTACTCACTGAGTCACATGCGCGCACTGTCTATCTGATGACATAACGTGATAATGATAAAGTACCGGAGTGAGAGCCAGCTGGTGTGAACCGAGGTTCCTCGAAGCCTTCTGTGGGTGGTGTTCTCACCTCGCAGCTCAAAATCCATCTTTCTCTGCGCCGGAGACACGCATGCGGCAGTGCAACGGAGCCGAGGGTGCTTGCCTGCCTGCCTGCCTGCCTGCCTGCCGGCTTGAACAGTGCAAGAGTGCAGGCTGGTCCTGATCCAACTCAGGGAGCAGAGTCAGTATATTCCTAGAGGCTGCTGACTGTGAGACAGCGGAGTTGGGCAGCTGGCTGATCTGCGTCGCTGTAAACAACTGCGAGGGTACAATGACGCACCTGCATTTACACTTGCGCGACTTTTGGACGGTCGACTAGACATCTTTGGAGTGAGTGTTCAGTGACCGACTGACATGACATTTAGGCTACGCATGCTGCTTTTTGCGCAGTAGACTGAGTAGCATTATATGCTGTTTTATGATGGGGGGTTTTACAACTATGCCTATTGCCTTGTAATACACTATGACGTCTTCTCTTATTCACTATTGAAGTGATTAGCCAATTGCTTTCATTATCGCCACACACACCTCTTCTATTTCATTTTCAGGTGAGTCACATTGGAATGAACAATCACTGCTGTCAACTTGGATAGTTGCCTGCCAGTCCGTCCCAATGAGAATTCCGTACTTTGGCAGTGAAAAATGCCGCGTCTGTCCACAGAGAGCTGGACAGCGGTGCAGGTGGGCTGTCGTATGAAATAGAAGAAGGACTTGGTGGCCGCACACACCCAATTCAGTTGTTACACACACACTGTCGCTCGGAGTGGCGAGACGCAGATGCGCACTCCACGGACACCCAACTCTGCACTCAACTTTTTCTCTGTGCGTGGATCTATTGAACATATATTTTCTCTTCAATGAGCTTGTGAACAAACGCAGGATATGTGTTCTTTTTTGGGCTAATATATTTTTCCAAATAGCCTCAAAGGACCAGGGTTGGAATAAGGATGCCCAATTGTGTTTGAGACACCTGCGTTGATTAGCCTCGCTTGGGATTTCTCAAATATGTGTAATGTGCGTAATGTGGCTCAAATAGCAGAGAATGGATATTGTTTGTCGGTAAGGATTTAGTATTGAATCGCTCAGTAGTGGATTGATTCGAGGGGCAGCCTGACGATGCCGGACGCGTCTCGGGACGTGCCGGTGCATTCCTCTCCAGCAGTGGCGGCGAACGCGGAGGGTGACGAGATAGAAGTGCTGGAGAGTATCGATGTCCTTCCCGTGGCCCCAGAGGACGTAAGTCTTGAGTCATATTCATATTGTCATCAGCGTTTTTCAATTTCCTCCTAAAACAGAAGATCACCATAAAGGCACGTTTTCCCCACGGTGTATTCTACAGTAGCGTATCTTTTTATTTAACTAGACAATTCAAATAATAACTAATTTTATTTACAATGATGGCCTACGTTATGTCAGCATTATACCATACTGTGTTATGGTTGTAAGCTATCAATTATTATTCCAGCGACCATTCTCAGACAGCTTCATAGACTCATACATAGACCATAGTCATTATATCAACAATCCATTGACTGTATGTGTTCATTACAGCTAACCGAGCAGGCGTAGCATGGCTACTACCATACATAACTGATGATGTCCTCAATTGTTCAATGATATTGATTCATTGAATGAAGGAAAACCCTTGTAGGCTACCTTGCTGACATCACTCCTTAATGACAGGTGTGTCTATCTGTTAAATGGCACCTTTCTCTCTGAAACCTTTTCTTTCCTCTTTTCTCTCTCTCTCTCTTTCCCACCCCCTTCCTTTCCTCTTTCCCCATCTCAGCAATGGAAATCTCTGTTCGACACGGTATGTATAGTCGTTGTGTTACAGACTCTCTCTGTTGCATGCGCACTCATGAAGGGTGTCAACCTACCTGTTTTTTTTTATGTGAGGAACTGTTTGCTGTCAAGTTAGCATGCGCTTTATTACTACCGTGTTTAGTACTAAAACTGTGACTTGTGAGCTGAGCTTCATCTCTGCCCCAATACTCATGGAATAACAAGTCAACTATCCTTGCCATTATTATGAAGTCTAACTCCTGTCATTCCTGCGGTGGGGGTGTGTTGAGCCCTTGATGCCTGACGAATGGGAGGCGGAGAAGCAGATAAAAGAAGCAAGCAGGTTGTGGTGGGTGTGTCCCTCCTCCAGTCCTCCTGACATCAACCCTCCCAGAATGCATTTAGAGCAATACATAATCCTGGTTACAGTTGCCGTTGCTCTGCCTGTGGCCCTGTGGGCTGTCATGTCAGCGGCTACAGTGACAAACAAGGGGGGTGTGTGTGTGTTATGCCCAGGCCATCAGGTTGGCCTGACAGACGGAGAACCAGACCCCCCCCCCCGACTCGCACACCCTCTCTCCCACCACTCCATCCCACTGGAGCTGCCTCAACACCTGCCTGCCCCAGCCCGGCTGGCGGGCCCTACACTCACTCCTGGTCCCTCAGGGGGGGACAAAGGAAGTATAATGGGGTTAGGGAGGGAGACAGCGGGGGAAGTCAGAGACTCGTGTCAGGCTCGCTCTTTCAGGCTCTGGGAGGACTGGCCGGGGACTCATGGGATTACGGGAAAAGGGGTGGGGGTCTTTGGTGTGTGTGTGTGTGTGGGGGTAGACATTGTGGACAGGCATTAAGCGGGCCTCTCAATCCACTGCCTTTATGCGGCGCGGCATCGCTTTGAATTTCTCAAGTGGCCTTCAGACTAGATGGGTGGGGGGCGAACCAAATATAGCCTATAGAAGGGGTTGCTGTCCAGTCTGGCAGCTACAAATGCCTTTTCACTCTTTTATTCCCTCCCCCCATTCACCTCTTAAATGACCCGTTCCATTTGTCATACATTGGAAAGGTTGACCTTTAGGGTCACTCAGCTCCTCACAGTGGACACTAGGGAAGATAAATGATATGGTGGACCAGAAATTTAGATTTTTACTGGCAACCATTGGGTGACTGAAAAAAAAGGAATAGTTGGACGTTAAGAAACGGAGGAATAGGCCTTACTCGTTGGATGTTTAGCTCATAAATGGAGGAATAGGCCTTGCTCATTGGATGTTTAGCTCATAAATGGAGGAATAGGCCTTTCTCGTTGGATGTTTAGTTCATAAATGGAGGAATAGGCCTTGCTCGTTGGATGTTTAGCTCATAAATGGAGGAATAGGCCTTGCTCGTTGGATGTTTAGTTCATAAATGGAGGAATAGGCCTTGCTCATTGGATGTTTAGCTCATAAATGGAGGAATAGGCCTTGCTCGTTGGATGTTTAGTTCATAAATGGAGGAATAGGCCTTGCTCGTTGGATGTTTAGCTCATAAATGGAGGAATAGGCCTTGCTCATTGGATGTTTAGCTCATAAATGTAGGAATAGGCCTTGCTCGTTGGATGTTTAGTTCATAAATGGAGGAATAGGCCTTGCTCATTGGATGTTTAGCTCATAAATGGAGGAATAGGCCTTGCTCATTGGATGTTTAGCTCATAAATGTAGGAATAGGCCTTGCTCATTGGATGTTTAGCTCATAAATGTAGGAATAGGCCTTGCTCGTTGGATGTTTAGTTTATAAATGGCAAAGTTTGTGCCCCAAATAGCACCGTATTTCCTATATAGTGGACTAATCTTGAACAGAGCCGTGTTCAAAAGTTGTGCACTATTTAGGGAATAGGGAACCATCACAGCTAATATGATAGAGGGATAACATTTCCCATAATTCTCTGCCTTGTCATCTCGAGAGCACAAACTGTCCGTCCACATCACCCAGATTGTTGAGCTGGCCCATGTGCTAACGCCTCTTTCTAGGTCTGTCCCAAATGGCCTCCTATTCCCTACGTAGTGCACTGCTTTTGACCAGCACCCTATGGGCCCTGGTCAAAAGGAATGCACTATAAAGGGAATAGGGTGCCATTTGGGACAGACCTAGAAAGAGGCATTGGCACATGGGCCAGCTAAACAATCTAAATGTCTCCCAGGCTGGTGTTTTAATCAAAGTGCTGTGTGCTCTGTTCAGTTCCCACACTGTCCCCCGAGAGGGCTTTGTTGCAGTGAAAGTGCTTTCTCTTCAACCAGGAAATAAGATAATAAACCTACGATAGCTCTGATTTGTGTTACCCATCTAAGATCTCTAAACATACTAGGGAATGGGGACTACTACCACACACACACACACACACACACACACACACACACACACACACACACACACACACACACACACACACACACACACACACACACACACACACACACTACTAGCCTGATTAGTGATGATGGTGAAACCACTCAAGAAGAAACAGTCTGAGTATTTGTGTCTTGCCCTCACAGATTTTCAGCTTGTTTTCCAGGATTGGACAGATGTAAGTAGGAATGTATTAAGGGCTTGTTGTTATAAATAGGATGGATCAGGAGAAATGAAACAAACAAGTTGGTGTTTTCCCTTGAAAGATGACCCAAGGGATATTTGTTTTTGTTTTTATGACTGTGTAAGGCAGTGCAGTGTACATTACAAATGTTATAGTGGATATTTGTTGCGTTACCTCATCCTGTTTCCTTGGTGGTTGGTGGAGAGGGAGTAGAAGCTTATTGTGTTTCTTGCTTGTTGCGCTGACACATTTCTGTGTACAACCCAGACTGTACACACTCAGTTATTATCTGGGATGGGAATGTCTCCATTAGTCACCCCCTCTTACCTTTCATGGAAGTGCCCAGGTGAAGTCATCACCAGACATGGAATATTAAGTCCGTATACTGATGTAAATGGTTTGGAACTCATGGGTGAAGGAACATATGGAGGCTACCCTGCTTGCTAATGTTACAAGTCTCTGGCTGACCTTTGAATGACTTAAACACAAGCTCTTAACACCATCTTATTTGAGTCACAGAGTACATGCCATAGAAATAGAATCTATAGAACAGTTCCCAGCCTTATCTACAGATGATATTTCTAGGGTACAGACTGTGACTGAACCATTGACCAGTAACAGAGAAAACCTGTGTTGAAGGAGTGCTGTGCGATAACACTTGTTCTGCAGGTCCAAATCCCATTATTACCCCATCTGCCTTCCCTGTGTGTCCCCACAATGGCCAGTCGTCCCCACACTGCACCCTTTGTGTTGACATGTGCCACTGTACTGTACTGTACACACAATCCTGCTCTGCCTGCCTCTGACCTGTTAAGACGCCAACAGGCACGCGTCCAGGACAGAGGGAATTATGGGGATTAAGACTTTTTCACATGGGCACACAGTGTACACCACAGGAGGTTGGTGGCACCTTAATTGGGGAGGACGGAGTTTTGGTAATGGCTGGAGCGGAATGGGTGGAATGGTATCAAATACATTAATTAAACACATGGTTTCCATGTGTTTGATGCCATTCCATTTGCACCATTCCAGACATTATTATGAGCCCTCCTCGCCTCAGCAGCCTCCACTGGTATACACACATCCAGTTGTTTTAACCAGGATCCTGTCACATTACACGCTACAGTGAACTGGGGACATGAACCAGTCAAATGCTCTTTGATCGGAGTGGGGACCCACCTGTTCTTAGTGTGTGTGTGTGTTTGTCTGTGTGTGTGCATGCCTCTCAATCTGTGCTCTTTATCTCATGCTGTTGTATGTGTCAATGAGCATGTGAAGTTGTGCGTGGCTGCCATTGACAGAATAGGAAGACAGGCAGCCATCATTTCGGGAATCTTTTGTTTAGCGCCACTCCCTCGGTCCCCACATGGTACAGCTGCCAGCCTCTCAACCCTGTCATTCCTCCCCTCTCCATTGTCATGACTCAGAGGGTTGATTGTCAACAGTCCAGGTTACTGGCACTAATTGGGTTTGAGGCAAAATGGTGGCCCTGGTCTGATTGTAGGGTTGCCATACGTCCTCTCTCGTCCCATTTCTCTCAGCATTTAGGTGTTTACTTTCTGTTAGTTCCCCAAACGTGCAACTGTATGTGTTGATGCTGGTTTACCATAGCTCCTCTCTGCCCCTCCCAAACCACTGTTCTCTCAGTACTGAGGGTTTCATCATAGAGATAGATCAGTCTATATGTATAGCTCTATATGTAGGCTATAATCTCTATCTTTTTATTTAGAGACCCAATCTGTTTGCATCTCTCTTACTAGTCTCTAAATGCTTTAAATACATTTCCTTATTTCCCTAATGAAAGGGAGTTCCAGTCAGTAAGTTGTGAACAGCTCTTTTTATGTTGCGCTATAAATAGCCCCTCCCCTGCCCGTCGATCGACAGAAAGATGTGCTGCTGCTGCTTCAGTCATAATTGGCTGCGGACTGCAGCGTGTACACATGGAGAGATGGCAGCACAAAATTAACGTGTATCTTTTGATGGTTCAATGCTATGTGCTCTACCCACATGGTGCAGGGTGGTCCCCTCTGTTTGTGTTTGTGTGTATATGTGTGTGTGTGTGTACACAGCATATGTTTGTTTAATGTGTATTTATTTATGTGTGTGTGACTGTGTGTACATATAGTATGTCCCTATGTTTGTCTTCGATATCTTAATCCGTTAGAGGGGGTCAGCGGGGTGGAATCGATGCCAGTGAGTGGTACTCTGGAGAGAATGTTTGACTCTGTGTGACTGTGTGGATGTAGGGACAAGCCAGCTGTCAGTGCAGAGACCCTGTGTCATCTCTCTTTCCCTCTCCTCTCCCCCCTCTCTCTCTCTCTCTCTTTCTCTGTTTAGTTTTTCGGCCAATTTGGCTTCAGTTTCTACAGTGAAGTGGATAGCATTGCTGAGGAGAGGAGAGTACCCATCATCCACTTACAGGCTCTCTTAAGTTCACCGCCGCTTGAGTACGTTTACACACTCTTCAGTAGGTTACTGCAGGGGTCTGATGGGGTGACATCCTATTAGTGACATCCTCTGAGTTTTTATTAACTTGAGTTATTATACTCTGTGTATCATTCCCTTTTCACGTTCAGTGAAAGTTAATCTTCTTAATTTCTCTCTGACTGTGGGAGCAAGTTACATGTCACTCATAGCTCCCAGTCTAGCCCATATGTTGAGTACAGTAGTAGAACCTACCCTGCAATGTCTGCAATATTTTTGTGAATTCCCCTGTTTCCACAGAAACCCTTGACATACCGATCAAGATTCCCCGAACCTGGGAGCGGGCGGAGGTGCTAAACGGCTCCTATTTCAGCTTGTCACTCAGATCTATTGGGATCATAGACACTAAGGTCCATTCATTCCTTATGGCTGAAACTGTGATACCTTCCCACAGGTTGTGGTTACAAGGGATACTATACTGGGAGAGTCCTCTCCTGGCAGGGACCCACCACTCTGCTCTAAACGCCTGGGGGCCTGCAGAATGTGTTGGTTTCATGCCCTTTGTGCCAAAGTCTTTCCGTGGTCTTTGTGTTTGTTGGAGTTTCCACGTTTTACTCATTGGGTTTGTGTGTGTTTCTTGTGAAAGTGTGTGTTTGTGAGAGTGTGTGTATCAGGGTTCTGGACCAGTCATACTGGGGTTTAGGTGAGACAAAAGGTCTAGTGCAGTGGTAACCAACTTTTTCTGAGTTAGGATCACTTTCTGAGTCAGGATCACTTTCTGAGTCAGGATCACTTTCTGAGTCAGGATCACTTTCTCAGTCAAAATGCAAGCCGAGATCTACCGCTCAGATTTAAACACGTAAGCCAGTGCACCATTAACCTATTAAAAACAGTTCTGTATCAATGAGGTTTGTAGTAGGCTATAGGCCCAATACATTACCACTGCATATTGGCTATGCTTGAATTGACCTGCCAACATTGGCAGATTTAGGTATGGGTGACATGGGCAGCTGACCAGGGCAGCATCTTGCCATGGGCGTCCGCACCAAAAAAATTCAGAATGGTGACATTTGCGCAATTGGTTTTCTATCGCTCATTTGCATGTCACGTCAATGATATCATGTGTGTGGGACTGTGTGTCAAATAACCTTGTTGGAGTGGGCGCCCTGATTCTAGTTTGTGAGCTAGGCATGCTACTGCCTGGGAAGGTCTCCCATTCAGAAGTACGAGATGGGGAGGGGGCTGGGGTAGGTTGACCTCAGGTCTCCCCACTGGAAGCCTGAGGTTGGGGGAGTGGGCGAATCTATCAAATAGCGCACCTCTAACTTTGTACAGTACTAATGCAATTAGTAAAATCAGTCACACTACGAAATGCTACCAAATAAACCACAATTCATTCATAATACTGTGAATATATACTGTACTTTCACAGACATTTGGTTGCATTTGTATACTGTATTTCAATGCAAATTCAGGGGCACTTCTGAAATATTTGGCCAGAACGAGGAGCCATCTACCTCCTCAGCCACACAGGCCTCTTCAGAAATGATCTCGGAGCCTCAGGATGAGGAGACATCCACCTCCTCAGCTACACAGGTGTCTTCACAAATGTTGTCTGAGCCTGAGGATGAGGATGAAGACTCATTTGCTTTCACGTCTCCCCAGCAGGATTCTTCAGGTGTGTTTGTGCGCACGAGCACGTGTGTGTGTGTGTGTGTATGTGTGTGTGCATCCCAATAATTTCCCTTTTGCAAAGTTTTAAGTTTCCATATTGTAGGTAACAATGATTGTGTTATTACTGGGTATGTATGTGGGATGTTCTACCACTATAAATGCTGTGAATAGCGGGTGTAAACTAATGCCCATGTGCTCTCCATTAGAAATGCCTGTAGCAGCATCCCCACCAAATCCTGCTGCTGAGGATGAACCACTGTCTACAGACCCTGCTGACTGGCCTTCAGTTCTCACTGACAGAATTCAGACACAACTCGTTTGCAGAGGACCAAGTGAGGTACCACCTAACTTTGTTTTCCCAAGGAATGAGAGTGATGGAAGAAGTTGCCACCACCACTATTTCAGGAAGACCTTGGTGAGCGGTGAAAAAATCCCTAGAAGTTGGTTGGTGTATTCTGAAAGAAACAACAGCCACTTCTGCTTCTGCTGCAAATCTCTTTTCTAAGAAGAAAATGTATTTAGCAAACTCAGGACTGACAGACTGGAATCATGCAAGTTCTTTGCTGACTTCACACGACCAGAACACCAAAACTGCATGAAAACATGGAAAGAACTGGCAATGAGACTCACAAAATGGGGAAACAATTGATAAGCATGAGATGACACTTATGGAGGCTGAGAGGATAAGATGGAGAGAGGTGTTGACACGTCTGACTGCTATTGTGTAGTCTCTGACAATTAGAAATCTGGCACTAAGGGGACACACAGAAGCACTGTACTCTCCATCAAATGGACATTCCTCAATGAGGTTGAACTGATGGCACAATTTGATCCAGTCATGAAAGAGCACCTTAACCGTGTCCAAAAAGGGCCCTTGAGTCACACCACGAGCTACCTTGGCCACCAAATACAGAATGAACTCATTGATTTGTTGAGTAGCAAGGTAATTTCAATAATGGTGAGTGACATCAAGCTGGCAAAATTCTTCTCTATCATTCTAGATTGCACCTCAGCCACACTGAACAGTTGTCAGTTGTGATTAGAATTGTGTCACTGGTTTTTGGAGGCAGAGGAGGAGTCCACGGGCCAACATTTGGCATCCCTGTTTCTCAAAAAATTTATTTTGAGGACTGCAGAGGACAGTCATATGATAATGGAGCCAACATGAGAGGCAAAAACAAAGGTGTCCAAGCCAGACTCCTGGAAATGAATCCAAGAGCTCTATTTGTGCCATGTGGGGCTCACACAACCACAACCTGGTTGTGGCTGATGCTGCTAAAAGTTCTGTCGATGCCACAGGTTACTTTGGCATCTTACACAAACTGTACACCTTGTTCTCAGCCTCCACACAGCGATGGGCCATCCTGAAAAAACATGTGGTCATCACTTTGAAGATGTGGACTGAGACAAGGTGGGAGAGTAAAGTTAAGATCGTCGAGCCACTGAGGTATCAGGCAGCAGCGGTGAGAGAGGCACTGATTGAGGTGAGGGATCAAACCAAAGACCCTGTGATGAAGACTGAGGCCCAGTCCTTGTCAGAGGAGGTGGGATCATACCGCTTCATCATCTGTACAGTGGTGTGGTATGACATCTTGAGCCAGATCCAACATGTGAGCAAGCTGATGCAGTCTCCCAGTATGCATGTGGATGTTGCAGTCAGTCTTCTCAGAAAGACAGAGAGAGGTCTCAGCAACTACAGGGCAACAGGCTTTATGACTGCACAAATGTCAGCCAAGGATAAGGGGGGATTCGCCCAGGGAGCCATACAAGCTAGAACCGCCACTGCCTGCCAATGTTGTTCTTCTCAGACCATTTAGAAATGATATTACAACATTTTAGGTATATGATCACACTGGCAACTTATTTGTTGTTTTACTTATGAGGTGCAGCTGAGTGAGCATAATCATTTCCTTTTTTTTACTGGACTGATGACCTGCATCTGATGGTTAGTCTGAGGGGAGGGCGCAGCGGTGAGGCTGCCTCTCACCCGACTCACCGTCCCTCCGCTCTCCCTCCCTCTGGGGACACAGTCTTCCGTTGATGGCGAAACTCAAGTCACACTGCATTATTTCTGCCTCATGCACCAATTCACGTTGTTACTCCGATGACCATAGAAAGTGAAATATTCATTGATATTAAAAAAGTCAAGCAGGAAGCTGCTAACAATAACAACGTAAGCTTATGGAAACACTTTGCTACTCATTCATTGCAGTTGTAGTGCTGGTTGTAGCGCTAGTGGATGTAGGGAGAACGCGCATTTCATGGCTTTTAGAAGTATTTACAGTGCTGAATAACTGAATAACTGAAACATGAACATACTCCTAAAAACAGCAGCTCTTTGCTGTATTTGTTGAGTCTCTCTCTAGTCATGGTTGTAAAAGTTTAGAAATCTCACAGTATCAACTTTGCTGTGTGCTCGAGGCCACTTTTTGGTCTATGGCTCGAGGAAACTGCAGACACGGTGATCTGAGCTATCTGATTGGCCAGAGGTAGGCCTATAATTGCACGTGATTTGCTCTCTGGGCCTGCTGGGTAGGCGGAGTTCTACCTTCAGACACATGAAATGGTTAAAAATGGGAACACTTTGGTTTAGGGTTTGAGAAGTCAATGAGAGAAGTGAAAAATTCTTCCTTAGTTGTTCATTTTCTCATAATCTAAAGGCTCAACCTAGATTCAAGCCAATGTCTTTGAACATGTTATTGCTCCAACTTCGTGAAACTGAACAACTGACACCTTTTTTATTTTTGTCAAAAACAACTTAGGGCCTCCTGAGTGGCTCAGTGGTCTAAGGCAGAGGCGTCATTACAGATTGGGGTTCGACCCCAGGCTGCATCGCAGCCGGCCACGACCGGGAGACCCATGAGGCGGTGCACAATTGGCCCCTTGACACATTGTGTCAAGAAGCAGTGTGGCTTGGCAGGGTCGTGTTTTCGAGGACGCATGGCTCTCGACCTTTGCCTCTCCCGAGTCCGTACGTGAGTTGCAGCGATGGGACAAGACTGTAACTACCAATTTGGATATCACAAAAAAAAACTACTTTATATCGAAAGAGTGCCTTTGATTTGATGGCCTGCGGATGTGCAGTTTGGCAGCTAGCCTACAAGTGTGATCTGGGATTTCTATTGGAGAAGCAGTTTTAGTCTTCATACTGTACTGTCTTTGGCAAGGCTTTATTTTTATTTTATTTACAGAAATGTTTGGTGATCGACTAGGAAGGCCTTGGCGACCACTGGTCTGGTGAATCAGCACACACACACACACACACACACACACACACTCAGAGGGTCTGTCTCTGTGACACATTCCTGCACCGCCAACAATAAACAGTGTGTTTACCCATCCATGTGGTGAACAGATTTGTGTACATGTGTGTGAACAGATTTCTGTCTCCCATCTCCTATCCTCACTCAAGCACTTCCCATTAGTGGCTGTGCCACATGTACAACTCAACATCTTCTAATATCAAACTCTTCTATCTTCTCCCTCGGTAGAACATGAGTCTTTATTGAGACAGATGGTACATTGACTACATGGACAAACAGAGGCTGCAGACAAAACCTCTGCAGATGTTTCTCTCTCAGACTGGTTAATGCGTAACATTGACGATGCAGCATTATGCATTTAAACACTAAACCAGTGTGTGTGTGTGTGTGTGTGTGCCCTTATGTGACTGTGTGTATGCCTTTAATTTAAAACTCAAACCAGTGTAACTGAATACTTCCCTTGTGTTCACCAGGCCATGAAGCAGTCCGCTTTAAAACACCTCACGGTCTACCTGTGTGTATCGTCTCCCTAGACATTACACTAGTGTTGAAGTGAGGACAGCTTGCGGTTCAGATGAAATATAGCGAGGGGCAGGCACTTCAAAGGTAATGGCGTTTCCTGCCGCAACTTTTCCTCCCACTCACAAACTCACTCTAAAAGGCTAAACTGACCCTAATTCAGCACTCCTAGTCTGAGACTCATACTTGGTCTGTATCTTCCGTATTCTACCTCAGTAGCACTATTTCCTGCTTTGGCTGACACATCAAATCAAATGTTATTTGTCACATGCGCCGAATCCCCCTCTGGTTTTACAGTGAAATGCTTACTTACAAGCCCTTAACCAACAATTTAGTTTTAAGAAAAACCTTTAAATAAGAATAGCAAATAATTAAAGAGCAGCAGTAAATAGCAATAGCGGGGCTGTATTAAAAATGATTATTTCTTATTTCACCTTTATTTAACCAGGTAGGCCAGTTGAGAACAAGTTCTCATTTACAACTGCGACCTGACCAAGATAAAGCAAAGCAGTGTGACAAAAACAACAACACAGAGTTACACATGGGATAAACAAACGTACAGTCAATAACACAATAGAAAAATGTATATACAGTGTGTGCAAATGTAATAAGATTAGGGAGGTAAGACAATAAATAGACCATAGTGGCGAAATAATAATGATGGTGTTGGAGTCATGCCTGGCTGTGCAGTCATGAGTGAACAGGGAGCACAGGAGGGGACTGAGCATGCACCCATGAGGGGCCCCCGTGTTGAGGATCAGCGTGGTGGATGTGTTGTTACCTACCCTTACCACCTGGGGGCGGCCCGTCAGGAAGTCCAGGATCCAGTTGCAGAGGGAGGTGTTTAGTCCCAGGGTCCTTAGCTTAGTGATGAGCTTTGAGGGCACTATGGTGTTGAACGCTGAACTGTAGTCAATGAAAAGCATTCTCACATAGATCTTCCTTTTGTCCAGGTGGGAAAGGGCAGTGTGGAGTGCAATAGAGATTGCATCATCCAATAGAGATTGCATCATCCACTTTTTTATAGACCGAGTCACTGGTGCTTCCTGCTTTAATTTTGGCTTTTAAGCAGGAGTCAGGAAGATAGAGTTATGGTCAGATTTGCCACATTTTGCGCGACAGAGAGCTTTGTACGCGTCTCTGTGTGTGGAGTAAAGGTGGTCTAGAATTTTTCCCCCTCTGGTTGCACATTTAACATGCTGATAGAAATGAGGTCAAACTGATTTAAGTTTCCCTGCATTAAAGTCCCCGGCCACTGGGATCGCCGCCTCTGGATGAGCGTTTTACTGTTTGCTTATGGCGGAATACAGCTTACTGAGTGTGGTTTTAGTGCCAGCCTCGGTCTGTGGTGGTATGTAGACAGCTATGAAAAATACAGATAAACTCTCTAGGTAGATAGTGTGGTCTGCAGCTTATCATGAGATACTCTACCTCAGGCGAGCAAAACCTTGAGACTTCCTTAGATATCGTGCACCAGCTGTTGTTTACATAAATGCGTAGGCCCCTGCCCTGTGTCTTACCAAAGGCTGCTGTTCTGTCCTGCCGATAGCGTATAACCCGCCAGCTGTATGTTCTTCATGTCGTCGTTCAGCCACGACTCGGTGAAGCATAAGATATTACAGTTTTTAATGTCCCGTTGGTAGGATATACGTGCTTTCAGTTCGTCCCATTTATTTTCCAGCGATTGAACGTTAGCTAGCAGAACGGAAGGCAAGGGCAGATTAGCCACTCATCGCCTGATCCTCACAAGGAATCCCGATCTCTTTCCGCGAAACCTACGTTTCCTTTTCCAGCGAATCAAGAGGATCTGGGCCTGTTCGGGCATCCATAGTAAATCCCTCACGTCCGACTCATTGAAGAAGTTCTGATGTCCAGAATCTCTTTTCGGTCATAAGAGACGGTAGCAGCAACATTATGTACAAAAAGTTACGAACAACGCGAAAAGACAAACAAAATAGCATGGTTGGGTTTAAGAGCCAATGAGACGCCAGCCCTACCCTCATGCACCATCTTACATTGTAGCCTATGTGATGATTGCAGAGATCCGTTTTCTCACTGCAACCAATACAGTTTTTCAGTCCCCTAGCTCCACACTCTTTATATGGGGGCGAAGAAACAACTATCAAATGGCACCTTATTCCCTACATAGTGCATTACCACCAATAGACCCTGGTCAAAAGTAGTGCACTATATAGGGAATAGGGTGCCATTTGGGAAGAATTTTAATCTGCTGGGGAGCTAAAGACATGGCATGAGAAGTTAATGGTAAAAGAACACTGTTGTTTTTAAAATAGAATGACGTATTCTATACTTACTCATGTTTATTTCTCTCCTAACTGAACTTCTATTGTCCTACCAAGAGTTGCTGCCTGAGTATCTTTATACCTCCCCTTGATACGCAGATCATTCACCTTGGTTAAAAAAGCAAAGTGGCAACTGATAACAGAATTGACTTTTCTCTCTTTCGAATTCTCTGCAAAGTCTTGAAGCATTGTGGAGGTTTCAGGTCTGTTATTCTGGAAAGCCGTCTCGGTCCACCCTCTTGTTTTGTCGTCGTCATGGTCACCTCGTCGGCTGAGCACATACCCAAGGTGATCGACAGACAGTGCTTAGCTTTCACTTGGACATCCGGGCCGTCTCCTCTTACATCTCTCTGTCTCTATCTCTATCTCTCTCTGTGCCTCTCTTCCTCTCTCTCTCTCTCTCTCTCTCTCTCTCTCTCTCTCTCTCTACACATTGCGTCACTGATGTGAACTGGCCACCAACAGGAATTGCTTAGTATTCACAGCTCCAGTGTGATGGTGTGGAAGCGTTCTGTAGCGTGAGGCAGCTTGATGTACAACTACACCCCCTGAACAGAACGCTCGTCTATCACAGGGCCTCATGGTTTGTGCTCTCATATCTTGACTGAAAGGTGTCTCTAATGGTACTTAGGTCATGCACTATTGCGTGCAAGACCTCTACACTGCCCTATCAAGCAAAAGGGCAGTAACTGCTCATTGAGTGTAACTGAGAAAAATTCAAGTATTTTCATTGTTCAGCCTGAGATGTAGGCAGATAACTGGAAATCTGTTGTCTTGCTATGAAGTCATGTTTTATTCATATTGACCCTGACCTCTGACACGACAGTTACTGCCTTCTTGCTTGGTACACCCACTGGAATACGTTTCCATTATGTTTTCATAAATGTAAGTATTCAGACCCGTTACAACCTTATTCTAAAATTGATTCAATTGTTTTCTTCCCTCATCAATCTACACACAATACACCATAATGACAAATCCAAAACAGACGTTCAGACATTTTTCCTAATAAAAAAAAGAATATCATATTTACATAAATATTCAGACCCTTTACTCAGTACTTTGCTGAAGCACCTTTGGCAGTGATTACAGCCTTGAGTCTTCTTGGGTTTGACGCTACAAGCTTGGCACACCTGTATTTGGGGAGTTTCTCCCATTCTTCTCTGCAGATCCTCTCAAGCGCTGTCAGGTTGGATGGGGAGTGTTGCTGCACAGCTATTTTCAGGTCTCTCCAGAGATGTTTGATTGGGTTCAAGTCCGGCCTCTGGCTGGGCCACTCAAGGACATTCGGAGACTTGTTCCAAAGCCACTCCTGCTTTGTCTTGGCTATGTGCTTAGGGTCGTTGTCCTGTTGGAAGGTGAACCTTCGCCACAGTCTGAGGTCCTGAGCGCTCTGGGGCATCAAGGATCTCTCTATACTTTGCTCTGTTTATCTTTCCCTCGATCCTGACTTGTCTCCCTGCCTCTTAAAAACATCCCCACAGCATGATGCTGCCACCACCATGCTTCACCGTATGGATGGTGCCAGGTTTCCTCCGGACGTGACTCTTGGCATTCAGGCCAAAGAGTTCAATCTTGGTTTCATCAGACCAAAGAATCTTGTTTCTCAAGGCTGTCATCCTGATAAGCGTGTAATTAGAAGCATCTGAGAGCCTGGGAACTGTGGATTCCTTCCTGGTTTACTGGCTTTACCACAGAGGCACCAAATTATGTACGTAGTGCACTTTATTTGACCAGAGGCCTATGGACCATGGTCAAAAATATGACACTTTAGGGAAAAGGGTGCAATTTGGGACTTTGTCACAAAATAAGAACTGGAATGTCTCATTAAGGTTGCTGTCATGGAGTTGCTTTGAAAGTGTCAATATGAGTTTGAATATGAGGTCTGATATAAAGTTTTGTGGTCTTCGCTTCTATGATAGTTTGAATATAAAGATTTTTGGTCTACCGTGATAGTTTGATTATGATGTTTTGAGGAGAATGTGTCTGCCAAGAGGATCTTTCACATGCCTTACGGGTTGCTTGGACATTGTGGTCTTACCTTTACATAATAGAAAAGGGTTTTTGTGGGAAAAGCCTGACAGATATATGTCCTCGATTGAAAGTTTAGGCACAAGGCCGTCTTTCATTTCAGGGTTGTGGCACTCATCTTCTCATTTTATCCTCAGCTTCTTCCCAATGTATCTGTGTGAAAATGAAACCAGTCACGAAGATCATAATTTATCTCGGACTTTTATGAAATTCCTGGGTCTCAATATGAGAGGCTAGGCTAAGGGGTTGAACCTCATGCTGCTATAGCCCACAGTGACCTCTGACAGGCTAGCTGTGGAGACCTTCAGCCGTTCTGGTGGTTGTCTATAGGTCATAACTCTGTTGAACCCCATGGAGGTTAGAACCAATAGCATACTCCCCAACCTTTCTCCCCTTAAGTTGCCTTTCTGGAAGTTTCTTTCAACCTTTGGGCCAAAGTTTTACTCCCTTTTACCTTTAAAGGTGAGGCATTCTGGTGGGAGAGAGAAGGAGAAAGTGCTCTGTGCTCCCTGACCTTTCGGGATTATGCTAATAGGATTCTGAAATAGAGGGTGATCCACACCGCAGCAGGGTTCTCAACCAGACCACCACAGATCAGGAGACTGACTGACTGGCTTATTGTTATGGGTGGAGAAAAAGCCCCATTTGGACAAGCAGCCTGTGAGTCACCACCACCAGGGCCGTGATAGAGGGCATCTGGTTCCCTTAGTTGATGTTGTTTTCCCTTTCTCCTCCGCTGCGGCTTTATCCAGGGGGGGCAGTGTTGCTTGAGATGTTGACGGACAGTTGAAGGCTCCCACTCCCTGCCCAGATGGCAACCTTGAAAATGTCACAGACAGAGGACCCCACCCCACCCACCCCGATCGCCACCTCCCTCCCCCCAATCCCAATTCCAAACCCTCTCCTACGTTTTTGTAGAATTTAAATCAGGCCCCCCTGAGGGCAGCCCTGGGCCGGGTCCATTTCCCCTATTAAAGACCATAAATCTCTATGGTGAATGGAGCCGCCGCCCCCTCATAAAAGGGGTCAGTTTAGGGCGACCTGCAGAAAGAAGGACTGACTAGAGAGAAAAACAGACAGAGAAAGCTCTCGGAGTGGCCTCAGAATGGCCTTTGACTGTGGTTTCTGTAAATGAGGGCTTGGCCCGCTGGTAATGAGGGTTTCTCACCCCAATGTTATGTGGAGATTTGTCTGAAGAGTTTTATGGCCTTCTGTCTTTGTCTCTGTGCTGCCCTGTCCATGCCCTGTGTCTGAACAACATGGACTCTCCATCACCCTCTCTTTCTTCTTCTACAACTTTTCTTTTGTAGGTGTGGGTGGGTGTGTTTCACCAAGACTGAGTTTATGTCTCATGGCATGTATGTGTGTTTGTTTTTGTGTATGATGAATAAGATGCGTGTGTGTGTGTATGAATCAGTCATCACATGTGTATGTGTGCGTATTCCACACACTCCTTTCAGACTCAGGCAACTGGGGGGGTAAACTGTTTATTTGGCCACATGCTAGGGAACCTGCTGAGTGGTACCCCAATGTTTAGACACACACATACCGGCCTCTAGCGCCCAGCTAACAGCCAGGCAAGAGTTTGTTACATTTCAGCCCCCAGCCTCTTTCTTTTGTGTTGTTGCTACAGAGCAGCATCTGTCTAAGCCTTATGATAGTACTGTACTTCATTTTACACTAGGCCTGCAGCCATTATGATGTGTGTGTGCATGTGTGTATTGTTTAAGGCCTCAGCCCCCGTAATTGAACCAGGGACATGTCTCAGTGCAATAAGACGGTAATTAAGTCTTGGTGCAGTCAGGGTTTTGAGAGGAGGAGGAGGACAAGGAGTGGGCGAAAAGTCGCTGTACAGGTTGGTGCTGCTGGTTGGAAATAGTGGACGGATGGATCACATACTGAACTGATGAATTCATTTTCCACTTGTTGATGAGGCCTATTAATGCTGTTAAATCCCTGCTTGTTTTGGTTGCCGACCCAGCTACACTGGATGATTACAGCCAGGCGATGATGTAGTTTAGATGTGATTGGATCAGGGGGTATGACTTGTTCAGCTATAGGTGTAATATGAGTGTGGTGGTTCAGGGTTAGAGGAAGACCAATGAAGATGTGGGAGAGTTTCAGGGATATGGTATTACATTTTACATGTTAATTTTATTAATTTAGCAGATCCTCTTATCCACAGCGACGTACAGGAGCAATTAGGGTTAAGTGCCTTGTTCAAGGGCACATCGACATATTTTTCACCTATTTGGCTTGGGGGTTCGAATCAGCGACCTTTCGGTTACTGGCCCAATGCTCTTAACCGCTAGGCTACGTAACAGCCAGAGAACAGTGTAATACCAGAGACTCTGACGTCTCAACCCCTCTCCATGGGGAGTGACTTGTACCTGGCTGTGACCTGTCCCTCAGGATGAAGTTATCACATGTCCATGTAACATGGCAGTGTTGCTAGGTTACACACTTCGGGTGGCGGGGTGTGACAGGCTGTGCTAATTTGTGGTGGCAAGCCTGGAGCCTGATGAGAGTGATCTGATGAATGAGAGACCCTAAAACGCTGTCAGTCCGACACACACACACACAGACACACTGACAGCCCACTGCTAAAAAACCAACTGGGCCGTGACGTGCCTTTCACAGACAGAAAGGCACGTCACTCACCCCCTCCGCTAGCAGCATAACCCAAAACAGGACTACCCAAAAACCTCTAGCCGGATCCAAGATCTGTTTCTGCTGTCTTGCCAACTCCTATGGTCATCAGGCATAACAACACAAACAGATCTAGGACCAAGCTAATAAACCGATGTACTACCCTTGTACAGCTCTGAGAGGAAAGAGGAAGATCACAGGTGCAAAAAAAAACAACAATTTCTGAAAAACAATTTCAGCCAGTAAATTGGACTGTATGCAGAGTTATGAATCCTATCAGCCTTTTTTGTGCTTTTAAAGAGATTCAAATTAAAGAGGGAGAGTGAATGAGTTCACCTGGAGAGAGAAAGCAATCACCAGGCCAGGCTAATCTATCTCTATTCACTTCCCATCCAGCCAGGGAATAAAGAAGATAATGATGCTGTGTGTTTGTAGAAGGGGACAGTCTGTCTGTCTCTCCTCCTTTCATCGGGGGCTGGTAGGAATGGATAGAATACTGAAGGGGGAAGGAGATTGGTAGACTATACTGTCAGACACTGTATCCTTCTCCTGGGTCGTGTTCATTAAAGCACATCGTAGAAAAACAACCCCATGTGGTCCCTCCATGTTTTACTCCGTTTTCTTCCATTTGGTGTACTAACACAGTTTGACCTGACATTTCCCATACGACAGGTCTAGAGACAGTCCTCGTCCATTAAATTAACCCATGTTCATTAGACAGAAAGTCCTTGTCTCCCACACACACTGTCATTTCCTCTCTCTCGCTCTCGCTCTTGCTCTCTCTGTCTCTGTCTCTTTTTCTCTTTCCTTTTTTTCTCTTGACAATTATTCCATTGTACCCCAGAACCCCAGTAAAAGACAGAAAAGTGCTGAAGGGTGGGCACTAACTTGTTATTTTCACGCTCATTGTGTGAAGAGATGATTAGTGTGGTGGTTAACAGAAGGATGATTTGGGTCCACAGAAGGAGAGTGGACCCAAATCCACTTACCGTTGATGTAGAAGAGAAAAGGTACAGGAAGAGAGAGAGGGAAGATGTAGGCTACACTCTTATAAAAAAAGAGTTCCAAGAGGGTTCTTCAGCTGTCCCCATAGGAGAACCCTTTTTGGTTCCAGGTAAAAGCCTTTTTGGTTCCATGTAGAACCTTTTTGGGTTCCATGTAGAACCCTCTGTGGAAAGGGTTTTACATGGAACCCAAAAGGGTTCTATCTGGAACCAAAAGGGTTCTTTAAAGGGTTCTGTTATGGGAACAACCAAAGAACCCTTTTCGGTTCTAGATAACACCGTTTTTCTAAGAGTGTAGCGCAGGAACACCCTTAGTAGAAATCATGAGGTGTTTTGGAATAGAAGGGGTAGGTGGTGACTAGGTGGGGATCTTGGAAAGGGTTGTAGGATGGGTTTTCGGATGGTGGGTTTTTCAAGCTGTCTGGGTGAGAATGGAAATAAGTCTTGCTTTCTCCCATGTCTTTGTTCAACCTCCCGCCTGCAGTACGAGGAAGTCTTAAGTAGCATTGCTGTGGTTTCCACACGTTGCTTTATACTTGGTAGACTAAAATAGTTGCATATTGTCTAAATCTCTTCATGAAAGAACATTCTCCTTCCCTAAAGGAAAAGCGTATTCTTACCTCAAAAAACAAAGTTCTTACTTTAGTCATCGTAGATGTCAGTGTGCCGCCGTAGACTCTCTGACCTGTCATCAGGGAACTGTGGACTCAGGCCTTATATTAGCTAGCTCACTAAGGTGAATACAGAGTTGTACACAGGAGGATAATACGACTCACATCTAGACACAGTCATTTATCACCTAATCTATTTTTACCTCTATTCTCACTCTCCCTCCCTTCTTTTAACGAGTGAACCTCCTCACAGACACACACACACACACACACACACCTTCCTCCTATCCTCTATGGATTACCACAGTCTCTTAGTGAGTGTGGACTTGCGGTTGCGTTATCGGACATTGGCATGGCATTTTAAAGGCTATTAGAGTCCTGTCAAAGCATTAGACATCGCTCAAGTCACCATGGTGTAGGAAGTCTGCGAGCCTGGTCGTGACACGCATGGCTAACAAGGCTCCATTTGAGCCAGACGCTAACCTTTCCGCCGAGACGTTTGGCGACGGGAGAGATGATGTCTGGCGACGGGAGAGATGATGTTTAGGTAATTAACAGTCTGGAGACGATATCCTTCTAGATCCACCTCATTCTGCCACTCAATCATCAGCAGCTGCGCTGATAGTAATACTGAAATATTGGCGCTGATTGGATGCAAGACAAATATATTGCCTTCTGAGTGGATGAAGTACTAACATATTGGAGCTTATTGATTAAAAGACTAATGTTAGCACTGATTGCCACTGATTGGAAAAAATGATGATATATAGGCACTGATTGGATGAGATGCTAATTCTTTGGCACTGATTGGACCAAATTATTAGACTGATATATTGGTTCTGCCATTTGTTGGTACCAGCTGAGACGAATGCATAGTTAAACCAAGACACCTAGCAGAATGAGAACGAATGTGGAGATTCCAAAAGTGAATCTATCCCATAAATGAGCTTGAATGTAGCTTTTGGCTTTGAACTGTGCAACTTTGAAAGTTAGTGTATTACAACAAATAGCATGCACACACACACACACACACACACACACACACACACACACACACACTGAAAACAACAACAATCCCTTCATCACTCATACTTGAGGTATGAAAAGCACTGTTCTGTTCTGCAGAATTGACTCCCTATGTCGAAATTGTGCCTGACGCACATTCTTGTACCCCATCAGTGTCTGAGACAGCCAGCAGCTGTCAAAACACAACCTTTTGCTACGTCGACTTAACTTGGAGTGTGAAGTCGGTGTCAGATCTGGTCTGGTGAACACAGAGCCATGTTCATACAAACTGCCCAGGCTGAAGACTAGCTTTCCACAGACAATAATAGCCTATATGTTCTATTCATACCACCCAGTCTGACTGAAGGAAACATATTTTCTTTACGTTGTCTTATGGTTTGGATCAAGTCTACGGTAGAGGGATTAAAGTCAGATATTAGTGCAAGATAAGAAACACTGACAAACCACACATCATGTTCCCATTGATAGCAGGACTACCTTTTTTGGTGTCACCCAATCTTGTCTGTAGGACTGTCTAGGGTGACTCTATGGACCCAGTTGCCAGTCACAGCCATGACAGTTCAACCCTGTCTGTCAGGTCCTAGCCACGCCCCCTTTGTCCCCGTCCCAGCCCGCTTGCAAGCTGCTGTCTGCACTCAAGCTGAACTAGTCTCCTAGATGACAACGAGGAGAGAGTTAGCTCCGTATTTCTCTCTGGTCACCGGAGGTACAGATCAACTCGTGGTTTTCTATAGCCAGTCAATGGGAGTAGTGATGTAATCTAGCATTAGTGTTTCCTCAGCTGTATATTGTGATGTTTGTGTGTGCTGTATGTGTGTGTGTGTGTGTGTGAGAGAGAGAGAGAGACTCAGATTAGGCAGATATCACACAGGAAGGGCCCCTCGTTGGTGTCAAGGTCACACTTAGAAACCCTGAATTAGCATTCGAATGGCAGTAGAGTCACAGTGTGTGTGTGAGTGTGTATGTTTGTGGGCGTGGGCGTGTGCATGCATGTGTGATGAGAGGGACGTAGAATATGGGGCTTGAAGGGGTCCCCCCCACTTAAGTCATGGACCACCCTACCCCCTGCCTCACACCACACCATTCATCTTTTCCGAAAACCTTTGAGTCACAGGAGCGTCCCATTTCCCAGCTGTCAGCTGACCCCTTTAGCACCCCAACCTACACAGTCAAGCCCCTAACAGTGATGTATGGGCCAAAGAAAACTATACTGAACAAAACTATAAGCGCAACATGCAACAATTTCAAAGATTTTAGTGAGTTAGAAGTTCATATAAGGAACTCAGTTCAATTTAAATAAATACATGGATTTCACATGACTGGGAATACAGATATGCATCTGTTGGTCACAGATACCTTAAAAAAAAAAGGAAAGGGGGCGTGGATCAGAAAACCAGTCAGTGTCTGGTGTGACCCCCACCTCATGCAGCGCGACACATCATAACCCCACCGCCACCATGGGGCACTCTGTTCACAACGTTGACATCAGCAAACCTCTCGCCCACATGATGCCAAACGCGTGGTCCGCGGATGTGAGGCCAGTTGGACGTACTCTAAAGCAACGTTGGAGGAGGCGTATGGTAGAGAAATGAACAATACATTCTCTGGCAACAGCTCTGGTGGACATTCCTGCAGTCAGCATGCCAATGCTAATTGCATGGTGTTGTGTGACAAAACTGCACATTTTAGAGTGGCCTTTTATTGTACCCAGCACAAGGTGCACCTGTGTAATGATCATTCTGTTTAATCAGCTTCTTGACATGCCACACCTGTCAGGTGGATGGATTATCTTGACAATGGAGAAATGCTAACAGGGATGTAAACAAATTTGTTCACGAAATTTGAGAGAAATAAGATTTTCTACGTAAGGAACATTTCTGGGATCTTTAATTTAAGCTCATAAAAGATGGGACCAACACTTTTCATGTTTGTCTCAGTGAGTGATCTAATAGTAAATGTAGCTAAGTGAAGAGTGCTGTTGGAACACACACACTCCTCTCCATCTCCCTCTGGAGTCAGATCCTATCAGTCTCAATGACTGGAGTTAGCGATCATTACAATCACATCCCTTACCAGGAGAGATGGGATAGTGAGTGAGTGTGCGTGTGTGTGTGGGCGAACATGCACGTGTGTGTGTGAATGCATGCATGGCTGTGTGTGTGAATGCATGTGTGTAACTTTCCCTTTCAGGGAGGTTGTGTGTGTGTGTGTGTGTGTGTGTGTGTGTGTGTGTGTGTGTGTGTGTGTGTGTGTGTGTGTGTGTGTGTGTGTGTGTGTGTGTGCGCCTACAGATTGTGTGCGTGTGTGTGTGCGTGTGCGCGTGCGTGCGTGCGAGCGAGAGAATCACAGCCCTGAGACACTCCTGTCCTCCCCAGTGTTGCTCTGTAATTAGCAGAGAGAGAAACGAGGTTCTCCCCCACCAGTCTAGTAGCTTTTAATTAGACCAGCTAATTGGATAATGTCAAGGGAGCACTCTACCTTTGTGTGTGTGTGTGTGTGTGTGGGTGGCTCCCAGTCCCATGACCCTGCAACATGTTCAGCTGCCTGGCCCTCACCAGTTCTTCATCTATCATGATGAGTAGCTCACTGTTGATCCAATGCATAATGAACATGTGTATTAATGGCCCACTGCAGCTGACACTTCTAGGCTGTGTCTCAAACGGAACCGTATTCCCTATATAGTGAACTACTTTTGACAGGGGCGGACTGGGACCAGAAACTGTCCCTGGCAACACACCGGACAATTTATTTTCCTTGAGGCCCCCCACACTGGCCCATTTTTTCCTTGAGGCACCAGATGGCCAATCGGCCCCTGACTTTTGACCACGGCCCATAGGGCTCCTGTCAAAAGTAGTGCACTACATAAGGAATAGGGTACCATTACGGAGCCTAAGGGCTTACATATAAATATATTCCCTATATGTTAATGCATTTATAATTTCATGTAGCTACTGTAGACTATGTCATTAAGCTGAAGCCCATAGGATAGGGTAGAACCCTCCTCTAGAATAGCACGTAGATCATATGCTTCTTCAACTATTATAAAGCTGGATAGAGAACAATTTTGACTTTGCCGGTTGTTGGTGTCTTGTTAAACTTTCACAAGCCTTGAGCTAACAGCTAGCCTAATCACCCGTTAAAGGTCCTCACCCATCATGCAGAGTACAGGAAGCCCCCAAAGGGAACATAGATTCACTAATGGCCTCCCTCAGCTCCACAGCAGTCTTTTGGCATCTCTATGGGGTACCATTAATGCTGTAACACTGCAGGTCTGTGAATTGTGTACCCCTGTTCTCAGGGTAATGAGTGTTATTGCACCCCCCACCACCCATCACGCATGTTACAGTCCCGATCGGCCAAGTCATGCACGTTACCACGGCAACCTGTATGTGGTAAAGGAATGAAAATGAGACGTCTGTATTTGTTGTCGATAATATCGTTGTAGGTGATTCTATAAAGTACTACTTTCATTATTCAACTTCCCTGAATAGACTATGTAGAATTGTGAACTTATTCCAGTGTTTTTGGGATGGACGTAGATCGGGGAACGATAAACCCGGGAAATTACCGACCATGCCGATCACTTATCATTACGATAAGTAGCCTATGCTAGAGAAATGTGATAAGATAGTTTGCTAATATGGGTGATTGTTTAGGGGACAGTTGATGGCTACAATCATCAAGCTAGTAGTAGTAGTTTAAAGGATAATAAAAAAAATCTGTGGTGCACATTAACGTTATAAACGTATCGTTCTATTCATGGTTATTGCATCAATTCAGCCAATTTTTTTCGCAATATAGATTTTAGTCAATGGTAGTTTTTCCATTGTTCAGGATGTTATGAATTTGAACTATTTGAGTAGGATATCCACCTACAGGTGTCATGCTTCATGGAGACACCTGGCATGGTAGTTCACAAGAGAGGATTTAAGATTTTTTTGCCTAAATATCAACTAACCACATATCAATATGAAAGCAACCAGGAGCACAAAGCTGAGTTGTCAGTTGTCTTTTCCAATTGAACTTCATTATCCTACATCATTACCCTACATTATCCTACACTCCAGTTAACCGCTCTCCTTTGAGGTGGTGGTCACTGTTCCAGAAAATGCCTCATGGGTTTATCTCAGTGCAGGGCAGGGGGCCTGTTGGACAGTGACCCATATTAGTTCAGGTCAGAGGTCACTGGATGAGTGGAGCAGCTTCCTGGGGTGAGTTTAGGGATAAGGGATGTGGTAGAGTCGTTATATCAGGGTTGACTGGTTTACAATCACTCCAACAAGTCTGTAGCTGCCTGAACACTCTACTGTTTATTAGGGTGGCTGGATGGCTAACAGAATCACATTTCCCACGTGATGGATGGATTCATCTGTTTGATTAACTGTAGAAAGATATTCGATCTAAATAGGTCGGGGGAAGGACCTTGTGGTCAGCTCATGCACTGGGAAAAAGGTTGCTCAAAATCAGACTACAACATAATGATATGTCACTGTGTGTGTGCGCCATGGTAATAGTTGAGTTGAGCAGGTACTCACACTCAAACCATGAAGACGAAAACCCAAGGAAGCCTAGATGTAATTCCATTTCCAAATTAATTCCAAACGTACCTGTGCAAAGAGCAGTAAGTGCTAAACAAAAAAGAGCACAGGTTTCGGTGTCTATGTCATCATCAGTGCTGTTCCCCGTATTCTCATGTGTCTATGTCATCATCAGTGCTGTTCCCCGTATTCTTATGTGTCTATGTCATCATCAGTGCTGTTCCCCGTATTCTCATGTGTCTATGTCATCATCAGTGCTGTTCCCCGTATTCTCATGTGTCTATGTCATCATCAGTGCTGTTCCCCCAGATTCTCATGTGTCTATGTCATCATCAGTGCTGTTCCCGTATTCTCATGTGTCTATGTCATCATCAGTGCTGTTCCCCGTATTCTCATGTGTCTATGTCATCATCAGTGCTGTTCCCCGTATTCTCATGTGTCTATGTCATCATCAGTGCTGTTCCCGTATTCTCATGTGTCTATGTCATCATCAGTGCTGTTCCCCGTATTCTCATGTGTCTATGTCATCATCAGTGCTGTTCCCGTATTCTCATGTGTCTATGTCATCATCAGTGCTGTTCCCGTATTCTCATGTGTCTATGTCATCATCAGTGCTGTTCCCGTATTCTCATGTGTCTATGTCATCATCAGTGCTGTTCCCGTATTCTCATGTGTCTATGTCATCATCAGTGCTGTTCCCGTATTCTCATGTGTCTATGTCATCATCAGTGCTGTTCCCGTATTCTCATGTGTCTATGTCATCATCAGTGCTGTTCCCGTATTCTCATGTGTCTATGTCATCATCAGTGCTGTTCCCGTATTCTCATGTGTCTATGTCATCATCAGTGCTGTTCCCGTATTCTCATGTGTCTATGTCATCATCAGTGCTGTTCCCGTATTCTCATGTGTCTATGTCATCATCAGTGCTGTTCCCGTATTCTCATGTGTCTATGTCATCATCAGTGCTGTTCCCGTATTCTCATGTGTCTATGTCATCATCAGTGCTGTTCCCCGTATTCTCATGTGTCTATGTCATCATCAGTGCTGTTCCCGTATTCTCATGTGTCTATGTCATCATCAGTGCTGTTCCCGTATTCTCATGTGTCTATGTCATCATCAGTGCTGTTCCCGTATTCTCATGTGTCTATGTCATCATCAGTGCTGTTCCCCGTATTCTCATGTGTCTATGTCATCATCAGTGCTGTTCCCGTATTCTCATGTGTCTATGTCATCATCAGTGCTGTTCCCCGTATTCTCATGTGTCTATGTCATCATCAGTGCTGTTCCCGTATTCTCATGTGTCTATGTCATCATCAGTGCTGTTCCCGTATTCTCATGTGTCTATGTCATCATCAGTGCTGTTCCCCGTATTCTCATGTGTCTATGTCATCATCAGTGCTGTTCCCGTATTCTCATGTGTCTATGTCATCATCAGTGCTGTTCCCGTGATTCTCATGTGTCTATGTCATCATCAGTGCTGTTCCCGTATTCTCATGTGTCTATGTCATCATCAGTGCTGTTCCCGTATTCTCATGTGTCTATGTCATCATCAGTGCTGTTCCCGTATTCTCATGTGTCTATGTCATCATCAGTGCTGTTCCCGTATTCTCATGTGTCTATGTCATCATCAGTGCTGTTCCCGTATTCTCATGTGTCTATGTCATCATCAGTGCTGTTCCCGTATTCTCATGTGTCTATGTCATCATCAGTGCTGTTCCCGTATTCTCATGTGTCTATGTCATCATCAGTGCTGTTCCCGTATTCTCATGTGTCTATGTCATCATCAGTGCTGTTCCCGTATTCTCATGTGTCTATGTCATCATCAGTGCTGTTCCCGTATTCTCATGTGTCTATGTCATCATCAGTGCTGTTCCCGTATTCTCATGTGTCTATGTCATCATCAGTGCTGTTCCCGTATTCTCATGTGTCTATGTCATCATCAGTGCTGTTCCCGTATTCTCATGTGTCTATGTCATCATCAGTGCTGTTCCCATGATTCTCATGTGTCTATGTCATCATCAGTGCTGTTCCCGTATTCTCATGTGTCTATGTCATCATCAGTGCTGTTCCCGTGATTCTCATGTGTCTATGTCATCATCAGTGCTGTTCCCGTATTCTCATGTGTCTATGTCATCATCAGTGCTGTTCCCCGTATTCTCATGTGTCTATGTCATCATCAGTGCTGTTCCCCCAGATTCTCATGTGTCTATGTCATCATCAGTGCTGTTCCCGTATTCTCATGTGTCTATGTCATCATCAGTGCTGTTCCCCGTATTCTCATGTGTCTATGTCATCATCAGTGCTGTTCCCCGTATTCTCATGTGTCTATGTCATCATCAGTGCTGTTCCCAGATTCTCATGTGTCTATGTCATCATCAGTGCTGTTCCCGTATTCTCATGTGTCTATGTCATCATCAGTGCTGTTCCCGTATTCTCATGTGTCTATGTCATCATCAGTGCTGTTCCCCGTATTCTCATGTGTCTATGTCATCATCAGTGCTGTTCCCGTATTCTCATGTGTCTATGTCATCATCAGTGCTGTTCCCCGTATTCTCATGTGTCTATGTCATCATCAGTGCTGTTCCCATATTCTCATGTGTCTATGTCATCATCAGTGCTGTTCCCTCAGATTCTCATGTGTCTATGTCATCATCAGTGCTGTTCCCGTATTCTCATGTGTCTATGTCATCATCAGTGCTGTTCCCGTATTCTCATGTGTCTATGTCATCATCAGTGCTGTTCCCGTATTCTCATGTGTCTATGTCATCATCAGTGCTGTTCCCTCGTATTCTCATGTGTCTATGTCATCATCAGTGCTGTTCCGTATTCTCATGTGTCTATGTCATCATCAGTGCTGTTCCCGTATTCTCATGTGTCTATGTCATCATCAGTGCTGTTCCCGTATTCTCATGTGTCTATGTCATCATCAGTGCTGTTCCCGTATTCTCATGTGTCTATGTCATCATCAGTGCTGTTCCCGTATTCTCATGTGTCTATGTCATCATCAGTGCTGTTCCCGTATTCTCATGTGTCTATGTCATCATCAGTGCTGTTCCCGTATT
The DNA here is from genome assembly GCA_030435695.1 of Brachymystax lenok tsinlingensis. Classification (NCBI taxonomy): domain Eukaryota; kingdom Metazoa; phylum Chordata; class Actinopteri; order Salmoniformes; family Salmonidae; genus Brachymystax; species Brachymystax lenok. The sequence goes on along the minus strand of CM059812.1, from coordinate 20,022,872 downwards.
CTCATGTGTCTATGTCATCATCAGTGCTGTTCCCGTATTCTCATGTGTCTATGTCATCATCAGTGCTGTTCCCGTATTCTCATGTGTCTATGTCATCATCAGTGCTGTTCCCGTATTCTCATGTGTCTATGTCATCATCAGTGCTGTTCCCGTATTCTCATGTGTCTATGTCATCATCAGTGCTGTTCCCGTATTCTCATGTGTCTATGTCATCATCAGTGCTGTTCCCATATTCTCATGTGTCTATGTCATCATCAGTGCTGTTCCCTCAGATTCTCATGTGTCTATGTCATCATCAGTGCTGTTCCCCGTATTCTCATGTGTCTATGTCATCATCATCAGTGCTGTTCCCCGTATTCTCATGTGTCTATGTCATCATCAGTGCTGTTCCCGTATTCTCATGTGTCTATGTCATCATCAGTGCTGTTCCCGTATTCTCATGTGTCTATGTCATCATCAGTGCTGTTCCCCCTGATTCTCATGTGTCTATGTCATCATCAGTGCTGTTCCCGTATTCTCATGTGTCTATGTCATCATCAGTGCTGTTCCCGTATTCTCATGTGTCTATGTCATCATCAGTGCTGTTCCCGTATTCTCATGTGTCTATGTCATCATCAGTGCTGTTCCCGTATTCTCATGTGTCTATGTCATCATCAGTGCTGTTCCCCCAGATTCTCATGTGTCTATGTCATCATCAGTGCTGTTCCCGTATTCTCATGTGTCTATGTCATCATCAGTGCTGTTCCCGTATTCTCATGTGTCTATGTCATCATCAGTGCTGTTCCCGTATTCTCATGTGTCTATGTCATCATCAGTGCTGTTCCCGTATTCTCATGTGTCTATGTCATCATCAGTGCTGTTCCCGTATTCTCATGTGTCTATGTCATCATCAGTGCTGTTCCCGTATTCTCATGTGTCTATGTCATCATCAGTGCTGTTCCCGTATTCTCATGTGTCTATGTCATCATCAGTGCTGTTCCCGTATTCTCATGTGTCTATGTCATCATCAGTGCTGTTCCCGTATTCTCATGTGTCTATGTCATCATCAGTGCTGTTCCCTCAGATTCTCATGTGTCTATGTCATCATCAGTGCTGTTCCCATATTCTCATGTGTCTATGTCATCATCAGTGCTGTTCCCGTATTCTCATGTGTCTATGTCATCATCAGTGCTGTTCCCCGTATTCTCATGTGTCTATGTCATCATCAGTGCTGTTCCCGTATTCTCATGTGTCTATGTCATCATCAGTGCTGTTCCCATATTCTCATGTGTCTATGTCATCATCAGTGCTGTTCCCGTATTCTCATGTGTCTATGTCATCATCAGTGCTGTTCCCGTATTCTCATGTGTCTATGTCATCATCAGTGCTGTTCCCGTATTCTCATGTGTCTATGTCATCATCAGTGCTGTTCCCGTATTCTCATGTGTCTATGTCATCATCAGTGCTGTTCCCGTATTCTCATGTGTCTATGTCATCATCAGTGCTGTTCCCTCAGATTCTCATGTGTCTATGTCATCATCAGTGCTGTTCCCGTGATTCTCATGTGTCTATGTCATCATCAGTGCTGTTCCCCGTATTCTCATGTGTCTATGTCATCATCAGTGCTGTTCCCGTATTCTCATGTGT